>CM059574.1:50342208-51542208 GCA_030386875.1 Morinoia aosen | reverse complement strand
CGGTTGTTCAATATCAAATTGTCGTCTAGCGATCAATGTTCAAATTGTACAAAATTATTCGCCCCTAGCCAACTTAAAATGTGATCTGTGTTATGTTTTTATATCGTCTGATTCTGCTTTTGAAGTTGATTTACATTTTTATTAATGTGACTAAATTTACTTTGTATTTTTCAGCCGGGAAATGATGTTCGTACAGCGAAACGTTGTTTTTTATAAGTAGACAGTAATATGGAATTTTACACAGTGAGTGTTTCAGTAAATATGATAAGCAATTTTTTTCGTCTTTTAACTCGTGATGAACTGGAAAAATTTCGTAAGGTTGAAAAGTTAGAAAAGAAACTATGTAAGTGAGCGTCAGCCGTTTAATTTAACGAAGTGTGCTTGCGAGGTTTTCTTCCTGCCCACAGTGATGTTCGCCTGTGTGACGGAGAGGCAAGACATTCAACGTTAACTCATGATTTCCGGAAAAATTGACTATATCATGAACTACAGCAGAAGACAGTTGCAAAGAATGAAATGAAAGCAGACCTCAATCAAGAATACCAAAATTTTCTCACATCAGCACGCGAAGAAATTTTACGAGGATTTAAAGAAATTTTCAGATTTACGAGATCTCGAGAGCGTGAACGCTGCCTGGCCTCAGTTTTCCGTGAGCATAACGGGCTTTATCGCGGAAATTGACTTTAACCAGAACATTGCAATGAGTTATTGAATTTAAGTGATGTTGTGCTTGACGAACATGAGATTGAGGTGTTGAATCTGGGGTGGAACTACCACTCTGTTAGTAGATTTGATCTTATTAAAAAGCAGCTTCAGTTGGAATTGGTTTATCAAAATATTCCCAACCTAAATCGTGAGGGCCTTGTTTCTGTAAAACCTAATTTAGACGCTGCATTAATAGCTGAAAGTGTACGTAATAGAAGCACTCGCACGAATAAGGGTATTATATTTAACGCCAGGCCATCCGTAATTCACGTTCCAACAAGAAGATAGTCATACAAAAGCAGATAAATGCAGTAAGTAAGCACTGTTCAAGCATGACGACTATGAACAGAAATTAAAAGATATACACGTTGATAATAGTAAGCTTGAACAGTTGCATTGGGATCCAACAGAGAAATCGAAGAAAAAACTGAACGAACTTAAATCTAGTGTTAATGCTGTTCTGAATAATTGTAATTAAAAACTTGAAGGGCGCTTTCAGCCCGGTTATATTTACGGAAATGCCGAAATTTATATGAATCATTGTGATCCACCGTTGAGGCCAATTATATCTCAAGTTCCTGTCACTTATATAGTCATTTATACCGTTGCTAAGACCTTGAATAGAATTATAACGCCTTACATTCCCTAGAGCTAAATGCTAAAATCAGCTGATGAATTTGTTGCCTTATTACGTAGTAAAGCCTCTAGTGGCATGATAGCACCACAAGACGTTGAATCCCTGTTCACCAATGTACCGGCTTCTGACACAATTGAGATAATTTTAGGTTGTGTAAATAATAGTGAAGGACTTTCTCCTCCTATAATCTGCTTCTTAGCCATATTTTGAAACAACTTCTCACAATCTGTACTACTGAAGTTCCTACATTTATCAGCCTGAAAATGATGTTCGTACTTGAAAACGTTGCTTCTTATAAATAGATAGTGATTTAGAATTTTATAGAGGGAGTGTTTTAGAAAGTATGATAAGCAATTTTCTTCGTCTTTTATCGAGTGAGGAACTGAAAAAATTCCGTAAGGACTAGAAGTTAGAAAAGATAACTGTGTGACTATAACGTTCCGTCAACGTTGTACTAATGCCTTCGGCCAGATTTTTTTGGTGGGTTATTAGAAATGGCGAAAAATTTAAGTAGACATTCGCAAATTTAAAAAAAAATTAAGAGAAAAATGCTAAGGAACATCAGCTTTTTCACTAGTAAAAATTTTGGAGTTCAGCATCATTATTGTTCAAGAGTGAGACATCTGTAAACATATATTGAAAATAACGAAAAAGTAATGACACTGTCAGCTCATAACATCTGTACTCTCTAAATAGATAGTTATGCTTTATATTAACTTTATATTATTCTAGTGATTGATTTTTGCTTTGATCTTTCCAAATGTCTTGATTATGAACTGATGATGATGCAAGTGGTGAACTCCAAGAAATTTTCAGGAAAAAAAGACGAATTTTCTTGACTTTTCTACATTTCTGTGTTTTGAACCGAAACTATTGTCGATTTTCTTCATTACTACATGTGCAGAACATTGACAGGCGGAGCACCACAAGTGGAGAGTTTTGGTGTTGACTTGAGTACCGACATTTAGGGGAGAGTATTGAAGAGTATTGAAGTTTACTAAAGCCCTACAAATAAAAAGTATTAGTTGCTTGCTCGAGCACTACAAGCGGAGAACATTGACGGTTTGCTGGAGCACAACAAGCAGAGAACATTGACGGCTTGCTGGGCCACAACAAGCGGAGATCATTGACGGTTTGCTGGAGCACAACAAGCGGAGAACATTGACGGTTTGCTGGAGCACAACAAGCGGAGAACATTGACGGTTTGCTGGAGCACAACAAGCGAAGAATATAGTCGGTGTGCAGGCGTACTAGAAAGGGTTGGCAGTGAATGTTAGCCGGCCGATAAAGGCACCTGAACATCAACTCTCTTCGTCTCTTGTAAAATATGAAAGACATCTGAATAAAGTTTGGGTTACGTAGGACCAAGATAACCTGAAATAAAATATATTAAAAATGATTTTTTTGCTGGCAATGATCGTAACGCACGTTGTTTTGGTTTCATTTTTCCCTACTGTTAAGTGCATTTCTTTGCGCAAGGATATGAACAAGGCATTCCGCTCGAGCTATTGTCATGTTGCCAAGTTTTTTGATAATAATCCGACAATATTTTACTGTTATAATACTCTTCGACACATATTTGTGATGGTCGTACTTATGATAGTCCAGTCGAGTATTCTAGTTAGAATTTATTACATAAAAACGAGAATTATCTATTTACAACACCTCGAAGTTTGTCCTTTTTAGAATTTGCTACTATGATATATACTTCCCCCTCAACATTACATTTCATTTCGCACTCATTACATGAGCATGTTTGGTGCTCATTATCAACATTTCCGCTAAGTAAATTGTCATCTCAAGAAAATGTCTCGTTGGGCAGCATCATGAGAATACCGAATTATAGGAGTTTTCTATTTCACGTTTGAAGTGTAGCTTTCTTAACAGTTCGTAACAGGCATATTAAGAACTTCACCAAAGGATATAAAATGATGATTGAAGAACTGTATACTTTATTAGATTCATAAGGGCAGAAAGATTGATTGCCGAAGCTTTTCGACCGTCTCAAATCGTGGTTATACATTTTAGCCGCAAAAGTTCATGTAGCCTCCCATCCTCAACACTTCTTGATCTGCCAACCTTCACTCGCAACCATCTCAACCTCCTCTTAAGGATGACATCGATGCCACACACACATGGTAAGAACATCAGCAGCTGTGCAGGAGCACACGCGTCTGTTAGCGAAGTGTTGTCTGCCCGCCCATGCATACGGCTCTGATACGGGCGCTGCGCTACTGTCCTAAATTTTGTTTCCTCAGTATGACCCCACGCGTGTGTGAAGAGACAAATACTAGGGACTTTACATCAGACGAGTTCTCTCATGGAGAGACCAATGTTTTGTGAATGTATAGGGGGCAAAATAAGTTGTCTATTTTTCAACGTGTAAATAAAATTGTACGAGGCCTGTCGAAAAAGTATCCGACCTTTGGCCAGAAAAAATACTTCAACAACCTGACGGGGTTGGGACCCTAATCCCCTTCAAAGTAGGCTCCTTGTGCTTCCACACACTTAGCCCACCGATCCTTCCACTGCCGGAAACACCTCTGGAAGTCTTCTTTTGGAATGGTGTTCAGCTCTGTCGTCGCGTTCCGCATTATCTCTTCTCTACTCTCAAAACGGGATCCTTTCAGTGGTGTCTTCAATTTTGGAAACAACCAGAAGTCGCAAGGAGCCAGGTCTGGAGAGTAGGGAGGTTGGCGAACGGTCGTAATTCCATGTTTGGCCAAGAAATTGCGGATCAAATGGGATGAATGTGCGGCCTGCCACAACGCCTGCCACAACGCTGCTCACTCTCCGCTGATGTGCGGCCATCTTTGAATCGGTTGAACCACTCCTTAATTTGTGTTACACCCATAGCATCTTCCCCAAACACCTGCTGAATCTTACGAATTGTTTCAATTTGAGAATCACCAAGCTTTTGACAAAATTTGATGCAGTGTCTTTGCTCAATTCGTTCAGTCATCTTGCAAGAAAACTAAATCCGACAAACACTTAGAACAGCACCTTACTTGGCGACCACCAGCCAGTGACTGGCCCAAGTGAATGCGGTGAAAAAAGTCAAGCATGCGCATTAAGATTCCTCCTTCCACCGTGCACAGTGGCGCCGCCTTAGAATCACTACTTTGCGCGGGAAAAATTAAGGTCGGATACTTTTTCGACAGGCCTCGTAGATGTTTTTTCGGGTCAGAATTATGCTTATCTTAAAGATTTTATTTACATTAGCTCCCTTTCAAATTGCGAGCAACTTTCGCGCGCACCTACACGACTTTAGTAGAGGTCTATAAAGTTTTTCAGCTTACTTACTCGATAGCTTACCTACTGAACTTATTACTTATATGATACCTCCCGTGTGCAAATTTAGTCTTTCAACTAGCTTACAATTAAAAAAAAAATAAAAATCAACGTATTAAAGAGCGACAATTCCTTCTGAAATCAGAGCGCATCAACTTATCAAGGTTTTTCCTTGAAAGGAAAACATTAGAACTAAAATCACACACGAACAGCCATTCAAATCACGAAGAAGGCCTGCGGCACTTCCTTATCAACTGCTAATTATCAAATTAAAAAATGTATGTCACAATATCAGGAGCGAAGACAGTAAATCTTAAGCAAACTTAGACGTGTAGTTGATTTGTTCATCTCTTAGATAAACATAAAATAAGCATGCAATGCAATTTTACCGAGTCCACTGAGCAATGGAGAGTTAGAAATACTCACACAGCTGGGGCGGAGGTGCTCGGCGCCTCTGGACTGTAGCCAGGCCCGTCGAAGTGAAACAACACAGGCGGTTTTTCGGTCAAAACTTTTCGACCACTTTCCTTGTAGTCGTATGCTTCGTATTCGTATTCGTACTCCTCTCCAGGTGGTTGAGTGGAAGTTAGATTTGCAAGTTTTCGGGTTCGCATACCGCTTGAGCCCGATAACGTGTCTGAGTATCCTGGCAAAAACATCGGTCCGTAGGGGTAAGGATTATTCCTCAATGACGCATTAGAATCTATTCGTACAGGGTTCAACATACCCTTCTGTATGAATGTTGTTGCTTCTGTTGTTTTCTTGTCATTCACAGTTTCTTCTGCAATCTGCACAGTTGTTTCCCGTATCGTTGTTTCAGTGGTAGTGCTAATTCTGTGAGTTGTCGCCGGCCTAGGATATGGAACTGGACTAACGAGGGAACGTGCGGACAGACTGGGTGGGATGTGCACATTTTCTTTTTCTGCAGAAAAATCATAGTACTCAAAACTTGCTGCCGCAGAATTCATTGATAATATGCTACTCCCCTTTACTGGTGCAAGGCCACTCACCATGTCCAGTAAATCTTCATCCTCTTCCAGTAATTCTTCCACCTTCAGTTTGCTGCTTTCTTCAACATCAGGTCGATCTGAGGTTACTATGGGAGACAGTGTCAGGTCGTTCAAAACTGAAGCTTCTTGACTAGCGTTGAACTTAGGTTCATCGACACTGTGTACTAAAGTGTCGTTTAGGTTGTACGAGTACGGTATATGCAATGGCGGCAACGACAGAGGCACTTCGTTTGGATTATCTGTGACATAATCAACAACACCGGCAACCAAGGGTGAAGCTATAGGAGGGTAAGAGGCATCAGAGGGTATTACAAGGTTGCTATCTTTACTGTATTCCGTATCGTAGTAATCGGGAATTTCTTGGTCGTCGATTCCATATGACGAAGGCCATCCACTGATGCTGTTCGATGAGCCATTGCCAATATTCTGTAACGAGTAATTTTGAGGACTGCCTTCCAGCGACAGTAGACCGGAAGAGATTCTCAGGAAGAAGAGTGCCATCTCTGCGCTGCTTCTCACCATGCCGGCCTCTGGTGAGATATTCAGAGTTTCGTATTTTATTATCTTTTATATCAGTTTCATTTACAGTACATACATCAAAATAATTATGGAATTTAATAACACTCAGGATCTGATTTTGAATAACACATTTGTGTTATTGATTTTGATTTAGTATTTAAAAATAGGTGTTCGACAACACGTACATTCGTTCAACATGATGCCCAATTTTAAGAGTGAAGCCATCCGTTATCATGGAATCAGTTTAGATTTAAATATTGTAAAAACTAACCTTGAATAGTTGATATCTTTCAGATAACAAGAACTAGCAACTTCATTAGTTCGGAATTTCGAGCTAAAGTATATTTCACATGTTTTAAATTAATAAAGTTACATGCTTCATAATTCATATGGCTAGTTTTAGTTAAGTAACTTCCGTAACAAATGAATTTCATATTACCTAGTTACCTTTATGGTATATGTTATCTTTTATGTTACACAAAATCAATGGTTTTCCAATTTTAATCCTGGATCTCTTTAAGTGGATGCACGATGCATAAAAATACGAGTAAATCCAAAGTTTTACAATCTGTTTAAGGAATGTGAAATTTAAAACAACGTGGACACCACAGAGTAATAAAGAAAAGACAACAATAACGTTACTTTGTTGCATCTACAACTCTTCTTGCACAACACGTATTGCACCTCACATATTGCATAACGCGTATTGCACCTCACATATTGCACAACACATATAGCTCCAAAAAATTGCTCTACACCTGTTGCACTGCATACTTTGTAGTTACGCACTACAACAAATAAGATCGAACTACCCACGCTATGCCACATGAATTGCACTATCCACAGTGTAGCAAACATGCTTCACCACACCCGTTACCCCACACATATTACACAGCAAACATGTAGTACTCTAATCATTGTACAACGCGTACACCCTAACACCTATTTCGCCACACACATTGCACTATTTCCGTTGTTCAATACATATTTCGATCAAATAGTGTGTCATACATATTGAACTACGCACTGTACATCCCATTTATAAAACTATAGATATTGTAACATGCGTTGTAAATCAAATAGTTTACCGAAGACTTACTGCACTACCCACATTACTATTCTTAGATATACCCGCATATTACACTACGCATTTTGCGCTACACTTATTACACCGGACACATTATACCTCTCACATCTTCCTACGCAAATTGAACCTCTCATTTATTATCTCTCATTTTAACCTAAGCTCGTTGAAACACATCACCACAAATTTAAATCAATTTATAAGTATGATTTTCGTATAAATGCTGTTCCTTCTAAATATTTGAGCTACATTTCCAATATGAAATACAGGTCGTGCAATTTACAGAAAAGAAGTCTTTCTGACATCTCTTCTTTGTGTGTGGGCACACAGCAGGTGCATGGCTGCCCACCGTCCTTTGCGCTACCAATTGCGATACAACACCGATTAAGCATAAGGAATCGAGCTAACTTGGTGCCTAGGAAGAGAGTAGTCTTTTACAGTTATCTGGTTTGCAGCCAAGAGTACAAGTGTGCCAGAAAAGTGCGATATGAAAGTGAGACCAGTGTGCCGGAAGCAGTGTGCTGTTCAGACGTCGATGTCAGCGGATCGAAAAACAAATGGATGTCAGGCGTCATTCTTGCCAATACATGTAGAAAAATTATCCAAAAATCAAAAGAGACTCACAACATCCTATCAAAGGTTAGAAGATCCGTTTAGTGCCGCAGCTATGATTCATCGAGTGCTATAAAAGTAGCTTTCCGAATTTTTGTGGCGGATAGCGCGAGCTCCACTTACGAGACGCTAAGTTGTAGGGGCTGCAGACAATTTCGAGATGGAGAGAGGTGGGTAATTCTTAGAGTGAACAAAAGCATTATAAAAAATTGCAATGGTTATTTTTACTTATCAATTACGTATTCAGTTGTATTGTGTTTCTCGCACATTTCCCATCAACGGCCACTTATTCTTTCGTTCCGCCAGCATTGGCCTCTGAACTACTAACTGCCTCTAGCGCTCTGATAGCACTATCAACACATGTCACTAACGCTCGTAATTAGGCATCATCAAGTTTTAAAGATATATCTGCAATGTTCGAACTTGCATTTTTGAATAATTCTCATGTGAAGGGGTGATTTTATTTCATTTAAAAAAAGTGTGAATAATAATTTTTTCAACAACCTATATTCCAGTTTATGTGGTCCCCATAATATTCCATGTTTGCCAATGCTTGTATTTCATTTTATTGTCGGTTGTACTCAATGGCCTTCTCATTCAACTGCGGTTGTTTTTTTTTAAACAAGCAGTGATCTACAAGCCAAGCGAAGAATGAACATTGAGGTGTGCGCGCCTCCAAGCATTTGATCGACCACGACGGGAGGTTTGCGTCAGGTTTTTTATGCAGCGGCGGCAGACGGGACGGGCCGCGAGCAGTGGCTGCTCTTCGCTGAGCGCGATGTGGGCCCCTCACAATTCATTAGACAGTACATTTATGGGGGTGCAGAGGGTATGTATGCAAATACATCACTGTGATCAAGAGAACATCGACAGATGCGTCCTAAACCTGCGTTCAGTTGTCAGATGTTCTGAGGCCAACGCTGGCGGAACGAAAGTATAGGAGGCCTTTGAGGAGTAATGTGAGTGAAACACAATACAACTTAAAACGTAATTACCAAGTAAAAATTACCAATGCTGTTTTTTATAAATGTTTTAATTCACTCTAAGAATAACCCACCTCTCCGGCTCGAAATTTTCTACAGCCCCTTAATCTTTGCGACTCTTAATTAAAGCTCGCGCTAATCGCCAAAAAAATTCGGAAAGCTACTTCTATAGCATTCGATGATCATAGCTGCGGCAGTCAACGAAACTTCTCATCTTCGATAGGTTGATATGAGTCGCTTTTGATCATTGGATATTTTATCTACATGGCCTGGCAAGAATGACGCCTGACATCTACCTGTTTTTCGATCTGCTGGCATCGTCGTCTGAACAGCACACTGCTTCCGGCACATACTGTAGATCTCACTTTCATGTCGCACTTTTCTTTCACACTTGTACTCTTGGGCTGTAAACCAGATATCTGTAAAACATAACTCTCTTCCTAGGCACCAAGTTAGCTCGAGTCCTTATGCTTAATCGGTGTTGCATCGCAATCGGTAGCGCACATGACGGAGGGCAGCCACCTGCTGTGTCCACACGAATCTTGAGTTACAAGTCATGTACCTATAGTATTCTCCTCGCGAATTCCCTTTCGTCGCATGAATATTATCATACCATATGAATTTCCTAATTTTTTAACATATACACACGTAAAATGCACAACCTGTATTGCATTTTGAAAATGTTTCTCAAATATTTAGAAGGAACAGCATTTATATGAAAATCATGCGTATAAATTGGTTTAAATTTGTGGTGATGTGTTACAACGAGCTTAGGTTTAAAATGAGAGATAATAAATGAGAGGTTCAATTTGCGTAGGAAGATGTGAGAGGTATAATGTGTCCGGTGTAATAAGTGTAGTGTAAAATTCGTAGTGTAATATGCGGGTATATCTAAGAAGGGTAATGTGGGTAGTGCAGTAAGTCTTGGGTAATCTATACATGTCATTTACAACGCATGGCACAAAATCTGTAGTTTTATAAATGGGGGACACAGTGCGTAGTTCAATATGTATGACATACTATTTGATCGAAATATTTATGCGACAACGGAAGTATGTGTGTGGCGCAATAGGTGTTAAGGTATATGCGTTGTGGAATAAGTAGGGTACAACATGTTTGCTGTGTAATATGTGTGGGGTAATGTGTGTGGTGTCGCATGTTTGATACACTATGGATAGAGTAATTCATGTGGCTTAGCGGGCGTATTTGTTATTGAACCTAGAGCAATGAAATTTGGTGTACAGATAGAAAAGGCAAAGAAAAAATTTTTTCATTGGTGTAGAAAGTACGATTTTTTTCATAGAAACGAGATATGTATAGAAAACGAAATTGGAGGGGGATTTAAAAATGCATCTCCTCCCACAGTTTTTGATTTACCGTAATGATTTTGGTATCAATAGATGTTACAGAACTCAGGCATTACTAACATTTATATGGCATTCTTCAAATTCCTATTTAGGTGTTTTTAAATACAAAAATTAGATAAACAATTTTTTTTAAATTTCGATTTTGTGACGTCATAACTTTTGATCTGCACCGAACTAAGAATCGCGGTGTAAGTCATGATAAGCCCTAATTTTTTTTGCATCCAATGATTTTAAAATTATTACTGTCCCTCAAAAACTGTAGGAGGAGATGCATTTTGAAACCCCCAAATCCAAACCTCTGAAAAATGACAAAACAAACAAAAATAAACAATCTCAATTTTTCTTCATTATTGTTCGTGGGGTCAGCTAGCCCCCTTGCAATCATTATACAGTTATAGAGATACATAGGAGATTATATAGCAACGTTGCATCGTGAAGAAACAGCAAAGGTGGTGTGTAACATGATGAAATACTAAAATCGACTCTCGAGTGATTAAAATTTTGAATTATGTTAGGTTTAAATTTATTCCTCTGCTTCAAAGGGGAAGTATTACGATATATTAAAATCATGATATGATATTAGGGAACTGAATGAGTAGAATTATGTAGATGCATGGCTGGTGATGCGAAGTTAATGGGGCCATTCGCGCTACAGATTGAGACTATGCTCAGACCGCGGATCGCGAGTCGAGCTAAGTTGGGGCCGAGGAAGAAAGTACAGAATGACCTGCAAGCAAAATGTGTAGGACACCTCTCTTAAAACAAATGACATAAATATGAGGCTAACATCCTGGAGGCGCTATAATGTTAGCAAGTTGGCTGGGCTTCATAAGCTACTGCGTTGAAATGCGGCGCCGGTGCTGGAAAGAGCCCTTGATTTCTGCTCTCAGGAGACGCGCTAACGTGAGGGAGATATGAGTTCTATGGGCATTTCTCGTTTGAGCACCGTTTGGATACTGTGTTGGGACCAGTCTCTAAACCTTAGTCCTCTCTTGCACATACAATTCAAATACCTCTCAGCCGTCTTCTCTTAAACTTAAGGTTCAACTGTGTAATTTCGCGGTTGAATGTCAAAATTGCCTTGAACATAGGGATTTCTTGAAATCCCAACTATGATTATACCGAACTTCTTACCTGTTAGCCCACAAACGATACTTCTATCTATTCAACTACTTAACATTTTTCGTCATTGCACTTGTGATTTTTTTTGCATAAATTTGAATTTTACAACTAGACACTGTTTAACCTAAAATATTTGCGCTCAATGGTACGCTGGTCGACGCTCAGAGAGGTTCAACCAAGCAATTTTCTGTTCTTCATGAGCGGCGCACAATTTTGAGCCGGCATTCAATCTGTCCATGTACAACACAATAAGCGTGCACTCCTCGCAGCCTTTACCCTCTTACACCATACCTGGAATCCGACTGTGCCGAATGTCAAGATAACAATGATGTTTACCTCAATTGTGTTACGTCCCTGTATTACATTTATTTATGAAATTAATCAAAAATACATCTATACGGTTTCATTTTTAAAATTTGTTGCTCATCATACGAATCAAACTTTTAATTTGGGATAATTTTAAATCCAGATGCTTTAAATTGATCGATTTTTCTGGTATTTCGCAAGTCTACCAGCCCTTGCCCTTTCACCAAAGGCACAACTTGTCTTCTACGTGTCCAAGCCTCGTTGCCGTGGATGCCGCGCCGTCCGAATGATAGAGACCTGGACCCTTTGAATACAATAATACAATTGACGTGGATAGATACGAGTATGTACTCGTATATATCCATACCAATATATTCTTGATCGCATCAGAGATTAATTCATCTAGTAAACATTACAGTAGATGTAATATTACTTTGATCAATTGATGGATGAGGATTATTGACATTTCTTTCTGGTAGTTATCCTACATTAAATCCTTTCTTCGATTTGTTTTGATTTATCATAAACCACTTCTACTCAGGAATATTTTTGTTCTATGGAATAAGTATTGCGACAGGTCTGCGTTATTACTTTAATTCTCTAAGAAGAAATGCAACGTCCGAAAATGAATATATAATCGTCGCGCGGTTTCTGCGACCTCGTCTATGCGCATACTTCAACTATTCTGGCACCATTCTCCTCAGAACAAATATGCATCATGAACTACGTCACGAACGAGTTATATCTGCGTTCGCTCTTGAACAAGCCTTCGGAGTCTCTAATAGTTGTCATTCAAGACATTATCAAATATTTCTTTCTTCTATTTATTTGGCTAGAATTGGGTATTCTTCTGTAGATTTCATAGTAGGAATATATTTATAGGTTATTGATTCCTTTGGGCACATTTTCATACACGTTCCGATGATTTATGGTATATACTTCCATAAACCTTGTTTAAACAAGTCTGTAGAATTGGGTATTCTTCAGTAGATTTTATAGTAGGAATACATTTATAGGTTATTGATTCCTTTGGTCATATTTCCATACACGTTACGATGATTAACAGTATGTATTTCCATAAATCTTGTTTGAACGAGTCTGTTCGGTTGGTAGGCAGTTGGCAGTCCCCGGCCATTTGGCTCAGCCGAGGGCTGCAGACACCAAGGCACACTATAGCTGGTCGCGCGTCCCTCCAGGTGCTTCACCCTCGAGGTGTGGACAGTCGCATGAAATCCCTTTCTCGAATCCATACTTTGAACTTTGTTGAAACGAATGCAATGACCTTTGACTTACATTTTTAGGAAATACTTATAGACCCCGTAAAAAACTCCTCGTCAAAGTTAAGACCTACACTGTAACAATCATCGCTGTATTTAATTGTTCGACAAGAGAATCTTTGAATCCAATGGCTTCTTTCCTAAATGTTCAAGAAACATTCTTCCGCTCCTGCCAAAAATACATTTCCGGTCTCACTTTTAAAGCTGCGTACTCTCATTCATTTTGGTTTCCTTTCATTCAGCTCAACTGTTTTCTCTGCGGTCGTAATGCGAAGAAAAACGCGTAGCATTAACTGAAAATGTCACGGATATTAGAATGACTCGTTAGTAGTAAATTCCTGTATCAATTCCTGTTCGCTCTCAATAGAAGTGAGGTGATTTTCCTGAGCCATAACGAATGTCTGCAGGCACAAAATAGGAACCTTACTTACGAGGGTATAAATTACAAACGCATGTATATCATCGTTAAAGATATTTGTTAAAGAGAATAATTTTCAATTATTTATATTCTGTACATGTTGGTGGCAGCGATCTACTGAAAGTTGCAACGAAAAGGATTATAAACATTATTGACGAACTAAAATACCTTACGATAAATTTGACGACAAGAACATAAAAGAAAAGTTCCCCCGACCTTGGAAAATAATGAGGGTTATTTAAAAAGCGAGATAAAATAAATATATCAGAGCTACAACCTCGGATGACCACAACGATTTGCGTTTGTAACTCGTTTATTCTAATCAGCTCAGCTTCAGTGCTACCATTCAAAAGAGAAGTGCCAGCCTCACAGTAATGACTCACGAGTACACGCCTCAGCGGATTGCCACCATTTTGGTGATGTCCATTCATTTCTTTGCAGTGATCTTTCAATGAGTATGAGCGTCATCGGCTCAGGTCAGACATTCATAGTACTGAGACTCATCTGCCTTGAAGTTGGCTCTAAAGATGAGTCCATTCTCCATGCAACTGATGAGTATCGGCATCTGTTGCGATAATCTGTTTTTCCTCATTAAATACCTTCATTGACGCCGTTTTGAGCTCCATAAGATACTCCCGCTTTTCTGATACGTCCTCATGTTTGATGATGTTTTTTCGCAGTCTCAGGGAAATAATCGGGTACCCTAGGTAATTTTTCATCAATAAAATACTTTTCTCGTCGTGCCTCCTTAGTCGTTTGTAAGTAGGAAAGGAAAAAGGAGATGAGACTGAAATAAAGATCATGAGACGTTGACCAAAAGTTACTTATTAATTTATTTGATAATGCATTTACTGCATGGTAATAACGCCAGCACGCTCACTATTATTGTCCGAAAAAAAAGTGACAAGATTTATTTCCTGAATACTGCTGGTGCTGGTAACATGCACAAAATATCTTACAAAGATGAATAGTGTGAAGAAGATCGTAATCCAAATACTTAGAGAAAAGAAATCCCAGCGGACAAAATGAACAGGAATCCTGATATATGATACAACGGCAATTTGAACGGCAATAGAAAATTACCGAGCATATCCTCATTCCAGTCTATTTGATTACATTTCTTTCCATTCGATTGAACCCATTAAAATCCTATTTGACTCTTTTCAATTTATTTCCATTCTTATATAATTTGTGAGATTTTGTTGTGTTCTGTTCTATTCTATTTTCTTTTCGTTGGATTCCATTGGGATTTATTTTTTTCGTTCCGTTCTGTGCTCACCTGCTCTCTACTTCATTGAACTCCCCCCCTCCTGATCTTTTGCTATGCACTCCATTCCTCTCCATGACATTCTATTCCATTACATGCCATGATATTCCATTCAATGCTACTACATTCCGTTCAATTCTGACCCATTCCACTCCATTCTGCTCCATTCCACTCCACTCTTTTTCACTCCACTCAACTCCACTTTGCTCCACTCTACTCCACTCTATTCCACTTTACTTCACTCTAATATACTTCTCTCTACTCTACTCCCTATACATCACACTACTCTACTCCCCTATACACCACACTACTCTACTCCCCTATACACCACACTACTCTACTCCCCTAAACACCACACTACTCTACTCCACTCTACTCCACTCTGTTCCCCTCTACTTCACTCTACTCTACTCAACACTACTCTATCCCCTATACACCACTCTATTCCCCTTTACATCACTCTACTTCATTTTAACCCACTCCACTCTGCTCTGCTTTATTCTGCTCAACTCTACTCTACTCTGCTCAGCTCTGTTCTTTTCTGTTCGGTTTCTCTCAGCTCTGCTCTATCCTGCTCTGGTCTGTTCCGCTTTACTCAGTTCTGCTCCGCTCTGCTCTGGTCTGTTCCGCTTTACTCAGTTCTGCTCCGCTCTGCTCTGTTCTGCTCCGCTCTGTTCTGTTCTGCTCCGCTCTGCTCTATTCTGCTCCTCTCTGCTCTGTTCTGCTCCGCTCTGTTCTGTTCTGCTCCGCTCTGTTCTGTTCTGCTCCTCTCTGCTCTGTTCTGCTCCCCTCTACTCAGTTCTTCTCCGCTCTGCTCTGTTCTGCTCCGCTCTGCTCTGTTCTGCTCCGCTCTGCTCTGTTCTGCTCCCCTCTACTTTGTTCTGCTCCGCTCTGCTCTGTTCTGCTCCGCTCTGCTCTGTTCTGCTCCGCTCTGCTCTGTTCTGATCCGCTGTGCTCTGTTCTGCTCCGCTGTGCTCTGTTCTGCTCCGCTCTGCTCTGTTCTGCTCCCCTCTACTCTGTTCTGCTCCGCTCTGCTCTGTTCTGCTCCACTCTGCTCTGTTGTGCTCCGTCTGCTCTGTTCTGCTCCCCTCTACTCTGTTCTGCTCCGCTCTGCTCTGTTCTGCTCCCCTCTACTCTGCTCTGCTCCGCTCTGCTCTGTTCTGCTCCGCTCTGCTCCGTTCTGTTCTGCTCTACTCTGTTCTGCCCCGCTCTGTTCCGTTCTGTTCCCCTCTACTCTGGTCTGCTCCGCTCTGCTCTGTTCTGCCCCGCTATACTCTGTCCTGCTCCGCTTTGCTCATTTTATATTGTACTATGTTTAATTCTTTTCTACTTTGTTTCATTCTGACATTCCTCACGGTATTTTGATCTATTATTTCCTATTCTGTTCTATTCCATTCAATTCCTTTACGTTCTGTACCTTTGTGTTTTATTTCATTCCGTTCCACTCTTGTCCACTCCACCTCACTCCAATCCGCTCCATTCTATTCTATTACTTTGTATTCTATTCTATTCTGCCGTATTCTACCTCTATTTTATTCCATGGTGTTCTATTCTGACATGTTGCATTTCATTTTATACAACTTTTTGATATTCTACTTTATCGTATTGTGTTCTATTCAAATTTATTCTATTCCCTTATGTTCTGCTCAGTTCTGCTCTATCTGTTCTTCTCTGATCTGTTCTGCTCTACTCTACGCTGCGTTTATCTCCCTTGCTCTGCTCTGCTCCATTCTGCTGCGTTCTGCTTTGATCTGCTCAGCTCTATTTGGTTTTGTTTTTTCTGCTCTGTTCTACTGTATCCTATCACCATTATTTTATGTTATTTTTTTTCTAATTTTATCTTGTTTCTCTGAAATTATGGGTTGAACATATTCAATGTAATTTTCTAATCTGGACGGACATGACGCTGTGATTTGAGTAACTGAAACAAACTTTTGAACGGGATAGTTACTGTTTTGTAAATCGTGGATCTTTTCAGACGAATGATAGCACATAATGTGATCTGCCGTTAACGCAAAAGCTGGGGCACTTTAATGCCTGCCGGGCGCATTTGCATTATTTATCAGGTCTTCCGAGTACCTTCTTCTTACTGAACAAATGTTACGGCGTCTTTTGACTGAACAAGGTTCTAAAGAAAAATAGCACCGGTTTTAATCAGAAATCCAGGACTCACCTCTAAGTAATGCGGTTACCATTTCAAACTAGCAACACACGACCCACCTCTTCATAAACACGGTACCAGCCCCAATCAGCCGTACGGAACTGATCCATTCAGAACACGGCCACCATCTGTGACCATCACCGCACGCAGGACTCACCTCTTCAGAAACAAGCCGCCATCCCTCACACGCCCGCTCGGCTGCAGGATTGGCTTCGAGGAAGTTGGGCCCTGATCACCGACATCGGAACTCGTCTAAAATAACACATTAAGTTCACAAGCGATTGAGTTAGTAAAATCTTCACTTCTCCGACGGTTGTTAAACGGAATGAAATGCATTCATAAACATTCAAGCCTCGACTGAAGTTCGGTAACCTTCTCGTCAGGTATCCGTTTAGGAGATTGTCTTTCCCCTCCTGAACGCGTTGCGTACCTCGGATGAATATGTTGTTGAAAAGAAAGATTAATCTTGGTGTTTTAGACTCGACAAAATTACCAAATATACATGCGAAATGTAGAAATATTTCATTCATACTAAAATAGAACCATAGTATTACAGCCTCATATCTTTGTAGTGTTCTGATGTTTTTCAAAAGTTTTCGGGGCTCATGAATTTTGTTTTTACCACTAGGGTAATGATACATAGTATTCACGTGGCCTTTACATTAAACATTTAAAGAAAATCTAAACAACCCATGAAGAATATGTCAAGGACAGCATGCGAATTACAGACTGCGGCTCTTTGAACTAACCACAGATCTAAATAATCTGTAAAAAGTTCAATGAGCAGCGGTACATACTTAGATCGATGTACTTTTTACTGCTGTGCTTTCAATCCCAAAAGAGTCATTCTGTCAACAGTCTTGTTTTATATTTTCAGGACACAATGACTCAATATCAAGTTTTCATCATCACCGGCTATAGCAGCAGGATGCTGAGCTGCAAAACTCAGCGCAGCCACCTGATTGCTGCATCCCCAACGCAAAAATGCTTTCTGTATTTCCCGGTATGCATCTCCATGTGGCAACATGCCAATGACGTCGCTCGACTGGCCGTAAAAATGGCGCCAGTTTTAAAGGAATCCAATAAAAGTAAACGAATGAGTAACAAATGAAATGACGAATAGGATTACATAAAGTTGTCATTAAATGAAGAAAACTTTTACAAGCATTCCGATCGTTTTTTCGTAAATATTTTGGGGACCTAAGACTTCGTGGGGGAATAGAAGATCAAGCTCTGGTTCATTTTTTCGTACAAGGAAACACCCACCCTGGTCCGAGAATCACAAATCAAGGAAGTGTTAAAAAATGTTAGCGCTACAATCTGACGAGCCGGACAATTAAAATGTCTCATAGGTCTCGGTAATATATGTTGCGGGAAAGTTTTGACCAAGAAGAGAAGGTGCCTTCGAGGGTCCCTCTCTTATTAGTCTACTATGCGGCAGAATACGACAGCAAAGCGTTCTCCGTGCGCTAAAACAGAATAAAATCCTTCACTACGAGAAGCAACGGTGAGCTTCGAAATTTTTTCAAGAATAGAAGCAGTTTTTAGCTCGACCGTGAGGAAGGGTGGTTCCCAAAATGCTTCATGTGCGCGTATAAGAAAGGCCAATCTCGATTTTACCATCAATGAGGTCATCGTCGCACGGAAATTGTGTTACAGTACGAAGTCAATAATATCAATAACTTAATTGGCAATAATACGTCATGGTTCTATCAAGAAGTTTTAATTTCGAATAATCTTATCTCATTAGAAAAATTAACAACGCAGGCACGGGTTAGGGTGTATGATTGTTTGAATTGGAAAATTGTTTGAATAAATGACATCTCGATTATATTAAATTGCTGAAATTCTTTAGGTGCAATAAGGATAAATAATTACAGAAATATTTTATAAAAAACGAAGGATGCATGACATATGTTAGTCCGCACTCAAAAGCGGAACGTGAATAATAAAAAACATCCAATTCTCACATGCAGAAGGAGAGTATTTGTTGATATAACGAAGAGCAAACATTTCTATGGTAGTGGGAGCTGCCAAGCAGTCGTATAAGAAAATATTATTCGTAAAAGTTGCCTTTCGAGGAAATTTCCACAATTCTCTCTATTGCGTACTGTACCCAAAGCGAAAACTGAAGTCGAAATAAAAATGAACGGAATGAACTTTTAAATAAGACGTATGAGTGCTAAAACTTTCGTGGACAGGAGGAAATCATTGCGTACCTTATTATCTAAAGGGTGTTTTGTTTTTCTAGTACGTTATGTACTAGGAAGTGTAGTGTTGAAAAAAGTCTGCGGTCCTCTAATTCCAAATTTCAAAAGCTAATGCTAATAATTGTAAAAGATAACAAATTTTCCGGCCAATATTGGGGTTCCAAGGTTGTTTTTGATTGATGTAAATCAAATTGTAAATACTGGTTTTCTATATGGTAATTGTGTATTAAGGTGTAACTCAGGTGAGCATATTTTTATAGGTTACTCATTGTGCATTATGTCGTAAATATGTGATGTCATAATCAGGCCCTACCGGGAACACAAGAAAATATCAGCAATGTGGTTTTGAACAAGTAACTCAGTCTAGCATTGAAGCTCGGTGAGTACCCGTTATCACTTTTATTCTAAATGTTTTTATTGATTTATCGTTCAGGTTGATAATGTGTCACATATTAGACTCGTGGGGTGTCAATATCATCAACGTTTTTCTGTGGACCTGTGCGTTCATTCCAGTCCGAGATTCCCTCGTTAATTTAATTTACAAAAAATCGCTGCATATAATTTGCATCATACTTTTTGGGAAATTGTACGTGAGCGATCAAAAATTACACAAGTAGTGTGTCCGATGGATTGCGTAAGTTTTTATTTATAAGCTTATTAAAGCAGTTCTTGAACGATGGTGGCTGTGGCCCAATAAGAATTCCCAAATAGCTATCAATTTTGAGTGTTCTTCCGTCGACTCGTTGAGGTGGACTTGAATTTTTTCTTGTTACTGACAATTTGAACAAAATCATGTTAAGTAGGATCAACAATTTAAGAAAAATGGTACGGAAAACCCCCATCAAATGCAACTCATTTACTTCAGTGATTAAATGAGAACCCAAACCTAATCTTTCATTTCCCTCGTGTTATGACCCTCACGCAAAGACCCTCATTTGACTACATCAGCGAATAAGGACCCGCAATCTATTGATCTACCTCGCCGAAGCCAGATCGACCAGATCGACACCTATTCTATTTTCTGTCGGTAACATATGATATGAATGCTCCAGTGACCTAATAAGGACTCCAACCTACTCATATTGCAAGAAAAGGCTTGAGTGTTATATTTCATTACTTTGAATTGTCCAATCTACTGGTGCGGGCTTATGCCGGGGCGAGACCAGATCGACTGCTCTGCTATTTTGTCTCGTTTTAGAAGTGATTGTTATCATTTATAATCATTTATAAGAAATAGAAAGCAGATGTGTAGTCGATTTGATTTCAGCCCGGCGTAAGCGAGAACCAATAGAGTAGACTATTTATCGTAATGAAATATTACACTTAAGAAATTCCTCGCAGTAAAAGTAGGTCTGGATCGCCATTTATCACTGGAGCATATGAGATATTCATCTCTTAAAAGACAGAAAATAGATGAATAATAGACCTGGTTTTAACCCGGTATAAGCCAAGACTAATTTTCAAGCATTTTCTTCTATTATCAAAAAGTTAGGGTCCTTGCATGTAGCTGCTTGTTTTTATGCCCCCATTTGAATTGACTAAGTGTCTCCTCAGTATTACTTTCCAAAGCTTAGTCTGCATCGTGCTATGAGATGTAACCGATATATTGTAGCTAACTTAACTTTGCCCTTCCGATTTATAGCAAATGGCGCGAAATGTTGTATTTCGATTGTCACATCTTTATTTTCATGAGTAGGATATAGGAGCTATTGCGACTCAAGGTGTACCACTGAGCGTGTACATTTAGGTCACCAGAACGGCCGCGCGTCAAGACTAGATGTCCTTAAAATGGTGCTGTCTTTCATTTTTGCTGCTTCCACAGTCGAAATAAAATTACATCCAAGCGCCTTCTATGGAGCTGGCGGCTCCTGAAACTGTCTATGGAGCTCGGCCAATCGTAATTAACATACCAAATGTTAATGGAATTTACGGTGTCGATGCACTTTTTCCTCATTTTATCTCTTCGCAATCACATACAGCATCCTAATTTTACCTCAAGTTGCAGATCTCATTTTTGTGCCATTCCTTTACTCACAAGTAGGCTGAACTTTCAGTATTTCTATTGTTGATCGTTGAGTTTTATTATTTTTCACCACATTTCATTTGGATTAACTCTGTGATTTTTTGAGACTCAGTGGACGCATCAACCATACCCATGTGCAGCCTTTACTGTACATTAGCTAGAGGTAGTGCCCCCTTACGCCAGTGCAACAAATATGGTTAAAATAATAAACCATATACATATACAAAAGGTAATGCCCTCTAAAAATATGCAGGAGGCAACGTCCACACTCGCATGAAGGCGGCAATGCCCTCCATACATGAGCAGAGGGCGCCACCTGCGGAAGAGTTCTGGCAGCATGCAGGAGCAACGCCCGGACCTCCATTCTGAGGGCCGGTCTTCCCTGCAGCAGCTCTGGCGATTACCTCAAGATTAAGGATGCAGTAACTCTTTAGAGAACCTTGAGCTCATTCATGTCGGTCGCCTGGGTATTAAAAGGAAAATAAATCAACGTTCCCGATAAAGCTTGCACAACTTTGGGTGCAATTTTTTTTCCTTCCTTAGATGATTTTTCAAAGTAACGAGGACTTTTAAGCTCTTTTTAATAAAATTTTCATGATACCATATTTTCTTAACTCCAAAAACTTCTTAAAGTACCAAGATTCTGCTAGGCTTTAAATGGACTGGCCAAACGCTCCTTCTTCATTTTCCGTTTGTAGCTTCAAGTTGGCCGACGCTCCTTAAAACCGACTTTACGCCCCAGTGCCTTCATTAATGATGTTTCTACTCTGGCTTTTTTTGTAAAAGTAACTTTTTTAATTTTTCGTAGCATTTACTTTGATCGTGTTGGAGGCCGAGGTAGGCTGTGCTAACAACGGCTGTGAAATTTTCCCTTTAACCGAGGCAATTCACTGAAATAGAACCAAGAGAGACGATTTTCAGGACGAAGTAACAACGTATTATTCTGAAGAGACTTTTTCAATTATTCGTCTGATACTGGACTATTAGTTCGTGAAGTCATATAAGTCGTAATTAGTCTGGCATGCCAACATGATTCAGTGGTAATCTTCTTACAAATTATTTTTAGAAAGAAGAATAATGTGAAGCATAAAACATTTTTTTGAACCAACGTCTTCAAAATGCAAAACATGCATTATTTCATTTCAATCTATTTTTTGCGAATACTTTTAAACAAAACAGGTTTAGGTTCAACTATTGCCAGATATATTTAAAGTGACTGAATTAAAATTTATCACATGGAAGTTTCAGTACTACAATGCTAATTAAAAGTATAAATCGCCTCAGTATCTCGCATGCTGACTCTATTTCACATGGATCCGCAACAGGAACAACCCTGCAAATATTTCTCTTTATATGTGATCAATATTATCTGAAACGCATTACACTAGGAATACATGCTTTGAAAGTTGCTTGATATTCACCACACATGTATGATTCACAATGATAAGTTGCCTAGGAAACATAATCGTTGTTTCAAGCAATCAACGAACGGATTATACTTTCGAATAATTCACGAAGCGTGTGTCGTCAACCACGTGCTATGGTATCCTACGCGCCCGCTAACTTCTCGCTAAGATCACCGGGCAAACAACTACACACAGAAAATGAGCAGCAGTACCCGGATGTCCGACACCCATCACTTGCTGTCCGGACTGCAGAACACGCAGTAAACTTTGAACGAAGCAACGTGATTAATAAGCTTCAAAAACCGCATTTTTGCAGACACTGAAAAAAGTAAATAGCACAAGGAGCTGCAGCTCTAAGGAGGCTGAGCCTCATACGAACACCCAACAAACATCCTGCACCAAGGCGTCCACAACACTGAAGTCATTGAACGCTACTCCCTACCCTCATCTGACGAGCTTCTTTATTGAGACGCACATCGGACCTTGGTTCTTATTCACAGTATAACATTGGTCCTTGGCTCTTGTTTGCTGCACAGCATCGCACATTGGTTCTTGTTAGCAGCGCACCATCGGACACTAGTTCTTGTTTTACACCGAAACATCTGCCCTTCATTTATGTTAACAGCACAACATCGGATAATGGTTCATGTCAACAAAACAACATCGAACATTGGTTCTTGTTTTCAAGGAAGTGTTTCGTTGTCTCTTCCCTAGCCTAAAGTTAATTTTCAGCTGAATTTCCATTAAAAGTATTTTTATTTGATGTTTTTTGAATCTCCCCATGCGTTTAATTATTGTAGTTATCCTGCACAATAGTTTAATTCATTGACTGCTCAGTTAGGTAGGTGCATTCCCAGATATCGACCCAGATCGCAACCACTTGAACCCTTAATTTCCAAATCAAAATTAATCAAGAAACTCTGAATATCGCAATATTCAAAGCTTTATCGTAATATTCAAAGCTGAACGGAACTGTAACTTTGACGTCTTGAACTTGAATGGCACATCGTTTACGAGTTCTTCAAACGGCACATCGAGAAATATAATTCAAAGGAAAAACTATACCGGCTAACATTTCTTCCAAACAAATAAACATAATGGAAGAGTAACTATGTATGTATATGTTTAGACAGATACATTCTAGACTAATTACAAATGTTTCAGTAGATCATGATCATCTAGAAATTTTCTTTACTGAATCATAAAAATGCGGTGTGGGTAACAGGCCCTGCTGTATAGCCTGTCACTGGTCTTTCATGAATGAACTTAATAATGTTGTACAAGTTTTTAACGGTTTCAACACAAGGGCTTAAAAATTTGAGGTAAATCAATTATGATCATCTCAAACATGAAATCGCTTAGATGCAGCTAACTTTTCAAATGCAAATTACTTTAAATCCTTGTTTCATGTACTTCGTCAGTCAGCGCAACGCTTCTTGAAAAGGATCTTGACGGATCCATCTAACTTCCTGCCTCGAGTACTAACTTCTGATTCACATGGTAATTTTCCAGAGTTCTTGGTTTAAAATAACTTTTTACTGTCGTGCCCCAGCTCCAGGCTATGACTTAACGATATCGATGCGCGGGGGAAATAATTTCTTTGAAAATGAGTGATATATTAGTAGATCTCACTCCATTGAATATCATTAGTAGATAAGAAATTGTTTAAACAATTCTAGACGACGCAATGTTAAATTTAACTGTTGCTGTCAACACTGCTTACTTTATGCTGCCAGATCATAACGCTCTCTTATACGTGTGAGAAAAACTGCAACGGAGTATTTCAGAGAGTCTACAACATCGTTTATCATCCAGGTATTGAAAAACATATCGGTTATAAAATAACAGTGTTTTCTCTATTCGATTGGGAAAATAATAGGCCTATTGCTTAGAAGTAAAAATAATCTTATAACTATTTGAAAATGCAATCGTCATTCACATCATTACGTAATTATAGTATATGAAATTAATGTCATTTCATTCATCGTATCACGATTAAAAACTATTCAGTTAACCAATTGTACTTTTAAGTTCAGTTTTCATAAATGAGAGTGTCAACGTAAAATAAGGCTTTCAGAGGCTGCCCTGAAACTAGGTGAAATTAGTAGGGCCCAGAAGAAGTTATATCTTCATGGGCCAATAAAAATAGTTATAAGCAATTGTGATGTGCTAAGCACAGTCAGTAGCGATAGGTTGGAACCGGGGTAGTAAATAGGTGAACACTGAAGCACAAATTTATTTGCACGCCCCAACTGGGCTTCCACGAGTTACAATCACAAATTTACTAACTTAATGCGCAAGGATTCAACGCCACCTAACACCTTTAACAAATTTACAAAGTCACGAGCAAAAGGATAATCCCGCGGAACTAAACTATAGCGAGATCAAGAGCGTGCGCAAGAGCGGATAGGAGCGGTCGGAACGTGGGCATAGCAGATCCTGAGACAGGAGATACAGCACTAATTAATGCCTATGGAATATACAAGGATACAACATATTCGTTTTCAACAAGACACTCGTTTCCACTAAGACATTATTCCACCTACCACGGCCACACTTACCCCGAGCATCAGCCCCTCCGCACCAGTGACAGAGACCAAGTGTCCGCAAACCACTCCCCCGAAGGTCTATTTTCCAATCTTCACTATAGTTCTTTATTTTATGTACACCGCAGGCTTTCAACAAAACAAACAACTCTACTTGATTCAACACTAAACAATACACATACACTGTAAGGGAATAGAATTCTAATCAACACGCTACAGCAATATTCAATAATAATATGTTGCCTTTAAAACTGAATGGCTTGTTTGCAGAAGTTGTTGATCATAGCAAAATATTGGACATTAGTTTTTATTTAATAGCACATATTTTCTTGACTCTGCTTCAAAGCACCACATCTGTCCTTGGTCCATGTTGCCAGCATAACATCAAACATTGGGTCTTATTAACATTAAAACATTGGACATCGATTCTTATTAACAGAAAAACATCATGCATTGGTTCTTATTTAATAGCACAACGCTGTGAACTGGTTTGTGAAAACAGTACAATATCTGTCCTTGGTTCTTGTAAACAACACAATATCTGTCTTTCGTTTATGTCAACTGCACAATTGAGATATTGATTCTCGTTAACAGTACTATATTTGACATAAGTTCTTTTTAACGGTGCTACATCGGCTCTTACTGACCGTACAGCAACAGATTTTGATTCTCGCAAACAGCACTCCCTCGGACTTTGGTTACTGTTAGCAACAGAATATCAAGCATAAGTTCTTGTTCACTCCTAAACATTGGGCAATGTTTCTTATAAACAACACAACATTGGTTCTTGATTCATGTTTACTGCACAAAACCTGGCATTGTTTTTTTTATTAACTGCACAATATCGAACACTGGGTTTTATTAACAGCACAACATAAGACACTGGTTTTTGTTAACAGCTCAACAAAAGACAATGGTTCTTATTAATAACATGACATCAACAGTAATTTCTGTGAACATCACAAAATAGCACATTAGTTCTTAGTAAACGTACAACATTAGACACTGATTTTTGTCAACAGCATAATATCGAACATTTATCCTTAGTAGCAGGGCAAAATCGGGCATAGGTTTCTGTTCAACGGCAAAACATATTGCATTAGTTATTATTAACAGCACGTCATCTGTCCTTGATTGACATCTGAACATCAGGCATTAGCTCTTCACAGGACAAGATCGGGTATCGGTTATTTTTAAACGCTCAACATCCTGTAATAGGCTTTGATGACAGCGCAATATCTGATATTGATTCTTGTTAACAGCTCACCATTGGGCATCGGTATATGTTTAATGGTACAGAGTCTGGTTTTAACAGCACACCATTGACACTGATAACACTATGCTTGCAGACGTTGGTTCTTGTGAACACCAAAATATTGGTAAGTGGTTCTTGTTAACAGCACCACATCGGGCACCAGTATATGTTAACAGCGCATTATTTGTCCCTTGTTCTTGCGAACAACACACAATCGGAGTTAGGTTCTTGACAACAGCAGAACGACGAGCTTTCGTTCTTGTCTATGGCACAACGCCGGGTTGTTATATGCAGTGTAACATTGGTTTTCCTTTCTTCAATTTCCCGTTTGCTGAGATGGTTCTGTTCAGCAGCAAATAAATATCGTGAAATTAATGGTATGCGGGTAGCTTACAAGTAGAAGCCTAGCCCTGTGTTTACCGACGGTAACTCCAGTGCCAAGATGGCTAGTGCTTCCACTTTAGGGCAACCAACAGAATTGTGTAGTTATTTTAATAGTAGGAAAATATTTTAAAATAAATAATAAAATTAGAACAATTAATACTATTAATGAAAATATTTTCTCGCGCATTTCAGCAGCCTCACATTTGAAATTTGCTAATGATTTGCCCCGAGTTCAAGTCATATGATTCGTGTAACACATTTAATAATTTTTTAATTAACCTAGTAAATTTTTCTATTCATTTTCTGACAAGTGTTTGACAAATACTCAATCCACAATTTTTAAAGTAGAAATCTATGGTGTCTACCACTCTTCTTACTAGGTATAGATTTGCTAAGAGGTTCAATTTTAATTTAAATTAAAGAAGTAGACGCCGCTTCACCGGAAAAAAACATGCTAGGCCAATTTCACCGATTAATCAGGGTATTGATAGCATTTATCTGTGAAAACTTTTCCCTGAACTATTCGACTTTGGGCAGTCAAAGGGTTAATTAAATAAACGTCGCCATAGACCCTTAATCTTGACTTGATTTGGCACTGCTCGGAACAGGAAGCGGCAGCATCGTCGGTGGGCGGCCTACGCTGTTTGCGTTGCTCCTTACCTACATTTTCCTACCTTGTGAAGAATATCAAGTCATAAATAGACGTATCATAAACTCAGTGATTTCATTTTTTTGGACAATGATTTATTTTTACCGATTAAAGGAAAATTGATGCCTCCAATTTGTAAAGCATTGAAATAGTATAATCAAAATATTCATTCATTCACTGGACAGCGTGCAGTACACAAGAGTTTTTAGACGCTTTACTCTCACTGAAGGCTGCGCTGCTCACTTTGCATGATCACCATTTTAGAAAGACTAGTCCACCCCCCTTAATTTGAAATAAGAATGAAGGTGAAACGAAAGAAAGGCCGTAAAAAATATAAAAAATCAATCTCTCGAGAGTTGAAGAGGCCGCGTGAACACGGCCCGTCAAAATATTTAGACTGGAGCTTGTATCACAGATACGCTCATCACACACTTTCGGCTGGCTTCGGATAAACAGAAAAACAGACGGACAGACGTGGCTCTTATTATACGAGAAGTATAGATTGAGGAAGGGTTTCCCCTTGAAATGGCATTGATAGTACGCACTATGACAGAAAAAAAGGTCGCGTTTTAAAAGCTTGAATTCGAAAAAGTATTTCTGAAAATCCTATTTGAAAGATGAAAGCTAACACTGTGCCGAGCATATCGCAAGAGTCAATGGGCTTGTTGTTCATGAGACGTTCCAGAACCTTACAGAGACAGCTTGTTAACGCGATTCATCTACAGCTATAGGGCGAGTGAGGCTTCTTTCTAGATCTTTGAAACAGAATGATGACCGCCACTCTTCATCTAGGGCAGGGGTTCTTAACCTTTTTTCTACAATTCACCATTTTTTAGCGAGCCAACTCTCCATTCCTCACCACAGCATCTTCCTTTTACTTATCTGTGACAGTTCTAACCCATTAGTATTGTCACTTTTACCCAAACATGACATACAACACCTCGTTATGGTTGTTTTTGTCATTAAACCAGTCTGTAAATGGTTGTGATTTGAAAAGTAAGTCAACATTTTTCTGTAATGTATTAGATATTGAAACACTATCGAGTTTTTGTGGGTAGAAAAAAATGCACGAGATTCCCCTCCTGGTAACTCCGCCATTCCCACCAGTGGGGAATTTCTCGCAAGTTAAGAACCGCTGATCTAGGAAAAAAAAAACATGCATCAAAGTTTATTGTAGAGGGATAGATTAAGCTTTGTTTGCCCAATTCCGGAAGGAATTCAACATTTGATACGAAATTCTATCGGTGCAAAGTGACGTATTTTTGGAGATAGTATTCCAAACTGCGTGTAGTTCGGCGGAAGAAAATACTTCATTGTATGTTACGTTATTATATGACGAAAAATCAAATCGGTGAGATCCTGCATATTGTTTCCTTCGTTAACATTCTTGTGAGTAGTTACCCGCAATGCTGATGTGGCTAGAGGTTTCAGCTAATTTGTTTGCTATTTCAGAGACTGTTGATTATGTTACATTATTCTCCCTTAGGATTGATAAATGGCGTTGAGATTTGCCTTTTGATTTTTCTGTTTTTCATATATACAGCTCATTGGTGTGGCCTTCGTGCAGGTGCTGGCAAATGCTGTCCATGCTTTCCGTTTCACCTCTCGCAGGAGGTTTCTGTAGATAGCTCTAGTTCTCTTCCAACGCAGGGCATTCCGGACAGATTTTGTTTGCCTGTAGTTTTGGTAGAGACGCTTTCGGTTGCTACATGTTTCTGTTGTAAGTGCGCTCCAGTAGGGATTTTTGAAGAAGATCGTGATTTCTTATAGTTTTCTTTGCGATAGATAGGGGGATACTTTTTTGCGATAGCTGTTAAATTGCCTGTGAAGGCTTGCAGTGGTTTGCAGTATATATGTAGTATACTCGCCGGAGATCACGGGGTCTTCATATACAGTGAGCCCATTCTGCTCTCTTGATATTCCCCATTGTTCATCATTGGTCGTTGTGTTGCAGGTTTGTTAGTCGTAGTATGATGGGGCAATGGTCGCTATCGTCCCGAGATTCACTGGTGCTCTACAAGAGGTCAGCTATAGCCAAGAAGAGGCTAACGTCAGATCAATGTCGGATTCTGAATTATTTGAGAACAGAGTCGGCGCTCCTATGTTGAGCAAGGTGGCATGTAGCGGGCGTCTGTGGTTCCACATACCCTATTTGGGCTGTAGCTCTTGAAGTTTCTCAACACGTTTATAAGAGAAGGTAGCTGGACTGATAATTCGCTCAACATTTTCATAGTTATGTTGTTCAGGTGTATAGCGAGGCCAAAGTTATCGGTCGTATGAGTTGGACAGTGGCTGAGATGACCTATAGATGGTGGAGGTTAAGGCAACTTCCCGAAAAAGGGTAGATTCATGAATGAGCAGTCCAACTCCTACAAGGGTGTGAAATTGAAGTGCCCGTCTTCGGTGAGTAGATCGTAGTGGGGTCGGGAAAATTGGAGCTGGGACAGAGATTAGTTTCTAGAAGAGCGATAACTAATGGATTGTGATGGTTAGTTCCAATAATTCATCTTTTTTGCTTGAACGCCCGTGCAATTCCATCGTAGAATGCAGGTTCCGTTAATAATTATGGTTCTGTTTAAATTCCTTTTCATACTGGTTTCAATTTTTTTCGCTTCTTACGATCGGACTGATCTGGTTGGCGAATTCGCTATCGCTCATTGCAGAGTCATAATTGGATATAATCTTTACTGGTCTTGAAAAGATTTCCCCGGTGGATGGTTCGACACGAACTACTTCGGACACTTGCTTCTTTTCGAAGGGTTTTCGTGGTATCCAGAGTTTTTTCTCTTCCTCCCATTGGAGACTTTGGAGCCTGAGGTTGAGAGGGGCCAGTAGCAGAGCTGGAGGTGGGCTTTGCTTAGTTTGTATTTGCGTTGAATGGCGAAAATTTTCCGTTGATATTTTAATCCGGTAAATTTATAGAAGCCCGCATAGCGATCTTGGTCGCAGTTATGCCACTGAATTTTGATGCAGTTTAAATCGCTGGAATCAGGGTTTGCGTTATTATACCCATAACCAGTTGTTTCATTGTTGGAGCATCGCTTCTGAGGGAGATAATCCTCCACGCCTCTCTTGCAGAACATAGGGCGTACTACGTATGGGAACACGTTCGTTTACGATTGCTCTCCAGGTATGGTTATGTAGTCCGGGAGGTTCTGCCTAAATGCGAGTAGAATAGTCTGCAAAAGTGGGTTCTTCGGTAGAATCCAGGTCGCCTTAACTGCATCACCAAGTCCGTAGTCTTCAATGAGTCCCTCTCGGAAGCAGTCTAAGTTAGTAAGATCATACTCGTTTTCATAAGTATATGAGGCCATTTGATGAGCTCAAGTGCGGGTGCTCAAATATAGAAATAGACATAATTCTTGGTTGTTATGTTACGGATTTGTAGCTTTGTTGTTTACTAGTTATCTCAATAATACATGTGCTATTATCTTAGGATGTGATTCGTTTCGGTTTATCACCCAATTCGAGTTGGATGCTTTCTTCGAGCACACGCGATCAAACCTTATTTTTATTTAGTTTTCAGAGCGCATTTGAAATGGTGTGGGATGAGGAGCTGCAGCTGCATTTTTTCCGGAGTTTCAGTGGGCCTATTGAGCATTTGTCTTGCTCGACGTTATCTGACCTTGTGGTGATTTTGAATTACCAGTATCTGTTCATCTTAACTTGCTTCATGCATGCTGCCTTTAACCCCACTGTTCCACACTTCCACAGCTGGTAGCTCGGTTGCACCGTTTTTTTTATGTGTCCATACGTCTGGCAGTTCGTGCACTGCTTTAGTTTATCGACGTATGGATATACCCAAGTATGCTACCGTTCACCAGGAATATACAGTAATAAAAATAATGATGAAGGGTGTTCATAAAATCAGCACTACGCACGAATACGGGTCCTCTATGCCCTCTACGCATCCCGTCTGCGACCAAAAGAATAATAAAGAATAATTTAACCGTTTATCTACAGACAGAGGTAAGTCAAGTACAAAACAAGACTACCGAAACATTTAAATTAGGTCGTAAGCATCTATCACAAGAAGAAAGTTCAACTCCTTAACATCTAATAATTTGTCGTCCCAATACTGTTTCGGCGGTAGGCCGTTACTCTCTGAAAGCCTTTATACAATTGCTATAAATAAGGCTTTCACATTCTACGATTGAGTGTTTGACAGTTAGTTTTGAGTTATTACAAAACTCGCACACTGGTGATATAGCGTATTCCATTGTTCATCCGGTAGCATATGTTCAGAATGTATGTCCCATTCTGTGTCTGTTAACTATTATCTCCCCTTTGCGTGATATTTTACCTGAGCCCAACTCCGTTCCTGGTGATGGTTTTATTTCCCTCAACTTGTCTCTGCAGTTTTCCCACCTAGTTTTCCGCTGGTTGATCATGGCTTGTCGTATTAAGTGTTTCATAACCGAGTAGCAAATTAAAATGTATTCATACGGTTCTCGAGTATACAGTTCTCTCGAGCTGGAGTTCTCTTGGTTGCAGTATCTGTAGCATCGTTATCGCCTATTCCATCATGAGAGAGGATCTAGCATATGTTGATAGATTTTTCGAAATTTTGAACGTCATGAATACCGTGCTGTATTAGACGTAGCACTGGTCGGTGTGTCTCGTAGCTTAGGACTTAACGACGCTAAAGAATTTCACTAAATTATAAAAATTTTTTCCCTTTTATCTTTAATGACATTAAGGGCTAAGTGGATATCGTGTATTTCAGCTGAATATACTGAAGCCGCTTTCAAAAGTGTTTGGTGCGAACAACGGTACCACACACTGCCGCCGCTCATGAGCTACTCTCTCCTATAGTGAGCCATCCGCGCATATGGTCACATCTCCATCATATTTTTCTTCTGCTATTCCTTTAAACTCTTGGAGGATTATGTATTCGGGAGTTATATCTGTGGAAAGTTAGGTTACTTATGTATTTTTGGTTGGTTTCATCAATGCCCATTTGTAGGAGTATTAATGTTTGGTAGTCGATAAAAAAAGTCTGGTTCAATTTGATTTCTTCGCAAGCCAAATTTTTATGTTAGCATTTGCATTTTGATCGGGAATGTTGGGGTTATTTTCCTGTTTTGAAGAGCAGTCGATTACTCGGTGCAACCGTATAACTGAAAGCAGGGTTTCTATGTTAGCTTCGGACATAGAAGTTATAACAGAGGGCATTTCATTGTAATCAATCTGAAGGCTATTTGTTGGGCTAGATCTAAATGCTCCTCTAGCGATTCCAAGTGCCTCGTATGCAATTGACTCGAGGGGTTTCAAAGTGGTTTGACTGGCAGGATTGTACATTCATAATCGAGGATTCATCTTGTCATGCTTCCATAGATTCTGAGGATCGTGGTTTGGTCAGCTCCCCAGTTTTGAGCAGTAATTGATTTCAATCCGTTTAGGCTGTCATTTCCTTTGTTCTCTAAAGCTGTGACGTGTTGTTGCCGGCTTAATTTTTTCATCAAATATTAGACCTAGAAATTTATATGAGATTGTGGATTGAATATTTTCGTTATTGAGTTTGAGTGGTGGGCTGAGGAATAGTCCGGTAATGATATTAAAATGTTTTGTTTTACTTTTGCTTGGTGAAAATTTGAAGCCATGATTATAAGATCACTTGAATATATTATTAATACAAGATATCATTTTGTTTTAAATGACCTGGAGGTCTTGATGGTGGTATCTGAATTGCAAGTCGTCAACATATAGTCAGTAATGGAACTTGTTGTCCGGTGGAATCTGTTAAGCTAAGTTGTTTATTTTGAGGGCGACTAATGTAACCGAGAGGAGACTGCCTTGAGGGACTCCGTTTCGCTGTTCGTAGATATTTGAGCAATAGTTATCTATTCGGACACTTAGTGTTTCACGTCCTAAGAATTTAGCGATGAAAATTGGTGGTCTACCCTTTAGTCCAATGTCAAATAAATCCCGTATAATCCCATTTCTCCAGGTTCTCTCGAAAGTTTATTCGAGATCAAAGAACACTGGAATGAAGTGTTCTCTGTTTGCAAATCCTAATCTTATAGTTGAGTCTAGTCTGACCGAATGATCTGCAGTGCTGCGCCCCTTTCTGTATCCACACTGCACTTTACTTATTACGTAGAGCATATAAAGATATTCAATCAGTCGAAAAGACAGCTCGTGAGTGCGATCGGTCTGTATTTGTTCGATTTACTATGGTAATTTCCAGGTTTTTATTATCTGGCATTGTGGTGGGATATAGCCTGTTGTCCAAGCTTTGAGATGTATTTTTTAGCCGTTATATTTAGGTGTTTGATCATGTCGTATGCTATTTTATCGTTTTCAGATGTTGTATTTTCGGTTTTTCTTATGGCAGATTCGAATTCCTGCATACAGAAAATTTGTTGTTTACATCCGAGTTTGGTGAATTGAAATGGATTGGTATAGTTTTGTTAGCAGCTTTTATTTGTTGAAATTCTGGGGAGTAACTTAATTTGGTCGCTTGATACGTCGTTAAAATTGTCGACTAGTTTATTCACAGTGTCAGGTAGTGCTGAATAGTCGATTACAACATGTTGTAGTGCATGTTGTTTTCAATCAAAATATTTGCTTTTCTTTGTACGCGATCCTTTATTTTTCGCAATATTTCGTATGTTTTAGCCATTGCAGTAGATTCATTAAAGTTGGCTGACGAATTTCTTCCAAGTTTCTTGCTTGCTTGCTCGAATTTTGTACTTGTGGTTTCCCCCTTGCTCGTTTCCAGTTGATTAAATTGGCAAGATTTTTGATACGGGGATATTTTTTGTTAAGTTTTACTTTTCTTCCTTAGGCTCTTATTGTTCTTTTGTCCACCGTGGTCTACTATGTTATGTGCTTTCGTTATTTATAGGAATATTTCGAGAATATGTTCGATTTTTCTTATTCGGTCGTGTGTAGTTTGCGTTTTTTTCCAACTTCGTGTCTGCCGGGGCCAATACATATGTGTATTTCATCGGCTGCAAGTCTATTACGCACGTCATTTAATTTAGCCTCCTATTGGTCCAGCTTACGGTTAACACCGTTTGGTTCCGGTAATGGAGTTTTCTCGGTTATTAGGTCAAGTTTTTCATGGTTCCTGCTCATTTTTTCGGTGACGGTGTTGGTTTTTAGGTTTGGGGCACTTACATTGATAGCGTTAATTGGGTTGTTTTAATCGGGGTTTGTTCGTAACTTTGGTTTAATTTCCTTTCCGGCGTACAGTACATGCTCCGGCTTCAGAGGACGTTTCCCCGTCTCAAAGTACGTCGGGGTTCAAGGTATTCGCTGATTTGCCAGAACCTTTAGAAATTTTACTTGATGATTCAAAGTATGTATTGGTATATACCGAGCCTTTTCCTTTTTTAGTAGAGGGTGGCTGAGCATCATTGACATGATACTTTACAGGGAAAGTACATGATAGGGGTTCCCCAGGAACCTAGTCACGCCCGAGGTTTAAGGCCTTATTTTCCTCTCGTTTAGTGCTCAGGTAACATGACTTGAGGACAGTGACCACACTGCAGGCAACGACCCTGATTTGCCGCATCAGCGTTTTTCTCGCCAACTGCCGCGTACAGGGCTCAAACCCGTGCAGGAAGCACAGAACGCAAGCGCTCTGTACACTAGGCCACTGCAAGGCTAAAGTATGATTCAAAGTATGATTCAAAGTAATAAGACAATATCAACTATTTGCCTATTTAACTTAAACCTGTTCTTTTGAACTATTTTGGGCCCTGGAAGGCAGGTCGAATTAAAGAGAAGATAAGTACAAAATTGAGACAAGCTCCGAGGAGCTCGGGCCGCCCCCCGCCTTAGTTCTACCAAACAATGGGAATTTGGGAAGAAAAACAAAATATTAATCACGCGAAAGGAAACTCGAAAGATAGAGAGAAGAACAGTAGGGCATTTCAACGGTACCCCCACGTGAAGGTGCCAAGTTAGCTGGATACTAGCTCGTGAGCAGGTAATCCTGTATCGATCCTTGTCTCCGACTTTTTTCCCTTCACCAAGCTCAATAATTCAATAATTTGGTACCAGTAAAACGTGCCAAACGACAGTGAAAATTCTATATACAGTATATGTATTCGGTGGTAGACTCTGAGTCATATTCCAGAATTGGAGCGTTTGTCTGTTCATACTCGTACCTAGTTCTGATGCGGGTCGCATCTATTACTTCGCCAATGTAATTTTTTTTAGTCCGGTCTCAAATTCATTGAAGAGCTCCATGTTATATTTGTTGACGTAGATTAATCCTTTTGATTCACAGAGCTTAGGATGAGGGAAGACTTCACAGGGCGCTCCGTTTACGTTGGTGATGGTCAAAAGTGTCTGGCCTTCACTATAATCTCTCGCCTCAAGTGTGAAGGTGTTCTTGCCGCAGGTTACAATAAACTTAAGTGAAACTTTAGTGACCGTAGTAATCAACTTCTTCATCGAGTAACGGTCTATTCTGTGTTTGGTTTCCGATGAGAATTTCATGCTGTAGAAATGTGTGAGTCCCGGCTGTAGCGGATGTTTAGTAACATCCGAAGGGACGAACTTGTTCTTCCCGTTGTGTCTCAGAGGCCGTACTAATTTCTTCAGTCCTTCCAGAGTAGAGGATAAGGAAAATATAATTTTTGCTACTTTTTTGATGCTTTTTTAACGTTTTCCAATTTTTTTCTCGTCGGAGGTTGAAGGTGTGTTACAGCTACGATTCACAGTATTCAACTTGGAGACATCACGCTCCGGTAACACCATGCCCAAACACCTCGCGGGAGAGTATAAGGTTGTTCTCAATGCTGGCGGTGCCGTCGGGCATACTTTGCTGGTGCTCTCGTTTATTCACTACTTGGTTGCTGACAGCTGCTGAGGGTACCGAGATGGTTGTGCAGCTGGTCGTTGGCTTGCATGTCTTTTCGGTCACAGGAGTCCTGATAGTGTGACTTCGTTTGGTAGGGCTGTCGATTTCCTACACTTTTTCGTACGTGGCGTTTCGTCCTTCGCAGTGCGTTCTGGTTTGGACATTTAGCCTCCGCCGCCTTCGCCATATTTTCTTGTCCACGGGGCACGGGACCAACGCGAGAAGGATTGGAAGTTTCGTTTGTAATTATTTTCTTTAAGTTTTATTTTTAGCACAGCACGACGATTCAAAATAATAATGCACAACTAAAAATACAAGACCCATATATTTGTGGGCGTTGGTTCTACCCACAGTGTTACCGCGCTCCTTGTTTCTTCGAGTTCGAGTTGCCTCCATAGAATAAGTTTAGATTAGTTCATTGTCTCCGATGCGTTCACTGCATTCCAGTCGATGGAAGACCGCGTCACGGTCTTTCCAAACTGTAATTGAAGCAATTGTAATATCTTGAAATAGCTGTTCTTTTCGAATTCCTGTGTCATTACTATGAAATGTGAAATACTTCGCATTTAGTTCTAACCATAACTGTTGTATTTTTCGTTTGTTGCAGACAATTCCCACAATTATTTGAAACGAGTAGTAATACGTACTTCTAATGAAAATAATTATGGTGTTATTTGACTTAATAACTTACCCTGTGGACCTTGAACTCGAAACTTCGTGTGTTTGAGTCGTCATTCACCACTAGAGCTCGATAAAGAAAGGAATCGTGGCTCACAGACTCCAGCATCAAATTGTTGACATATAACCAATGAACGTTAAACTCAAATTTAGAACCTTCACACAGATAACAACTTAATAAATAATCCTATGAGCACTTTGTTATCAGTTTACATAAAACACTGTTTTAAAGAGCTACTAACTTTAAATGAATGTACTAACAGTACCATCGCGAGAAGATGTGGGTAGGCTGGAATACTTGCTATTAGCAAGTAGTCCGTACCATATCCTTGTTTATATACTATTATCTTTCCGATAATATTTATTTACCCCTGTGGGGGGGGGTTAGAATTCTCCCACCGTGGTCCGCTGCGTGTCGTAAGAGGCGACTATAGTGGACGGAGCGAGGGGACTGGGGATCCCCTTCTCTGTAATAATTTTCACGAGAGGCAGCAGGCCAATGAAGGGGGTGAGAGAGGTCGAAAGACTACTCAAACCCTAGTACTAGGATCTTTGAATGTAAGGGGGTGTAGAAGTAGAGCAACTGAGAGTAAGAGGGAGGAGATCGGAAGAATGATGTTAAACCGGAAGATGGATGTATTGGCCTTGAGTGAGACGAAATTGAAGGGTAGTGGGGAGTTGATGTTTGGGAGTGTGGGAGGGAGAGTGTCTGGAGTACGTGGGGGACATGCAAGAGAGGGTGTGGCTATATTATTGAGTGTAAGAATCAGAGAGAAAGTAGTTGAATGGGGTGAGGTATGATCAAGAATAATGTGGGTGCGAGTGAAATGGGGGGAAGAGTCATGGGTGTTTGTGAGCACGTCCGGACCGGGATCGGAGAGGAGTGGGGAAGAGAGAGAGGAGTTTTGGGAGAAATTGTCCGAGTGTGTGGCTAGAGTGGGGAGTGGTTGTAGAGTTGTGGTGATGGGGGACCTGAATGCAAGAGTAGGTGATGAGGTGGTGGATGGTGTTGTTGGTAAGTACGGAGTAGCTGGGGTGAATGAGAGTGGGGATTTCTTGGTGGGGTTATGTGTGGAGAGTGAGTTAGTGGTTGGGAATAGTTTGTTTCAGAAAAAAAAAAGTATAAACAAGTATACATATGTGAGGACGAATGGAGGTGTGATAGAGGAGAGAGCATTGATGGATTATATTTTGGTTAGCAGGGGAGTGATAGGTCGTTTGCTCGATGTGCATGTGTTCCGTGGTGAGATGAATGGGATTTCGGATCATTATTTGGTGGAAGGAAAGCTGAGAGTTAGTGGAATATGGGGAGGTGTAAAAAGGAGGAGTGGAAGGGAGGTGTTAAATGTAAGCAAGTTACATGATTCTGAGCGTGAGTGTGAGTATCAGGAGAAGATGAAAGTGGAGTATGGGAGGGTGAAGGAAAGTGAGGTGGGTGGAGTGGAAGGGGAATGGAAGTTGTTTAATGATGCGGTGGAAAAATGTGCAAGGGAAGTGTGTGGGGTAAGGAAGGTTGGAGGGGGATTAGAAAAGGGAGTGAATGGTGGAACGGAGAAGTAGGAGCGGCTGTGAAAAGAAAGCGGGGGGCGTTCGAAAGGTGGTTGCAACGAGGCAACCAGCAAAATTTTGAAGAGTATAAGGAGAGGAAGAAAGAAGTACAAAGAATGGTGAGGAGAGCGAAGAGGGCGGCGGACGAGGAATGGGGGAGGAAGTTGGGAGGGGATTTCATGGAGAGAAGGAAGGTTTTCTGGAAGGAAGTGAAGAGAATTAGGAAGGGTCAGGTGGAGAATGAGGCAAGAGTGAAGGATACAAATACTAGGCTGCTAGTGGAGAGTTGTGATGTGAGAAAGAGATGGGCGGAGTATTTTGAGGAACTGCTGAACGTGAGGGATGATAGGATTGCGAGAGTAGTAGCTGTTGGAAGTGATGTTAGAATGCCTGTGTTTGGTGAAGTGAATAGAAGTCGAATAAGAAGTGCAGAGGTGAGATGTGCGTTGGAAGAAATGAAAAATGGGAAAGCTCCAGGTTTGGATGGCTGCACGGTTGAATGTCTAAAGAAAGGAGGAAATGTGGTTATAGAATGGTTGGTGCGTTTATTAAATGTGTGTTTCGAGGCTAGTAAAGTGCCGGTTGATTGGAGTAGCGCGTGCGTAGTTCCGTTGTACAAGGGGAAAGGTGATAGGTATGAGTGCAGTAATTCTAGGGGTATAAGTCTACTGAGTGTCGTTGGGAAGTTGTATGGAAGAGTGTTAATTGGAAGAGTGAGAGTGTTGACGGATCGTGTGCTTGCTGAAGAACAGTGTGGTTTTAGGTGTGGTAGAGGTTGTGTGGATCAAATGTTTGCTGTGAGGCAGGTCAATGAAAAATACTTATTAAAGGGAAAGGATGTATATTGGGCATTTATGGATCTAGAGAAGGCGTATGACAGAGTGGATCGCGAGGCTTTATGGCAAGTGGTAAGTTTGTATGGAGTGGGTGGGAGACTGTTGAATGCGATCAAGAGTTTCTACATTGATAGCAGAGCATGTGTGAGAGTAGGGAATGAGGTGAGTGAATGGTTCCCAGTTGTGACAGGTGTGAGACAGGGATGTGTGATGTCGCCGTGGTTGTTTAATTTATTTATGGATGGTGTGGTGAGAGAAGTGAATGCCAGAGTGTTGGGAAGAGGTGCGGAGTTGGTGGGACGAAATGGTATGTATTGGGAAGTGTGTCAGCTGTTCTTTGCAGATGATACAGCGCTTGTGGCTGATTCAGAGGAAAAACTGAGGAGACTGGTTACAGAGTTTGGTAGAGTGTGCGAAAGGCGGAAATTGAGGGTAAATGTGAATAAAAGTAAGGTGATGAGATGTTCAAGAGGTGGAGTGTTTGGAACTTTGGATGTGAGGTTGAATGGGGAAGTTTTAGAGGAGGTAGAGCATTTTAGGTACCTCGGGTCGGATGTGACTGTTAAGGATAGTATGGAAGTAGAAGTGAAGCATCGAGTGAGTGAAGGTTGTAAGACATTGGGTGCAATGAGGAAAGTTTTTGAATGCAGGAGTCTGAGTATGAATGCAAAGAGGGGACTGTATGAAAGTTTGATTGTGCCAGTTTTGTTATATGGAGCAGAGTCCTGGGGGTTGAGAGCAGCTGAGAGGAGGAAGTTGGATGTGTTTGAGATGAAGTGTTTGAGGAGCATGTATGGAGTAACTAGAAGAGATAGGATCAGGAATGAGTTGGTTAGGGAGCAGACGGGTGTTATCAAAAAGTTGAGTAGGCGAATGGATGAAAGAGTGCTTGGATGGTTTGGGCATGTAGAAAGAATGAATGTTGAGCGGCTGGTGAAAAAGATATATATGTCGGAAGTGAGTGGTATTCGAGCGCGAGGTAGACCACGGATGAGTTGGATGGATGGGGTGCGACGTGCTTTGTATGAGAGGGGTCTGACTGTGGACGTGGCGAGAGGGATGGCTGCGGGCAGAAGTGAGTGGGGGCAGTGTATAAGGAGGTAATTTTTATTTTTGACGCGTTACTGGAAGCTGCCCGCGTGTGATGGGGTTGACCTGTCATGTGCGGGGGAGGGGCTGCACTCAATGAAGCGGTCGGGGTAAACCAGCTGTTGCTGTCGGGCCTGACTGTGGAAGGTGGTGGTGCTGGGCTGCTGCTGATCCTGGCAGTTCAGGTGCGGCCAGTGCTGCCTCTCTCGCCTCCTAGTGACTAAGTGTGGTGATTGTGGCCTGCTGTCGGCTACCCTCCCATGGGGAGGATAAGCCCGGTATATGTATGTATGTATGTATCTTTCCGATACGTAAATAATGGTAACAGTTCGGCACTAATAAAACGTAGTAGAAGGGTAAAGCGAAAATCTATCATACCCAGTAGTCGTAGAGTTGGAGTGAGAGCTGCAACAGTGTACAGACAAAGCTGCCAGTCGTACGTTTAGAATGACGAGTCAACTTCAAGCTCACTTCCTCTGTTATAGATAAGGAAGTGGAACCTGTCTCAAACCGGAGCAGATCCGACAAAATGCACGTATGAGACAAAAAATTTAGTCAGAAAATTCAGAAAGAATTTTATAAGGAATAAATGAGATCACAAAATAATTTCTGAAATGAGACGCGAGGAAAATTCAAAGGAACGGAACGGGTGTTTTGATTTATTCGTGTGTCGTGACGTTCGGCCATACAACAAAGATTTAAACGTAATTAATTTATAGTGCTAAATGTTGATCATCGATATGACCAATGCTGTCCCCATGGATATGTTAAATGAAGACCGTCGCCTAACTGCCTCTCTATATTATAATTTTATGTTTCAAACACTTTTAATCACATATTTCAGTACAATCATATAAATATTTAAAACCATTTTCGACCACTTAATTTGAATAAACTTCCTATTTCGTACAACTATTGGTTTCTTGCCCTTTCAACCTCTAACTCCTTTAACGAAACATGCGTAAGGATTTCTTGCCTTTTGAGTCTAAACGTACAACAAATGACTTAAAATACGCCAACACGAGAGCATAGGGCTGCCAGTGAGGTCGCCAAAGCGACGTATGCGGGCACCAGAAACGAGGCTTTTCATTTGAGTGGAGCGGCGCTAGCAGCCGCCCTGCCGCTCCCTGTCCGCCGTCAGCGCCGTCCTCAGCACGGCCAGCGAGAACGTCACGTCAGCTTCCGTTAGGCACATCGGAGGCTTTATGCGGAACACCTGTAAAATGTTCATCACATGTAAACAAGGTAAATACAAAAGTATTATTGACCGTTTACAACTATTAACAATTGCCCCCTCCCTGAAACGTTACTGCTGTTGCTCTAAGTCGTTATTATGCTTTACGTATTAGTAATTTCACATGTAAGAAAGTAAATTCTGATTTATTCCGGCAAAGCGGATGTTAGTTATTAGGACGGAGACATTTTTAGGCAAGTTATTCACTGACAAAATAGAAAAAGTAGGATGGAGCTTATTCAGTCATACCCAACCTTACGAAAGCCCCAACTAACGCATAATCCGAGTTACGAAACGCCTTTACGCAAAAATTTCGTTTCTGAATACAGAAAAAATCAATTTACAAACGCGTGATCTCAAAAATTCAAATAATGCGCGCTTGGCTTCGCAGCTGCCCGAATCCCCCGACACGTAAATACACGTGTAGCATCCTGTGTTTTGTTTTGAAATTGGCGCGATAGAATTGCTCTCCCATTGGCTATCTCCTAACACCCCGCTGGCCTTCCATTAACTAGGAGGAAGCTGCATCCCCACGATACCCATGGTGCTTTTAGTTTGCCTTCGACCCTCATTCGTCACGGAGTTCTAACAGGCTCAAAAGACCGAATTACTCTTGTTTCGAGAGTTTTTCGAGTGTGCTCATTGCAACTTTATTCTTCGTTATTCATCGTGGATCCAAAGAAAAGGATTCCCGGCGCGAGTGAAAAAATGATGAATGATTTGCGTCTCTTATTCATTATAATAGTTTATTAAATAATTTTATTTTGCTTTTAACACATATGTCACACAAAATTGGTATACATTTATAATTTTCAAACGGGTTAGTATTGGGGGCTTGGAGCGAATCAGGCCTTTTACATGCAAAATGCAACTCTATTTACGAAAAAAAACGTTAAGAAATCACTTCTGAAACGAATTAATTTGGTAGGGTGAGGTACATATGGCTGTAACACAACGAGGCTTACTTCGTCGTTTTTGGCGTGTATAAGCGAAGACCAGTGTGGAACACTAAGTGTTTGACACTGTCTGCACATTCTCATGCTCACTGGGGCGCCACGGCCTCGTAAGTTTTTAAACAATTTTAAACAATTTATTTACCACAGGTGATACAGAGGTAGAATGATTCTTAAGTCTAGTACAATGGTTAAATTTGAGTATAGCTACCTGTGGGCCCGAACAAGTTCAGCGACTTCTAGGGCATCCTATCATCACGTTATTCTAAGGTGTACAATAATGTTTAACCTAGTTTACTTAACCTAGTTTCGCATTAGACTGATCATTGAGATAATTTACTCGATATTTTATGCTGTATTTTACAATATAGGTCAAATCGGCTATATTTAACAGTATGTTCGATAAAACGATTCAAGAGCAGACTGAAGATCGGTTATGTTACCCAAAGCAAGTTACATTATTACATTATCATTAGTTACATGTAGGAGGCAAGATTTGACATGGTGATCTTACACGACTAGTATTCTGATAGGAAGTGAGACTCAAGATGTCTTTTGAATACTTTGTACGAATTACATTTACGGATCTCCGCAGGTATAGAGTTCCAAGTTTTGGCTCCAACGAAGAGGATACTGTGTTGCGACCGGGCCTTTGAATAATAAGGAAGCATGAATTTACTTCTATTTCGGGTTAAATGGTCGTGATGACCAGTTTGCGCAGTCGAAAACTGCCTTAGGCTATTGTCGCCATCATTTCTTAATGTTTTGTAAATGAAATTACAGATGGAGATTTTGTAGAGATCCGAAAGTTTAAGTATTTGTAAATTTTTGAAAGAATCATTTGTATGAGCATTATATTCTAGGTTCTTTAACGCTCTGACAGCTCTTTTCTGCAGAGTAAAAATTTGGTTAGTTTTATTTTTATCAGTTCCGTGCCATGCTTCTATTCCGTATTGCAAGTATGGAGAAATAAGCGTTCGGTAGAGCATTTGTAAAGCTGTTTCAGGCAGAAAATTTTTAACTTTATTTAGGATTCCGATGGATTTTGATAATTTAGAACTAATATGAGTGATGTGTTCTTTGAAGGTCAGATGTTTATCTATTATGATGCCCAGAAACGTACATGAAGTTGGTTTCTTCGATTTCACCTTCGCCAATTTCAATGTATGGGAGAGATACATCTTTCTTGTATGAGAATGTAATGTAATTTTTTTTATCAATATTAAGGCTTATTTTATTAGCTTTGAGCCACGATGAAACCTTATGAAGTTCATTATTTATACTCTCCACAATCATAGCTGGATTTTGGTTAGGAAGGACCGCAGAAAGCGTACTGTCATCGGCAAAAAGTATGAATTTGAAGAATGATGTAGGTTTTACAATATCATTGATAAAAATCAGAAACAGGAGAGGCCCAAGAACAGATCCTTGTGGAACTCCATGGCTAATTGTCTGTGGGTCTGATTTTGCGTCGTCAATGACAACGTATTGCTTCCGATTTGTTAGGTATGATCTGAACCAATCATGGGAAATCCCTCGAATGCCATAACAGTGTAGTTTCGAGAGTAATATTTTATGGTCCACACAATCGAATGCTTTTCGAAAGTCAAGAAATACAGAGAAGACAGGCTTTCCTTCACCTATGTTAGAATAGAGGAATTGGAAATGATTTAATATAGCCTGTGTTGTTGATTTTTTAGAGCGAAAGCCGTATTGTTTATCGTAAAGAAATGATTTTTGTTCAAAATAAGAGTACACTTTTTTATACACAATCTTTTCGAATACTTTGCTAATATATAATTGGTAGTACGGAGATAGGTCGATAATTGTTTACACAGGTTTTTTCACCACTTTTTAAAGATAGGGGTTACTCTAGCAACTTTGAGGGAGTTCGGGAAAGTGCCTAGTGAGAGAGACTGGTTAATAATATTTGATATCAGCGGGGCTACAATGTCAGCAATAACTTTAAGTACTTTAGTCGGAAACGTTTGTAACCCACCCGATTTATTTTTCATGTTGTTTATGCACGTAATTTCATCGGAGGAGTTTGTAGGCGTAAAGAAAAAGGAGTTGGGTTCTCGAATATGATCCATAAATTCCAGGTGATCAGTAGGTTCACTTAGAATACCATCAGCTATAGTTTTCCCTACGTTTACGAAGAAGTTGTTGAAGAGATTAGCAATTTCTTTCTTCTCATGGTTAAATTTCTTTCTCTTGTTAAATTAATACTAATAATATTAGTTCCCAATAACTGTAAACAGAGACATTGCACAGTACATTACTCTAACTGAAGAACATTTGAATGATGTTCTAAACTATTAACAATCAAAAACTCGTACACGGTGAAAATTTATTCGGTGCAAGAAGATGAATGATGATACCAAAAATTAGTAATCTCTTAACAACTCTCGCTGATAGCAACACGCTTTAGTACCTAGGCACAATTATCCAAATGTTCAAGTTCCGCAAGGTAAAAGTCATGAAACGTCGACGGCAGTATAGAAGATGAGTACGGAGGATATCGAAGCAAAGACTGTGAAAAGAGTCGGAGAGGAGAAGGAAGATCTGGAAGCAGTAATTAATACCAATGTTCAATCAAGATGTTTTGCAGTCACTGTTCCTTCCTCCTACCAGGGAAAGTATATCAAGCCATGTTTTCCGTCCTTCCGATTTTTGAGGCTAGGGCAAACCAGCCATCAGCTGCGCCACTTACTGCAGTTCAGAGAACGACTGCTAACCAAAACCTGACTCAGCACCGCAGTGGCGCGGCAATTTGGTGCAGGCCCGGCGGCGCTGCGTACTCACGTTGCCATGGAAGCCTCCCTTCCCCAACAGCAGACCGAGGTCCCGGCAGTGATCGAATATCTTCATGATTCTGTCAGCTTGCATGGGGTGGTGAGTGGCCTGAGTCTCGACCATCTCCATACCCAGCATGAGGCCTTTGCCCCGCACGTCCCCAACGGTGTCGAACTCGTCCCTGCAGCGGACGCCGGGCATGAAGTGCTTATTCTTTCGGATAATTAATTACTATGGTAATATGTTTAGGCAACCATACAAAAATAAACTTTAGTGGGCTGCACGTGAAAAAAATAGCTGAGTTAGCTGGTAAAAATAGAGGTTTTGCCTAAGAAACACAGAAGGAGTAATTAGCCTCAAATACCGCGTAAAAACGACACAACTAACATAAAATATTTCCATTGAACCGTGATTCGGCTCGTACAAGTGAAGCAAGCCCACAATGCAGAAGAGTCGAGGTCACCTGAGAGCGGGGTTGAAACAGAACGCTGCATAGAAGCACGGAAGATGGAACGGAAGCTACGTAGACACATGGAGATGAAGTGGAGACCGGAGAAACATGGGGATGGAATGGAATCCACATAAATTGTTACGGTGCAAAAATAACGTACAGGGACAAATGAAAATGAAATAAGAGCTATAGAGAGATGTAGCGGTTGAAATGAGGCTCCAAAGACACATCGACATGAAACGGATGCTGCTAAAATACACGAAAGCTATACAAACTCACGCCGACAACTTGCAAATAAGGCAAGAAGCATGCGGAATCTTGGCAACACGTGTCATATTATGCGTTGTTAAGTGCAGCGTTACGTACTGCGGTACCCTTAAGGCTACGCTTGCATGCCGCGAATGAACTCCGGCTTAAGAATTTCACACGGAAAAAACATGAGGAACTCTTCCACGAAACGAACATCGACGGGCGATGACTATAACGACCCAGAAATAATTTTGTCAAGCATAGGAAAAGAATTTTTAAAAGGAAAAACTGAGCGTACCGACCACATAAAAAACGTTAGCAAAAAATACTCAAGATTTGTGTAGGATCAGAAATACGTAATGAGAAATAATAAAAATTAACTCACGTGCATTAATAGAATAACGAATGTATCCTAATATATGCGTGAAACATTATCTTCATGCTTATCACATATTTAAAAACTAATGACTTCCATTTTGGGTGGTAAATGATGTAAATAAGTTACCGTAAATATTATTCAAAACGAACGTCATTTGGCGTGCATAAACAACGAAATAAACTGATTACACAAGATCGATCATAAAGTACTGCTCGCTAAATTTTCATACAACTGCGGATTAGATTTATAAATTCAATATTACATTAATGAACTTTATATAAATGTAGAATTACACGAGTTTTAATTGTAAAAACTCCAGTTTCAAATTCCAAGCTTATAATAAAATTTGTAAAATTAGAACTAAATGTATTGGGGTTAGACTTCTGTGTATCAATTTTTCCGCAGAGTTTCGAGAAATCTCACCTCAACTTCCCAAGGCCAGCCGCGAACTTCAATCCAATTTCATGGGAAAGCCGTTGCACATTTTCTTCCTGCATTGTCTGTGAGAAAAATTTAACCCATTCAAAGAATTCTTATCCGAAGATATAACCGAAAGCGACGTTCTTGAAATATTGAACACATCTTAGCCCATTTATAGCGTTGAGAGAAATTGATCAGCGTTAGAAGCAAAGAGAAATCTTGACAATATTTAAATACTGCAAACTTGTACACAGTTTTTGACATGTTTTGAATAGACTTCTAGATTGTGAGTTTTCTAATTTATTTGACAAAACTTGAAATATATACGCGAAAATATTCTTTAAAATAGGCAAAATTGGAGGAACGAGTACGCTCTATAACTCTTATTTGGATAAGACATGCATACGTGCCTTTAAAACTGCAAGTCCCACAGCAGAACCCAGAGCGTTGCCGCCGTAGGTGTTGAAATGAAAGGCTCTGGACATGGTGGAGGCGATCTCTGGTGTAGTTACCACAGCCGCGAGAGGGTACCCGTTACCGATACCCTTAGCCATGGTCACAATGTCGGGTACCACCTCATGACCTTCGAAACCCCAGAAATGAGTTCCAGTGCGTCCAAATCCAGTTTGTACCTGCACCAACAAAAAAAATATGTTTAGATTTTGTTACCTTTATGATGCAACTGGCGATCAACGCAAAAATTCCATTAAGCGGGAGTGTGAGCCTCTGTTCCAATGCATCTATAAATATATCCTGTAAGATTTCACTCAGCATGCCTGATTTTAGTTCAGTAGCGTTAAGAAGTATTCAATTTTCTTTCATTTTAAAATTGGTAAAGTTTGCAGTGAAACACTAAGTAGAGCATAGCTCAAATATGAACACAAAAGAATATTGATTAGACGTTCATATAATTTGATGTATACGTTTATGAACGAACTCAGACAACTTTTAGCCAAAAGCAATGCATTAATAAAGCTACAGCTTAGACCTGCCTTTAATGGACTAATATATGTGCGCGTACCGAGAACTTTTTTTAATCTTCAAAGATCCAGAGTCAACCGACTCACTACTTGGACTACCTGGACATCTCCATACACACAATTCTTTCTTTTCTACGTCTACTAATTCCTCCTATTCTACTGCGGGTATAAACCTCATTAAAAATAAATCAATAGGAATGTCAACGTTCTCTGTTTAATAACTGATGTAATAGTGCCGGTCGTAGCAAGCATCGTCAACCTTTACCTAGGTATTGCCCAAAATCTCTTGATATTACCAAAGCAAGACAAATTTATAAAAATGGTGATAGATTACATTAGATGTTAGCTTTAGGTTCCTTAACTGCTAAAAAAAAGAGTTCCGAAGAGAGAAATTAGGAAGGCACAATATACTGTATTATTGAGAATAGGAAACGCGGAATATATGCAGAAGGCTCACAAAAACAGTAGGTTAAGAATCAAGTTTATGATATAAGATATAAGTTGAAGAAGAGAGTAGTGAGTGCTGAAATACAGGACAGCGGCGAATCGAAATAAAGGTGGTCCTTAACACAATAAAAACATTTTATTTTAACAAAAAAAGGCCTACCTAACTCTCAGCTCAGGCCCTCACACACTTTTCCCCTGGCAGTGCTAATTCCCATAGATGCAATAGTTGTATCCTCCTGAGGGAAAAATGGTGATAAAACTACCATTATCGCACATGAACATTTTTTTCAGTACTACCAATTATAACCTAAATACTCGAGAATACTCAAAAAATGTGCTACTACATTGAAAGAAATTATTTTTCTACGATGAACAACATGGATTCTGTTTCAAAAGTTCAACTATACAGACTGTTTTATGTCATTTAAAAAACTAAATTCCAGTATTGATGAATGAAAGCTTGTTTTCTCCATATTTCTTGTCTTTCAAGAAACACCCGATTGCGAAGACAATAACATGTTACTCTCGAAACTCAACACTGTTGTGGCTTTAGAGGAGTTGCACATGATTGGTTCAAATCATACCTAACAAATCGAAAACAGTTCGTTGCCATTGAAGAAGCACAATTGCAACTACAGACAATTAGCGTTTGTCCTAGGGCTTTTTCTATTCTATAATCTTTATCAATGATATATTTATATTCATTTTATTTTTCGAGCTCATGTCTTATACCGACGACAGCACGCTTTCTTGGGTTTTCCCTAATAAGAGCCAAATTTAAAAAAAATTCCGGTAGACTAAAAAAGAGAATAAAATCAATATCGAAAAGACAAAGTACATTATGTTCTCGTATAAGCAGAATGCGTCTCCAAAACAAATCTCTTCTAAGTTCCTGTGCATTATAATAGATAACAATCTGGTCTTTAAATTGCTTATTACACACATCGGTACAATATAATCAAAATCCGTAGAAATACTCAATAAACTCAAAATTCAATTGCCCAAAAAAAACTTTGAGAATACATTATCAAACGCTCATTCAACCTGTTCACAAATCGAATAGAAACATGAAATGGAACTGATAAAAATAAAACCAATTTGCTTTTTACGCTCGAAAAAGGAGGCATTATATCCGTGACGCATAAGGTTACAATAGACACACGAATAATTCAATGGAAAGTTTGAGAATGCTTGAACTTTAGCTTCTGTATATACACGCTCCACAGATGATTTTATGTATAAATCCTTGGCTTTTGAGAGCGACAAAGATCTTCAACAATAATTAATACCTGCACAAACTGGCTATCATGATCACATAACCCGAAATAGAAGTAAATCTATACTTCCTCATTATTCAAAAGCATGGTCTTAACCCAGTTTCCATTTCATTAGCATCAAAACTTGAAATTTGATCCCAAATGAAATCCAAGATGAAATTTCATACAAAGATCTCAAAAATATTTATTTTTATCAAAGTATCTATTACACTTGATATTCAAGTCAAATCTTTTTTCTCAGTGATTGTATTTGATTGGGGAAATCACCACGCAGAGAGAAATTTTGTCACCCTTGGGTGTGATTTTTGGAAGAAATTTTCACATTGGAGAACATTTAGTATTTATGGGTGTATTCCTTTTGATCACATGTTCAATTAAGCTATCGGGATGGTTGAGTAACTACTACGTTTCATGATGTGGAAATTTTTTCGTTACACAATGAACAGTTTAGGGAATTTATGAATAGAATTCGATTCTTTTCAGATACCTTGAGGTATTTGCTATATTTTTCTTCAAATTGTTAGATATTTTCAGCCAACAGGTATATTCACACGCTAGTCAGAAAAAGTACAACATTCATAAAAAATATTGCTCACATATACTAAGTGTGTCATGGTTGGTACACATATATGGGTGTCATATTAGCCCATGGCAGACGAAAGTGCGTCACAATACCTTGATTAACGTTTTATGTAGAAGACACGCTTGTGTGTCGGTTCTGAGACTAGTTGATGACGCACGAAAGTGTGTCGGTTAACCCTGTAATAGCACTGATGATAGGATACCTTAGAAGTCGCAGAATATTTAGGGCCCACAATTAAGTAGCTATATTCAAATGATAGCAATAGCTTTGTGATAGCGCTAAGAAGCAATCTACTTGATGTATCACTTTTGGTAAATAAATTCTTTAAATTGCTAGAATTGTTTGAAAATTTGAGAGATTTATTTACCACAAACCTGAGAGCTGCATCAAGTATGAGAAAAGCATAAAATGAAGATCGAACATTCAATATTAGCAATATGCAGTCAAGTGAAAAAAATTATATTGACTTCTAGAGCATCATTTATTAACTAGTAGTATAAATTCAAGTTTAATAATTTATCGTGAAAGTACTCCAGAATGACCGAATAATGCATATGTGTGAAGGGATAGAGAATGATGATCAAACTGTTGTCGTGATACCGAGTTAAGCAAAACCATGTTTTCAAGAATAACCTTAGGATAAGTTTCATTTCAGAACAATTGACGTATTATTTTAAATCGTCTAAATGAATATAATGTCTCAACAGCCAGATTTTTAAAAGATATAACATTCAAGACTTTTGACTGATGCCTCGGATGAATTCAAATGAAGGATGCTTGTGAGCATCAAATCTCGAACTCGAGCATCAAATCTCGAATCTCCACACAAGCGGAAACTTTTCAGATTAAGACTTTTTAATACTAACAGAGTGTGGACTTTCTCCTGTTACTTGTCAAATGAAAGCGACAAACAACCTCAGCGATAAAAAATCATCTACTTCAATAGGAGTAACTGATCATACTTGAAATCTAGTTCAATGAATGATTGAATCAGTCACATCAGGAATTTGTTAGGAGACCGTGGGCGTCAGTTGAGAGAGAGGGATTCTTGCTCCAGCCCCGAGAGCACCAAGGTATAGAACTCTTCTATCCCTCAATGTTACCCACGTCTAAAGCCCGCAGTGCGAATATCTCTAAAGTGCCAAAAATAAACAATCGTTTTCTAGTGGGTCCCAGCCAGATTTAGATCCTCGTAATTCGAACACTAACATAAATTTAATGCTTTCAGCGTGATGAAGTCGACACATGTCGAGTATTATTCACAGCCCTTTCAAAACAAAATTGAACGGGGAAATTATTCGTCAAGCACAGCTATCCCCATGATTGTATCGTAAAGATATATATAACAAATTTATACCCCTCAACCCAAGTTGTGCTTCTATATATCAAAAAACTTCTTCCTATGATGTTTCACTTTGTTTAGTAGTGGTTGATTTCCCTATTAAGGTATAGGAAAAATATAATAACGTTTCATAACCAATTTTAGATGCTACCTGAAGTATTAAAATCACAGTTATGCTATACGCCATTTATTATAGAAGATTAATTACGTACCAAGAGATGAAGAAGATCCTCATAAATTTCTAAATAATTTCTGTTGTTTCTGGAACTATTATATCTGAAAATTATATGACTAAATGTATAAGAAGTTCTTAACTTATTCGCGATGTGGGAATTATTTATCAAAATTTCTTAAATGATACAGAACATTTGTCTCACACCCGTGGCTTGTGAACGGTGGCAGCTCAATTAAAAATTTCAAATACATAATAGTTGTGCTCCCTCTCAGAATGAGTTGAACAAGTCCAAAGAATAAAACACTCGAATAAAAGAGGGAATCACGATTTACTAAATTTTCAGTGCAAGCCAAAATCCCGTTGCCCACATTCCTGCTCTTAAAAATGGCAATGATACTAGGGGCCGCAAGCGCGGCAGGGATATGAATGGCTGTTTACTAATTGGAAAAGCAAATAACACACTTCCTCCCGTACCGTCCCACCGAAGACGCTAGGCTGTACGGTGCATAATAAGATTCCCGTTTCCACTGACGATATGCTTAAACGGAGCACTACATCAGATCCAGCAATAAAGGCCACAGGCCTCAAAAAAAAATATTCTGCTCTGCTTAAAAGCGCATACGTGACAGCAATCCCCGCACGGCTTCATTTAAATAAAAAAAATACCGACCTGATGCGGAGAAGAACCAACCTTGGAGAAGAAACTGCTCAAGTTTTAAAGGAAATATCAACACTTTATTTTAGAGTCATGATACGGAGTGATATTCTGCAGAAGTTTAGGCAGGCAAGGAGCGGCTCCAAAATCGTCATAGTCTACGTATAATCCGCGCTACTCAGTTCAAAGAGTAATACACCCGCACGGTGTGATGATATTACTTACCTCGGTTATAATAAGATCAAAAATTGACTTTATTTCTCACTTTCTTCCAAATGAAGCCAATATATAGCGGTGGACATTCATTTTTACATTATTCGTTGCAGTAAAATCTGTGTGCATAGGTATTTTTGCAAGCATTATACTCAGAAGTTACGGTAATTATATTTTCTTGGTGATCAAACGATTTTCTGACTGTATACGTTCGCTCTTATGATTATATTTGCACTAGAATGCTACTGCTTTCGTACTTTGTACTTATGTTCTTCTCCTTGCAAAACTATTACAGAGGCTGACTCTTTCGAGTGCTGCAAGGATCCTGGGCACGTTAGTGTTTGCATTAATTTTACACGCTCGTCGCTCTCTTTCTTATACTTTCAAACACTACATTGACCTCAAGCATCTTAATTACACTTTCATAACTAGCTTGAAAGACTGACTTAGTCAGGATGCATGCTGGGAAGACCTGAATTCCGACTGACCTCATCGGACACACATAGACCTCCTCGATCTCTGATGAGCTCGAATGCTTGCTTGAGGTACCCCAGCGGGTACTGGACTGTGGCACCCACACCCTGCAACACACCAGTCACGCAATTGAATATAATAACAGGTTGAGATTACAAGACCGATGAATCAGTTTGAGAAGAGAAGTGGCTAATGTGAACCAACAGTAAAATTTTAGAATCTCTGGAGCAAAACCACAGATTTTGTTTCTAAGTGACCATAGCGATGGTCATTTTTCTCAAAGAAGCTGAAAAGGCCAACATCTTTTTTAAATTATCTGCGGGGATGCGATCAAACGTAAAATGGAGTTCCACTTACCGCAGTTAACGCATTAACAATTACGAGATCATTGAAGACAAAAGCCAAAATGAAGTGAGAACCGAAATGTACCGGGCTATTCCTTTCCAAAATTCAGAGTCCACGAGTTGTTTCTCAAGGTCAATATATTTTGAAAAAATTTAAAAATCTCAGCCCATAATCTCGAAACTCGATGGAGATAACTTAAATAAAAATCCTGTTCATTTTGTGAAAATGACTGTAAATTTCAAGTACACATTAAAATCCCAGATTCTTTTCCTGTCTAATCCCTAAATTGTGAAGATAACACTGCCTGTTTTGAATGAACACCAACCTGAATAGACTCCGCAAAGAACGCTGCGGGTTTACCCAGAGGGACACAATAGTCGAGCAGTTCTTGCAGCTGTCCGACGTACTTGGCGCTGGAGGAACAAACTTCGCCGTTCTCGAGCAGCTCGCTCTCCGCAGCGCGCACTGACTGCACGGGAGAATCTCGGTGGCCTCCCCAGAGGCCCCGGTACGGATCTGGATTGGTGACCTGTTCATGATAAAGTTCGTTGCGCTGTAGTTTCTCAAATGGAAGAAGCGGTGTACAAAAATTATAACTGAATATGTCATGGCTTTTATCCATAAATTTCCGGTAAATGTTATTCAGTTCACGGCGTAACAAGTAGATGAATGATAAATTAAAGCTTAGTCACTTATAGCTTGCAAGATACCATAGCAGTTTGTGTCAAGTAATCCCCTAGGAAAAAAAGCTGCGGCTGAAGTTGAAGATAAGTATGGGGGAATTCGACTTTCAGAAGCACAATTCTTCTCGAGTCAAGTAATTCAGCGAAATAATTCATGTCATAAGCGTCACACTCGAAAAATGTTATTCCATTAATAAATGAATATATAACGCATCAGAAAAACAAATGCTTCAAGCAGTTACGTGATGAATTCCAAATCCATTGGGGAATGGAAATTTGCTTTTTCCCGAGCCTGTGAGCCCCATTGTGTAAGGAGAAGCCCCGTGGTAGCTGTTCCTGAAGGTGACGACGTCAAAGCGCCCCGTGTGCAGGCGGGCCATCAGCAGCGCTAAGTCGTTCGCCTCAGAGCCGCTGTTCACCAAATATACGTTCTGGAAAGTAAAGAAATAATTACCTCGATTTCATTCAGGAACTTCTCATTGAAGCAAGAAATAGACTCACAGTAGTGCGAGGGCAATGTTCTCGCCAGTGCGATTTCAACGGCGATGAATTAAAATGATCTGATCCACTAAATTGACCTGGTATAGATTATGAAGCAAATATCGATCTTATTCAAAATAGAACTGCATGCAAATGTAAAGATAATGCACTTTTTAGCCATTAATGTTCCTATAATGATAAAAATGTACCTGATGTACGCACTACCATTTGAATAAACATGAGATACCGAGTTTTCGCGCCAAAATCCCACTTCATTTGTCATCGATGACCACCAGTATTGAAGCCGTAATTTTACCCTTTCTTTTATACAAAAAGTTATCATAAATATCTCTATAAATTCACGAGTGTGGAGCTATCATAGGCGTACCTTGAGGTTGCCAGGCAGGGTGTCGACGAGAGCTTGACTGTACTCGTGGATGGTGGGATTCAAGTAGATGTTGGAGGTGTGCCACAAGGTCTTCATCTGCGTGTTGGTCGCCTCGATCACCTTCCTGTACCGTAATTTTTAGATTTATTGAAGTGAGAGAGCTCAACCTATAATATTTTACGTAATTTCGAAGTTGAATCAAAACAAATCCTTGTCAATTCAAGACATTTTTTTCATTTTACTGATTTGCAGATTAGATTATAAAGATTAGATTATAAGTTAGTTTAAGCCTCCCTAACCGCTGCAAAAATAGAGCGTATCGAAGAGAGGAAGGAGGAAGGCACCATTTAGTATGGAGATAAGAAAATGAGGAATCTATGCAGAAAGGGCATAGAAACAGTAAGATGGGAAAGAAGTTCATGAAATAAGATAAAAGTGGAAGAAGAAAGTCAGAGGTGCTGAAAAAACAGGACAGCAGTGAACCGAAAAAAGGTGGTCCTTAACATAACAAAAAACATTATATTTCAACAAAAAGAAGGCCTACCTAACTCTCAGCTCGGGCCCTCACATGGTTCCCCTGGGAGCGCTAATTCCCATAGATACAATAGTTGTATCCCCCTGAGGGGTACTGATTTGCAGTCTATATCAATCCAACACTAAGAAAGAATAATCACTAAAAATACACATTCTATGATTCAGAGGGAGTTGGGATTGACTATAATTCTAAACATTGTCCTAAAATTCTGCCACCTTGTATTGTCCCGCTTTTGGGGGCACGTTAAAATGAAATGATCGTAACTCAGGCAAAACACATCATAATAAAATAAGCAATGCCACCGAGAATTTCACCACGTGGAAAAGGCAATAAATTGGTTATATTTATTGAAGGAAACTCTTAATCATATGATGGTGAGCAAGGAAACTATTATAAAAATAATCATAATCTAAAAATTTGGTTGGTTTACCTATATATGAATCTGGTCCTCTGGGCACTCGGCAAAAACTGAGTTCTACCAAAGAAGCAGACGCATGAAGTCCATGAAAGTTCTCAGATCTTTGTCTCATTGTAAGGAGTTGATTCACACTATATATATAGTGCCGTCTAGAGTTAGCTACGGCAGCGTAATCTTTTGGCGTAACAGTAATGAGCATTCATATCAACCCATAACAGATTGTAAAAAATAAGAAGTGTAAAATGTAGCTTGTCAAATTTTGCTGTGCGTATCAAAATCTATGATAATCCCATGGGCTCCACAGCGCTTTTCTGAAAAACATGTTGCATATCAATTCAGCTTGATTACCCAACGTTTATTCCCCAAATATTATGCATTCAGAAAAAATTGGGTTTGGTAATAATATGAAAATATGTTTTCCCAAATGAAAAATACCGCTATATGTTCTAGTAGTTCGGAATGGGTGCTTTTAAACAATGCTTATAAACATAGCCTCTGGCTATGATTACGGGTCGAGTGGACGGCAAAAAAACGACCGAAGTCACACGAGTCCACGACACGGTACAGAATACGACGAGCATTTGGTATTGTTAGGCCGAAGGAAAAGGTCTTCCTCTGTTGTGGGGATCCTCGGAGAAGCACTCACTGCCCATCAGCGAGGGTCGAAGTAATGGTTTTGTTAATTACTATCCCAAACTATCGGGCAAGGTCTTTCAATCGTCTCAAAAATTATGCATGTAGAATATAAGGTGAAAATAAGATTTTATAGCTATGTAAGTTGCAGTAGGGAAATAATTTCAGCCAAAGGAGGGAGAAAGCTGTATTAAGGCTAAATTATAGGGGAAAAGAATCACATTTGGCGAAAATAATGATGGGCGTATTTCGAAGAGATGAGCTTCAAAAAATTTCAAGGATATGAGTTTTAGCGCAATAATGATAAAGGGTGACCGCCAATGTGTTCAGTATCCGCGTATTAGAAATTTCAATTTCGGTCTTTGTGGATGGTGAGATCTTCATCGTGTGAAAGCATCTTAAAATAATTTGACCTTGTGTGATAAATAAAAATCAACACCAAAACGCCGACCGGTAACTACACGTCGTAGGTAGAAGCCACAACGCAGTAATTAATGTTGAAATTTGTTTTGAAAAATAGTTTAGAAAATCAATCATGAGATAGATGTGCCGTATAGGGGAGTGAAATTTATTATAATACATCAAAAAGTACCGTAAGCATAGATTATAAATTCATATTTTTTAATTTTATACATAATTTTTTTATGTATAACACATAATAACACATAATTTTTGAAAATAATTGCTTCGTAACATTGTTACAGTAATAATTCTATCAAGAAATCATAATTTCTGAGAATCTAACTTGGTTGAAATAAGCCTACGCATAAGAATCAGTTTAGGTGAGTTCGGAAGAATTTGTATAAATAAATATAATCACAATTACGTTAAATTTCTGGAAAGTTTTGCGTAAAAAATATATACACATAGAAATAAGGAAATAATGTATGAAGAATGATATGATAGATATATGTTGACCTGTACTCAAAAGCGAAACGGAAATAATAGTGGCAATCCTTAAAAATTTCAGCGATACTGTACATGGCACCCTGTCTTCCAATCAAGCACTCAGGTTGGAATAAATAGTACCAAATGGGAGTCTAAATAAACGCATTAGAAGTTCAAAGATTATGCGTATAGAAGACAATCATTATGTTACGTGTCATCTAATAAGTGTTTGATATTTTTCAATATATTTAAGTATACTCCAGAATGTGTTGCATAAAATTCAACAGTCATCTCATTCCAAATTTGAATCGCTCATTAGTTTAGTTATGAAAGATAGTCAATGGGCAGCCAATATAAGGGTTGCAGCAGTGTTATTCTTCAATGCAGATCAAATTGTAACGAGTTCTCTCCTCAGCGCCCGTATATTAAGGCGTAGGTCATGTATGTATTCTTTCGGAAAGCTATCAGAGCCTACTTTCACATATATATGGTTTGGTGGACAGGACCTGCCTTCGAGAACACTAGAAAACCTCAGAAAATAATGCTTTAGTAGAGGTGTCAGTCATTTGGGAATGAATTTGGTAAGTACCCGCAATAAACTTTTTTCAGGTTGTTGTTGTCTGTTGTTACTGCTACGAAATAATCTCTTACACTCGTGCAATTTGCCATTTCTTCTAAGTTTTGTGTGAATTTAGGCCTCTCCTCCAATCAAAGATTCCCTGATCAATGGTAGTCAACAAGATTCGAGCAAGTCTCAAGACAATACCGCGAGTTGAAAATGTGTTTATGGTTAGTATTGTGGTGTCAGCTACACTTCTAGCCCTGAATAATATCCTTTTATGAAGTAAGCGATGAGGACTTTAGTTCAAACTATTATCCATTGAATTATACTTACAATAGTTATTTTGGAATTCAAACATACTATCAATGATTACGTTTGATATAAGTGCAATAACTTTTAAAAATTTCCCAGATTTCGAACTAAGAAGTGCATGGGACATTGTGTTTAAAGTAATCGTACTACAATGACGAGTTTAAGCACTTTTTCTCGCAAAAGAATGTCTTAGTGCAGCGAGTTGATCCGTGTTACTCACGGGTGGCAGTGCCCCAGGCTGGTAGTAACAATACCAGCGAACAAGTCAAGGTATCGTTTACCCTCGTGGTCAAACAAGTATTGCTTGTGCCCAGCGTGGAGGAGCAAGGGTTTCGAATAGAAAGTGAAGAGGGCGGGGGACAAATTTTGCTGCCGCACTCGCATGATCTCGGAGAGGGGAGGCCCCTGTGGAGAGAAACGTGCGTGTAATCTCGAGATCCGAATTGAGAAAAGAAGCTACGTTAAAATACCCAAACCCAGAGGCAGCGAATTAGAGCTTATAGAAGCAACGTAAATGTGGAATGAAATCACTAGGATGATTTTAAAAATGACTAGGAGAACAGGACAGGACACATGAAAAAAATCGAAACATAACGACAAATGAAATATCAAACTAATGAAATGAAATATCAAACGAATCAAACTAGGAAAAACAGAATAAGCAAAGAAACTGAATTATATGAAATGTAAAAAAACGAATACTCAATTAAATTGATTCAAATCCTCAACACGTTAGTTTTTCAAATACTTTGACATAAAAATCCATGAACAAAGTTAATGTAAATACCATTAACATTCGTATATCAATAACAGGCTTGAATGAACTGAGAGCAAACAGTCCAATTAAGCTCTCTTTGCTCCCTTTGTGTTGAAAAATAAATTACCTAAGCCTAAAACGCTCTACAGGAATGACGAAAACGAAAATTAGGAGACTTTTTTATACAGAAGCAGTTTGAACAACATAACCTTCACATAGATATCCGAGTCGATGCGATTTTGTAATCATGACAAATGTTGTGGAACGTATGATGAGAGATAATAAGGCATGTAATACAGATTTTCTTCTCAGTAACTTGATCCTAGTATTATAGTGACCATTTGTCCGAACGATCAATGGCCGCTGTATGAAAAACCGAAATAAAATTTTAACAAAATTTCACGTAAAGCTAATAAAATATGACTCAATATCGATGAGAAAAAGTACATTATATTCTCATGCAAGAGAAATTTCTCTTCCACACTTTAAAATTGTTGATGATGAAATTGAAGAAACCAACTCCTGTAAATTTCTGGACATTATATTACATAAACATCTGACATTCAAAGAGCACATTGCACATATCAGTACTGAATTATCAAAATCCGCTGGAATTCGCCGTAAAGTAAAATATGTAGTGCCTGAAGAAGCTTTAAAAATACCTTATCGAACTATCATTTCACCATATCTACAATACGGGACAGACGCTTGACACGGAACTGATAAAAATAAAATCAATCTGCTCATTGGATTGCAAAACAGAGCCATTCGAGCTGAAATGAAATTAGAATTTAATGCTTATACAAATGATTCATTCAAAACCTTAAAAATACTCAAGCTTTTTGATCTCTACAAGCTCTCCATATGTAATTTAATGTATAAAACACTAACTGATGATGACGACAGAGAACTCAAACAATTATTAACTGCTCAAACTGGCCATCATGATCATTTAACATTTAATAATAAGAATTTGAAAGTACATTTATAAATATATCTTTGATAAAGACTAAAAATAGGAGAGGACCAAGAACAGATCCTTGTGGTATTCTATACAGCTGAAAAGTCAAAATTAATTGTAGAGACTGCAAATAACGAGCTGCAAGGTTTCAATGTAGCTCAAAGCTGGTAAAATAAGCCTCAATATCGATAACACAAAATATATTATATTCTCATGATCCAAGCTGGAAGCGTTTCTTCCACGAAATAAGACTGGTGATGGGGAAATTGATGTCACCAACTCTTTTTAAGTTCCTGTGCATTAAAATAGCCAAACCTCCGACCTTCAAAACGCATCTTGCACAAATCAGTACTACAAGTTTAAAATGTGTAGGAATCTTCAATGACGTAAAAATTGATGAAAAACTCTAAAAATACTTTACAGAACTCTCACTTCATCGTATTTACCATCCAGAATAGATGCATGGCACGGAATAGATTAAAAAACTGCTCCTGGCGCTCGCTGCAAAAAAGAACCATTAGAGCGGTAAGAAAATGAGAATGGGATGCTCAAATAAATGACTCACTCGAGAGTTTAAAAATACTGGAGCGTTTGGATGCTCCCCATTCATCATTTCATGCATGAAACACTGACTGATGAGGGCAACAAAGTTTTAAACAATTAGTAACTGCATAAACTGGTCATTATGATCATAAAACCCGAAATAGAAGTAACTTCATACTTCCATATCATTCATTTGTTCGGTCACAACACAGTATCCTCTTCATCGGAACCTAGACTTGGAACTCGATCCCTGTGCTGAGATCAGTGAAAAAAGTTCTTGCAAAGCTTTTGAAACTAATCTTGAATCTTTCTTTCTATCGGAGTATTAATCACGAAAAGTGATCAAATCAAATCTCTTCTGCTATATGATTTATCTTAATAGAGAAATTTTTGATTAATGACAAAGGTCTTGAGTCTGATCTCAAGTGTTTTCTAGAATATGGTGTTCTCATTTAGCCTACAAAAACTTTTGTTCTAAACTCAATCATCGAATCTTAAGCAAACCAATTCCTTGACAGTGTTGTATGCAACTACGTTAAGTGAATTAGGCTAAACCTTAAAATAGCGTTGATGATGGGATGCCCTAGAAGTCAATGAACTTATTCGGGACCACAGGTTGCTATACTCAAATATGTCCATTATAATAGACATGAACACTTTAACCACAACGTGCTCCTCCGGTAGCCTCAAAAGATACTTCCAGAATGCTGCTGACCGACCAATTCTATTTTAAAGAATATGTAATTAAAGCTAAATGAAGGCACGATCCAGTTAATGTTCGCTATTTTCGAAATTGCTCACATCAATTCACTTTAACTTTGAGCTGCATACAGAACTTCAGTTGAACCAATTGTGGTCAAAGTGTTAAGAAACAATCTACTGATGAATCGGTTCTGGTAAATAAATTGTTTAAATAAATTTTTCATGTTTCAATTATTCAGATTACATTTCAGAGCGATGGGATAGAAACCCACATGTAGCGAATGTTTTATATTCGTTACTTAGATTCACGGAAAATATACGCTGCGCACTTCAACAACGGATTAGTTCCTAACGACGACCTGAGAGACCACAATTAAAGGCGAATAAGGAATTGAATAAGTTGAGAACTCATCGTTGATTCGACAAGAATAATTTAGTCACGGACTGGTCAATGCAAAATTTAATATCTTGGCTGGACGCCATGTAAGTGGGACATATTCTGGCGCTGGACCGAAAACTCCCGAACGTAAATTTCCGTGTCTCAATAAATGGGTATTCCACTTCACAAAATAACCTTTGATTGGCCTTTTAGTACAGTTTAATGACATATTTAACAAGTCTAAGTTTGAATTTACAATTTGTAAATTCAATATCCGGGCAGAGACCCAAAATTATTGCTTCCAGACGTCACAGAGGTAGGTGGCACCAGTGGACTGTAAGAGGGAACAGCCTGTTACGTTCTTTACGCACGCGCTTGATCAGTGTAAAAGGACTATATCAAAATCACTTTAGTAAACGAAATTCTGCCAATATGCATGAATATTTTATAAATTCATTTCGATAATGAAATCGTTTTAAACATACTAAATTCTAACAAGATATATGGAGGAATGTGAAACTTGAAGATGTCTTGAATAACAGTTATTGGAATACGATGGCTTAGCGGTGTGTAGTTCATAACACGGTAGAAGGAAGTTTACCTCGGTGCATAAGCAGAAAAAACACGCATTCGAACGCAGATATTGCAGATTCGGAATAGGGTCCTGATACGATGTTGTCGTTTGAGTCAACATTCCGTATAATCATTAATACAGTTTGTCTCACTAGGGGCTTTTGGCAGCGAATACTAAATTTTTTATTGAAATAATTCCTGAAAGAATGCAATACGGTCGTGCACAATATTAACTCCAGCATACCATGCGATGTTTCAGCTGACAGAATAAACCACAATAGAGATCATAACCTTTGGTGTCATTACAGTGGGTTTGAAAGTAACCCAATCTAGATAGGACCATAACATCCAGGTAAAGTGCAGAAGCCCCTCTTTGCCATTCAAAGATGTCTTGCTTTGTTAGTCCCATCGTAGTAAGGCAAGTAAGATACAAGCCTTCACCCCGTCATCTCAAAATGAAGACATGTCTTTTCAGTACTTGCATGTAACCTATACTTCAGTCCCACCTTTTAAGACCGATTGATGAACGTTGTACAACTTTTTTTATTTTCTGGTGAGAATGAAATTATGCGTGTCGGAGAAAAATTTAACTGGACCTGGTCTCTACTAGTTTCAAGGACCAGGAGATGAAGTATTACTCGATTTTTACCCATAAGTTAGTCTTGAATTAATTTAGAGACTTCGAGTAAAACTATTACCCACTAACGATATAAACTCACAAATTAATTTTTTCCAGAGTTTGTAAAAATTACATCTGAGGCCTGATCATATATATTGAGCCACTTCTTTGATGACATCTCGCGTTCGCTAAAGGATTTTTTGCTACTATTGATAGTTCTCTGTGGGCGTGGTCTTGATCTGCTTCAGAAACTGTTTTCGTAAGATTTTTTCCTGACGCATCGGTTTCGGAGATCGCTATTTGTTCATTTCGTTTGTCGTTGTACAAGTATAATTATTCATTAATGGTTTTTCTCTTTTCTTTCATCTGTTATTCATCTATCTAGATTTTTTGACTTTGCTCTTCTCGTAGTTATGTAAAATATATCTGCTTTTATAATATTAATCAGGCCTTGACTGTAGAGTGTTTGATATGGCCAGATCTAAATAAGTTAACACTTTGACCGTGATGCGTAAAACTGAAGTTAAATAATCATTTAAAATTTATAGTCAATTAGAGTAAACAATTTTGATAGAAGCAAACATCATCTGGATCGTGGCTTCATTTACCGTTGATTGAGTAATTAAGTTTGTAATTACTGATCGGTCAAAACCATTAATAAAATTCCCTCCGTGTACACCAGCCGCCGAAATTGCTACCAACGTGTTAAGGGGAAATTTAGTAATGTGTCAATGCGCGTCGATTCTTGAACAATTTGCGATTAGCCAAGTTGTACAATATTTCCTTAGAAGATTGTTTCTGCTTGTCAAATTCACTTTGACGTCATTGAATACTGAAAGGTCTATTGGGTGCCTAGTATTAATTCGAAAGTATTTTCAATGAACTCTAAAACTTGTGGTAGAGGTGCTGATGTCTGCTTGTAAAACCTGTTGATAGTGAAAAAAGATAGTGAAAAAAGTTGATGGTGAAAAAATTCTAAATAAATGATGAGCTGAAAATAAACTGAAAGATTAATTCACTAGTGTACAAACTATGCGAACCACGTTCCAATTTAGGGACGTTTTTTTCATACACAACTCCCAGTTTGGCGCAAATACACTAAACGCACCTTGTATGGAGGCGGCTGGAAGTCGCACGGTGGCAGGGCGGGCGCTGTCGCTGGCGCTGCAGTGGTGGCGTGCAGGCGGCGCACTGAGGAGATATAAAATTGGCCTTATGAAGCGAGGAGTGGATTGGAATTACATGACGGAAATAAAATTAAAGTGCATAGGAGCAATAAATATTTTCATAAATGAGAATGTCGTAAAATCGTCCACAGTGAATGAAATTTCAGTGAAAATGTGAATGAACACAATATTTAAGCCGGAATGTTCTAAAAATTGAAATAATGTCACATTAGACAAATAATTATGAACAATAACCGTTTTCTTGGTAAGCATTCTCCGTTAATTTCAATCAAATAACTTTTTGGTTTAATAAAGAAAATTTTAATCCTATTTAGCATACTAACGTAAGAATAAAGCCTAAATTCTACGATATCTCTGTGAGATGTAACATAATTTGCCCTCGTAGGCCTGGGGACGTCTCTGACTAATTCCATGATAGAAATACGTACATCGTAAACACATAAGTACACTGCTATCTCACCATTTTAAGGCGAGGATTGGCAGCCAAGTGAGGCAGAAGAGATTTAGCCTGGCACAATCGTAGCAATTCATCGTGAGGAAATTACTGACTTGTGGGCTATGCTCAAGTGCGGTGCAAATCAACTCCAAGATATGACCATGCGACAGCATTAAACAAGAACATCATCATCCCCATTCGAGTACCAGAAAGAGTAAAGAAATGAAAGTAATTTTCTGGCACAGAAAAACAAATTTTTCCCAATAAATTACGGCTAAATAGGTCTTAGACCAATGAAAACTAAATCATTCGTGATATGTGATATCCTACTTGAAACATAACAAATGTAAGGAAAAGCAGAATAACTCCAATGAGATCAGCAAAAATAAGTGACGCCGTTGAAAAATCATGAAGTGACCACAGTCCTGTTTGATGAGTTTCAGAACACTCAGCGATTAAGTCCAGTGAATTTAAATTTGTGCTACCAACAATAACCTTCGAGTTAGTCTATAGTTTGGAGATTAGTGCCATCCGATTGAGTATTTCAATTCAGATCCTTTTCCAGCTTACCATTGTGAAGATACTTCTTCAAAGATTGATTCTTGTTTAACGAATTTTCGTCAGCCTGTATTTAACAAATTAATAGACGACAACTGCCTATGTGCTGCCAACATATGCAATAAATATAGACATGGAGTTTGACACAGATTGTATACATCGGCTAGAGTGGTCGAGGAATGGAAGGGTATTAACAAATACCCTAACTAACTGGGTTGAACTCGTTTGTTTATTTTTATCTAATGAGTTGAGGGCTGTGAAATCAACTGCAAAGCAGTATCCATCGTTCACTGACATCTATTTATCTATATTGGATTGTCACGCTAGCTCATGAGAACTCTTATGTTCTACTCTACGTGGTCTAATTATGAGTAACTTCGTTGTTCTATAATAGATCACCTGCCAGTTCTTATTTAGTGGTTGCTCATAAATAGCTCATAATAATCTAATTCTCTAAGAAAGTCCATCTCTACTAATATATGAGTTTGTCAGTTTTTATTCACAAAATGTTAGCTGATCGTCATTCATTCTAAAATTAATCTTCGTTCACGCGTGTTCCATCAGATATCAGCCTAATACCGTCAAAAACATTCACCCAAGTTTACTCGCAAGATAAATCAAACCCGGTAACGAACTGAATATTGTAAGCCACCTTGGGTTGGCTGCTGGACCAACCTCACTCACCCGCAACAGCGCCAGCTGAAGGCGTCCTCCCCAGCACCAGCCTGCCCTCCAGCAGCCCCTCCTTCAAAAGCCTCTCCTTCCGCAGCCCAGCAAGCAAGAGTCGCATCGTAAGAGGGTGAGCCACCGCACTAACTCTTAAACAGTAATTTTTTCTCTTTAAATCTGGTACTAGAAAAGTACATGCGTTTCAGTTCCTAAAATTGCTTCACGCTCTCAATGAATTATTCTGAACCCAAGACCAAGGTATTAGGAAAATAAGGACGTTACTTATTTATAACTGTGTATTCGTGCCTGTAGTGAAGCACGAGAGGTGTGATTGTTTTGCATCTGAACATTATCCATTGATAAATTTATTATTCTAAATATTACGCATTCTACAAATACATTCTAAGATTAGTTAGATTAAAATCTAACCTTAAAAAAATAAAAAATTCGAAAATTGGTCAGCATTTATTTCTAAAATACGAATTTGACCTCCGCCGTACACAAATTCGTTCTAGGCGATTTTCCCAAATGAAATTGTAAAGATAGATTTCCTAAACACAAATTTCAAAAATTAATACATTCCAACGTAAGTGAAATTAAATATGAAATTAAAGAAAGAAACAATAATTTAAATAATGTGCTGACAAAAATTAAAGTGTAGATCATATTTCTAGCATAGAATAGAGAGATTCCTAATTGAAAGAATTTTTATTTGGAAGCCACCAAAAACCCAGATGTAATCATGACACTTCTAAAGAATATGTATAACTAAAATAACAAAGAAAATTTAGTTCTACAACATCTTCAATCATTGTAAACCATGTGAGGAATTGGCTCCTAAATATCCTCCCAGTGCAAACTATCACTATGATATACAGTACAAGAGCTCATCCACGCTTCGGGAAAAATAAGTGTCATTTCATTTTTTCGTGACATTTCAAAAAAATAAATGGTATTATACTAGGTAAAAAGGTATCGTGCAGTTTATTTTTCATATTTCTTCAGAAGGGTAATTACGTATTTACGTAATATCCCTCTTCTGCAATTTACGACCTAAACAATCCAACCGTTAACATGCACGGAAACGCGGCGAACGTGTATAGCACGGAGTTCCACAAGGGTGTATGTTACCTCTCTTATTTATAGTCTTTTTACGCGACGGAGTTAAACCTGGTTCATTTAGTGTAAGATAAGTTAGTTCAAGCCTCCCTAACTGCAACAATGGCGTTTCAAAGAAAGAAGAAAAGATGAAGGGACCCTTTGGTGTGGAGTGAAGAGGCTTAGTTAATTTTCTAAATTCATATTTAAATTACGGTAGCACGTTTTCTACACCTCTTTCTACTGAAAACGCTATTTCAACATGTTAACTGCGTTTGCGCCATTGCTACGGTTGATTAGGTTAGGTTGTAAGAAGCCAAATTGAAAAAAAACGACAATTTTGCTGAAAAACCTCTTCTCTAAGAAGCGTGAAAATATAACTGCCCGAAAATATTTTAACTTGTTGGCTAAAATCTAAATAGAGAAATTCAAGGTAGTGAAATCAATGAAATGGCACGTAATTATGCTGGCATGTAAATAAGGTATTTACCTAGTGGCGCGCATATGTACCCCTACGTTTTGGCATATTACTTGAGAAAGAATAAGCTGCAAAAAATTTAAGCATAACTCAAACCGAATAAATTATCCCTAAATATTGATTGGAAAGAAAAAATTTTTTTTTTTCAAACGGAATGGGCAAATGCGAGTTCATGGACAATATTCCGGATAACAATCTCGCCTTCTAAGAGAATAATGCGTACCTCAGCACAAAAATATCGAAATTTACTAAAATGTCCATAAATAAAGAACTACATAACCTGAAGATGCTCTAAAAATAACCTATCGAATGCTTATTTTCTATTTTCTCAATGAGTAACAGAAGCATGGCAGGCGAGTAAATTAAAATACAATAACTTGCTAACAACACTAAAAAAACATCGGTCTATATTGATTTTAAGGACAAAGTCCCGCATTGGGATCCAGGATTTTGAGACCATTTGAGTAACAGAAATTTTTGCAGTATGAAGTGTAGGAGGTCATATACATCCTGTGAAAAAATGAGACTCATAAGTTCACTCGTTCGCCCGCTACGGAGGTTTGAAGAATGGGGGGAGGGGAGGGGGAAGTGGTATTTTATCATGTTACACCTCCTCGTTGGCACTTCCTTCACGGCGCGACGTTGCTATGTCATCTCCTATGTCTCTGTATTACTCTATAAAGACTTCAGGGGTTTAACCTGAACCAATACTTTTTAAAAATTTTAATTAAAATTGTTTACATGTCTTTGTTTTGCCTATAATGAAAACCTCGGACTTTGGGGTTTCAAAATCCTTATTCTCTGACAGTTTTTGAGCTACAGTGATGATTTTAGTATCATTGGTGGCGGAAAGACAAGAAATTTTATAGAAACTAAAAAAAATTCACAATTACTTTTTGATTTATAAGTTATGACGTCATAAATTCTCATTTTTTCGAAAACAGAGATTGCTCCAAATTTTTTATTTTTTTTTCATTCAAAACTGGAAATTTGGAGAATACATTTGAGTTTCTTTAAAAACCCTCGTCTTTCCGCATCCAATGATACCAAAATTATGACTGTAGCTCAAAAACTGTCAGACAAAAAGCATTTTGAACCCACCCCCTCCTAAAATTATCGTTTTCTTTGATTTCCCATTTTCTTTTCAAGTAACTCACATTTTTTCATAGAAGATAAACGATTCCAAATTGCATATCCTATCAGTATACCAAATTTCATTGCTCTAGGTTCAATAACTAAAAAAAGGTCCGTATTGGGGACTGACTCCCTCCGTACATTCGTGAGCCGAGCCGCGTAAAAGCGCTCGTCGTGTCTGAGCAATCGCACTTGACAGCACGGTCCACCGAGAGCACCAGACTAGCTTGCTGCGATCCCCAGTAAAACTGATAGAAACCTGTCAGCCTTTCCTTCCCTACCTGACGAAAACGGCGGCTCCAACCTCGGGGCTTACATTTGGTGGCCAGTATGGGGAAATGACCGGAAATTGCCACATTTCCTGTTCAAGTGTGATTTGCCTTAATGTTAGTGCATGGAAATGCAAAGAACATCAGTAAATGGTTCAATGTCCATATATACGAGTTTCGCTATAAGTTATTCAAAAACTGTCATAACATTATATTTCACCAGGTTTTTTTTCGAACGAATTAAAACAGACAACCCATTTGGCAATTATGATTGACTTTTCAACAAACAATTATTAATTTTGTCTCATCTACACCACATATTAACCTATATATTAAAAAGTTTAATGAAAGAGGCAATGAAATACTGAATTTCGTCTCAAAATCTTTCCACAAATCTTTGATTCATTCATATCAGAGTGCAGGGCCTCCCTTTGTGACTGAAAAATCCATTACGACTGAAACTATTTTAAATGAGAAGCTGCTAGAGACGAGTATTGACATCCTAAAAGTTGCAGAACTTAAGGGAAGCAAGAGTGCATTGTACAGAAGGTGAACTTGGATATGAAATACCTGTAGATGATCACATGATGTTTTTTTGTCACCACAAATGACTGCCGAATCCTGTACCCACCAAATGAACTATCCTCAATTCAAGTACTTCCTCCTCAAGAAATTATATGAACTGCTGGTGAGGAAAAGTTTAATGAAAGATTAACCAGGCGGTGCTAGATTGAGACATTAGGTAATGATGCTCTCTTCTTTCTTTAACGTGCCGATCATGCTCGAAGTGGGTATGTCTGGATTTAATGAATTACACAACCCATTTCTGGTCTTCAAAAGTCAATCCTCAAAGTCTTCAGCGATGTAACCCTTTTCATTCTGCCACGGGGCGTTTGCTCCATCGTTGATTTGCATCAACGAATGAATCGGTCAATAAACAGTTTAGTCCGTTCACGGAAATTAAAAATTCCAAAGAATCACTAAACGAACACATTTAAAAACGTTTTACACGAATTGACATTCTGCTTGCCGATGCGTAATTTTCGAATTATTCAACTTTGAAGTAATAGAAATGTCGTATATAAATGTGAAGGAACAGACACGTTCCCGCCAAAAAATGGGCGTGTCCCGCCAAAAAATGGGCGTGTCCCGCCAAGAAAGTGGGCGTGTCCCAACAATGCAGCGACTAAGCAACCGACTATATATGTTATTTTTATCTGAACGTAATTATTGTTATATCTCGAAAATAACCTATCAGCGAGCAGAATGTCATTCTTGTAAACCGTTCGGTATATGGGGAGAAAAGAACCATAATCGATTTCCCAATTTTCGGTGCCTAAACATAGCTAATTAGATGTATATAAACAATTATTCTTCTATGCACTTTCCGTCTGAAATGAATATTTAAAGAGTTATAGGGGTATATTTAGTTTAGGTAGAGTACGCTTGGGTATTTTGTAATTTATTATTTGCCGGCCCCGTGGAGCATGCGGAGCCTGAACCCACTTCTAGGATCTTTTAGTTAATAACACAATAGAAATTATCACCCAAAAATAACGAATTACGGCGGTATGTTCATTTTCGTCTTATATGGCGGGAGTGATCGAGCGCGTCGGAAGGGAGAGTCCATTGTAGTGTTGCCATCCGGCGCGCGAATATGGTCCTCTCCACATTTACCAAACGTTCTGGTAAATCTGAAGGATATGACAGTAATCGATGTCCCACTTTTCGATGCCTAAACCTAATTAATTAAATCAAAATAAACAAGTTTTCTTCTATGCACTTTCCGTCTGAAATGATTATATTACGAGTTATAGCGGTAGGTTTAGTTTCGTCGGTAAATCTGAAGGAGATGACAGTTGTCGATTTTGTAAATTTCGATGCCTTAGCATAGTTAATTAGATCGAAATAAACAAGTTTTCTTCTATGCACTTTTTGTCTCAAATGAGTATTTTATTAGTTATAGCGGTAAATGACTTACCGCAACTCCAGTCTTTGAAGCGGAAAGAAATTCTTTGATCGAGTTGTATGGCAATACTGCAATGGCGTCTCGCTTCCAGCGCTCTGTCTTGAAAGACGAAACCAAACCTACCGCTATACCTCGTTAAATACTCATTTGACGAAAAAAGTGTATAGAATAAAAGTTGTTTATTTCGATGTTATTACCATGTTTCAAGCAACAAAAATTCGAAAATAGATGAGTAGCTGTTTATTCCAGCGCATTCGTCATTAATGACGAAACTAAACTTACCGCTATAAATCGTAAAATACTCATTTGAGACGAAAAGTGCATAGAAGAAAACTTGTTTATTTTGATTCAATTAATTAGGTTCAGGCACCAAAAAATGGAAAATCGACAACTGTCATCTCCTTCAGATTTACCGTTTCGTCTTCTATGACGAATGCGCTCGAATAAACAGCTACTCATCGATTTTCGAATTTTTGTTGCTTGAATCTTGGAAATAACATCGAAATAAACAACTTTTCTTCTATACACTTTCTTTGTCAAATGAGTATTTAACGAGGTATAGAGGTAGGTTTCGTTTCGTCTTTGATGACGAGCGTGTCGAAAGCGAGACTCTGCCATATCGCGCGATCGATGAATTTCTTTCCGCTTTAAACACTGGAGTTGCGGTAAGTCATTTACCGCTATAACTAATAAAATACTCATCTCAGACAGAAAGTGAATAGAAGAAAACTTGTTCATTTTAATTAAATTAACTATGTTTAGGCGTTGAAATTTACAAAATCGATTACTGTCATATCCTTCAGATTTACCAACGTTCTTAAATGTGTTCTTTCAGTGATTCTTTGGAACTGAATTTTTAATTTCCGTGAACGGACTAACTGCATATTGACCAAGGAATCTAACGCTCGGGGTGAGGAATGGCATACCTCCAAGAAATTAAATAATGATGCAAACTACAAAATGGAAGAACACACAGCAAATATGTTTATGCGTTACAAATTACAATACGTAAAATTATTTCTGTATTAACCAAGTTTGACGGCCCAGACTTACGATTGCAATTTTCCCTCGCTCTGCTCTCTTCGTATGCGACTTCCGTTCCCTAGTCAATCAGGCTCATAAAACGAGATTAATCCTTACGAACTGTATTCTAAACAAGACATCTTAACTCACAGTGTGACATTAACGTATAATTCAAGATTTACTCAAAGGCTGATTCAACATTGATTAATAGTCGACATATGAACAACCACCTAGAACTAACCTTCTAACAAATTGATACATTAATAACGACTGGCCGGCGAATGTTCCTCACTATCAAGATCAAACATTAACAATGAATATCAACATTATAGCCAATCCAATGTGATAATGCACTCATGAACCGGGCATCCAACACTGCACTCTCAATACACTGCGCTCCGTTAACAGCACTTCGCATGACGACACTTGCACAATCCATCGTAACACGACCTGAGTTCATGATTCCGAGCAATTTCTCCGAGGTGATATTCCATAATTAGAGCTTGGTCGACGCTTGAACAATCACTCTGCTTGTGCAGAATTCCTGCATTATAGCTCTAAGTACTAGAATTAAGGTAGCCTTAAAGGAACAATCGTTAGAGCGATAGCAACATTAATTTACGAAATTCAATTTAATAAACCAATTAAATTAACATTGATTCAAAGGAATTACAATAGAACATTTTTGCAGAAAAAATTAATAAAAACCACGTAAATGCAGTTACCCGCAGAGAAACCAAATCCCGCAGAGAAACCAGACTACCAGCTTGTTCCGGACTAAACATTACTTCAGTATGAATGATTGCCACTTCGCTTAAAGGACAGGGGATATCCGGTGTAGCTGCAAGTGCCTGGTATATTTTGATCGGCGAAATTACCCCTTCATCTAAAACTTCAGCTGGATCTCAATTGTTTCTACATGTGCCTGGTGGTTAATCGACAAAGGTGTTAATTCATCTGTAAACTTCAGTACCATAAATTCATTCTTCATGAAGATGTTCAAATAAAAGTCTGCGCTGGAAGGACAGATGGACACTGTATGAATTTTTAAGCTATGTTTTCCATGTTATTTTTCCATGGCAGCCGGGATCTCGGAGAGGACTGCAACGCCAGGATGTCGCCTGGAGGTTGGTCTAGTCCAATGGTTCTAAGCCTGGGTTCGATCGAACCCCAGGGGTTCGGTAAATCAGTTTCAGGGGTTCAGCGTGGGACAGTTTGTGCAGTAATACAATATCTAATTATACACATGTTTTGAATTTTAAGAAAAAAACGCATTTTATTTTTCTAACTACGAAGGCTTCGATGAATGCATGTATGGAACTTGGGTTCACTACCTCCAACAAGATCAAGAACCACTGGACTCTAGTCAATCTAGTGCCTCGTTGCAAATGAGCTGTTCGGGGACGGTGTGAATTTTTTGGTGACTGCTTCCCATGATTAATTATACATCCGCTTGTTAAACTATAAATCTAAAAACTTTGGTGGCAAAACGATGAACTTAAAAACTTTGGTGTTGAAACTGTAGCTTGGTATCTATGCAACAATTACTACTATATTTTTAGTAATCTCTGGAAATTACACTAACAGTTCGTTGTTTTCACGTCTTTCAAGGATGGACGATGCTCTACAGGAGGTCGGGCATGGTTATTGAACTTATGAAGGTTCTTACAGCCCGTCCTGTTTCCTGTTCTTGTGTCTGTTAGGGCTGTTTCACGATTTATGACCATCACTTGTCTCTTTCCGGAGTAAAAATTAAATGTCGCTTAAACTTTTTTTAAACCCTTTAACTTATAATTTTACTGAAAATTGTACACTACTACCTTCCGACTTGCTCTTGGCTGTATAAATAAAATTGGCCTATATTCTCCCGAAATTTTTTATTAACTCCTACTTTCCATGTTATTTTAAAATTCACATCAAGTTTAACACACAAATTGTTTAAATGATTTTCAAGTACTATAGTTTTCTTTGACAAGCTTACCACAAGCTTAAGTCATCAGTCTCCAAATGGAGTATTTTCGGATCTCTTTTAGCCTGTCTTTGGCCGTTGCGCTCTCGGTTTGTTATTTAGTCAATCACTGCACGAGAAAAAAATTATGTTTCAGTGTCTTAAGATGTTGCGTACTTGTCGTCAATCAACAATCTTATTTAAAAAATAAAATACATTATTTACCACAAGCGTCGCAGAAGTAGATTGTTTCTTAAGTCTAGTACAATTGTCAAATTTGAGTATAGCTACCTGTGGGCCCGAATAAGTTCATGGACTTCTAGGGCATCCTACCATCAACACTATTCTGAAGTGTACAATAATGATTATCCCATTTCACTTAACTTAGTAACGCATTAGACTGATCAATGAATTAGCTTACTCGAGAATCGATGAATTTTACAAAATGGTTTAGATTTTAACAGTATATTCTAGGAACGATTTGAGAACAGACTGAAAGATCATTGACATTAACCATGGTGAATTACCCTATCAGGATTAATCATCTAAGAGAAAAAACTTGACTTGGTGATCTTACATGATTAATATTCCCATAGGAAAAGCGATTCAAGATTTATTTTGAATACTTTGTAAAGACTACTTTCACGGAACTTCTAATCATGTTTTTTCTTTCAAGCACTTATGCGTATCGCATACGTATTACCGTTACTCTCATGACGGTGTCTTAATTTGAACTGAGTTTCCTAAGTTGCAAATTTTGCTTGTGTGTCTATGCTTTCCCTTTACACGATAAAAGAACCGATTATCTTGCCAGTGTTTTGTAGGTACTCGTTCCATCCCGCCTTAATTAACATGAATATGACTGTTCCCGTTGGTTAGCATGGAAGATGCTCTCTCTTCCCTTAAGATTTCTGAAAAGCGTTACTCCCCAACATTTTATCTCAAAATTTCTTCCCCGCGATTCATGTTCCCAGGTCCGAAGTTACCCCATCGTTGGTTAAACAAGCAAGCGAATAGCCCTCCTCTCGAATTTAGCGACGCCTTCGCTTTAGGCAGCTTCTTGACCGCAACAATGTGTCCTTTGACCTGATCGAGCGGGGTATTAATCACTTTGAGGACCAGCCAAGCTTCACCCATTCATTCTCAGCACTATCATACACAGGCTCTTGTAAGCTGGACACAACACTCTAAGCACGAACAAACGGCTTGTAAACATACCACACCGAACTTTGCCCAAGACACACACGACCGACACAAGGCACATGCTTTGCACACACTCACGCTCGTGTGAGTCCTATTACGCAACAAAAGTTGAACAAAAAGTACTTTAATGAACGTTAAGCACATATAAAAATCATTGAAAAACTTTTTATTATCTAACTAAACATTATTAGTTACAATTTGATATATTCGAATTACTCACCTGATTTCCTTCTTACAGCACAGCAACTTAGCCCATTGTTGAAGCTACAACACATATTTATCCCATTGGGGTAACTTTTGGTAACATTGAATGAAGTTCTTCTTGAATTTATGATTCGGAACGCACCAATTTTTTCCCTTTATTCCCCAATAATCTACGCGCCTACGATTGAGAATTTTATGCCAACTGAAATAATTCATGTACCAGTTGTTTATCAGTTCTTTGGTGGAGTTCTAATGCCTATACCGTGATCATTCGATTGAGTTCGTTCGAGTCGTGTCCGAGAGGAAAATAACTACGATGAATGGGACGATTTAGTTTAGCGTGAGCTTTATTCGGCTTTAAGATTGTGGATGGACTTATCGGTAGTACAGCAGCCTAATTCAGACATTGTGTGCCATAGAGTATCATGAACCACGAAAGCCTTGGCGTTACTTCTGCCAAAATGGACGAGTTGTCGCAAGCGGTCGCAACACCTCGTTTGAGTGACTGGTAGTCGTTTTGAGCGAACATGAATTGATGACCACGTTGTTAACGACTCAACATATCATAGGTGAGAGTTAGCTGCAGCGTGTTTAGCGCAAATGTGCTGTGGCTTTCTTCAGGTTGTAGAAGAGCTGTACGCCGAGTGTAGAGAGCGCAGTCCTAAACTGTGGGCAACGCACGTTGGGGACAGTGCGAGGGGGGTGCGGGATGCTCGTAAAGATGCGTTGATGGAAGAGCACTTGGCTGCAATTGAGCTGGAAAAAGCGCTTAACGAAGAAGCATTTCATACCGGAAGACTTGCCTTGTTCCATAAACTGGGGGCGAGCGATTAGCGCCATCAGAAAGCGACGAAGTGTTCTGCTCTCTATTCTGCTCTCGAAAAAACACGGTGCCTTGGTGCAGTGAGGACGCTCCTTGTTTTGTTCCGAAACAAAGTGCCTTTATTGGTTGGTAAGCATGCGCTTTGAACCTAAGAGAGTGCCACTCAAACCATGAGCACCAAAAAGTATATTCAAATTACAATAATCAAACAAAAAAGTGTGATATTCTCTCGAAAAAGAGTGCACAACCCTAGATTCAGCTCGTGCTTTCCCTCATTTCAAGATTGATACCAGAAACACAAGCCAAAGCAACAGTGAATTTACGCCAAAGCTTGGCTGCTATCTTAACGTAGAACAATTGCCAAAAACAGAGTGAGCAAGTGATCTCTATTCCAATTAAATACTTCAACTCGGTAATGACGATATTTCAAAACGAAATAAGCTACCCAAAAACTCTAATTGAAACACTTACGAAAATGCAATCTGAGCAGAAAAAAATTATCGACGACCAAAAAAAGATAATAAATAGCTTAGTGTCCCATTTTGAACCGATGAGAGAGAAAAAAACGTGTAGAGTTAGAAAACAAAATAACGTACTCTTGCTGTCTCTGGGAAACTACCGCCATCACATGCAGCTGAAGACTGTAAGGAAACAATTCGTAAACTGCTGAAAGACAAAATCAATATCAACCTCAGTAACATCTATATTACAACAGCAAACAGAAGGGAAAAAACTCCAACTGACAACGAAGATCGAATAAACATTACTTTCGAACTAAGGCACTACGCGAAGAAACAAGAAGTTTTGAATGTTTGACGCATGAATAAAACGAGGTTCTATATGTATAAATTAAAATACCATACCTTCGCTAGCTAACATTTTGCACATTCTAAGAATAGCTGGATAAAAGTTATCGGAGAAAATTGGAATCGCAAAAACTCTGGATGGAAATATCAGCGTCTTCTCTTCAATGTTTCCTGGACAAACGACTTTAAGACGTCAAGCAATTAACTCACTTGAAGAGCTCGATTAATATCTGTTGAGAATGTCCTCGAAAGAAGTTATGGGCAATAAATATCCTACTGACTGTTAGCCAGATTTCACGTCATTTTGATTACTACCAACATGATTTTCTTTCCGTTTTACTATAATCGTATTTTAGCATTTCCAAGGCATCACTTCAGACATTTCCCTTCGATTTCTACTCTACACACTTTTTAATATTTTAATTAGCCTTTTTGGTTATTATCTGTGAGTAACCAACGTTACTAAATCCCCCAAAATAATTTGGGCATTCAAGGTCTCTGTTAGATACCACGTCACTGTCACTTTTAGTTTAAATTATTCCACTTTTTGTTATGCCTTTCGTGGTATATGCGGGTACTAATTGGTGCATGCAAGCTTTTGTAACAACGGTATGAGCAATTTGTGCACTCTAATGTTCTTGCTCAAGAATTGAGCACGTGTACTCTTTTTATGAAAGCACCCTAGTTTAAAGGCTGATCATTTCTGTGTTATTGTTCTCTTTTTATTTCTTAATTTAGTTTAATTTAGTTTTTCAAGTAGTATTATCTTACTTTTTATCCCTACATTATGTTTTTCACATTTTTACATGTTATTTTTTCTATAGTGTATATTACTTACCGTTAGTTCACTTTAATGGCTGATCATGATGACATATTTAAATTTGAGCCAGCTCTCAATCATTTAAATACATGTACCCAAACCTAAATGAACATAGAAACTGTGAATACATAAATTTTTAAAAATTGAATGAATCGATGAAAACAAGTCGCTGTGTTTTACCGCTGTTGAGTTGGTACTGTAGGTCACTTTATTCAAAATCGTTGAATAGCTTGTACTATCACTGAAATAAACTGTAACTTCGACGTTCTTAGTTTCACCGGAAATTGGGTAGATGGCTTAACTTAAAGATAGAATTAAAATGCAGAACCATAATAGCCACCATTCACTACCTAATAATAATCAACGTGACCGATGCAGCAGTACGCACAACTTTAAGCGCATAGATTCGAGAATCATAGCAAGTGCAACTATGAATCGTAACTTTATTAACACTTTATTCATAGAACTGACGAAAAATGGTAAACGGATTATGCTTGAATCATGCTTGTGGTCACTGTGGCCTAGAGGTTAAGAGCGCGCACCTTTCACTGGAAGTTGTCGGCGGTTCGAATCCCGTCGGTGCCGCGCGGTGGTTCTTCCCGTTGGGAAAATAAATAACTCAGTAACAATTCCCTATTTTACCCAGGTGTCGAAAATGTGTACCGGCATGACCGGGGTAACCGTCATTGCGTCGTGGTGTTAGATATAAGGCATTTGAAACCCCAAAGTATAAGATGAAATGTGCCAGGGTAAAGTTTATTGGAATAAAAAACATCCTTTGAAACCGTGTTAAGGCCTCCAACAGCCTGTCGGTAACTTTCCTAAATAAACTCCATGGTATTATGTCGGAGTTTAACAAGTCTTTTCACAATCACATAATAATCTGCGATGACTGCAAGTACGATCTTCTGAAACATGAAACCTACAAACAAATCTCAAATTTCATCCTCTCAGTCTAAATCCTTCCTTCCAATTATTACGAAGCCTAGACGTATCTGAATATTCTCTATATAGGCCGGTTGTTAGCGTTAATCACAACTGGATTAGAAATTTTGAAACGAGGAAAATTCCAAGGAACTTAATCATATTTAATTGAGAAACGTTTGGGATCTGTTATCGTATCTCATCAGGATCTGTTACGCTGCTCGATAATATCTTTTAACAGATCCAACTGATTTTTTTGGTGGAATAATTACTTCTAATTTATTGGACCATTTTCCGATTTTTATAATCAAGAAAAATATTTGTCACTTGCACCAAACCACAGGGTGAAACCTACTCTTATCGCATAGTTCTAGAAAACTAAAGCCAACATTGAACATCTCTCAACAGGACACTTATGCAACGAACATTGAAGAAGCAATACTAAACCTGACTGAAATTATAACGACTGCACATGATCAATGTTGTCCGGTCATCACTGTTACAATTACAGCGAAAAATAAATAAAAGCACTGGATTACTGTGGAAATCGTTATTAATTCAAAGAAACGTCAAGCGTATCTAGCTCTTCTTTACGAAGTGCGAATATCTAGAGAAAAACAGATCCAGGAACTACATATAGAACAAATCAGATAAACATCGAAAAAAAATTATTTTATGCTCAACTTCACTCAGTTTAAGACTGATATTAAAAAACTGGCGCCTGCCTAATTATTGCTATAAATCGAGTAATGCTGTTAAGAAAATGATTGAGCCTGTTGTTCAAGATGATGTAAAATATCACGAGAAAAAAGATATTGCTAATATTTTCAACGATTGCTTCGTAAACATCGGAAAAGATATTGCTGTTAGTATTCCTTGTGAACCTAGCCATTGATCATTTCGAATATATGTATTATATCCGTGAACAAAAGTCTCTGTTTTATAAGACTATCGACTCTTCCGAAATAATTGCGCGCATAATCAACTTGAAAAATAAATCAAATAGATTAAACACTTTCTCAAATAAAGTCCTTAAAGCTCTGGCTGATATTGTAGCCCCGTTCATATCCAGTATTTTTAACCAGTCGCTCTTCCTAGGCTTTTTCTGGAACTTTCTCAAAGTTGCTAGAGTAACCTCTACCTTTACTTTAAAAAGTGGTGAAAATCGTGCATAAACAATTATAGACCTATTTCGGTGCTACCAATTATTAGCAAAATATTTGAGCAAATTGTAAATAAAAGTATATTCATATTTTGAACAAAAATTATTCCTCTATGATAAACAATATGGTTTTCGATCTAAAAAATCAACATAACACATTATATTAAATCATTTACTATACCTATATTCAAATATATACGAATGAAAACTTGTTTTATCCGTATTTTTTGACTTTCGAAAAGCATTCGATTGTGTGGACAATAACATTTTACTCTCGAAACTCCACTGTTGTGGTATTAGAAGAGTGGCTCATGAATGGTTCAGATCATACCTAATAAATACGGGAGGAATACGTACGTTGCCATTGACGATGCACAATCGAAACTACAAACAATTAGGGCATGGAGTTCCGCAAGGGTCTGTTCTTGGGCCTCTCCTATTTTTAATCTTTATCAACGATGTCATTTAATCTAAATAATTTTCTAAATTCACCCTTTTTGCCAATCATTGCGCGCTTTCTAAAAATAATAAAATAAGGCTTAATATCGATAAAACAAAATATATCATATTCTCATACAAGATACATACATCTCTTCCACGAATTAAAATTGACGAAGGTGAAATCGAAGAAACCGATTCATATACTGTAAGTTTCTGGGCATTATAATCGATAAACACTTGATCTTCAATGAGCACATTGCTCATATTAGTTCTAAGTTGTCAAAATCCATTAGAATTTTCCATGACATGAAAAATGTATTACCTAAAGAAGCTTTCCAAATACTTAACCGAACGCTTATTTCACCATACTTGCAATACGGAATAGAAGCATGGCATGGCATGGACTGATAAAAATAAAACCAATACAGAATACTCTTTACACTTCAGAAAAAAAACAGCAGAGAGGCAAGGAAACTAGAAGATAATACTTACACAGATGATTCATACAAAAATTTAAGAATGCTATACTTCTGGATATCTACAAACTCTCCTTATGTAATTTCCTGCATAAAATAATGACCAATGATGGCAACAAAGACCTCACACAATCCTTAACTGCACAAACTGGGCATCACGACCATTTAAACCGAAATAGAAGTAACTTCATCCTTCCTTATTATTCCAAAGCTAAATCGCAGCATAGTCTCCTCTTTATTGAAACAAAGGCTTGAAACTCAATCCCAGCCGAGATCCATGAAATAAATTCTCACAAGCTTGGATGATAATCAAGTCGAATCTCTTTTTCTAAATGACTCATCCTGATAGGGTAATTTGCCATGGTTATTGTCGTTGATCTTCAATCTGTTTTCAAATCGTGTCTAGAATATACTATGCACATCTAGCCTATGTTAGGCATCGAATTTCGAATGAACTAATTAATTGATCAGTCAAATACGAAACTAGTTAAGTTAATAAGGTTAAACATAACTTTATATCTTAGAATAGAGTTGATAGTAGGATGCCCTAGAAATCACTGAACTTATTCGGGCCCACAAGGTGCTATACCCAAATGTGGTCATTGTACTAAACTCAAGTGACAATCTACTGCTGTATGGCTTGTAGTAAATAAATTGCTTTAAATTGTTTAGACGGTTGATTAAAGGCTGTGGGGTTGAGGGTAGTAAGGGAGCTGCCTCTGGTTAAGCCATGAGCGGAGATCGCTCACCGTGCTCCGTAAAGTAAAACGAACTATTGGAGCATAATTGCTTCTGGCTACATCAGGGGAAGACAAAGCTTTGCCCTGCTCCTTAGGAGAAAGAAACCCGTTGGCATTGCAAAAGTGCTATAAGCTCGATGTTTGCATTGTTGATTAGGGCTGTTGAGGGAGGGCGGAGAGAGAAGTTTCTAGGCAGTGCAGTCACTGCGATGACTGCAGACAAGAGAGCGAGTGAAAACTAAAGTTACTCGGCAGAGCGTGATTTTCATTTAATAGGTTGGCTCCGCTCTGGAAGTGGCGCCAGGGTGGACTGTTCTGCCCTTGGCTAGATTGGAGTGTGTTTCAGTGTACAACATTCGTACAAGAAGCTCGCGTTTCAAACTACACAAGAAGTACAGGGCTTAGTACGCAACTAAACCCCTACAGGGGTTTAGTTGCGCTTATAAGCCGGGTCACCTGCGCTTATATTTGGAGAAAATTCTCGCGTACATTTAACATTTTCGATTACGCCAACGATTTTATCTTAAACGAAGGGCTTTCTCCATACTCGGTCATCTTTAAATACTTCAAACAGGTCGAGAGGGAATTCCGCCGAATTTACAACGGAGTGAATATCTATTGAGCCAAAACTATATTGACACATTGAGTCGTCGTTCCGTGTGTTCCTCGGACAGGTATGTAACGTATATTGTTATCTCTTGCGTTTCACCGTTGTTTCAAGTTGATGTGAAGCTGTTAATATCTTAGCGTTGAAAAGATGTGTAAGTCATTAGTATGAATTTATTTAGTTATACTGTTATTTGGAAACTGATACCTAGGTTACTAAATTCTGTCTTGAGAGTCTGTGTACGAGCTATCTCTTTTTGTCAGACATGAACTATCGTAGCTGTGAGTCCCTTGATTTCAGCTGCCGAGCCTCCAATGTTTAATTTTGACGACCCTCATATATTGACTGTTCACTACTCGAGCCTCAACTTGATTCCGTATTTTGCTGACGAGCTCATTACATCCTCTGACTTTTTCTCACTACTTGAAAATCATTTAGGACTGTATTTCAGCTTGTTTCAGCAGAGTTTTCCATGCCTTTTTTTCCTTAATTTTAACTTATATCGAAGAACCTCAAAGGCATTCTGCATTGGTACAGTATTTGAAATATTTGTAGGCTTTCAGTCATTTTGCCTTGGTTGAAATATCTAAGAGAAAATAGTTTGATTGTTTCAATAACTTAACAAATACATGACTAGGTGATTTTATACCTCGTATGGTTTGTCTATTAATTAAGGACCTTTATATCAAGAAATTTTTGAAAACCAAATCGTTTAATACATTTCACGCATAATTTTTATTGAAAATAAACGCTTTTTCTTTCTTTTCTTTTTATTCATTTGCTTTCTCTGAGTGTCTTAACACGCCCAACGGAGCCACCGTCCTAACAAAAAGTTTAAAAGTGCGAATTTTTGTATTTTCCTTTTCTAATAGCCTAAGGTAGGGTCGAGACTTGCTACATGAGGTGTCAACACCACAACGACCTTATGCTGAGCTTCTTTAAAAGAAACTGTCGTTAATATACTTTAAATGAATTGAACCCAATTGACTTATTGAGACATTTGTTAAACATACAATCACTTACCAACACGACCTAAATTAGAAGCATTTCATATTGACAATCTACTAAAATTATTAAACCAGCGGTGCAAGAGGCTACTGAATAAGGAGATAATAGAAAAATAATTAACTGTGAAGGTAATACGGCCTACCCGGAAATTGATTCCTCGACAATGTTCAGAGTTGATGGAAATATCAAAGCGGGCGTTTATATTTCGCCGTTATTCGCTAAAAATATTCATGTTTTAATTAAGTAATTAAAGGCAATTGCTCCGGGTATGTATAAACCGGGTGTCCCACAAAATGTCCCCGACTTTTTGATTGATTATATCTCCGCTTTAAATTAACATATTAGAATTGTCTTTTTTTCTCAATGTAGTAAATTTTGTTTCTTTATCGGATAATTTAAATTATTGAAAATCGTTTAATAACCACTTTACAGTGATTTACTTACTGATAGAGGTAAAAAAACTAATTGTTAAAAGAAAAAGTTTTAAAAACAACACTGGTGTTTTTCAGTTCTCAATATCTACTGCTAAAAATAATTACACAATGAATTATCCTACATACTACCTAGTACGTATCACCTCCATCATTAATAATTCTTCGACAAAGAATTGAAGAAGTGTTTGAAGAACTGAAAGTAAACGGTCAAAAAATCCGCAAAACTCTTTGTTCAATGGTGGCTAGAAGTGATCCTTGCCTTGAAAGAAATGGAGGGTATTTCGAATGATACTGAATTAATTTATTTATTTGGACGTTGTATAAGGTAATGATTTGTTACTCTTTTACATTTTTGTATATTCGGTTTTTTGGAATGCACAAAATAAGAAAGAATATGAATATTGTTTTCAAAACATTTCTTTGAACAATTATTTTTCTACCCCTTTCAGTAAATCGATCATTGTAAAGGGGTTATTCAACAGATTTTCAAAAACTTATATTATTCGAAAAGGAAACCAAATTTACTACATTGTGACAAAAAGTCAGTTAAACTATGTTAATTTCAGGCAGAGATATAATAAATTAAAAAGTCAGGGACATTTTAAAGGACACCCGGTACAGGGTGTTTCAGAACTACACCTTTTTCACTTCAAATTAATCTAAGTCAAGTTCAATTTAATCCAAGTCAAGTTCAATTCAATCCAAGTCAAGTTCAAATTAATCCAAGTCAAGTTCAAATTAATCCCAGTCAAGTTCAAATTAATCCAAGTCAAGTTCAAATTAATCCAACCCTCAGTTGAGTTAAAAAATGACGTAATAATTTGTTAATATGAGTTTTTTGTGTTAAATATGTATCTATAGGATGTGATAAGCAAGACTGGTTTCGAGGATTTATTTACACTCATAAATATTTATATACGTGAAATTCCACTTTATCACATATATGAAATCGAATACGTGCAAGTACAAATATTATCATTGGACGATATATAAATTTAATCTTAAAAAAATATACATGGGCGATTTACTGAGTACTAATGTACGATTCCGTTTGATTACAATTTATATTTGTACATTACTACCCAGATACATTCTTACATTAGCAATATAAATGTTGCCATCCATTCTAATTCCGTGTTCAATGGGAAAAAATGTAGGATCCACTTACAATACACAATAATAATACAAGAAACAATGTTTCTAACTAAATACTGATTTTATTTGTGTGTGTTCACAATTCAATATATAATACTTTCACGACTTAAATATTCATAAATGATTATTATAAAAGTTGTTGAAGTCCTAAAAGTATTATATATTTAATTGTAAACACACACAAATAAAATCAGTAGTGAATTAGAAACATTGTTTCTTGTAGTATTATTGTGTATTGTAAGTGGATCCTACATTTTTCACATTGCCTAACACGGAATTAGAATGAATGGCAACATTTATATTGCTAATGCAGGAATGTATCTGGGTAGTAATGTACAATTATAAATTGTAATTAAACGGAATCGTACATTAGTACTCAGTAAATCACACTTGTATATTTCTTTTAAAGATTAAATCTACATATCATCGAATGATAATATTTTGTACTAGCATGTATTTGATTTCATATATGAGGTAAAGTGGAATTTCACGTATATAAATATCTATGAGTGTAAATAAATCTTCGAAACCAGTCTTGCTCATCACATCCAATAGATACATATTTAACACAAAAAAACTCAAATTAACAAATTATTATGTCATTTTTTGACTCAGCTGAGGGTTGGATTAATTTAAACTTGACTTGGATTAATTTGAACTTGACTAGGACTAATTTGAACTTGACTCGGATTAATTTGAACTTGACTCGGATTAATTTGAACTTGACTCGGATTAATTTGAACTTGACTCGGATTAATTTGAACTTGACTCGGATTAATTTGAACTTGACTTGGATTAAATTGAACTTGACATAGATTAATTTGAAGTGAGAAAGGTGTAGAGGTGAAAAATGGAACTATACATAGAAAATCACAAAATAAAGCGAATTTCATCAGGTACAAAAACCTTAAGACTTCACCGTTTTCGAGTAATTCCAAATTGAAAAGTTCTTCAATCCTAAATTTAAGCGCTCACGCACCGGCTGCCAACGAAGTTAGGTTTTAGGTGGTCTAGTTAAGAAGTAAAATTACTGTATTAACGAGAGTGTATATCATTGATTATCCAATCATACTAATTTAGACCATTGAAGCAATGATTGCTTAAGTTTTTTGTAGGGAAAAAACAATCACAAATGAAAAATTTTATTGAGACCACGAGCGGTGTTCAAAGTGCCTGCCGTGAACTTTAATGCATTTTTCATATCTGTCATGATATGACTGTAGTACACATGTGCAAACAATAGGTTTCTCAGCTATTTGTGCTGCAGCATCAACTATGTGGGCGACCAGATCTTGGTCTGAATCCACAGGGGTGGCATACACTAGGTCCTTCATCACCCCGCACTAGTAGAAATCAAGTGGTGTCTTGTCTGGTAAGCGAGGAGGCCATGCATGTCACTGGGCCGCCTCTGCCAATCCCCCTATTGGGAAACTGCTCATCTAAAACTTCTCGTGGTCCAAGAAAATAATGTGCAGGTGCTCTATCATGTTGAAACTACATTCTTCTACGTATGTTCAGAGGGACATCTTCTAATAATGCAAACAAACTATTGTATAAAAATCCTGTATGCAGGGCCAGTAGAGGTGAAGGCATCAAATATGGACCGATTAAATTGTTTATAATTCTTGCCCACACGTTGACGCTGAAACGATGTTGATGTTCATGAACACGAATTACGTGAGGATTATTGACAGCCCAATTTGATGAGAATCGAGTGTATTCAATACACCTCAACGAGTGAAAAATGCTTCACCAGAGAGCAGAACTCTCTTCGGAAAGCCGACATCATTTGTTTCTTTTTGCATATAACACAGAGCATATTGCATGCAAGGCTCATGATCTGTATGGAGAAAGCATTGCACTCTTTGAAAATGACATGGGTGTCAAGTTTTGACAGTGGAGTTCTCGCCATACAGTAATATGACTTGAAATGCCTTTTTCTAACAGTATAGTAAATTTCGTTCCCATTTCGAATAATTTAAGCCTTTGAAAATTGGTTGAATAACCACTTTACAATGATCGATTTACTGAAAGGGGTGGAAAAATTAATTGTTCAAAGAAAAGTTTTCAAAACAGGTTTGATATTCTTCCTTATTTTGTGCTTTCCAAAAAACGAATAAACAAAACCGTGTACTATCACGAGGATTTTGTTCAAAATGTTGAATGATTCGTTCTAGGTGATCGTTGCGTGCAAGCCCTGTTTCCTGTCTGTTTATTCTGAAGCTTCCATTTTAACGCAACCTCCTGTGTAAGTCGGTGAAGAACCTATGTACAGGAACCTCACGATAAGGGTAGCGTTCTCTGTACAACTGTGAAGCAAGTAAAGCATTTACTGCTGCAGCTCCGTACATGAAATGCATGTCAGCAAGTACTGCTTTCGTGAAGCGCTCCATGCTTGCTGTTTGACGTGCAGTTAAGAAATGACCAATAAAATGGCGCTTTTCCTCACTTGACTTAAAGACTGTGAATTTAATTTTCAGATTCGATCCAAACATGCAACTGTTCCATAAACATTTCATTTTCTATGATACTCTGTGGAGGTACATTAATCACCTAAAACCTAACTTCGTTGGCAGCCGGTGCGTGAGCACTTAATATTTAAGATTGAAGAACTTTTCAACATGGAGTAAGCTGAAAACGGCGGAGTTTTAAGATTTTCGTTATTCATGAAAATCGCTTTATTTTGCAATTTTTTAAACATAGATTCATTTTTTAAGGTTTATATGTGTTATATATATACTATATATTTGTATTTCACTTCAAGGCCATAACAAAAGGGGTCTTGAAAGTGCTGTTGTCGTTGGGTCTCAAACACTGAATTAAATCAAATTGAATTCGATGGATCATATCCAAGGAACCCCATTTTGCGATTCGTTTGAATATTCAGAGGGTAGATAATCAAAAGCAAGAACAAGATTCCGTGAGCGAGAATATGCATGCACTGTGTAAATGGTGTGTTTTAATGTATAACAATTGATTCAGTTTCCTTTCCTGTCGTTCTCGTTTAGCTCTCTGTCTAAGGAATATTGTTTAATTTTTTCAAAGAATGGCGTACATGCTAATAGGCCGTTTATCGTAAATAAATTATTTTTGTATTTTTAAGGACATAGAACCAATAAATCCATAAGATATAAGACAGGAATTAGGTGAAAACATTCGGTCCTCCATTATTTTATGCCATAGAAATTAACTCTCAAAACAAACGTTCGCCTCATTACGCGCGAGAGTTCACGCATACTCAGCAGCATCAGTGCCTGTAACACTGATACACAGAAAGTTCGCAAGTGCATACTTATCGGTGTCTCTCTGCACCCAGCCGTCAATGGGACTCAGACAACACCAGTGATTGTCACTAGTGCAATTGCTCTGATATGTAACGCATCAGAACAGTAGTATAATGATGTGCAACCTACAACCGGTTATGTTTTTCGCTCGTTACTTAAAATGGTTCGGTTAGAAGATTACAAGTGTTTCATAATGATGATTTTACCTTTTGCTCGGCTTTCGCATAAAATTGTTACTAATTTTAACCCATTTTACACCCTTCGCAGAGCAGTCACTCACTCATTTCTTATGCTTCTTTATCCGTTTTTTGTGCGTGTGAATGTGAGCGCGGGAGTGTGTAGAGGTTTATCCAAACATGCCTGGAGAACTAAAATCAACTCTTTGAACAATTAATACATCTTTATAAGCATGAACCTTACTTTCTTTATTTCTTTATATTCATAGAAGTAAAGTTTAAGTAACAGTCTTTTCAGTTATAGCCAATGTTATTACGATTTTATTTATCCTTTACTCTGGTGCGATATTTGCAATGCCAAACAGTCCAGTTAAATGCTGCGCGGTTTGGAGGCGCCAGACGGGCAACGACTAATCCTGTGGCATTATTTATTTATATAGTGTAGGATTTCTGGACTTGTGCTAGTTATTTTTGTGGTCCTCGAGATTACAATTGAGGTATGAGAGATAAAGTAAATTGGATTAGGTTAGGTCGGTCAAGGATGGATTACAATACGTTTGGTCGGAAAGTTAATTTAATTAAAAAAATAAATAAAATTTTCGAAGGGAACGAACGTAACAGTTGATGTTGGCGCCTCGTCATAATTAAGGTAAGGTCAACGTTTCAGTCAGGAACAAGTTTTGGTTCAGGTTATGCAAATTTAGGCAAGATTGTGTGATGTTGATGACAGATAAAATGATGGGAAAGATTTTGATCAACAAAACATTTAAGTGAGCAGGTAATCGCAAATACAACGTTTAATAAAGATCATCAATATAATAACTTTCAGTATTCTTATCACGATCATTACAAATGTTCTTATTTATTATTTCAAATAATTAACTCATTTTCTACACGGCTAAATAACAATCCTCACGAATCGAAACGTTGTTTACCAAGCTTTGCAATTAACGTGGAGATATTAGTCTTTTTTGCGTGGTAAATCAAGGCCAACGAGCTCATCTTAGTAACATATGAACTGATTTCTGTTATCCATTAGGGCCTTAAACATACCGAGGGTATAGCCTTCTCACAAGCAGATGCTATATTTTTAGAAAGCTACGCTACAATAACCACCAGAAAATTTATTCATAATTCCTTATCGACTTTTTCCGAACTCATTCCACCACCAAAATCACTGAAATTTCGAATGTCCTACACAAACAACGTCACTCAGCTTACTGAAGCCTCGTCCACCGTGACTGTGTTGTTGGCTAGTCACTACTTGCAGCCAGTAGTACTTCGCATGATAAGAACGATGACACTGCCGCATCAACACTGCCAGCGAACGAACTGGCTGCCAGTAAGGTACTGTGTAATGTGTAGCATGTCGTAGTACTCCGATCGCCGTCACAGCAACGACTTGTTCTCACAGCTCCGAGTCGCCGACATCAACAAGGCATTTCGGCCCGATCATTGGCCGAAGGACTTTGCAGCGCCATCTATTGGGCTGGATTCGCAACTTATTAACTGCTTCACATCAAATTCTCGCTGAGCAAAATTCTAACCCTGCACTCACACAAAGCAAAATTTCACTAGTTCAAGATATCAAACAGAGAATGGAATGACACTCAATACGAGGCTTGAGGGAATGGGACTCAAGTAGTCAGGAGTTACGTCTAAGTTCACAATGCGTTCAGGGTACACCAGGCGTGCCACGAACAGGGCACATTCGTCGCCACACATGGCGGGACCCACGCTTTGTGTGAGCCGCAGGACGAAGGGAGGACTGCAACAAAACTATTGCTCATGTAGAGCTTTTGCACATAACTGGAATGTTCCAACTGTGAACCAGCAGCAGTTGCATGGGAGAAGTTGACTTGTTGCTGTTAAAAAACAAAGGGAAAAACTACGACGATAGTAAAATTTGAAGAAAAAAAATAAGTAAAATGATAATGGTTTAGTTCGAAAAAAGTTGCCGCAAAAATTAATGCTCTAGATTTCAAAAATATCACATTAGGATTAATTTTTAATGTTTAATTAATGATTAAAAATTGTTAATTTTTATAGGTGAAACTACCAATTTCAGTATCCTAATGTGGTTTCAAGAAAATTTTAAAATAATTATGATACCACTTGTATGTATGAGCAAATGTTATATATATATATATATATATAAATATATATATGTGGGTCCGAATAAGTTAGGCGCCTTCAATGGCATCCTATCATCAACGCTATTCTAAGGTGTACTATTATGTTTATTTGACTATTCAATAAATTGGTCATCATTCATGGCGAATTACCCTATGAAGATGAGTTATATTGCAGAAAAGATTTGACGCGTTAACCTTGGGTTATTAATATTCCAATAGAAAGGATTCAATATTCGTTTCATTAGCACTGTGAGAACTTTTATTATGGATCTCAGCAAGGATCAAATTCAAGGTCTTAGGTCCCGTGAAGAAGATGCTGCGTTGTGACGGAAGTTTTGAATAATATGGAAGAGTGAACTTATTTCTATTTCGGCTTATATGATCATGATGACCAGTTTGTGAAGTTATTTATTGTTTCAGGTGAATTTCGCTCTCATTAATCAATATTTTATTCATGAAAAAATGTATGAAGAGATTGTACAAATTCACAAGCTCAAGTATTTCTAAACTTTTAAGTGAATCACTTGCGTGAGCATTATATTCTAATTTTCTTACTGTTCTAATGGTTCTTTTTTGCATCGCAGAAACAAATTGATTTTATTTTTTTTAGTTCCGTGCCATATTACTATTCCGTTTTGTAAATATGATGAAATGAGCGTTCGATAAAGCATTATTAAAGCTTCTTCAGGCAATCCATTTATCACTTTATTAAAGATTGCTATGGATTTTGTTGTTTTAATACTGATTTGTGCCACATGCTCCTTGAATTTCAGATGTCTATCTTTTATAATGTAAAGAAACTGACAGGAGTTGGTGCCTTCAGTTTCACCTTTTTCAATTTAAATGAATGAAAAAGACACATTCCTCTTGTTTGAGAATATGATGTATATCGTCTTATCGATATTGAGGCATATTTCATAAGCTTCAGGCCCTTTTGATCGTTTTACAGCTCGTCATTAATACTCTTGAAATGAGATTTTCATTAAGAAGAGCCGTAGAAAGCGTGCTGTTTCTTGGCAAATAGTGTGAATTTGAAAAATGAAGTTGATTTATCTGTATCGTTGACAAAGACTGAAAATAGGAAAGGCCCATGTGGTATTCCATGGCAAATTGTTAGTAGTTCAGGTTGTTTATCTTCAATGGCAACGTAATCCTGGACAACTCCTCTAATGCCATAGTAGTGGAGTTTGGAGAGTAAAATGTTTTTGTCTACGCATTCGAATACCTTTCTAATGTCGAGAAATACGGAGAGTACAAGCTTTCTTTCATCTATATTGAAATGTAGGTATTATAGGTGTTGTATTGTATTGTAGGAGCCAGGGGTTTTAAATATCTGTTTTAAATTGAATGAATTTGAGCGTAAAATTATTTTTACATCCTCTTTTTTGATTGGTCATATTATTCTTCAATCTATTTTACATTTCTTCAAATATTCGCCCTTCGCAGAGCGCAGCTATAGGTACGATTGATGTTGTTTTATAATGATCACGATATCTTCAGTAATTCAAGGTTTTTATATATTTTTCAGTGTAGTTATACGAGTAATTATCGGACAACATTGATTATTTGTGGTCGCTGTAATTTCAGTTCATTTTAGTATTGCTTTGCTTTACCAATGTTTAATGCATTATTGTCCTGTTGATAGATGGCCAATGTTTTCATTAATTCTTCTAGATCAGTGCGTATTGTTCCCAAATTAGATTTATTTACGCAAATACTACAGTAATTTTCAGCCTGTGGCTTGGGACAAGTAATTTAAACCATTTCCTTAATGAAAAACACAGGGAAATGGTCAGATAAATCGGAAGTTATAATTCCTGTAAGAAAATCAGTTTGATCTTTTATGAAGGTGTTATCGAGCATCGTATCAGATTTTGAGGAGACATGTGTAGGCTTCGTAATGATTGAATGGAAATATTTACACTGAAAAACATTGATGAAATTTAAGATTTGTTCGCAGCTTTCGTGTTTTATAAGATCGTAGTTGAGGTCACAGTAGAGTGTATCATTGTAAAGAGACTTGTTAAACTGCGACATGATAGCATGGAGTTTATTCAGGAAAGATACCGGACAGGCAGTTTGATGCCTATACACAATTCTAAGTATAATACGTTGACCATTTTTTGTCAGTTCTATAAATAGCGTTTCGAAATGGTCATGATTCATAGTTGCACTTGCCTTGATTCTCGAAGCTATGTGTTTAGTTATGTATATACTTACGCCACTTTTGTTATAATTGCGTAGTGAATGGTGTTTTTAATAGTTCTACATTCGAATAATTTCTTTTGTTGAGTCATCTAGCTAACTTTCGGTAAAGCTAAGAACGTCAAAGTTGCAGTCTATAGCTCAGTGATAGTTCAAGTTTTTCCGTCTATTTATGGAGAGTGACCTGCGGTTCCAACATTAGAATTTTTTGTTCGAATTTTAAAGCCCCGTTGTGACATAAACATTATTTTGTGCGTATATATATGTACGACTAATTTCAGTTATTCCGAAATGCTCAATCCATCTCAAACTCAAATGTCTGAAAACTTTCACCCCGTCTTCGTACTCTGAAGAAAGAGCATATTTCCATTTCCATATACAGAGTTTGACAAGGAGGAACAAAATCTGGTGAAGTATGAAAGAAAAATATTAGTAACTATTATGAAAAAAGACAAAATTTAGCAATATGGAAACAATGGCTACTCGCTGGAATTTATCTCGCCAGTACTCATGATAACCTAAAATAAGTAACCTAAATTTCACCTGACTCGAAAATGAAGCACCAATTACTTCAACAATTACTTCAATTCAATTACTTCAACACGCCTTAAGAGACGGTGCGAATGTTGGGATTCTAACTGACGAATGACAATCAAGCGTTGTGTAACATTATCGCGTAAGACGAATATGGCAATGACTATATATTGGTCAGCAATTATTACGCTGTAAAGGCCCGTCCACACGTGCATACTTAACTGCAGACTTGCCTGCGCAAACCGGTTTGCGCAGGCAAGAGCGTGCGTATGGACACGAAAACTGTACACCGTGCAAGCCAATAAGAGCGGCATGCGTAATCTTCAACATGTCAGAGATTAAAACAGCGCAAACTAGATCGTGCAGTTAGGTATGCGCCGTGTGGCCACCTTTCTCATCATCTCATGCCGTGTCTTCAGTCCACAGGCAGAAGTCACGAGAGCAACATGTCTGACTCACGCACTTATTCAAAGCAGTTCCTCACAGAGTTTATTGAACTGTACAAATCTTTGCCTTCTCTGTGGATGGTGAAGAGCAAGGAATATTCAGATAGGAATAAAAAACAGCTTGCATACACTAAGATGATCGAAAAGTTGAAAGAAGTAAGTAGCTTCCCTAGTATTTCAATTTGTTTGTATTTTTTTTAATATGAAATTACAATTTCTAATTTATTGTAAATTGAATAAATCAAATGCCTGAAATTACCTATCTGTATTTCTATTCCAATGTACTTATTTCACAGGTTGAACCTGAAGCAACCAGGGACATGGTGACAAAAAAAAATCAATTCTATTCGTAGTTGTTATAGGAAAGAGAAGAAGAAGATTGCAGATTCGCAAAAGTCCGGAAGCGGCACAGATGATTTGTATGAAACGAACTTGTGGTATTTCAACCTTCTCCGCTTCCTAAACGAGCAAGACACGTCTCGTTACCCTACAAGCAACTTCAACAGTTCATTTACACAGGTATGGCAATAAAAGTTTCTAATTTCTCATTAAATTTTTTACTTTCTCATTAATACATCTATCTCATTGTGAACCATGATCAAACGATTTCTTAAATGATTCAACTACAATGGGAATACAAAAATCATCATATGAAAAAGAGCATTACAGAAGTATTTATGCAACTTAGACATTAAAAACAACTCCTATCTGTAACTACCATTCAGAACTCTGTTTTGCCAGGGAACGCTGCCTTCCGAGTTGAAGTATTGGAGAAACTCATTTCTTATTATCTTAGCGTCCATTGCAATGGCCCTATTATGTCCATTTTGTAAGTCAACTAGATCAGAACCACGTGTCCGTAGACCCAACGACAAAGTGCCTTGAATGTCATCTTTATAATCCAAGGAGCCAGTAGGTGTGTAGCTATTTGAATGTTTTCGCATCAAGAAATTGTGAAGGGCACAGGTTGCCATAAGAGCTTTATCAGTATTCTCGAGCTTTAGATTTATGCTGGTATGAAATATCCTGAATCTAGATGCTAAAATGCCGAATGCATTTTCGACCACTCGCCTAGCTCTTGATAAGCGGTAGTTATAAATTCTCCTCTGATCTGTGAGCTCTCTTTGATTGAAAGGCTTCATAAAATTTGGAGCCAGTGCAAAAGCCTCGTCTCCGATAAAAACGTAGTTTAGCGTTCTATTGGATTGTCCTACTGGTTTTGCATCTGGAATGCACAAAGATCCATCATCTAATTTTTTGCGAAAGGTTGTGTGATCCAGCACACCACCATCGGAAATTTTACCATTTACGCCAAATTCAGGTATGACAAACTCATAGTTTGCATTTACCACAGCTAAAAGAACCATGCTGTTAAACCCTTTATAGTTGTAGAAGTATGAATCTGATCCGGGCGGGGGCAAAATTCTCACATGCTTGCCGTCCACAGCACCGATGCAATGCGAAAAATTCCATTTCTTCTCAAATTCATCCGCCAAGTGTTCCCATTCTTCCATACAGTTTGGAATCTGAAACACGAAAATAATTAGTTGATTTCCTAAATATCATATACTGCTATGAGTAGTACAAAAATACGTCAATTTGAAAGAATGTTTCGGACTTGTTTTGTAATATTGTGATAGTTTTACTGAATTGTAATAATGTTTAAATTTCAGAATGAGTCATGGAATGCTGCTGAGACATCCCATCCCATACACGACGATGATTTTACAAGATGATAGCCCTCAAGCACCTAGTGATCGCCCACAGACGCCTAGTGATCGCCCACAGACGCCTAGTGATCGCCCACAGACGCCGAGTGATCGCCCACAGACACCTAGTGATCGCCCACAGACACCTAGTGATCGCTCACGGACACCTAGTGCAAATTCTTCATTTGGTCGCCGTCCGAGAAAAAGGGTTTCTTCTTCTCAGGTGGACGATGTTATTGCGTCTGTTGGAAAACGCCTGTCTGAACCAAAAAATGAAGACCAACATGACGCTTATGGTAAGTCTATCGCCAATAAACTGAGAATGCTACCAAATGATCAACGAATATATTTAGAAAGATTGATCAACGAAGCTATCTTCGAAGCAGAATTAGGCAATTTATGTAGAGGATGTACTATCAACGTTCCAAAATTCTCCCACCCTACTATTAACATGCCACATGTCTCCCATCCTACTATTGACATGCCACATGTCTCCCATCCTACTATTAACATGCCAGATATCTCCCATCCTACTATTAACAGGCCACATGTCTCCCATCCTACTATTGACATGCCACATGTCTCCCATCCTACTATCGACTTGCCACAAATCTCCCCGCCAACTACGGACAACATTAAATATATAACAATTTCTTCACAAGAGCCTGCATATTGCCTGTCCCAACCGTCAATTTCTGCACTTCATGGGCCTACCGAGAACACCAACGCAGCTAAAGTTCGCATCTAAATCTTACATGAATATATAGTAAACTACGTAATGAAGTTGAATAAATATTTAGTTTGTGTGCCGGTATCATTTTTCGGAATAAAAGTTTTGTGTGTTGCTCTGTTGAATAAGTATTTAGTTTGTGTGCCATTATCGTTAAAGGGAAATAAATTTTTTCCGTTACTGACCGTCATGTATTGTTAGTTCAATAAATATTTAGTTTGTGTAGCATTAATCGGAAGAAAAGTTTTGTGTGTTGCTCTGTTTAATAAATATTCAGTTTGTGTGCCATTATCATTAAAGGGAAATGAATTTTTTCCGTTACTGACCGTCATGTATTGTTAGTTCAATAAATATTTCATTTATGTATCATTAATCGGAATAAAAGTTTTGTCTGTTGCTCTGTTACTCACCTTCACATATTGTTCCCTCAAAACATCGTAGATAGCTTCACACGTATCAGGGATAAGCAGAGAAAGGGCTTGATGAGAAATGGCAACTGAAAACCGAATATCTCGAAGAGACCTGCCAGTTGCTAACCATCTGAGAGTGCAAGATAACCTTTCATGAGGTGATATGGATTGCCGCATCACGGTATCTTGCCGTTGTATGCGTGGAGTTACTAATTCCAGTAATTTAGTATATGCGGTTTCATCCATTCGCATGTAATTCCGCCACTCGGTAGAGTCGTCTCTCAAGTCCTTCATCAAGTTAATATGAGAGTGGTGACATCTCTTGAAGAGCCATAATTTGCACCACTTAGATCGTCGCCGTGTTTGTTGTCTTTTGTGCACGAGGCAATAGAAAAATGCCAACAAGTCTTGGTCGTCAGACATGACCGATGCCAACAAGATCATCAAGTGAACTGAAGTTTGCGCGTACTTACCTGCAACGTGTGGACACATCAATTTTGCGCAAGTATGCGCAGGCAAGTCTGCGCAAACAAGTCTGCAGTTAAGTATGCACGTGTGGACGGGCCTTAAAGAGAAGGTATGTACTACCCCTAATAAACGGACAATCAACGAGAATTTTACAATGAACTATTATACATAGAAAACTAGGGAAAAAAACGATCTGGAGTGGATTCGAATTCAAATTATATTAAACCCCGAAATTAAGGTGCGAAACCCCCCAAACCTCCTTTAAGCCCCCAAACTCGATAAATTATGATGCGCACAACCATGGCTGTAAATTTCATATTTTTTGCAGTAGTTATAGCAAATTATCTTGTGATTCAATTAACCGAGAATAAAATAATAAAAATGAACCCTCTTAGTTCGCAATTAGTTAAAAAAAACACAAAAAGACCTACATACAACAATCTGCTGATAAACTAAGAAAAACGCTGGGACATTGATACAGAAACACTTTGAGTACATAGCCTGCACAATAATATTTGTGCCTGTTAAATTGTGCAATGATGATCGCGCCTGTTGGATTGTACGATGTTGCTGAGAGGATGATGAAGCCTACTGTTCAACAATTTAATTCGAGAAATTAGGCGTGCATCAATCATAATGTACACTCATACCGCATGACTAATTTTAAAATATTGTATACAAATGCTTCGTAAGAAATTATTTTCAAGTAATGGAAAAGGGTGGGGCAACATTACTTGCTAAAAGAATTCTAAAAATGACATACTTAAATTAATAAACAAACTTTTAAGCTGAAATAATGTTCAATGATTGCACATAATACGAATTATGAGATTAGGTTTGGTAATTAGCTTATGAATCCTAAGCCATGTTTATTATGTGCGTTGATAGTGATTTGTTTCGCCATATTTTTTTATAAAAAAACATGAAACGTCACAGGAATTGGATGAATCACTTTTCTTAAAGCCGTTAGTCGATCGACTAACTTTATTCATTAAAATAATTGTTTTAGGTTTAAACAATAATTTAATGTTTGCAGGTCGAAGAGCATTTAGTGGGGGCAATCCACGTAGTTTCTCTTTTCTATCAACGAAATAAAAAATAACTCCCCTCTGCGTCATGAAACGCTGCCTGTATTGCTCGTGTCCTTGCAGACAGGTCGTAAATTGGAACGGCAACAATGAGCCAATTTTTTATTTTCCTGATAGAAACATCAAAAAATTCAAATTGCTCGCAAAACGTTTAAAACGTTCCAGGTGTCTCATCCTCTCCTTTTCCCATAATATTTTACAAACATTGGTACAAGAGACAAAATGAAAACACTGTAACACATTGATGCCGTATAAAAGTGGATACCTACTAAATTTCCACGTATAGATTACAAATGTACATAATTGGTTAACGATTTGGCGACAATTCAACTGGCATGGTTTTTCACAATTACACTGATGTAAAAAGGCGTTTCCTTTAAAAATTTCATTGTTTGAGAGTTTTACACGCTAGATGGGCTAATTCCACAGCGGAGTTCATGAAATTCAGAAAGCTTTTGTCCCAGGTCGGATGAGCGGTAGCTGACTGTGCTATCATCATTTATATTATTTTTGCTTGGAATATTGTGTCAAAGATATTTTACGACATCGGTATTACTTTTAGGGAGGTAAAAAGAGAAGAACATGTTTCAAGCCTTGAGAATGAGGAATCTTTGTTGTACAATCGTGCTTTGTTCAAAGCATGATTTCAAGTTGTTAAAAAGGTCTTCAGATACATAGACTCGTACTTGTGGTAATTCAGCTATTCAGCTATATATTACAATTTTTTGGTTTGATGATATGGATGAACATCATTAACAGTCGCGGGCGTTGAGATAAGTAAAGCGATAATGCGACAAAGCAATAATATCGCTTCAACCGAAAATTTATCGCTTCTCGTTTATCGCAAGACTAGAACAATTTATGACTTATGTTTATCGCTTTCAAATTCCCCGTGATAAATCCAGCGATAAAGTAGAAGACGAAAAACTGTTACGGCGGGAGGTTACAGGCTCTTTTTTTACGCGACAAACTGAGTGATGCGGCTGGCCGCTTGGCGGCCCGCGCTTCTGTCGTCACGAGGGTTGCCATATCGTTTTTTTTAGCCAAATTTCCGAAATCTGGCTTTTTTCAGTCAAAAATTTTGGCTTTTCGGGATCGTAGTTGGCTTATTATGGAAATTTGAATCTGGAAACCCTGGTTGCCACTGTTACTTTGAATAGCAACTGGACGCATCTCATCTCAGTTCTATATTCCATAGTGCTACCAGCGATCCAAAGCTTCTTTGTGTGTTATAACATGTATATACTTTTTTCGTATTGTATATTGCTATCTTAACTTAATGTATAATTAATATATATTAGTTTTATATATATTTTGCGTTTTGAGGTGCGCCTTGCGCGTGTCTCCCGTTCGTACGAACGTCACGTGATTTTGTGTTTTAAATTTTCCTTTTCAGGAAATCGCTTAGGTGTTTGCGGTTATATTGCGTTATTAATTAGTGTCGCGGCAGGCGTGCTTCAGTATTCGAGAATAGTGATCTTAGTGATTATTGAGTTTCAAGATGTCAGGCAAGCGGACAGTGGCGGACTTTTTCCGCTTGAAGGCCAGCAGCAGTGATGTGCCTCAGAAAAGGGAGCGGAACTTTTCCGGGAGTTCGGCATCTGTGGACACTCCCACTATCTCCCGCTCGGGCTCCCTCATGTCCCTGGACAGTGAGCCAAAACACAGGTATTAAGTAATATATGGTGTTTTAAGTGTTAAAAAGAGGTTCAGAAGGCATAAGTATCAAAAATAGAGTATTTTTGGATTTATCGCTTATCGCAAAATTTATCGCTGCCCACCACTGATCTTTAATGGAAATACACAATAATAGCGAGCTAAGAATTGGTCCATGAGGAACGCGATTTGAGAACCCCTTATTTCAAAGTTTGATATTTTCTGCAAGACTCTACGTTTAGCGCTGTCAAACATATTGAGCACACTTTGAAGACGTTAAGCAGCAATTAATAACAAGTTACATATTTAAATAGTTATCATTCTATATTTTCTGTGCGACCTTAAAATAAAAACCGCGAGCACATGTGTTTCTCCTGAAAGCAAATTCATTTCGGTGAAGTTGGTGTGATTGTTTTATTTCCAGTCGAGAGCTGATTTGCTATTCCTTTTTCTAACATTTAAAACATGCTAGGGAAGAGACTGAATAATCTATTATTTAATGTAATATTGAAGTCACTAGATTTGTGCGAGGGTTTGATTATAGTAAGTTTCAACTGATGAAAAAATTTGCTTGGTGCTCTCGGTGTATTTATCACAAAACAGATCAATGGTCTTGGAGCAGGAAAATTGTCTTTAATATATATCCCATTACTGACATCAACATATCAAACTATTTTCGTTTTTTTTAAGTGAGCAAAAATTTAAAGCTTCTCAAGGATATTAGATGGCTTTGAATCCCATTTGTTTCTGACGCCAAGAAAATGAAGCCTTGCTTGGATTTGTAACAGTCGGTTTGCCTTGAATGAACTTAGAAACTGTATAATGAATATTTTTCACTGACATTTCCGAAGGAAGTTTAGAAATAATTCTCTGTTTTCAAGAGATCGCAAAAATTACTTTTGTGGTCGGAATCTTCATATTCAATAACTTCCCTGATGATATCCCACGTTCGACTGAGAATGTTCTCTTCCGTTAATAAATAGAACTATGTTAAAGTTGTTTTGTTTTGCTTTAGTAACTTCCTTCAGCAAGATCTTTTCTCGGTGTTTATACAGATTTCAAAAAATCAAACTTTACCTATTCTGTTTGTACTCGCGTATTTGATTTTTTGCGTCTGCTCAACTGATTTATCGGATCTCTTTTTTATTTTACAAGTCTAGGCTGTAATTTGCTCGTAGTGCACGGGACACATTCATTTAGAACTGCTACAAATTGTTCATTGAAAACTGAGACTTATAAATTGACATCTGTGTGTTCCGTGCTTTGAAATTCGTCCCACCCATCGAATAGTTTTTTGTAAAAATTCAGGGGTTGGATGTATATAAATATATTACTCCTGGCTAATCCTAATGATAAATAGAACTGCAAACAAATATGCGGTGATGCTGATTATATAATATTTTATTAAAAGAAGAGCAATAAATATAAACAGGTGTTGATGAAAAATTTGTGTTTTTCTATTGGATTGGCCGGAAAGTTCGTTCAGTTGTTGAATGTCATCTTTCCGACCTCCTAAAGATTATTTTTATATTCTGATTCTCTAAATCCTGTACTCGATACAGCGAGCATACTTACGTCAACGTGCATGTAATACGAGTAAGACTCCAAATAGAGAAGTTCTAACATTTTGGCTTTCATTCAAGCTCTTGGAATGGTGGACCAAAAAGAGCGCTACTGCCATCTAATGCTGTTTACTTAAAAAGGAAGGAAAGCGACAGAAACTACCCATACGCATGGCATATATTTGTTTAAATAACTGTTGTTTTCTCTCCTTTCTAAAGTAAAAAAGCATTAGATATCGGAGGACCAACACAACGGAGGGAATGCATTTATCTACGTACTTTTCTCCCAATTTTTTGTTTCAAAACTTAACCGATATAAATATTACGATCCTCATGTATTTGATAACAACACAATGGAAGGAATGCATTTTCTTTGTACTTTCCTCCCAACCATTTGTTTCAAAATTAACCAATGTAAATATTACGATCCTCATGTATTCGATCTCAAGTCATGGTCTTAACTTTAAGATACTCGAAAGTACTTTTCGCTCATATTGAAGCATTTTGAACATGCGACGTAGTTCATTAGCAATTTCTTACTTTCCAGCGCTCGTGTGTACATTGGTGTTCCAGCTATGTAGCAAATATTACGGACTCGTGATCCAATAACGCGCACCCTAACAAGAGTATTTTCAGCTAGGTGTCACAGGGATTTTGTGTTCTTAGTGACTCACATTCATTTTGCATTTCCAAGCCCAAATTAATAACCGCAAAGAAAGAGAGGATGTTAAATGTGAGGGTATTTTAGTAACTACTTTCTATACTTCGGTCTCATTGAAACATTTTAAAAAGGCCTCGAATTCGACGAATGTCATAACTTTAAAGATCATCATTTTAATCTTCATATTCTGGTCTCAAATTGCTGTCGTAAGCTTTGTGTGGTAAACTCTTCATACCTTTTTATTCTCGTGAATACACTACGACAACACTAATTTTAGATAGTTAACTTTTGTACGGTCCCACCTATGTTGAAAATATTTCAGCTAGCAATGTAAAACAATACTTTTCATGTCTTTAACCCCGATGAACTCTTTGCGCCAGTACTATTAGCGTCATTAAGAAATATCATAACGATTTTGTGTTTTTTTATAACATATATTATCGTTGGGACACCTTACATAGGGATGAAGGACCGGATGTGGGTTTTCACCGGGTGTAGGAAATAAATAAATGTGAAGCGTAACCAAATGTAGAGGCATGACCGGATGCGGGGCATCACCGGAAGAGGGGGTGAAGTGTTGTTGGATGGGCGAAAGGAATTTTCGTTTTTGGAGTGGATAATTTATTAGATAAATAATAAGCCCCATTTCCATTTCCGGGCCCCACAGATGAAGTACTACTAATTATGGAAAAACGACCTTCATTCCGCTGCATGGAACCTACAGTTGTGATGCTCATTATAGTCGACAGGAATAAGTCAGATCAATATTAGGATGACTTAGCGAATGTAAAATAAAATAAATTTTTACTTTATAGCAAAAATTTTAGAAATTGAAACTTAGAAATTGAAACACAGAAACTGAAACTTAGTCCCGCACCCCAAATGCAAACGATCCTTTTATACATATTATTGTTTATTTTTAATTAGCTTGTGCTTCTCTCTAAATCCTGTGTCGGCAATTATCATGTGTATTACGATAACCATGTATGAATAGAAATTTAGGATCTAAATCATATGTTTCAACACTTAACATGGGTATTACGATAACCATGTATAAATAGCAATTAAGGGTCTCTATGCTAAGGTATTTGAATGCATTTTTCGCTTTCATTTGTCAATACTTGTGCGCACTAATGAAAGTGTTTTTTTAAATGAGCGTCGCGAGGATTGTGCTCTCTTAGTTCAAAATCAGATTAGGCAAGGAAAGGAACTCATTTTTGTTGTATTTGTCTATTAATCATTTTTTTTACATTCTACACGGGTATTACGATATCAATGTGTTATAATCATTTAGGGATGTTAATGTTAAGGTCTTTTAAAAACCAATGTATCGACATTTCATGTTTGTACTTTATTGGAAATAAAATGTTTTTCTTTTCTTTTCATTCTTCTTTCTTATACCACTAAAATTACTGCACTCATACCTATCACCTTTCCCCTTGTACAACGGAACTACACACGCGTTACTCCAATCCACCGGCACTTTACTAGCCTCGAAACACACATTAAATAAACGTACCAACCATTCTACCACCACATTTCCTCTTTTCTTTAGACATTCAGCCATTTCAGCATTGGACTACTATTCACTTCACCAAACACAGGCATTCTAACATCACTTCCAACAGCTACCACTCTCGCAACCCTATCGTCCTTCACATTCAGCAGCTCCTCAAAATACTCCGTCCATCTCCTTCTCACATCACCACCCTTCACTAGCAGCCTACCATTTGCATCCTTCACTCTTGCCTCACTCTCCACCTGTCCTTTGCTAAGTCTCTTCACTTCCTTCCAGAAAACCTTCCTCCTCTCCATGAAGTCCCCTCCCAACTTCCTCCCCCACTCTTCATCCGCCTCCCTCTTTGCTCTCCTTACCATTCTTTGTACCTCTTTCTTTCTCTCCTTATACTCTTCGAAATTTTGCTGGCTGCTCCGTTGCAGCCACCTTTCGAACGCCCCCGCTTTCTTTTCACAGCCGCTCCTACTTCTCCGTTCCACCTTTCACTCCCCTTTCTAATCCCCCCTCAAACCTTCCTTATCCCTCACACTTCCCTCGCATATTTCTCCACCGCATCTTTAAAACAACTTCCATTCTCCTTCCACTCCACCAACCTCACTTACCTCCACCCTCTCATGCTGTACTTTCATCTTCTCCTGATGCTCACACTCACGTTCAGAATCATGCAACTTACTTACATTTAACACCTCCCTCCCACTCCTAATTTTCACACCTCCCCACACTCCACTTAATCTCAACTTTCCTTCAACCAGGTAATGAACTGATATCCCATTCATCTCACCACGGAACACATGCACATCGAGCAAACGACCCATCACTCCCCTGCTAACCAATATATAATTATCCATCAATGCACTCTCCACTATCACTTAACTGCAAACTTAAATCGCAAAAAATAACCCGATTCACAAAGTTAGGACAGTCATCTAAGTATGGCTCGCGTACTTACAGCCGTGAATTCGAACTTTATGTGTTTAACACTTATAATGGCCTTGTGCTACTACCTCGTCGAAAGACTTGGTATTTCATGTCCTCCTGAAATACTGATTAATTCCAATGCTAAAACGGTCGGCTTGAACGCTTCTTGATACCCCATCTGTGCTGTCCATCCCTCTTCGATGAAGATCAAATACCTCGCGTCAGTGAAACGTTCAACATAGTTATGGACACACGGGGGGAGGATGATATCAGCACAACGGGGAATTTCACCCCACACAAAGTTCTCGCGAACTGAAACCACACACACTGTTCAAATCATTGAACAGGCAGGCGTCAAGGTGAATTGTACGAAAAATGAGAACCAACCAATGGAATGCAGCACCTCGTAAACTGCTGTATTTTAATTATTATAGACCTCTTGCTTTCCAACGTTCAAGATGTTCCTAGTACTAACTTTCACATGACACCACTAATTTCCAGGTGGTGAGGTCTCGGCACTGCCTCATAATAATATCCAAGCTGACCCACGTCATGCTCAGGATACCGCATTCTAGTAAAATTTTGTCTCATTCACGGCGTCGTCTCTCACTGCAAAATTCACTCACTAGGAACAATTATTATGCTGCCGATTGATGCATACAAGTTGACAGTGGGCAGCTTATTGTGCAGCTCTGAAATCAGTTTAAGAAACTATTTTCATTTCAGTTCCGGTTGTTCGAAAACATGGAAAGGCTGTTGTCAGGCCGCGCAAGTGTTGTCGAGGCTTTTGAGTTAGTTACCCATAATCTTAAGTATTTTCTTTATGTGTCCAGCTCCCTGAACCCAGCATTGGCCTGGTTTTCTGCACTGATGATGCGTCTGTGCATTCACTTTAGTTAGCCCTAAAATATCATTTGTATTAAATGTTGCTATTCCAATGTTTCTTTGATTACCTAGCTAAATCAGAGTAGTATTTTAGATGTAATTTTGAGTGTTGGACCCTGTTTTGCAGTAGTTCATGTCTGTACACACTATTTTCGCAATAGAAAATAAATTATTGTCTATTTCAAAATGTATCTGAGTTTGTAATAGGGACTGCAAAGAGATTCAACAATAAAGAAGTCATATCCTGAAGTTAAAAGAGTTTCCTTTCTCCTTTTTGTCACAGGCTTGAATCGTAGAAGACACCTCGCCTAAAATGGGACTTAAGGAACCATTTCAGGAGGACAAACTGTTCCGCATAGTTTGTCGTAGAGTAAGATGCTATCGTAGTAAGGAACCAACAGAATACTCTTCTGTTGCCTTAACGGACTTATTACGGCGCACACAGTTGCTCGTCTTCCTAAAGGTACCACCGTAGTTCAGCACAAACAGAATTTATTTCTGTTGCCCTAGCGGACTTATTACGGCGTAGGTGGTACATACACAAATCTCACCCTCTCGGTACCGCCGTAGTTCGGCATATACAGAAATTACTTCTGTTGCCCTAACGGACTGATTACGGCGTAGGCGGTACCCACATGAACCTCAGGAAGGGCAGCTGCGAAGAAAAGCTATCGCCCCGGAAAAAGGTAGCTGTAAAGAAGACAGCCCTTTTTTCCAGGAACCCTTACATCGATCGCACGACGGTATCGACATATTCTGGCGCTCGAACAGGGATCCAGAAGCTTTGCGCGACTACCAACGTTGCCTGTGATTTCTGGGTTCTACTCAACGACGCGGACACCACATTATTAAAACAAGATGAACCTCGTCGCTCAAGCTCAAGAATACGTCGAAGGCCTCGGCCTCACTACCACCGATGCGGAGTACCGGGAAGAATTTATCAGCCGCCTGAGGCGTTTGGAAGAAGCCGCAGAACGAGCAACGGAAAGAGAAGCCGCAGAATGAGCAGCGGAACGAGAAGCAGCACAACGAGACCACGAGCTCAGACTCCGACATCTCGATGCTCAAATCGTTCCTCAAAATGCTAGAATGAAGATACCTGCACCGGCTCCATTCGAGCCCACGAAAGAAAGGATGGACGAATTTTTGCAACGCTTCTGCACACACACACCACAGCAATGGGATTTACTGAAGTCGATGCTGTTGTCATGCTCCATAATTTAATCACACTGAAGGAACGTCGACTCATCGATACCCTGCCCGCAGCAGATCGCTTCAAGCTTGCTGAAATTAAATTGCTCCTACTAGATGCTCATAAAGTTACTCCTGCAAAACTATGTGCTCACTACTACGAATTGAACCCAGACGAAGGCGACAATATGTCACGTTACTTACGGCGACTAGAACAAGCCTTCGACGCTTGGTTAAAAGGATGCAACATCGAAGCCAACTACGAGACTCATCGTGACTTTCTTCTTGTTGACCGAGCTTATTCAAGCCTGCTTCCCTTCCTCGCTACTCAATTGCGTGACAGAGGTGGTAACACAGTCGCAATCTTAGGAGACCAGGGTGATAGCTTCTTACAAGCAAGACCTCATACATCGCTCCATCAGCTTTGTAAGAGTCGCACACTGACACCAACGACGGATGTGGGCCCTCTAGCACTCAAAGCATCAGTAGCACCAGAGCGACGCGCGACATTTCCTGTCCGAGCACCGAGCACTCCAGCAAGATCACCCAACTCCAGCAACAACTCTCGAGGAACGCCGCCAAGAACTCCCAACACACGTTATCGGTCAACACTCCGCAGAGCGGACAACGAGGACCTTACTCTGGATTTTACTGCACTTTCCATGGCCCCAACTGATCACATTCCAGTGAAGAGATCCGCCAATTGCAGAGGAGGCAAAGTGATAGTCACAGTGATATAGCAGCCCACGGAAGCCCTCCTATCTCCAGTACTACAACTCGAGTAAACAATCTAACAACGCACGAAGAAGCAGATGAATACGACGATATTCCCCCAGTAGCATGCAATCACATCGCCTCGAACAAGCTGATCGAATTGGGACAGCTAAAGACATGCTCTGGCCCCGTGAACCAAAAACCAGTCCAAGTTTTACTCGATGGAGGAGCAACGGCGGTCTTCGTCAAGAAGGCTCTCGTCCCAGCTGACGCCATTTTGAAGAAGGAAATGACCATTCGGCTGGCCAACAATCACTCTTTCGAGGTGCCTCTGGACCGGGTCTCTCTCGTTTGCCCCTATTACCACGGAGAGGTGACAGCAGTAGCCATGGAAGAGCTCTCCCACGATGTCATTCACGGCCGAGTTCCCGGGACCACCTCTTTCGAAGAACAGATGACCGACTATGAAGAGCAACCAGTTGCTGCAGAAGTCTCTCACGTTGTCACAAGGGCAGCAGCAAAAGTGATCGAAGATCCCCCTGCCGCACCAGGCACTGTTGATATATTGCAACACAACAAAGAAGACTTCAATGAATTACAGCGGGAGTGCAAAACATTGCAGTTTTTATTCAAGAAAGTTGACACTGGCAAAGAAGAAATGCACAAGGATGGCAGAGTCATAACCTTTGAACTCCACGACGACATTCTGCATCGGCAAATGTTACGAGACGGGCAGGAAACTCATCAACTTGTAGCACATGCAAGCGTGCGCCCACAAATCTTGGATCACGACAATCCACTTGTTGGCCATTATTCCCAAAAGAAGACTCAGGCACGACTGGAACGAGATTTTTATTGGCCGTCCCTAGCAAAAGATGTGGTCCAATACTGTCACTCCTGTCATACCTGCCAGACGCACTCTCCATCTCGACCAAGAAAGGCACCTATCTCAACCCCTCCGATCACCACTCCATTCTCCGCGCTCAGTGTTGATTTGGTAGGCCCATTACAACCAGCTTCGGCACGTGGCCACCGATACATTCTCACCGTGGTGGACCAAGCAACTCGGTACACAGACGCAGCCCCACTCAGACATATAGATGCAGAAACGGTTGCCCAGGAGCTACTCGAAATCTGCAGCAGAGTTGATTTCCCTCATACGCTAACGAGCGACAACGGCACTCAGTTCACAGCCGCAACCTTCGAAGTTTTCCCGAAACTCGTAGGTATCCAACACCGATTGACGCCATTATACCATGCCCAATCGAACGGCATAGTCGAACGCTTCAATGGTACACTCAAAGTCATGTTGTGGAAATTAGCCGTAGAACAACCACGAGACTGGGACCTATATCTGCCTTCCCTCCTTTTTGCTTACCGAGACGCTCCTCAGGCCTCAACCGGGTATTCTCCTTTCGAACTCATCGACGGCCATCGCATCCGTGGTCCATTAACCGTGCTCATAGAATGCTGGACAGATAAAAGCTTGCAAGACGACACGAGCTCTGCCGAGCACTTAATGGAAATGAAGCACCGATTAAAAGAAACATGCAAAATCGCTCGCGAGAATCTAAACAGGAGCCAAGAGAAAAGCGCCAAGTTCTTCAACAGACGTACCAAGATGCGAACTCTAAAGCAAGGAGATGAAGTCCTCGTATTTCTGCCCGACTCTCGAAAAAAGCTACTAACGACTTGGAAAGGTCCCTATACAGTAAAATCACACCTGTGAACCTATACCTATACATTGGACGTGGATGGAAACAACAAATTTTATCACATCAACCTCCTTCGCCAGTACCACGACCGGGAGCAGCAAAGTTCCGCTTCACCAAGCGAGAGCGATCTCGAGGAGGGCGACGAGAGAGTAGAGGAAGCTTTTGCAGCGGTTGGCCTCTCTATAGAACCTACTTGCGAAGAAGAAGAACTCGACCGGAAAGAACCAGAGATACAGTCACCCGTCGGAGAAACCGTTGAAGACTGCCTCATCACCTCTACGTTGACTACAACACAACGCTCGGAACTCCAGGAACTACTTGGAGAATATCGCGATCTCTTCACAGATACTCCCGGAAGAACCAGCACGGCAGTTCATGGAATAAAATTGGAGGATCCTTCCAGCTTCCGACTTCAACATTCGTATCCACTGCCCCTAGCGCTGGAGCCTGAACTGCAGTCAAGTTTAGAGAAGTGAATGAGGATGGGAATCGTTACGTCATCCATATCACCTTACTACTCACCGCTCCTTGCCGTCCGGAAGAAAGACGGTACCCACCGATTTTGTCTGGACTGCAGGCACCTCAACAGCCAGACAGTATTCGATGCCGAGCCATTAGCAGACACCACTGCTATTTTCACCAATTTAGCTGGCAAAACAATCTTCAGCAAAATGGATCTGACCAGTGGATATTGGCAGGTACCTCTACACCCTGAGTCCCGCCCATACACCGCCTTCAAAACTAGGTCTGGCCTCTATGAATTCAACGTCATGCCTTTCGGCCTAGCAATTGCTTCAGCCACTTTTTCCCGCCTTATACGTCAAGTATAAGTATCTCGACATGGTCTTAATGCGAAGCCGTCCAAATGCGAATTCGGATTTTACAGCCTCCAGTATTTAGGCCATCAACTCAGCAGTAATCAGATTCAGCATCTGGAGAACCGAGTCGAAGCCTTAAAATCAGCTCCACTCCCAGAAACAAAATGGGAGCTCCGACGTTTTCTCGGTACAGTTGGGTACTACCAACAGTACATTCCTAACTACTCTCAACTAACATCTAAACTCCATGATTTCCTAAAGAAGAACTCCCCAGAACAAACACCTTGGACCGATACAACAGAAGATCTGTTCGAAAGTTTGAAGACAGCGTTAGTCAAGAGACCGGTCTTACAGTTGCCAGACCCCAGATGTTCTATCATTCTAAGGACAGATGCCTCATAAACTGGACTTGGAGCGGCTCTCCTCCAGCCAAGCAAACGAGAGTTTCGTCACTACGCACCGGTAGCATATGCTTCACGTCGACTAAGAGGAGGAGAAATAAACTATTCTACCATTGAAAAAGATGCGCTAAGCATCTACTGGGCTCTACAGAAGTTTGAGGTCGACCTGTATGGACGAGAATTTGTGTTGCAGACCGACCATTGACCGCTCCTTTATTTGCATCAGGCAGGCAAGTTAAGGGGGTCCTCCCGTCAAAACTGAGTTTTGATCCGATTGGTCTGAAATTTGGCCTCTATATGTATTTTTACAAGAAAAACATATTGTCCTCATGTAACTTTTTTGATTTAGGCCTTAGTTTCTTTTTTATTTTTAAAAACTCGTTTTTTGGTTCATTTTTGGGATGTTTTCAAAAGAATAGAAGTCAATGAATTGTTATGCTAGAACAAATACAAAGACAGTTTTGGAATTCTAGAAACATAGCAAACAAATTGACAGTCCTGAATTTTTTATTTGAAACTTCATTTTTTATAGACATGCGATATTTGATCAATACCTAAAATATACCGAATTTTTAGGTTTTGAACTAGCATAAAAAAACGTACAAATTGGGAAACCGAGGAATGTCAGTTTGTTAGGAATGTTCCAAGGATTCTAAAACTGTCTTTGTTTTCTTCCTAGCATAAAAACTCAATGACTTCTATTCTTTTGAATTTTGAAGATAAGTAACTTTACAGTATAGGCCAAAAACAAAATATTTTGTTGAAGTGTAATATAATGGAAAATTTATGTAATTGAATGCTGTTTTCATTTTTATTTCGATAATCTCCATGCATAACATCATATTCACACTGTAAATTGTAATTTAAAATTTAAAAAAGAAGTAAAAAAATTTTACTTATTTCATAAAAATTATGAAATTTTTTGTTTTCAGTCTGATTCTTATGAAATTTGACTATTATATGTAACTTTTGAAAACAAACACAATTTCCCTATACATTTTTTTGATTCAGGCCTTAGTTTTTGAATAAATTTGACATATTGGTTTTTAGTCCACTGGTATTGATATTTCAAAAGAATAGAACTCATTGAGTTTTTGTGCTAGATCAAAAACAAAGACAGTTTTAGAATCCTTGAAACACATCTAATAAAAGTACATTCGCAAATTTTCCATTTCTCCTTTTGTTTTCTTTTTATATGGGGTCAAAATGTGCTCGATAATTTAAGATTTTGGTCCCCTTACCCCCCCTGGGGGGGATCTATTGTCCGTAGCGCTATAAAATTTTAGGACCGAATAGTCCACCACCTACGGGTTCTTTTCCAACAATAACATGAAAAATACCCATCGGAGAGAAAAGGGGCCCCGGAGGACCCCCTTAATCCACCGATTGAAACGCTGGGCTTTGTATTTTTGCCATTTTAGGTTTCGAGCAGAACACCTTTCGGGAGTCGACAATCACCTTGCTGATTTCCTGTCTCGGCTATCGTAACAGAGACACCCTCCCCCGGGCGTGTCAGGCCGCGTAAGTATTGTCGAGGTGTTTGTGGTAGTTACCCATAGTCCTAAGTATTTTCTTTATGTGTCTAGCTCCCTGAACCCAGCATTGGCCTGCTCTTTTGCGCTGATGATGCATCTGTGCAGTTACTTCAGTTAGCCCTTAATTATCATTTGTGTTACATTTCGACATTCCAATGTTTCTTTAATTACCTAGCTAAACAAGACTTGTATTTTAAGTGTAATTTTGAGCGTTGTACCCTGTTATGCAGTAGCTCATGTCTGTAAACACTATTTTTACAATGACAAATGAATCACTGTCTTTGTTAAAATGTATTTGTGCACGCAATAGGGACTGCAAAGAGATTCAGCACTTAACAAGTGACATTCTGAGGTAAAATGAGTATCCTAACTCCTTGTTGTCACAGGCATTAGTCTTAGAAGACACCTCCCCCCAAAAAGAGATTAAGGAACCACCTCAAGAGGACAAACTATTCCGCATAGTTTGTCGTGAAGGAAGACGCTATCGCAGTTAGGCATCAACAAAATACTCCTCTGTTACGGACCACTTACGGCGCAGACAATTGCTCGTCTTCCTAAAGGTACCACCGTAGTTCGGCACAAACAGAACTTACGTCTGCTGCCCTAGCGGACTTATTACAGCGTCGGTGGTACCCACACAAATCTCATCCTCTCGGTACCGCCGTAGTTCGGCACATACAGAAATTACTTCTGTTGCCCTGACGGGCTGATTACGGCGTAGGCGGTACCCACACGAACCTCAGGAAGGGCAGCTGCGAAGAAAAGCTAGCGCTCCGGAAAAAGGTAGCTGTACAGAAGACAGCCCCCTTTTCTACGAACCCTCACGTCGACCGCACGACGGTATCGACAGCTGTGTTACGGGCTTGAAAAAAAATTTTACACTGAAAATGGAGCTCATGGGGGCAGCAAAAACAGTTCTCTGTATTCTTTCCTACTTGATTCCTTGAGTTGCTACTAAGTATTTCTGTCTCCAGCGTAAAAAGAAATTTTTGGCCGAACATTTCGGATTTAGTTTGATGCTCACGAGCAAACATGAATGAAGCACTTATATTCCGCTTCAGTAGGAATAGATTTCGTTCCAGAGGAACACAATATTTACGCTGATTTCTGCGATGCTTGTCGCTCGTATTTCGTATTCCAAAGGAGGGCATGTAGATGGGAAAATATTGCCTGCAATTGATTTGACGGCTGCTGGAACGCAAGGGAAATTCCGATGCATTTTCTTTGAATGAAAAATGAGATGTTTTGCCTGGTGCACTGAATCTTTTATGCTTTCATATACCTTCTCAACCGTCCTGCCTTAAAACAGCTAAAGTACCAACTACGATTGCTTCCCATCTATCATGGAAGAGCAATCAATCGATTCACGACCAATTTTGACGGCATTGCAGAGTGCGGCCGATGCAAAAAGATCAAGTCCCCGAACCGAACAGGTTTTCTGAAAAATACTTTCGTTATCCATTAACGGGCGACGTTCGAAGAACCCACACAAAGAAAAATTCATTCAAAATCAATAACTCCCAACTAAATCGTTTTGTGCTGCAAAAGACAAGATTCTTTCGAGTATCACCTAAGATGAATGCTTCAAGAAACTGCAAACTCAAATCACGGAAAGGACCTAATTCACAAAATTAGGACAGTCATCTGAGTATGGCTCGCTTACCAACAGCCGTGTATTCGAAATTGACGTGTTAAACTCGTATATTAGCCTTGTGCTACTGCCTCGTGGAAAGACTTCGTATTTCATGTCCTTATGAATGCTACCAATACCAATGCTAAAATGGTCGGCTTGAATGTCTCTTGATACTAGTTCTGTGCTGTCCGTCCCTCTTCGATGAAGATCAAATTACTCGCGTCAGTGAAACGTTCAACATAGTTATGGACACACGGGGGGAGGATGATATCATGACAACAGGGAATTTCTCCCCACACAAAGTTCTTGCGAACCGAAACCATACACACTGGTCAAATCCTTGAACTGGCAGGCTTCAAGGTGGATAGTACGAAAAATTAGGACCAACCGATGAAATGCAGCACCTCGTAAACTGTCTTATGTTAATTATAAAAGACCTCTTGCTTTCCAACATTCAAGATACTGCTAGTACAAACTTCCACATGACACCACTAATTTCCAGGTGGTGGGGCCTCGGCACTGCTTCCTAATAATATCCAAGCTGTTCTACGTCGTACTCAGGATACCACATTCTAGCAAAAATTTTGCCTCATACCCGGCGTCGTCTCTCACTGCAAAATGCACTCACTAGGAACTCTGATTTTGCTGCCGATTGATGCATACAAGTTGACAGACGGCAGCTTATTGTGCATCTCTGAAATCAGTTCAAGAAACTATTTTCATTTCAGTTCCGTGTGTCGGAAAACATGGAAAGGTTGTGTTGCGCGCTTGAACGAAAATTTTGCAGTGAAAATGGAGACCATGGGGGCAGCAAAAACAGTTCTCTCTATTCTTTCCTACTTGATGCCTTGAATTTCAACTAAGTATTTCTGTTTCCAGCGTAAAAAGAAATATTTGGATGAACATTTCGGATTTAATTTGATGCTCATGAGCAAACATGAATGAGGCACGCATATTCCGCTTCAGCAGGATTAGATTTCGTTCCAGAGGAACACAATATTTACGCTGACTTCTGCGATGCTTATCGCTCGTATTTCGTATTCCAATGGAGGGCATGTAGATGGGAAAATTTTGGAGATGTCTCTACGTATTGTACATCTAGCATGCCATCGTGAAGAAAAAGAAAAGTATCGATATATAATTGATGTAGTTTTTGTTTTCTATATCTTGGAAACAAATTCCATTTATGGTGGTCCAAATTTTTTGAAGGTAAATATTGGCCTCTTTAATTGTGATGATCATGTATACACATGAAATTCCAGAATCTTCAGTGGCATGGATGGAAGGCCAGTTGGAAAGCCTTTGCATCTCAACTGTCGCAATACGTGAAAATGGGTTGTCATTAATCACGTACGCATGAGGAATTGCAACCTCCACAAATAAATATAATGTACACCTTTGTACTCGCGTGAATACTACATAAAAGCATGGACAATGAAAGAGTATAGATTAAAATTGGTTTTTTATTTTTACGAACACGTGGCTTAAATACGAACACACAAAATTTCTCAATGCACTGATTAAAGCACAGGGAAATGAAGTGAAAAATGAGCACAAGTGCACTAATGCAACATGCTCATGACAATCACCAATACGAAATTCAACACGACATAGTATTCCAAAAATGTAAAACTTCCCCCGAGAATATCTATAGTCAATATTCAAGAGCCGACAACGATTCACAAAAGAATGCACAAAGTTATAGAAATCCCTACGCAACACAATTACATAACAATGATGACAACCATACCGGTTCCCTTGACTCACAACAGGGTATCCAAAAATATGTAAATGCTTCGCATTTTATCGCGTTAACATAAGACACAAATTCATTACACAGCGCGTCACATTTACTGCACTGTACAGCGTGCCACTTTGACTTCCACTAATACACTTTAAAGCACTGTTTCAAAATACTCGACACCACAAATTTTCCATTCCTCTGGAATGCGTTGCATGTGTCACCTAGTTTCGGGCCCTGTTTAGCTCTTGAGGGGCGCCCGCAATGTTTCTTCGCTGCGGCCGCTCCAATCGCAGGCGTCGGCCGGTTGCTGACACATCGAAGACGCTGCGCCTAGAGCGCTCGCTCGTTGCGCTCATGGCTTTTATTGCCCGAACAGCTTAACCACTGTGGAATTTGCGATTTCTGACGTTGTTGAAGATTGACATCTGTGCGAGTTCAAAATGCAGGCTGGAGTGTTCATGCTGGCTTGAAGTCGACGTAGAACTGACATTTATGTTCTCTCGGGAGAACGATTTGATACATTTTAATACGTGCCGGTTGTCAACTCGACGTTGTTGCGTATCAAGCGGAATTTGATGCCGGTGGTACTTCAGTGTTTGCTGGGTCCGTTGCTAACTATTGGAGATTCGAAGGAGCACTGTATCGGGCACTTTCTTGATGTTTCTCCTCGATTAGCAGATCCAACAGGGATTACGGCGGCGGCCGGATCCCCGAAACGTGCACCAAAAAAAAACCGTCTCTCGTCGTGTAACCAAGCGAAATTCCTCCTTGCTTTCTCTTCTCAGCTCCTTATAAGTCCTCCGCCTCATTCCTTCGAGAACATTCCCGACTCTTCTTTTGCAAAGATCAAGTGTTTCACTCACGATTGGTTGAGCCTTGCTTGTTTCGGGTGTTCTGAAATGTAATTGGTTCGCTCTCTGGCACTCCCACATGTGTGATCCCTTCCAAAGCGCTGATTGGCCGAAGAGATGCGCCACCCTTCGAAACTGCCTCGTACGGCGTTCCCACGCAACGCATATGTGTTGGGCCTTTGTGTTGTGTGTGTGCCTGTGTGTGTTTTGTTGTGTGCTGGCTTGAGATTTGTGTTCGTGTACAAGACTGTGTTTTTGTAGAAGCCTGAGCCTCAGCAAGTTTGGTTGAAAGCTGACCACTTGAGCTCGACCGATAAAATCGCCCTTACGCAAAGCCAACGGTTTTACATATTCCTGTTAAGAAAATCCTGTCAAGAGAAATGAAATATCATCTAACATGAATATATCTTTACGTGATTTAGCCACAAAAACATGTCATGTGATATGAACATACATATTTCGTAACACAACAGAACAACATAAGCACCTTCTTGATGTCAAGAACAAGAAAGAATGGGAATATAGAACTTGTGATCTGAATCAGGTAAGTCGTTAGAATTCATTTTTTACTCGTCTTTCTCTCAATTCTTATTTCATTCATCTCTACTAACTCAGACGGTGCTTGCAAAATATGGGAAGCCTAGAAACTTCTACCACACACAGTGGACGACGACATTCAGGTGTTTAAAGTAGGCTTATTGCACTGCAAAAGTAGGTACTGAGGAAATTATTGTACTATTTAGCACATTTGCACTTGAGTATGGCCTAGATGACTGTCATTGTGCTCTCCGTGGTACAGTGGTGCGCTCTCCGTGGTACAGTGGTTAAGGGATCGGGCTCGTATGTTGGAGTCGCGGGTTCGTATCCCGGCGCTGGCGCGGAGATTTTTCCCGTTGGGTATAAGGGAAAGCTCAAGCACAATACCCCACTCAACCCAGGTGTCGGAAATGGGTACCGGCTTTACGGGGGAACCGTCATGGTGTCCTATATATAGGGTTAGTTATAAGACATTTGAAAAACCAATGCTAAGATCATATGTATCAGGCTTGATTGGAAATAAAGCATCCCAAAGATGCCGATGTTAACCTTTAACCTAACCTTTCATTCGTATCGACTGTGTCATTTGCTGATGAATGTAAAAGTGTAAATTTCTTACACCTTTCCGCTGAAACCTGTGAATATCAATAGGGAGTATCTTCCATAAGTTGAACTGATACACCAGTGTTACTGAATATACCATATCATAAACAAGTATTCAGAAGAGACATGTATCCACTTAATAGTAATTTCTTAGAATATGTTTATAAAAATTAGTGGACTACTTTAGAAGTAAAGAGGGTATCAATCGAAAAATATTTAGGAACAGTTCTATAATTTTTATGTAATCAAATGGTAAGACGCAACCACATAGTTTCAAAACTTCAACAAGGAAAATGTTTTTCAGTCTTGATGCCCTAAGGTCAAGGCATTAAGGGGGCCCTTCCTTCAAAATTAAATTTTGATCCGATTGGTCTGAAATTTGTTTTTGCAAGAGAAACATATTTTATTCAAGAAGTTTTTTGAATTAGGCCTTAGTTTTTTTTCAAACTCGTTTTTTGGTTCATTTTTGGGATGTTTTCAAAAGAATAGAAATCAATGAATTTTTATGCTAGAACAAATACAAAAACAGTTTTGAAATCCTCGTAACATTGCAAACAAACTGATATTCCTGAATTTTCTTTTTGAAATTTTTATTTTTTATATATGCGATATATGATTGTAAGGCCATGATGTTGTTGCTGCTTCAGTCATTGGGTTCCGTTTGAGGCGAGTGAAGCAGCGGCCTTACTTTATACTCCTCCTGCGGTTGGTATTGGTGATACGCGGTGGAGGAGTTGGAACTCCGTTTTGAATTAATTTACATTGGGACATATTACGATTACTGAACAGTTGCATGACTAGAAATGAGATTATAGGGGTAACTAGGGTAGAGCGCTACAAGTACCCTCCCCCTAGAGAGAAAGGAGTTCGAGCGATAAAATTTGGTAAATTTAAAATGATGATGATAAGAGAAAGAATTGCAGTTGGGGCCAAGCGTTGAGACCGTGCGATGAAGTTGAGCGATGCAGCCGAGCGATGAAGCCGTGCGATGAAGCCGAGCGATGAAGCCGAGCGATGGGGCCGTGCAATGGAGCCGAGTGATAGGGCCGTGCGATGAAGCCGAGCGTAGAGGCCATGCATAGAGGCCGAGCGATGAGCTGTGCAATGGGGCCGAGCTATGGGCGTTTTGGCGGCTCGGTTGTGCATTTTCGCGCTTTGTGTGTTAAACGTTCTTGCGGTGCTTGAAACACATAGCGGAAATTGCAATGAAGGCTGGCTCGGTGATTGCAGTCAGAGAGCAGAGATGGGTGCTGCTGAGATCACCAGGTCGAGTGGGCAGGCAATGTTGAAGCATCGACCCAATGGTGAAACCGCTGGAGAGCTGCTGGGTCACCAGTTGTCAGGGGCAGGCAATGTGGAAGCCTAGGCCCGTTGGTGGACGCGATAAATAGCTGCTGCGGCCACCACTTGTAAGGGGATAGCGATGATGAAGCCTCGGCCCGTTGGTGAAGTAGCTGCAGGGCTGCTGCGGTCGTCAGTTTTTGGAGCTTCTGGGGGCAATGTTTGAAGGGGGCCGGCAAAGTAGAGTCATCGGCCCGACGGTGGTAACGTTGAAGTCGGCAGTATTGGGACTCCTTGGTGGTCACTCTGTGGTCACCATTTGTAAGGCCATGATGTTGTTGCTGCTTCAGCCATTGGGTTCCGTTTTAGGAAAGTGAAGCAGCGGCCTTACTTTATACTCCTCCTGGGGTTGGTATTGGTGATACGCGGTGGAGGAGTTGGAACTCTATGTTGAATTAATTTACATTGGCACATATTACGATTACTGAACAGTTGCATGACTAGAAATGAGATTATAGGGGTAACTAGGGTAGAGCAATACATGATCAATACCTACAATACCTAAAATCAACCGAATTTTTAGGTTTTGAACCAACAGAAAGAAAAGACAATGTACAAATTGGGAAATCAAGATAATTAATGTCAGTTTGTTAGAATTGTTTCAAGGATTCTAAAACTGTCTTTGTTTTCTTCCTAGCATAAAAACTCAATGACTTCTATTCCTTTGAATTTTGGAAATAAGTGACTTTACAGTATAGGCCATAAACAAAATTTTTTGTTAAAGTTTAATATAATGGAAAATTTATGTAATTGAATGCTGTTTTCATTTTTATTTCGATAATCTCTATGCATAACATCATATTCACACTGTGAATTGTAATTTACAAAAAAAAAAATAAAAAAAAATTTTACTTATTTCATAAAATTATGAAATTTTTTGTTTTCAGTCTGATTCTTATGAAATTTGAGTATTATATGTATCCTTTGAAACAAAACACAATTTCTTCTATACATTTTTTTGATTCAGGCTTTAGTTTTTGAAAACAATTGACATATTGGTTTTTGGTCTACTGGTTTTGGTATTTCCAAAGCATAGAACCCATTGAGTTTTATGCTAGAACAAAACAAAAACAGTTTTAGAATCCTTGGAACATATCTAACAAAAGTACATTCGCAAATTTTTCATTTCTTCTTTTGTTTTCTTTTTAAACGGGGTCGAAATGGGGTCAAAAATTTAAGATTTTGGTCCCCTTACCCCTCCTTTGGGGGGGGGGATCTATTGTCCGTAGCGCCATAAAATTTTAGGACCGAATAGTCCACCACCTAAGGGTCCTTTTCTAACAAAAACATGAAAAATGACCATCGGAGAGAAAAGGGGCCTCGGAGGGCCCCCTTAATTATGTTTTGAGTTGGACAAATCAGCTGATTTTTGCTCTTGGAGGCGTTCTCCTGCTCTTTCACAAACTTTCATTAGCCAATATGTTCAAATATTTCTTGTGGTACATGTGTGAGCCGCTGAGATTTCAAGCTAAAAAAGCTTGTGGTTTAAAATTCTTTTAGTATATATTTGAGAGTGAATAATAAATAGTGAAGCCTTGCTGTAGTAGTGCTTGTTAAGAATATAAATTGGAAACTAAACAGTGTTGAGCATCAAGCTTGTATTGGAATTTAATTTTTACTGCTTGGCTGACGTTAACTTTATTGAGGAAGAAATTTCTACAATTTGCAGCAGTTAATGAAGCTTAAAATGGGTTCCTTACTGTCTGGATACCCAAGATTTAACTTGAATGCTCAGTCACTCCATCAAGCTTTCATTTAGTAATGATCTTTGTAGCTGAGGTTACTGGAACTGGGCTCTACATTGCCAGAAGTGTTTACGTTTGTTAATTCTTGCAGAAAAAAATTATTTTTTTCTCAAGCGCAGGTTTCCTTACCCTAAATAATTGTTTGATTGTAGGAAAATAAAGGAAACTATTTTGCAGCAGGTCACGGTTGGACGAGCGTCGGATGAGCAATGCTCCAACGATTACAAGAAGTTGCTGCACGCCTTCAAAACTTATGTCAGCAATTGTAAGGCAACTGGTACGAGCAGTCAATTAGTTTTTTTAATCCCTTTCAGTAAATCGATCATTGTAAAGTAGTTATTCAACCGATTTTCAAAAACCTAAATTATTCAAATAGGAAACAAAATAGGGCCCATTGTTAATAAACGAAGCATTACAGCAATTTTTATTTCAAAATATTCATAAACAAACTCTGCTGTAGTTTATTCTGTTCAACAATACTCGGTGTTATTTTAGAGAGAAGGAAATGTGCTTTTAGTATTTGCATTCATTCTCCTCCACCAATGCAATAAAGAAAATTTACTCTAATGCCCGGTAATTAGTAGAGTGTATTATTGTTTGAAGCAATCACATTGTATTGAGTACCACTGTTATAACAAGTTTCCTGTTCCAAAATTTTCCGTCTTGTAGGGTTAAGCCATGAATTAATTAACGTCATTTTAGCGACTTGGCTGTAAGTCTATGTGTGAGTTATTTTGACCCGTAATTTTGATCGCAAACATTTTCTGTAGCATTTGAACAAAGTATACAACGCATCAGCCAAATTTAGAGGAACTATGCTGTAACTATTTCCATTCATTATCATGCATTATGATTACTTATAAAAGAGGACCGGTGCTGTGATGCTGTCACCCCTCGTGCTCCCCCCTGGCTGCGCTACTGTATAAACATACACTTACCCAAGCATTGGAAGGTAAAAAGCTAACTTTGATTTGATCGTCCGATGCTATAGACTGGCACCCTCAAGTGTCCAATTCTATCATTCAGGCCTATTATTTGTATTCACATTGCTTCTTTCAGTTCTGATGCATACTTAGCTATTTCTTCTTTGCTCCTTTTTCAAAATTGCTGTTTCAATACGCAGCGTATCCTGTGTTAGAAACACTTCGTGCGTTGACTGTTTTATAGTCCATACTAGACATTCCTTGTTATTTAATCTCGTTTATTGCCTTCATTGTGAATAGAAACTCTTAAATTAATAGTAATACTGACAAAGTAAGGCCGAGCGTTAATTGTTCTGTTCATATATGTTTTTTATCCAATTTATAGAGCTTAAAGGATGTGTAGCGAAAATTGCACAGATTTCTATCGCATTACCAGTTGCAGTCGATCCTCGAGTTATGTATCGTCTTACGCGGACCTAAAGTGAATAAATATTATTCTCAGCTGGACAACTAGCAATGCTCGTTTTAAGATGTCAATAATGTGTTCTGATTTTGTTCAATAAAGTTGAGGTTTTCATTATATTCTTAACTTGAAGAAAGATGATCGACTGCAATGATTGTACTATGTTTATCGTTCAATCGATAAATCTTTACCTACCGTTGTTAATTTTTCAATAATTATTACAGTGAACATTGACGAGGCACTACGTTTTCATTTATTCCTAATCTGTTCTTTATTTACATTAACGTAGAACTGTGCATTACTTCATAAAGTTTATTTTCTCAATCATCTCCATAGTGAAGAATTATATTTAAGATGGACCATAAAGACAAAATACACCGTTTTAACTCATTTGTTGATAGGAAAATATGAGGTATCACTCCTATCCTATTTGAAAGTATTAATTCTCAAAACAATATATTTAGGCCACCAAATAAAGTTAGCATAATGATTTCCATGGATGATAGCTGGGTATCTTGTTGAAGAATTACATTAAAATAAAGAAAAGACACTTCAACAAAGATATTCAAAATCTGTAAAAACCAACTTACATTTGAATGCTAGAAAACTTAATTGCATTATTATCATAGGAAAAAATTGACTGTAACTTGATGCTGTCCTCACTTCCATACATATAAGAAAGGAAAGTGAGAGGAGTTATCACAGCATGATAACACCCCTTTACCACTGAATGTGTGTAGCTATCAATATCTTCACGTTAGAGCCTTTGTGTACCTCTACTGTTAATTATACAGCCCTGCAGCATCAAATTTATTTCCACACCCACACTGATCAACACTATTACAAGTGATAAAGCATGATGATGCCAATCAAACAATCAGGTTCACATGTACTTTATTCCCTTATATTCAAACATATGCAAATACAAAATAAAGTTCTATTTTTTCACCTCTGACCTGCATTCCATTCAATTTTTTTAAGCTTGAATTATACATAAACACATTTATTTTCAAAACCATTCAGGGATACTTTGTAACCAAATTATCTTTCCCAATCACTCTACTTTGATATTACAATGACAAATGTAGCAGTCCTATTCAGTGTATCAATTTTTCACATCCAAGCAGTCCTTGTACACCTATACTAAGTTATTAAAACATAGTCATGACATGCTGTCATATAAATTTTAGATACTCATAGAATGAAGTTTTAACAGCACATACCATTTTTGTGATAGAAAATTTCCCTCGATTCTACTGATTTGTTCATCACAGTTGGGCAAACATATTACAACTTGTTATTTTCTCCATATATTACAAAACACTATTTCATCTGGAACTATAATTAATTGAAATCATTCAAACTGTCAATCTCTTCAGAAGTAATTTACCATAACTCATAAACTTATCAAATTTATACTTCCTAAACATCTTAGTAAGTGACACAGATCATTTCTGACATCAAAACGGATAAAATTGTCCACCTACCAGCATGAGACATTTTTTTATTCAGTGTGTGGAATCAAAGAAAGTGATTGACTCCACTTGAATGACACTGTCAGGTACTGCATTCATGTGAGGTTTATAACGTTTCTATTCAGGATTTAGAGGCCAGGGTATTTTTAAGGCCTTGACAGTTTTAATTACATTCAATAGCCTGTAAAAAATAAACTCTTGACTTGGCTGAAGAACAATGCAGTCTCTCCAGAAGTGGCTTTTGAAGCAAGGTACCACAACACTATTAGGAGATCCTCTGATAATTTCATCTGATGCGCATGACAAAGCTTGTTGGGATAGTCATTTGTTGGAGAAATTTTCAGAATATTTTTGAGCTTGCTCTCTGATTCTGATGTCCTTAAAACATTCTGAGTCATCCATCTCAAGTAATTTATAAGAGAATGAATGGTCAAAGAATCTCTCATGCCTGCAAAAAAAGAAAATTCAACGATTACTTATTTCATAAATCCACTAGCCTAAAAAATTCACATTTGGAATACTTCATTTATATACATTGGCGAATTAAAAGATTTTGATAGAATTTAGAGCTGCCAACTAGATTAATTAATAGTTTTTTGTGAATGCCTGAAGAGTAACTCTATTCAATTGCTTCAACAAATAACAAAATTAGGTTTTCTTTAAGTAAAGTTATTGCACTAGATAATCTTGACAGCAAATGCATAGCACTTTCAATCTTATGTTACTTGTTGATCTCTCCATCATCAGCTGTACAAAAGCATTTCATGAACAAGAGGAAAACTTCGTAACTAAGCATTGTAGACCACTACTATACATTGCCTTAGAACCAGCATTGGCTGAGAATGGAATTTTATCTTGTTCATGTTATTTTCTAAGGTAAAAATTCGAATAGAAATTTTACAAATAAAATAATTAAAGAAATGAAGCACTTAATTGTAATAAAATTATTGCTATTATAAAACAGAATGTATATGAATTTAATTATTCATAACCTTTGGAATAAGATTCTATTCATCAATGCTCACTTTCTCAACGAAAGCCCACGCAATATATAACAAAGCTGTTAATGGTGAATTAAATGTATATTTTCCTATCTAAGTGAAGCATGGTCTTCACAAAGTAAACAGTCTGCACACGGTAGAGTTGACTGTATATAAGCACTCTCAGTGTATGATTGGAAAAGTCACTTAACAACACCAGAGCATAGCATTCGTCAGAAAATGTGAAGTTCAAGATATAAATCAAATCATTAGCGAGGTTTGACTTCAGTATAAAACATAATGTCTATCATAATCACACTCTAAAATTCAACGTGCGTTATCAACTCTAATATGAGGGGAAGTTAATCAGCTGATTCAATGTTTGTTAACAAACAAAGCCTGAGTAACCCCAAAATGGCAAAATCGTGTTCACAGTTGCTTTTTCGGATCTTGTCAAGAGTTACTCCGGTGAGAGTTAAAGGCAGCGTTACACGATGACCAAACCGTAGCGCTACGTTACCAAATTAATCGGGTAGCTTGACGGAATTAGGAAGAGAGCTGTCACACGCTACAGGGTTTTGTAGCGATCCGTCACCATTTGGTTTATTTACATTCGCTTCAGTCGCTGTCGAGCGTGGAGGGAGTATATATGGAGGGAGCATAGCCGTCTGTGAAGAGAACCAGTTTTTGAGATTTCTCCCATGTTTGTGGTAACCAATAGCCGTCTCGCAAGTGTGACGTCAGCACGGAAGCCAGTTAACTACTAACTACGCTAGGGTGTGCACAAGCTCGCTGATTGCTCTTCCAGCTGTTGAGTTTATCGTAATCATTAATTTGGGATTCTAAGACTCCGAAAGATAATAAATTGTGTTTCCTCACTCGAGGACACTTAGTAATATCAAAATTACTAGCAAAGATACATTAAGAGTTAAAAACTGTAAAGATTACAGGCCCTTGAATATAAAAAATTAGAGAGCGACTTGCACGCGCACCTCACCCTTCGATTTGTGGAGCGGTACTAATCTTGCTTTGGCAAATGAACGAGTTGTAGAGGAGGCGAGGAGGAGCCAACTTCAGCCAAGCGTCTGTGGTTGGCTCACGTGTGGGGCCTTGCCAATGCCCCAGTCTCCCAACTTTTGCAGCTAATTTGAACCCGATTGGAATCGGCTATGCTCCCTCCATATATCCTAGCTCCATGCTGTCGAGCGACCGTCCAAGATGGATGGCGACACAAGTGTTTCTCAAGTTGGAGACTTCATCACGATCTGTGAAATAGCTCTATTGGTGGAAAGTGTTGAACAACCAAGGAAAAAGAGAAAAATGTGGTGCGCCTCGATTTTGGATCGACGTGATGAACAAGGAATTGCGAACAATCTAGTGAAAGAAATGAGATTGGATGACGCTGATTCCTACAGGTACGGATATACTGAATTCAACCGTTTTTTATTCTGTGCAATTTTAAATACCATATTACCAATTCACACTTTGAAATATGAGACTGTATAACTCCGCGTTACATGTTTATCGCAGTTTTTAAAAACGTATTCTGTTATAGGCTACATGCCACTGTCTCTTCAGACAGCCCATCACTAAAATTTCCAAGGTATCCTGCTTTAAAACTTTCTAAGCTTAGTAAATGTGTTTCTTACCCAACCATTTCAAATTTACAAATTATCTCGTTATACAACTTTTTAAACTATGCACATTTGTGTTTCATGTTCAATCATTATTTGCTTTGTACATGAAATGAAAACTTTTATCTTCAGAAAATCTCATTGACTCAATCAGGCACTTGATGCTTTTCTACCAGGGTCACCAGCACATAGCAATTTTGGACCCTCCCAGCTTGTATTTGGAAAACCTTTGAAATTGAAAAGTCCCTATAATTGTGGAAATGAGTGCAAGTATTCATGCTTTTCTTTTATCAAAGTATTTAATGCTGAAATAACGGCACCTTTTTTGTCTGATAATGAGTACGTTTGCCCAAATGAAATTATTTCTAAAAATTTACGTTATATTGAATAAAGTAGGAGTAACCCCTATTTTTTCCAGTGTCTCTCTCCCCCAAATGAAACTGTCAGATTGGTAAAAATAAATGAACTCTTATGAACAAAATATTGAACTTCGCAAACCTTGAGACTTGCTTATTACTACTGTTAATGTTAAACAATTTCATTTTCATTTTTGAATGAAAATTTACCGGCTAATGGGCTCTAATTTATGCAAGAATTCAAATGGTTCCCAGAACGTAAATTATTCTTAGTTCCAAGTTTGAAGTAACCAATTTTCTCTAGGAACTTCCTCCGGATGAGTCCCAGCGTCTTCTCTTGGCTACTAGAGAGAGTCACTCCTATCACCCAGAAGAGGGACGCAAACATAAGGCCGCGGCCAGACAAACAGCAGTGGAGCGGGGCAGAGCAGAGCAGAGCCGGCGCGGTGTTTTATGTTAGTGGTATTCCTATTAAGCCCCCTCCAGACCTTGCATTACCATGTTGCCTCTGGACGTCGGAGTGGCGCTGCAAAAGAACCCCTGATGACCAGACTGGCTTGTGGGAAAGCCCGCACTGCAATGGCATTCAGTTGCTCAAGAGCTCTGAGAGGGGAAGGATGCTTGCGAGCTATACGCGGGAGCTACTCACTCCCGCGTATAGCTCAGGGCTGCCAATGAGAATTTTACCAAAACCCCAGCATACGCTAGAAAAAAAAACAGATTGCTGCTTAAAACCCCAGATTCGCGAAAAAGTGTGTTAATGAAGTAATTTGCTTACCTTTGTACTGGTATTACTCTGAATCTGTTGCTGCCGTCAAACATATAGCGTTGCTTCGTAATTTCTGATTCTGCCTCTCCAAATATCGGTGACTTATTGCTCCGATTTCCATATCGCGTATTAATTCTTTTCGTGGTTGCCAAGTAGTACAATCATTGTTGCTCCTCGAAATTAATTGTTTTGCCAAAATTCTATCTCTTGCAGTTTCTGCTTTCAGAAAACTGGTTTGTTTCGTTTTAACACAATTCATGACTGAAAAAATTCGTTCAACCGAAGCAGTCGAATGTGGCAGAATAGTTAGACTTGTCATAAAAGCAGACAAGAGGCCAAATTTTGAATTTTGAAAACCGTCCTTGATTTCTTTTAGTTTGTTCCAGTATCTGGGAGGATTTTATAAAAGAACAATTACTATGTAGGTGCTTTCAATAATTATGTGTTTCATGTACCACAGTAACAGGTACTGCATAAATGGTACTTGAACATTTAAATTGTTCGATATTTTTTGCTGGCAGTAAACAGACGTCACTTAGATTTCGACAGAATGCAGATGCAACAGGAATATAATAGCAACTGATGCACCCAATTTTATTTAAAAGAATTTGATAATTTAATACCATAATTTTCATTGCATCAAGCGCCGAAAAAAATTATTATATATAAAAACCTTCAATTTGTTACCTCTGCTTAGAAAACCCCAGATTTTTGCCAATTTTTTTATAAAAACCCCAAAACCTTAGGCCACAGCTAAAAACCCAAGATCTGGGGTTAAAACCCCATCTTTGGCAGCCCTGGTATAGCTCGTCAGTCATTGCGGAGCGCGCCACTGACACGACCTTCCGCAATGCCTGCTGCTCTCACACTGACTCGCGTCGCCCTACGACAGCAATCAGGAACGCTCAGCTTCTTGGTGGGCATGAAAAAACGGCTTCTCAAGCGGTCGGAGAGCTATCTACAGCTCGTCTAAGCGGCATCAAGCAACATGGTAATGCAAGGTCTGGAGAGGGCTTTAGGGTGGCCAGACGAGTAGCACAGAGCAGTGCAGGGCAGCGCTGTCTGAAGCAAGCGCTAGCGGCGTTTTATCTCGGGTTAAGGCGCGTCCAGACCTACACTCATGTGTGTCAAACCAGCGCCACACACACATCCATGGACTCAAAATCACTCCAAAAGTTGAGTCGACACTCACCAAGCCGTTTTCCGGCAATGTTGGAAACCATGGCGCTGAGTTGTCACACTTCCCAGTCGCGGGCGTGGAGGGAGTATATGTGGAGGGAGCATAGCCGTCTGTGAAGAGAACCAGTTTTTGAGATTTCTCCCATGTTTGTGGTAACCAATAGCCGTCTCGCAAGTGTGACGTCAGCACGGAAGCCAGTTACCTACTAACTACGCTAGGGTGCGCACATGCTCGCTGATTGCTCTTCCAGCTGTTGAGTTTATCGTAATCATTAATTTGGGATTTTAAGACTCCGAAAGATAATAAATTGTGTTTCCTCACTCGAGGACACTTAATAATATCAAAATTACTAGCAAAGATACATTAAAAGTTAAAAACTGTAAAGATTACAGGCCCTTGAATATAACAAATTAGAGAGCGACTTGCACGCGCACCTCATCCTTCGATTTGTGGAGCGGTACTAATCTTGCTTTGGCAAATGAACGAGTTGTAGAGGAGGCGAGGAGGAGCCAACTTCAGCCAAGCGTCTGTGGTTGGCTCACGTGTGGGGCCTTGCCAATGCCCCAGTCTCCCAACTTTTGCAGCTAATTTGAACCCGATTGGAATCGGTTATGCTCCCTCCATATATCCTAGCTCCATGGTCGCGGGTCTGTTCCCATAGAGTAAGGATGGCTGCGACACGTGCTCCCGAGGTTCCGGAATTCTGGAGTAGAACTGCCACCGGTGTTTTTATTGATTTAATAGCTTCCCAACCATGTTTGTGGAAGGTTCAATGTAAGGAATATAAAAACAAAACATTAAAAGCAGTCGCTCTAATTGACATCAAGAAAGCAATGCAACCTTTCATGCCTGACCTGACTGTAGAGAATATAAAAAGAAAAATAAATACTCTGCGTACACAGTTCAGACGTGAACTTAAAAACATTGAACAATCTAAAAAATCAGGTGCAGGCGTGTCAGATGTTTATACTCCAAAACTTTGGTGCTATGATCAACTGGTTTTTCTTAATGAGGGTGAGCTCTAAAGAGAATCTCGCTCAAGTTTAGATGATGCCAGTACTGGAGAGGTAAGTAATTTGATTCTGATGAAGTAGTGACTCCGTCAAACCTTACATTTAACGATGAAGACATCTTTTTGCATTCACTAATCAACTATGAACTTTTTCTTGAATCATTTTGCGCAATATTAAGTCAAGCACACACTAACAATAAGTGATATAAAGAATGCAATCTATGAAAACTGTGAAACATTTATTTCATGCGAATCAATACGCAGAACAATGAAGCAATCAGCAAAACTATGAAAGAATCCATTATTTCTGAGACAATTAAACGCAATGTGAATCATTCTGCTTATGAGATTTATGTGCTTCCTGCTATTACGTTTATCTAGAATGATTACATTCTGAAGCAGTGTTCGTATTATTCAGCGTGTTAAGTAAGGTTTACCATGCACTTCATGGTTTCGCCGATTGTGTCATTCAATTGCTGTATGTTTCGCTGAGCTTCTGATTGTGTAACTGGTATTTGCAAGAATGTTTCAATAGGGTATAAGTGTTCTTCTGCTCTGTTCGATTGTTTAAGAAAATTAGCGTATTGTTTCATTAAGAATTTTATTGACCCTAGCCTGTATAACATTGACTATCCTCAAAATCCATTGGCTATTGGCAATTGCAAAAACTGGATATTTGTAATAGACGATTATGGTATAACCTCAGAATTTATTTTCCAAATCGCATGTCATCTAATTATAAACTAATAAATTCCGGTTAATTAATACTTCCAACACGACGTTCATGGTAATTACCATTTGCTATTAAATTTTCGATGTATTATACAGAATTATTATCACGTAGTGTTTAATCCCATCCATGAATAAAAACGGGCTTCATAATTTTACGCAATTTATGCACATACGATGTACGATATGTTTTTTGTTATTGTGTGTTTTCATAGTTAGGAGGCGCCTTTTCTCCTTTATTATATTATTCGCACGCTCTGCAATCGGAAGCCGGCAGATGCCGACGTTATTCGAAATTACTTGCATCTTCCTCACAAGTCGGCCGATGCCGGATTGTGCTTGCAGTGCGAGCGCTCCCAAATGAAGAAAAGACATACATTAATTTGCATGTAACAATAAGACCAATGGGGTTTACAGAATATGTGTATTTAATAACATTTACAGTATAGAAAAGACACTTCTCCTGTTAAGAATGAACCAGAATATTTGCCAAAATCTATTTTTGCCACCACTTTTTCAAGTTGGCTGCCAAAGCAGGAGTGGTAGAGGGGTGCAAAATCAGTATGTATAATATACAGTACCTTATTGTGAAAATAAAAAACATCTTTCCGTAAAATTTTCTACATTAAAATATAGTCGAACCAGAGAGTAAGCAGTCCGATGGGGGCAGAACTTCATCGAATGCAGCAGTTCCAAATCTAATCTATTATGTAATGCATCTAGAGTTTTACAATATAAATATAATTGAGTGGATTATTTGAATATGTTTGATATACATTTGCTAATAAAATATTTTGGAAAATATATCAGTATTTCACAAATCATTTATAATCGTTGCCTAGTAAGAAGTTAAATCTTTCACTCAAGAAAGAAACCTAATTATTTCAAGAAAATTGTGCATGTAAATAAGGGTGGAATGGCTCAGATCACAATAATTCGATACCGTCAGTCATCCCAACCATTCTATCCTGCCAAGGAACCGAACCTTCTTCTTGGAAGTAAGTGCAGTATGACTCCCGAATGAGCCTGGCTTCAGGATTAATCCTGCGGGGTCTACGCAAGAGTGGGAGGAGAGATTCAGTTCTTCTCCATGAACCAGCGATAATCTCACCGGTTAAGGTGTTTTCTTGGTCCACTGAACTCGACACATCAGAATGGTCTCGAAGGAAGTTGTGCAGTACTAAACAGGCTAACACAATTTTTTCCACTTTTGATGGATGGAGATTAATTTTGTTCAGTAAAACCCCGAACTTGTTAGCCAAGATCCCAAACGCATTCTCCACAACGCTACGAGCTCTAGAGAGACGATATGAAAATATCCTTTCGCTATGGGACTGGTTACGAAAAGGAAATGGCTTCATCAGGTATGGACGGAGAGGAAATGCATCATCCCCTACGAACACGTAGGGCAGCTGCCTCTCACTTCCGACTGGTGCTCGACTTTGGGGAATTCTTGCTGCTGATCTTTCAAGCAATCGATTGAGGGAACAGCTTTCCCAAACGCCGCCGTCAGACACCCTGCCATTTATCCCAACATCAGCGTAAATAAACTTGTAGTTAGCATCTACCACTGCCATTAGGATAACACTGTGGGTGCCTTTATAATTGAAATAATAGGAGCCACTGTTAGGAGGTGGTCGTATTATGACGTGTTTGCCGTCAATGGCTCCCAAACAATTTGGGAAGTGCCACTTCCTTTCAAAATCCGCAGCGATGCTGGCCCATTCTTCATCAGTCCGAGGAAACTGAAATATAAAGAAAGCATCCAAATTTAGTAGCGTTAAATGTATTCTAAAACGTTTACTCGTTAAAAGTAAGTTATTTTACTCTCTGTCACTTTTTTCAGAGAAGAGACATACATATATTGCCATTGTTTGTGTAAACAGGTCACTATTTATTCAGTATTGTTCTACCTTCACATATATGGTAATAACGTAAGTAATGATAGACATTTTATGTTTTTACACTATACATTGATAGACACTATAAGTAGTTATATATTCTGTATATTATCCAATCAATTGAACAATTAACTGATCAGAATTAATCAAGATAAAGTCATAATACGTTCACACAGTGTATTAACCCTTTCTTTCATGGATCCTTTTTTGCAACTTTTTGAAGATATAGGTTTAAATTGGGCATTCACGGAGAGTTCGGCTATTGCCTCATGCATGGTTGCGACGTTCATGAAAAATTCTGCCTTTAATCCCTTCTAAAATAAAAGTTAATTTTTGGAGAAGTGTCACATATTCAACACACTATCAAAGAAATGGATAATATATTTAGACACTTTACATATTTCCATTTTTTCAAAATTTTGGGATCAGCAAAGACAAATTTAATTTTTTGACCCAAGCTTTCGGCTAGATTAGCTCTAGCCGTGTTTGTTCACTTGTATACCTCAAAATTTCGCTCATTAATGTGTCGCCGAAAAATTGCAGAACTTCAACTCACCTCTTCAAGTAACTCCGATTTCAACTGAAGCTATTTTGCGGCTCCTCAACCTATGCCTGGAATCTAATCATTTTTAATGGAATCACAAAATTTATCAACAAGTAGAAGGAACACCAATGGGTTCCCCTATCTCTGTCGCGTTGGCCGAGATAACAATGCAAGCAATGGAGGATTAATTCCTATCAACACCCCCGTGCCAGCCACTGTTTTGGAAACGTTACGTTGACGATATATTGACTGCACTACCAGAAGATTTGCCTGATACATTCCTCCAGCATATCAATGGGTTCAACACCAACATATAATTTACTATGGAATTAGAAAGTAATGGATGCATCCCGTACTTAGATATATTAATTAATCGGTTAAGCAATAATAGATTATAATTCCGGGTCTACCGGAAACCAACAAACACAGGCAGGTACTTAGACTATTTCAGTTATCATCCCTTATCACAGAGGAGGAGTGTAGCGAAATCCCTTTATCAGAGAGCAGTTAATATTTGTAGTGAGCAAAATTTGAAGTAAGAACTTTCAACAGTGGATTAATTATTGAAATAGAATAATTTTCCTCCGTAACTACGTAATAGCAACCGACTAATGATTGGTGGAAATAATCAAAACCTCCCCATACTTCGATAAAGCAACGAAAATTCCTAACGCCCCCTGAAATATATAAGCGTCCCGTATATTAAAGGTTGTTCTGAAAGAGTCCAGCGAATCTTAAAACCATTCAATGTTAAATTGGCTTTCAAATCTTCGAATACGATAAAAAACAGCCTAATCAGACTTAAAGATAAACGATAGAATTCTGAAAAAAGTAATCTTATATATAAATTATAATGTAAAAATTGTGAAGCATGTTACATTGGGGAAACGGGTAGAAATCTTTAACAACGAATTGATGAGCATGCGAAGAATGTGCAGAGGAAGAATAGGTTATCCCTTGTCTATTAGCATTCCGAAGAAGATAACCATTCTTTTGATTTTGAGAATGTATGTATGTTATAAAATGTTAAAAATTAATACGCTCGAAAAATTGTCGAAGCAATGTACAGTGTTTAGGAACCTAACAAAATTAATCGTCATCTTGATGTCCCCCCGCAGTTTCTTCCTATGCTCATCAGTCGCCCTTGATCAATGATTTTCGGCTTGCATGTAAAAATTTAAAAAAATGTTTTGTATACTAGATACCCGCAGATACCATAAGAGGTTTTGTTTAAAAATACATCGTTCCCCTGATGAGGGCTAGAGCTAATCTAGCCGAAAGCTTGGGTCAAAAAATTAAATTTGTCTTTGCTGATCCCAAAATTTTGAAAAAATGGAAACTTCACTACCAAGACGTCCTTTATTTTAACAACTTTACATATTAATAAAGCGTTGTAGAGATAAACTATCCCTAATAGTGTATACAAAACGTTACTGTATTATCATCATTATTATAAGTATTGATATCATGAAATTTTTTAATGAATTGTAGACAAATAGATAATGGTTCATGTATTTTACAGGTATCACAAGATCTTCTAGATCTCGCTGCAGAGGAAAATATAGAAATGACAGAAATTCAAAGTACACTTGGAACTGATCAAGACTTGTTAGAAATAGAAGGAGTTGGAGAAGCTACTATGATTTCGTCATCAGGACCAAGTACTCGTCCATTCTCCTGTGCGAGTGGTGAACCAAATATCCGCCCACCCATTACAAAGAGAAGGAAGAAAAGTAATGATGAATGCATGCTCCTTCAAACGGCTGTGAACAAGTTAACATCGTTGGAAAAGGAAGAGGACGATCCTTGTGAAATATTTGGTCGTTATATCAGTTCTGAACTAAAAAAATGAATGAAAGTAATAGCCGAATTGCAAAAAAGTTGATGAGTGACATTATTTTTTATGGTTCCTCGGGAGAACTAACGCTGTCGCATAAACTAACGAAGGACTAATAACGATAAAACGACATTCTTACATTTTAAGAATGTGTCAGCAATGCATGAAGACTATAACATGTTTGAGTTAAATATGTATCTCATAGTATCTTTTTATATTGAAATGGAGGCTATAAATTTACAAGTCATGTTTCATTTGTTATGATTCATATTTTTCATTCATTATTTAGATTTTTATTTATTTAATAGGAAAATATATATTCAAATTAATGCGGTGTTTATTTCATGTAATCGAAGTAATTGATATGAAGTTTTTTCATCAATTTAATACGTTTTCTTATATTCAAACAAAAACTCAGTAATCAAATACATTTCTGCGCTAATTTTCTTATAATATATTATAGCTTACTGAATTTGCTTATGATGTGTTGAAAAGGAGGCTTTGAATTTATAATGGCATTTATTTAATTTATTAGGATTAATTTCGTTCAGTTATTATCAACACACTATTGCATTTAATCGGAAAATCTATTTTTATACGGATGCAAAGTTTATGTTAAATATTCAAAGTAATTCATATGAAGGTTATTTTGTTTATGAATGGAAAGTATTTTTTATATATACAGGAAACTCAAGTGTGAAATATATTTTTGTGTTAATTTTTTCTATAATATAATGTAGCACACTGCATTGTCTCATTAGCCTCATAGCAGCTACTCACCTTCATATATTCTCCTTTTAGGGACTGGTAGATAGCTTCGCATGTTTCTGGAATTATCAGTGACAGGCTTTGTTTCGATATTCTTGTCGAATATTGCAAAGAAGAATACGTATTCCCTGTGGCCAAAAAGCGTAGAGTTGCTTCTAACATCTGCCCAGCAGAGATACTTTCCCTTAGAACTGTGTCACTCCGAGATATACTGAATTCAATTTTTCTCATCAACAAAGAATATAGCTCAGGCTTCATCCTCATGTAATTTTGAAAGTTACTTTGGGACTCTGCTCGCAGTTCCTTGAAAATATGCTCATAACTACTTTAAATTGGTCTTCTTTGTAGCCCTTTCTTCGTCCAAATCTTCTTCTTTTTATGCTTCCGTAATATTTTCAAGGATGCTGCAGCAATACAGCACACAAGCGCTGCTTTCATAAGCTTTTTGCACTTCATTGCCGCCAGTTAATGAAGAGCGCACCTTATCACGACCAGAGACTGCAGCGCACTGAGATTAACAACACATCATAGGTGTGGACAAACCGACAATTTGAGTGTCATCGGAGTCCATGGACGTGCGTGTCAACTTGACAACATGAGTGTAGGTCTGGACGTGCCTTATTATAAAACACAGTTAAACACTGCTCGGGAGCTAGCAGTCAGTTGCACCCTAGAGTTCGTACGGGGAGGATGTCGAACTTCTGATCTCCTCGGTACAAGCTATTCCTGCGATCGGGGGTGCATCTCTTAATATTTCGATCATAACTTTGTTAATGAACAATGGTCATTTATAGCAGACGCTATGGAAGTTAGTGGTAGGTGGGATTGTACAGTTATTTATACGTATATAAGTATTTTATACCTCATAAATCGAAAACTACACTATATCAAGCATTTTCTTAGTCAATACCCAAACTTTAGAGCGTATCAATATCGAATATTTCATAGCAGGTCTATTTTTGGCTCATGGCACTAATCTTGACTTGAAACATATATCTTTTACGTATGAACTATTTGTTTTTTAGTTATAAACATTAATCATTTTCCCCCTTAGTAATACTGAGGAAACACAGGTTAGGTCATCTGTGAGAAAGAAAGAAAAGAAAACCGTTCATTTCAAAAAAAGTTGGCAAATGAGATCCATGGCAACATCTTGGCTTTTAAAAAATTTCTCAATATAAGACGTCCTTAGACAAACGTACCGTATGAGGAGTACTAATAGACAAACTATACGTGGTCTACTAATAGACAAACCATTCGAGGTTAACTAATAGACAAATTATACGAGGCGTACTAATAGACAAACTATCCGAGGTGTACAAATGAATAAACCAAACAACGCGTACTTTTAGATAAACCAAACGTGGCGTGCAAATAGATTAACCCTGTCAATGGCTAGTTAAACCAAAAATATCATTTCTTGGAGATTTTATATACCAAGAGATGGCTGACAACTTATTAATAATTCAAAATACTACAAGAGAATTCTTCGGAATTCCTGAATTATTTGTTGTATAGATATAAGCATACGCACAGAGATGATAATTTTTCACGAGCACTTTTTTCATTTGTTTTTTTATATTTTTCATTGTTTTATTCACAGATACGCCCTCTGGGGTAGTGATAGATCTATTTTTGAATCATTGAGCAATTGCAATAAATATATTTATTTCTGAAATATGATTCAGTGTTAACTGGTCGCAGAGCTTTAGGTAAAATGTAATACGTTTTGAGGTTTTGTTTTTGCTCAAAAAATAGGAATAGAAACATATATATATGCATAGGTGCGTGTATATATATATATGAACACGCATATGTGCGCACACAAATAGAATTATTAAATGTGAGTCAAATGTGGAGAGGATGGATCTTTCACTTTTTCTGTACCAGCGCAAAGTGCTGGGCAAAGCCGATACAGAATTTTTTAAGTTTGCGTTTTATCAGTATTACATCGGTAAAAATAACCTTGAAAGCACGCAACTAAAAAACTGTTAGTTTCTCCAAAAACGATAGTGATTTTCGAATTTTACGTGAAAATTGCCATTAAAATGAAACTTAGTGCCGCACGTCATGTACAAAAAATCCGTTTATAATTGTTAACTAATAAGCAATCACATTGTATTAAGTACCACTGTTATAACAAGTTTCCTGTTCCAAAATTTTCCGTCTTGTAGGGTTAAGCCATGAATTAATCTAACCTATCTTAATTAACGTCAGCTTAGCGACTTGGCTGTAAATCTATGTGTGAGTTATTTTGACCCGTAATTTTGATCGCAAACATTTTCTGTAGCATTTGAACAAAGTATACAACGCATCAGCCAAATTTAGAGGTTTGTTGTTTAAACATTCTATTATTATTAGTTATTAGTTTATCAATTCTAAATTCGGGTTATTATATCCATAGATGTTTATATTCATACGCCTGAACGAATATGTTCCTTGTTCTGTAATGTCTCTACACGTCCAGTACTGCAAAATAATCCACATTCAAGTATTTATGTTTCAAGTCATGCGTCAGTGAATTATTTGCATGATTATTCCATCAGCAACCATAACAAGCATATTATCATGCTATTAATTTTTTGTCAAATTTCCTGGAACAATTAAGAAACAGGATCAAAGCCATTTCAAACATTGTGGGTAGAAATATTTTAGCGAAATGAAAAGTCCTATACGACAGTGTACGGATGTACTTGTAATGCTAAGAAGATAATGCATAGCATGGTAATATGTATTGATATAAATAAACTTAATTCGATGAAAAATTGCCTGTTCTACATCTATTTATTGAGCAAAATTTGAGGTTGCTCTTCACAAAACACCGCCCATCGTAGTGGCAGGATTCAACTGCTGCGGACTCAGGACCAGCCACTGCTGTTTGTTCGGCCGCCTAACTTACGAGCATAAGCTAGCAGCTACCAGCGATCCGAAACTGCTCTGCGCAGCCCTGCTTCACTGCTGTTTGTCTGGCCGCGGCCTAAGGAGCACAATTTCAGCGCATGATCGTCTGGCAGTCGCTCTGCGGTACCTGGCCACAGGTTTGTCGATTTTAGGTTATCAGATCCTTTTGGATGCAGGTGTTCTGCTGTACTGTGGCAAATCGTTGTTATGGTGCTATGGACGGCAAACACATAGCTATCCGACCACCTAGCCACAGTGGATCCCACTTCTTCAATTATAAAGGGTCATTTTCTATTGTTCTTTTTGCTCTCGTGGATGCCAACCTCAACTTTTTGTACGTCGATGTTGGTACAACTGGGCGAATTTCAGACGGAGGTGTATATGCGAAATCTCGTCTCAAATGCCACATTGACGGCAATACTCTGAACATGCCAGAACGTGCGGATTTGCCGGATACCAATTTAAATGTTCCATTTGTCATCTTAGCTGATGATGCTTTCCCTTTGACAAAAAGACTCATGAAGCCTTACCCACAAAAAGGACTAACCAAGAAACAACGAAGTTTTAATTACAGGCTGAGCAGAGCACGACGAGTAGTGCAGAATGCATTTGGCATACTTGCCAGTCGATTCCAGGTTTTCCGGCTGCCAATTGAAACAACCGTACCGAACGTAAATCAAATTTTCTTGGCCACATGTTCCTTGCATAATTTGCTTCTTAAAACTGACAAGAACCAATACACTCCAATCGGCTTTACGGACAGCGAAGACGTGGTAGAAACAACTGTGAAATTGAGGGACTGGAGAAACAGCGCTAATGGATTTCTGAGCTTGGAAAGCGAATGCCGACGGCCTTCACAAGAAGCCTTTTGGATCAAAAATCTGCTCTGTGATTACTTTAGCGGCAGAGAATCGGTTTTGTGGCAAGATGACATGATCAGCAAGTAGAAGAAAACATTCATGCATCGTCACAAGAAAACTAAAGGAAATAATTCGTTCGTTACTTTTTTACCTAATTTTTTTACTTCGCTAAGTGATACCACTCACAGGAGACTAAAACCATTCTTTTAACGAATACGCTCTTTAGATCGAGATTCTGTACCGATAATTTTACCAGCCCGCAAACTCTCTCTCGTGGTAAATATAAACAGAAAACAGGCAGATGTTTGAAAGGAAACTTTTCGATTCACTGAGCCTACTTCCATTCACTCACTCCCTCGCCTTAGGTCAAGTAGTTGAAACACCATTCATCCAAGACAATTTTTTTAATGGAACGATCAATAAAGATTTCCGGTCAACAAAAATATTACGTTCGACATAAATTCAATCCTTTTTGCGAATCCATTAGTAGTTATATTGCTAAAGCCAGTAGCGCAGCCAGGGGCCATGGCCTCTCCCGAAATGTTGATCTGAGAACCATTTTCAGTAGCCGATTAAAGTAAAAGAATAGAATATTGCTAATAATTAAAGTCTGCAACGCCCTTCCCCCAAATTTTCGGTTAGTTATGCCACTGGCTAAGAGCAAAGTAGATGCCCTAAGTTATAAATACTGTTGCGTCATTCTCGAAAGTCTCAAAGCTCATGAACTTTAATGTAAACTGTGGATAAACAGGGTTTCACTTATTCCTGAACTCCGTAATAACTACAAAATTCAAATAAAGTTTATATAAAAATATACATTTTACTTACATCCATCTCGTTTAAAATATAAGTTATCTACGCATTGGAGTATGCTTTGGTGTTACGCTTTATGTTATATGAGTTGAAATCGTAAGCACTGGAAGAACGTATGAACAGCTGCACAGATCGAACGCCCCAGCAAGACAAAAAAATAGTGTCTGACGTAGGTTACAAAGCAAGAACACACAAAGAATGTAGGTTGCACAACGCCGTTTTACCCACGAAAATACAAAATGATATGTCCAAACGAAGAAGCTACATGGTATTCAACTCTACCTGGTGTTACATGTATGGTGAGTGCTGCTGTGTCTTCACGGAATTACTCAGAATTATAAAAACTAAGAAAATTTACTTATTTTAATTTCAATTTTTATCCCCACATCTGGGTCCATTTAGGTGGATCTTGAAAAGACAAAAACAAATTCAATCACAACTGATAAAAACTTTCATCATCGTTGTCACTAAGAATAAAGTTCGAAATTTTTCAAAATCTCTGACAGTATTACTGATCAATGCCCGACATTATAGGGGCGTTCAACATAAAACCTATGGCTTAGAGATCGTTTCCGCGCAGAAAATTAGAGTACATGCAGTCAGTTTTATGGCAAAACTCTTTCTTGCATTCCAAAGAATAGGAATTATTATTCAGATCATGATGAATTGCCAATAAAACTCCAGGATGGAAAACTTTTGAAGGATCTAGAGCAAAAGAATCCAATGAGCTCCGTGGAGTTGGGGCAGGCTCATTGATTTTTTTTAGACAAGTCATCGCCAAGCTTATTTAATTTTTGGAAGAGTTGGAATTTTTCATCATTCGAATTTCGCTTTCGTTTAACAGGAAGTTTTGAAGAATTCCTCGTAGTAGAACTTAAAGATTCTGCGTCTACTACCAGCGATCTTTCTAAAGGGGCTTCATCCAAAGCATGGTCTTGAAAGTGGCTACAAGTAGGTTCCATGGATTGTGAAATTGATGGAGATGGGATAGAAGATGCCTGAATATTAGTAGTTATGTTTTTGAAAGGAATGGAAGATATTGTAGTGTTCTACCCTAGTTACCCCTAAAACCTCATTCCTAGTCATGCAACTGTTCAGTATTTTTAATATGTACCAATGTAAATTTATGCAAAAAAAAGTTCCAACTTCTCCTTTGCGTATCACCGATACCCTCTGCAGGAGAAGTTTAAATGTAAGGCCGCTGCTTCACTCGCCTCAAACAGAACTCAACGGCAGAAGTAGCAACAACACCTGGCCTTACAAGTGGTGACCCCAGAGAAAACTCCTGGCCTTACAAGTGGTTAGTTACCCCAGACGAATTACCAGCCCTTTTCAAATGGTGACCCCAGCAGCTCCAAAAACTGATAACCGCAGCAGCCCTCCAGCTACTTCACCGACGGACTAAGGCTTCAACATCGCTTACCCCTACATCTAGTGGCCGCAGCAGCTCTTCAGCGGGTTTGCCATCGGGCCTAGGCTTCCAAATCACCTACCCCTACAACTGGTGGCCGCAGCAGCTCTTAGCGGGTTCATCATCGGGCCTAGGCTTCCTCAACGCCTGCCCCTTACATCCGGTGACGGCAGCAGCTCTCCAGCGGTTTCACCACCGGGCCGATGCCTCTACAGTGCATGCCCCTAACGTCTGGTGACCAGCATCACCCATCTCTGCTCTCTAACTGCAATCAACGAGCCAATCTTCATCGTATTTTCCGCTAGGTGTTTCAAGCACTGCAAGAAAGTTTAACCAAGCGCGAAAATGCACAACCGAGCCGCCAAAACGCCTACAGCATGGCCTCATCGTTCCGCCTTATCGCACGGTCTCTTCGCATCGTTCGGCCTCATCGCATCTCTCGGCCTCACCGCAACGCTCGACTTCATCGCACGGCTTCATCGCTCGGCTTCATCGCACGGTCTCAACGCTCGGTTTTATCGCTCAGCTTCAACGCTCTGCAGCATCATCATTTTTATTTTACTAAAATTTATCGTTCGAACTACTTTCTCTCTTGGGGGAGGGTACATGTAGTGCTCTACCCTAGTTACCCTTAAAATCTCATTTCTAGTCATGCAACTGTTCAGTATTCTTAATATGTACCAATGTAAATTTACGCAAGAAAAAGTTCCCACTTTTCTGCCGCGTATCACCTATACCTACAGCCAAAGAAGTATAAATGTAAGGCCGTTGCTCCACTCGCCTCAAACGGAGCTCAATGGCTGAAGCAGCAACAACACCGGGCCTTACAATATATTGAGAACACGTTCTCCACGAAAGATCGATTGTGAATTAGCAGTTCTTAGCAGGCTGGATGACGAGTTGGTGTCTTCCACTTGAAGTTCACACATGTGCACCGCCTCCACATGATCAAATCCAAGGTCGGTAACCTGCAGGAGAGGCTGGCTCAGCAACGTTACACAATAAATTAGAATAAAACGAGTGCTGGGGGTACCAGTGAATAAACTATAGCTCGAAAATTATTAAATTACATAGATCCCGGCTGGGACAGCATTATGTTAAAAAGATGAAATAGGCAGAAGTTACTGTGGGCATCATAATCATTTGCGAACTAGAGACATTGGCAGTGTCGTGCGAGCCCTGGTGTGGTCTCAGATGGTACTGGTCTTTCTAAAACAATGCGTCTCACAATCATGTATCACAAATGAATTAACCGACAGATATGATAGCCCCTAGATACTGAAGTTCTTGTGTTCCAGTCAACACATAAAGCCCTGTTTATACTGCTATCCATTTTGCTGCAGGCTCACGTGTAGACGCCTCGTGTGGAGCTTCACATGAGCAATGTGCGCTTAGACTAGACATGGAGCGTGCCACGGAACGCGCGCTGCTCAAAATCAGTCAGTGTGTGGCCAGCTGCTATGAAAGATGGGTTGCAGTCGAATAGGTTTTCTGAATATTGCTGCTGCATCTTAAACTACGTAATCTCTTTTTTATTTGCATGAGTGAAATGATACTATATTCGTTTATTTTCATTCAAATATAATGGAAAGCAGCCTCCTTATATTCGCAGCTTTTGGTCTGCCAAATGGATTGATGGGCTTAGTAAATTTCAATTAAAAGCAATGTAGTTTCTCGTGGCAGCGATTTATCAGATATAATCGATGAGCAAAGGGCTACACCTCACCTGATGACTGCTAACTACACACTAACCAGGGACTGAGCTGCGAGACTCACGTGCGGCGCGCCTCACGAATTCGATCAGAGTGAATAGGGAACTTCGGGCTCACACACACAAATATGAGCCTCAGTGGTGAGCCTCGTCTACACGAATCACGCCTCACGGCCGAAATGTCCCCTAGTGTAAACACCCCTTAACTCAAGTAAATTTAAACGAATAAAAAAATTCTCGAAGCTGTTCTCACATTGATGTTATATATAAAGCACATCAATGCATGGGGAAAATAAATGGATGGACAGGTGATTAAAATTAAATTTAAACTGAACACAGACACTTGACCTATCATAGTCGCAGGGTACAATACAGTGGTTTAATTATGGACAGTTTTTAACCTTTCGGATATTCATGGATATATCTATACCGAACCATTACATTCGAACAGATACATATAAATAAACAAGAACTTTATCAAAAACCACAACATTATTTTGAAATGGGTCACCTTGGATCTCAAGTAGCCACTGTCATACAGTGACCTTCCAAATGATGTTTATAAGGTACACACATTTTCACCCTGCAACGATAGGAAATTCTATGTCAAGTAAATATTTCTAAATTAACCACGAGAGAACGTCCTCTACCATATTAATACTCAAATAATCCATACCAGTCACTAATTCTCATCATAGCATTTACTGTTCCTGTTTTGAGTTCAAATTCAAGCCCACACCACACTTCTCTGGTAACCAATACTGAATTGGAGTTCAAAACAATTTTGGTGCCCATATCTGAAATTTAAATGATAGACATACATATTCTACAAGAAATTTAAGTCATTAACATTATTCATATCAACGTACTGTCGAGAAGCTACTGCTCTCATTGTCAAGAAGTGAAGCATCTAGATTTGATTCACTGGTGTCAGCCGTGATGGTTACCTCCAAGAAGCTGAGGTGACCCTCATGCTCCCTTGGCTTAACAGTGCAGCAGCTGAGCCTGATTTCTTGAAACGACGTGCCTTATAGAGCTGAATTTTGTAGGCCCTCAGTCGATTCCATTTTGCACGGACAGCTGAGGGAGAAATAACTTGCATCAGTATGAAATGTTTGAGTAAAAAACGTACCCTCACTGACTTTGCTCTGAAACAAAATCAAAGAATAAAAATAAGGATGAAATGCTGAATGGAGATTTTTCAAAACGATTTCTGTGCCAACTTCAATTTGATTAATGAGAAGACTCAAAATTTTTACCAGTATAGACATTTCATGAAAGTAGTAAGCACAATACCAATCAGGGCACAATTCACCCCAATTAGCTTATAATTGAAATTATTAAAAAAAATTCAAAAAAGATTCATTCATTGACGAATTTTACTTTTTTATAAGCAGAAACAACTTACACAAACGACCAAGTCACTTTTAGATATAAATTTCAATTTTCTTAATCTAACCACAAGGGTTTCATCAATAAAAACTATTTCCGTTTCATCATTTTCCTTATTTACCAAAAATTGTTCGAAATTCATTTTAGTTTTCCATCAAACTATTTTTTCTAAGGCGTACATAGGAAATGAACTGAGAATTCATAGTAGACTTGTCAAAACTTTAATCATTAATAATTAACTTTTGAACTATCATGTAAAAAACTATTGAAAACAAACAAAATTGAATTTAAAATTCTAAATAGAATGCTGAACAAAGATACTAAAACAATATAATTTCTATAATGAAGAGACATGTAAAAAGTATACACATCAATTTCACCCGACTTCCACCTGTCGTGGTGACCTAGTGGTCTGAGGAATAGCCCCAAGAACGTAAGGCTAAGACATCACGGGGTCGAGCCTCGCCATATGTGACACTTTTTTACACTTTTTTATGCTGAGAAAACGTTGGACTGATACGTAATTTAAATATTTTCTCTTTACCGAATGAAAGTAGAGAAAGTTTTAACATGACTATGAATTGTAAAAAATCGAAGCATTTTTCTTCCATATTCATAAAAAGTTAGCTTAAATAGTCCAAAATTCTCCATTGAAGAGTAGATCTATTTGGTCTAGTGGATAACGTGTCGGGGTAGCGTTATGAAAATGGATTAGAGCTGAGGGTTCGATTCCGGAGATGAATGGCTGGGTTTTTCATGGTTACATGGACCTGCAATAGAATTCCAGGAGCAGCTGGAAATACGTCACGAAGCAAATGGAGGGAGATTCAAATACTTCAAATGAAAATTAATTAGTGCAAAATTACAAAGAAGGTTTATTCGTTGACGAATTTCACTTTTTTATAAGCAGAAATGACTTACACAAACTACCAAGTATCTTTTAGATATAAGTTTCAATTTTTTTAGTCTAACCGTATGTAACATATGAAATTAATTTTACTCCATTCAGGAACATTTTAGAAAACCATTTTTTAGTTCAACGGTTCAACGTTTTCTCGTCTCAAAGTATTCTCTAACGATATTAATCTGTTTATAATATCAGCGTTATCATCCTACAATTTCTGCGATGACTGTTTCAATTTTTCTATTTCATTTGTATTTATGATTGTTTCTCTATCCTGTTCATGAAGATTATTTCTAAAAGTTTCAATGTATGAACTCATATCATTGAATACTCTCTCGAGATTTGCATAGTCTAATTTCATACTTTGTATTTCTTCTTCTTCCAACCTCTTCATCTCATTTTTCAAAAAGTCAGTTTGTTCTAAAGTACCTGTTCGAATCACCTCTATTTTTTCCTCAGATATTCTACTATGTTCATCGAGATTTGTCATAATTTCACTGAGTTTTTCTTGAAAACCTGTAGTATTCTCATCTATAGATGCTTGGATAGAATCACTTCTGAACTGATAATTTTCATTGATAAGATTTTCTCTTACCTCTATATATTTCCTGAGATGAAGCCTCAAATTTTCCAAAACTTCGTCAACATATTTTTTATTCGTAGCGTCAAATTCTTCGATTGGAAAAGAAATATTTGCAAGTCTTCTAATATTTAAATCAAAATTTTGATCTTCATCAAGATATTTAAAACCTATTCCAGGAGGTCCTGGTTGTGAAGGTAAAAATGATTTTTTTCCTTGTTGTCCAAAAATATTTACGCCTAGCATTTTTTATACATAGAATTTTCAATTCTGTAAATTTTCTCTAACTCTCATAGATATCAAATTGTTTACTCGGTCACTCAAATTTTTCACTTCTGGTTTAATTTTACATTTTTATCTGTTTCATTCTGAAGCATTAATTTGAACTGACTGATTTACTTCTGATTTGAAATAATGTCTCTTGAAAACTCCTGGAAAAGACTTTCAACATCACTCAAGTTCTTAGCTAGTTCGTCTACTTTTCTTAATGGGACTGACTCTGCTCGAAATTCCATAATAATTTTGTTAAGATCATTGAATTTTTCTTCGCTGGATGAGGTTATGGTTGACTCTAAATTTTTCAGCTTATTGTCAACTTCAACAAACGAGGGTGCTAAGGCTACTGTTCTTTCCATAACAAAAAGGTTTCTCTCACTTAATTCAGTTAGATGTGCCTCTAAGGTTTTACTTTTTTCTTCAACAGTATTGTTCAGGGTTGATTCTAAACTCTTCAGTTTTTCTTCAATTTGATCATTAAGTGATGTCTGCAAGCTCATTTCTTTTTCATTCACAACATTAATTATACTAATTTCTTGTTCTTCAACTTTATTACTTATTAATTTGTTCTTTGAATCAATTTGATCATTAATTTTAGTTTCTAAAGTCTTCAGTTTTTCATCCATTTGATTTTCTATGACTCTCGATTCTTGAAATTCTCTTGAACCTCAGGAATTTTAACATCAATCAAATTGGTTATCTTAGAGTCCACAAGCTCAAATTCAGCTTCAACGCCTTTAATCTGATCGGTTAATGCCGACTCTTTAACCAACAGCTTTTCATCAATTCTAGTTTTAATACCTGACTCTAGAATCTTCAATTTATCCCCAATCTCTGGAATTTTTACGTCTGTTAGGTTGATTATGTTTGAATCAACGTTTTCAAATTTAGCATCAATTTCATCAATTTTCTTCATCAATGTTGAGTCTATGCTTGATAGTCGTTCATCATTTGAAACAATTTTTGGTTCAAGAGCACCGAACTTTTCAGACAACTCATAGATTAACGTCTCTAAGAATTAAACGATGGAGTCTACATCAGAAAATTTCACTTGTAAATCTGTTTTCAGAGTCACATATTTCTCATCATACTCGTTTATAATTGATTCCAATTCAGTTCTTTCATTTTTGAGAGCTTCAATTGTGTCTTTCAATGACTCTATATTAGAATCTTCAAGTAAACTTTTTATTTGCTCTACATTCTGCAAAAGTCCTTCAGAATTATTTTCACTATTTTCATGTTCATGATTTTCTTTACAGGGAGGTAAAAAGACCAACTTTGCTGCATAAATATTTCCACAAGACATTTTTTAAAGAAAAAAAAATTAACTGTAGTTTATTTTCTAAAAACTAGTTGGGGTTTTATACAGATCTAAAAGAATTGCATGAAAGCTTTCATTTTCTAAACGCTTCAGCATTTCTAGACATAAATGTCCACAAATTACATCACCTATTTTCTGGATTTTGAAGTAGAGAAAATTATATCAACACAATCTGTTAAGTAGTCTTTAAATTCAATTGGATAAATCAAACCATAACTGTCAAAGTAATAGCATATATTGTCTTTCTTATACCAACAAGTCCAATGCGTTCCTAATCCTTTTTCTGTGTCTAAATTTAGGATTCCGCATTCCGTTTCTAGAGGATGTTTAGGTAAAGTATCTCTCATGTAAATACCTCGAATATTCGGAATTTTCAATGTATTCATGTAGTATTCTAAATCATGTTTAGATAATGGTTGGTTAGGTATTACTTTTTTGGTGGTTTCAAGTAGAGACCCTTTCCACAAGGTTTTTTTTTCTCGGAGTTATCCGTATACCTGAACCTTTTTTGCTTTCCATTGCTTCATTGTGCCTTTTAGTTTCTGACAAGTGTTCATCATCAGCTTTTTTCTTATTGACTGCGGATGTTATTGCAGCAGCACCTCCAGCCAAAGAGCCAGCAGCCCCAAGGCCAGCTAATAAAGCTGGAATTGTAAATATAAAACCCCCTTTCGTCGCTTTATCTTTAGAAACAAAAGAAGTCTTTGTCTTTTTACAAATAATACACATACCTTTGACCAGTATCTTATTGTTCTTTGTAATTTTTTAATATTGAGGATTATCAGTATCAGTTTTCTTCTTACACTTTACACAATACATTTTTTAAACATTATTATGTGAATATATTTTAATTTTTAGTAGTTTAAACTCATTTTATCACCGTCAGATTGCAATCGAATTACTCTGTCAGATAGAATCAATGCATATGCATGTGTATCATCAGGAATATTGGTTTTAAATTCTGCTTTAATTTTAATATCAATTGTAGTTTCCTTGATACGTTCATATTGTCTGCTGATATCAAACACATAGATGGGATACAAATATTTAAAGTGTCTGTATTCGATAGCACAATTTTCATTAGATACATAATCTAATAACATCTTATAAGCTGTAGCATAATTGTTAGAATCGAAATCAATCTGTAAATTGTGATCAGGGTATCGTTCATTATTCAGCTGAACATATGCATTCGTCAAGTTACAATGATCGAAAATTGCATTGTTTACAGATTGTGAATTAGCTTTCTTAGTTTGGAACGCTAAAATTATGTATCGAGGTCTTTGAGATCCTGAATTTTGAGTTAAAGTCCAATCTAAGAATTTCTGTTGAGAGTTTACGAGTACAATGGTTTGTTCCAATTGTCTATTCAAATAAGGAATAGGTAATGTTATTTTATCCTTAAGGCCACCATCCCAGGCCCTTGCCAGATGCTCTCGATTCCATGGTCATTTTACATGTTTTTGTTGTAAAAGGACCCTTAGGTGGTAGACTATTCGTTCCTGAAATTTTATGGCGCTACGGAAAATAATTTCCCCCCCCCCCCCCCCGGGGGGGGAAAGGCGACCAAACTTTTTCAATTTTTCCGATTTTGACCCCACATAAAAAGAGAACAAATAAGAAATGGAAAAAAAGCTAAATGTGAGTTTGTTAGAAGTGTTCCAAGGATTCTAAAACTGTCTTTGCTTTTGTTCTAGCATCAAAACTGAAGGAGGAGTTACATTTTGAAATATCAATATAATTGAAAAGCACCCAAAATTTTAAATTTTTTTCCGATTTTGACCCCATATAAAAAGAGAACAAATAGGAAATGGAAAAAAAGCTCAATGTGAGTTTGTTAGAAATGTTCCAAGGATTCTAAAACTGTCTTTGCTTTTGTTCTAGCATCAAAACTGAAGAAGTCCCATTTTGAAATATCAATATTAGTGAAATATCAATACCTAAAAACCAATATGTCAAATTTTTGCAAAATCTAAGGCCTGAATCAAAAAAATGAATGGAATCAATTGTGTTTATTTTCAAAGGTTACATATCATAGTCAAATTTGATAAGAATCAGACTGAAAATAAAAAAATCATTTTGTTGAAAAAAAATAATTTTTTTTTTTTTTTTTTGAAATCACAATTCACACTTCGAATATGAAGTTATGTATGGAAATTATCAAAATAAAAATTAAAACTGCATTCAATTACATCAATTGTTCATTATATTACACTTCAACACAAAATTTTATTTTTTGCTTATACCCAACACTTTGAATTTTCAACATTCATCCTGGGACTAGTTCTCGAGTTTTGATGCTAGAACAAATCCAAAGACAGTTTTAGAATCCTTAAAGCATTTCTAACAAACGCTCGTTCGTTTTTTTTCAAATTCGAATTCTTTGAAAAAATATATAGCTCTAAACCCAAAAAAAAGTTGCTGATTTTTGAAATTTTGAAAATTTTCGAAAAAATAGAAAAAATTTGAATTTGAAAAAACTGAACGAGCGTTTGTTAGAAATGTTCCAAGGGTTTTAAAACTGTCTTTGTTTTTGTTCTAGCATCAAAACTGAAGGAGGAGTTACAATCTGAAATTTCAATAAAAATATACCAAAAACACATTTTTCGTCAAAAAAAAAGTAAGGCCTAAATCGAAAAAATGACAGGAGTAAAAAAGGTTTACTTTTACAAAATACATATACTGGCCAACTTTCAAACGAATCGGACTAAAAAAGTTCAAAAAGTGGGATGGTTTCCTTAATTTGACGATATAGCTTGATTTTATACTCATCAGACAGTTTGTAAGCTGGCATTTTCCAAATTAATTTTGTAATATTAATTTTACCATCAACTACTTTATCTTGCTGGTTTGCATCTTTCTCATCCGATTTGAATATAGCATTAGAATTATCACCTCTTCTCAAAGTCAGAGCATGTTTCACTCCATAAATTACCTTCTTATAATTTTCACAAAATCCAAACACATGTTCAAGTGGGATAGCAGCGCTGAATTTCCCATTAGCTGAACTTAAGTAGTCATTTCGATCGATAAATCCTTCGTTTGATTTTTCATTCTTCTTCATCATGTTTTCTTTAACATTTCGGGGATAGCTAACTAATCCTTTTAGAGATGTTGTAATTCCAGGGTAACTATAACCTTCAATTTCTTCATCTCCAATTCTGTAAGAAACTCTATCAAACAAATGCATTAATCCATTGTTGATTATTGTTATTTTTTCATCTTTAAAATTATAATCACTTCTGTCTTCTTTATTCAAAGCTCCTTCTATATAAATAAAACTTTAACTAGGTAATACAAACTGATCTTGATTTTGGATAATGATCTTGATATCGTTATGTTCACGATTCAGATCAGTACCTATTTGTGGTTCAAAGTTATGCGTTTCAATTTTTTCAATTGATTCATCAACTTTAATGTTTTCATTCCATCTTAAAGAATCCATTTTTTAAAGATAATTTTATCAAATTATTTTAATTTCCAGATCTTAGGTGTAATCGAACAGTTACTTCTTCACCTCTAGTATTCAGAGCATGTCCATTTTGATCAGTAAGCCAAATTCTCAAATCATAGAGTAAAGGTTGATATATCGGTAGATAAATTGGTTTATTTGGATTTTCTACAATTTTATATTCCGGTGGGACGTTTGGGAGAAAGGAATATAAAATATTATGCAAAGAACCGTTAAGGTATGAGCCGTTAATTGCACTACAATGAACGAGTATTGCGTTAACAGACATTATGTTCACTATATTTATACTTTCATGTTCTCCAACACCTTCTAAGATAATTTCTCCAAATCCTAACACTGTATTTAAAGATTTTTCTTTATTGAAAAATACTTTTAACGTAGATGAATGGAGAACTATGACGCATTTCAAAGTATTAGTATTTGCTTCGATTTCAATAAAACCTGCTAATGTTTTTTGAATGAATTCGTTTATACTTTCTATTTCATAACAACCTGTTGGAAGTGTAATTACATTTTCAACACCATTTAATTCATAATTATATTTATTATTATTTTCATCAATGTTAGGAATAGAATGATACATGTCTGACCCAACCAGTGCCATTTCGTGAAATTTATTTTTCGTTCAATTCTATTGCTGGACTAAAGTTTATACTTATGTCACTTTTTCTTTCACTAATTACAATGCTTTGAGATTCCATTTTTTAAACAATAAATCATCAAACACCTTTACTTCGCCAGTATTTAATAGACCTTGCTTTAAAAGTTCATGCGTAAGTATTTGCAGTTCATTAAAAACTCCTGCATTTCCAGCGTTAAACGAACCGAACAATAACTGGTGTCTTTTTACAAGACCATTGATGTTAGATGGTAATACAATAATACCTGATCCTGAAACGTCTGAATCCTCTCTGGGAGGATGACGAGGAGGTATAGGAGAAGATATATGAGAAGGTATAGGAGTAGGAGTTGGTCTAAAAGTAGACCTTCGTGAAGGGTCGAAATATGGTCTCTGACTTGTTGAAGGAATTTTGTGTCGACTCAAAATTGAGGATTCTACTATGTTTGGGTTTCTTAAAGGACTTGGTTCAGGGCTTGATTCACGACTTGATTCACGACTTGATTCACGACTTGATGGACTTGCTGATCTAATTGTTTCAACTGCAGCTTGAGCTTTTTTTCGTTGAACCATTTGATGGAAGGGTTTGATAAATTTAGAATATTTCTCACCCCTATTTGCTTTTATGGTACCGTTTTCCCTCAAATAAGCATCAGTTGAATACAACATTTCATTATAATTATTTTTATCTTCGTCCCTAAAATCAATAGGATTTTACTTTGTTAATAATACCCATAATCCAGTTGTGCCTTCGTATACTTTATCTCCAATTTTCAAATCATTACCCAGAATATCTACTTTTCTATTTCCTAGCATAACTTTACTTCCATCCCAACGAATGCCATAAGCTTTATCATACTCATTTCCAGGTTTCCATGCAAAACGCAGGAAATTCAATGCGATAGGTTCAACTACAGTGTTGGATTCAGAAGAGGGCAAAGCTAGTTTCTCAACAGGTTTTCCTTCGATAGATTCAAGTTTTTCATTAGGTATATCTTTTATTGCCAACCTAGTTTGTTTAGTTTCGTCAACAATTTTAGATAAAGGTTCAATCAATGGCTTGTAAACTTTTTTAACATCATGGGATAAATCTTGTTCGAGTATTTTATCATTTGTGAATTGCTTTTTCAAACTCTTCGCTAAGTTTAGTAAATCTGATTTAGTTTTTATATCAATCAACGCCATTTTTTAAAGAGAAAAATTCAAAAAGACTTTAACTTAATATAATTTCACTCTGAACTGACATTAAGTTCAGTTGCTGAGATCCATGAAGGTTCATCATAACCTTTCCACTTGACCAGAAGTTTTCCTTTACTCTTCTTGAGAATTTTCTCAATTTCATAAATATCACTAGTATATTTTGATAGTTCTTGTTCATAAAAGCTTCCTTTTATTTCTTCACCATCCATATCTTTTATTCTATAAGTATTTGGTTCAGAAAACAGTATTTCAGATACAATGAATAACTCATTAGTGAAATTTGGTAAATAACCCTTCCGAAAGTCTTTCCGTTTCTTGCTTATTCTTACTCTATCCCCAATTTTGAGTTTCGGTGATGTGAAAGTTGGTTCGGTTGGAGGGAATAAGTTGTCATAAACCTTTTTACTGTTTTTTTCCAATGATGCTTGGTTAGGTGTCATTTTTATTGTTCTATGATAGTTATTATTGTAATTTTGCATTAAATCTTGTAAAACATTCACCCACTTTTTAGTTTTCATATGTGTTAAATATTTCCACATTTTAGTTTTAACGTCCTGTTGAAGCGTTCCACAACTTGAGCTTTGGTTTCATTTTATGAACTAAACCACTGAATGTTATGTTTCTTGAATAGTTCTTGAGTGGATTTATTTGTAAACTCTAATCCTTTATCTGTCTGAACTTTAGAAGGAATTCGTATTTTAAATAGTTTTTGAAAAGAAGTTTTGATTTCTTCACCTGTCTTCTTACTTATTGGAATCGCCCATGCATATTTACTGAAAATGTCAATAACTGTTAAAATGTAGTTTTTTCCTTGATCTTTATAGTTTTGCATGTCAACCAAATCAGCTTGCCATTGATCATCAATTTTTGATACCTTCACCCTTCTCGTTTTGAAATTATGTTTTATTGGTTTATGTAGAGTGTGAGTTTTTTGAGTTTCTAACCAATTTTGTACAAGAGTTGAAGATAAGCCGGATTTTTTAACAAGTTGATTCATTCCAGTATAACCGGTCTTTGGATTATAATATAAGTCATTCAAGATTTTATCGCTCACATCAGTGAGCGTGTTAATCCATTTTTTGAAAGGCCGAATCCTGCCCAGCTCTTACCTGCCATAATTGCGTTAACTAATTTAGCATCTTGTCGAACGTATTCTGATTCATTTGGATCAGTTGCAATTTCAGCGGCTCTTTTTGCTAGAATATCATCAGCATAATTTCTGTCTTTCGTTGTTGGATGTTGTGAATAAAATATGTCATGATTCTTACAAGCCTGATCGAGTGAGTTAACTCCTCGATAACCTTCTTGAATTCGCTTCTGCACTTTAGTTCCTGGACCGCAAAATGAGTAGGTATGTTTATTGTTGAATGAACCGTTCGGGACTTGTTCAGATTGAATATTAGACGGTAATTTCAAATGCATTTCAGGTAATGGAAGTTTTCTAAGCAATGTATTTACAATACCCTTTCCAGTTTTTTCTTCATTAACTATTGATTTTAAATCACTCAAATACTGTTCATTTTCAACAGAAAATAAATCTTGGTTATAGAAGTCATTATTGTTGTAGATAATAATTTTTTATACTTTATTTATTGAATATATTTTATAGTGATGTAATACTAGTGTGTTGATACCATCTGGTAATATATGTCGCTTGTCATCATTACCATTCAATGCAATCTTATTTATTTCTTTAGTATATAATTCGTGGTTAACACTTTGGATATTGTGCATCGTTTTGTATATTGTTTCATTATTCAACGCTCTCTTATATTCATCCATTGTGATGTTGTTCTCAGTTATGTTCTTACTTACACCTTTTGCTTTCTTACTCACGGAATTTTTCGTTTTGTAACAATATAGTTTTGCTCTAAGACCGACGAATTCTTCAATTGGTATTCCACACGTTTCGTCTTTCATTTTTCCAATTACTTTCATATTTTTAGTTGAATATAGAAAGTGTTCTTTAGAATAGTTTGATGTATCATACAAGTCTTTATTTCTTTCCATATCTTTGTACAAATCTTTTGTTTCGATATCATAACATAATGAATCTGTATCTGTAAACAACAACTTTGCCTTATTACCATATTTCTTTTTAATATGATTATAATGGAAATCATACATTAATGTTTTACTTGTATCTAATACAGATAACCCTACGTAGATTGGTTTATCAAATTTCAGTCTTTGTTTTTGCATATGACATGCTATCAAATTTTCTGAAAATATTTTAAAACTGGTAAAGTTTGGTTTGTTTGCTAATTTAATCAATTCTTTCTCTTACTCTACTAAACACATATCTACTCTATTTCTAATATTTTCCATTGTTTTACCAAATACTGAATTGTTCATCAGCTTTCTTATTCACGTCCCACAATCGTTTTCATGTTTCTGACTTAAGTAGACTGTTTTGTGCCACTATTTTTAGTACGAAATTTTATAAAATTCATGCTATAATAAAAGATATTTTCTCCGTTTCCCTCGATTGGAATTCTGGTTTATACTGACTAGTTTACGCTGATATTTGCGCACATGCTTACTTGTGTAAATGTGTACGTGTCCACGCTATGCGTATGACACTCTGCAGAATGCGTATGTATTGCCTCGATGCATAGAAATGCATTTGTGTATGCTTACGAGTTAGGTGTAAATATGTGCGTGGGTATATGTGTGCATGTTTATGTGTAAATATTTACATGTATACGTGCACATATGTGTGTACTAGACTGACAACTAGCATTTTACTAGAGATAATGGTCTTTTTTCTGTGCACTCTCAACTTGTAACATTACCTAACTCGTCATATCTTTAGTATTGTAAAGCATTCATATAAAAAGTATACATTTGTTGTGTGATCATCCATTTATATTTAAATAAAATGCTTGTTAACTAATGACCGTTATGTTAAAATTGTTGAATCAGAAATACAAAACCTATAATCTTCTTGGTCCTCATGCTTATATGTACACATATGTATATATGTGTGTGTGTGTATGTGTGTGTGTGTGAGTGTGTGTATGGATATATACACACATGCATACGTATGTGTACATATGTGTGTATATGGATATATATTTATATATATATATATATTTTTCTTTTTTTTTCATGCTTCCTTAAAATGACACTTGTGAACATTGACCGAAACAAGCGATTTCATATATTATTTCCTGGCGTCAAGAATTGCGAAGTTTTATGTCATGTACATGTAAACTGTCAAAAGTGTTTTCACCCCACAATGAAAATGCATCGTCCATGAAATTGTGTTATCTTTTACAACTATCATTACATGTATTATATGTAGATTAAGCTAGATTAGGAGTTCATTGCCCTCAATCATTTCTTTTGACTAGTGACACGAGTTTTTCAATACTCGTGTGTGTGTGTATCATCTAAGTGTCTTAATTTTAAGATATTTTAAAAACCAATGATGGTACTTTTGTACCATCTCTATTGGAAATAAACCGTTTTTCTTTCTTTCTTTCTTTTCTTGTAGAAGTCATTTTCAAATTCAGATTTAGCTTGCTGACGCATTTGTGTGTTGATATCAATATATGATTTCATCCATGGACTTTCATCAAACTCTAATATTCTGTGAATTTTCTCCAACCTCAACCCTAGATCTAGTTATTGTGTTAGAGATTTAAGATGTACAACATATTTTTCTCGTTTTCCAAGATGTGGAACTAATTTATTTACATCGTTTACTTTGATATTTTCTGGAGCTAATGGTAAATCATTATGTAGAGCATGTAAGTCTTTCGGATAACTTAAATCCACTTCTAATATATAACCTTTATCTGCTTTGAGTTCCAACCAGGGTTGCGGAGTCGGAGGAATAAATTTGCGACTCCGACTCCGACTCCACCTTTCCAGAATTTGGCGACTCCGACTCCGACTCCACCTTTCCAGAATTTGGCGACTCCCACTCCGACTCCGACTCCACCTTTTCAGAATTTGGCGACTCCAACACCGACTCCGCCTGTTCGCAATTTTGGGACTCCAACTCCACCTATTCATAATTTATAAGATGAAAATTTCATTTCGTAACTAGCATTCACGGTCCGTCAAAAATGACGGGATTCAATACCTTTCTTCAACAAATTTTCGTTCGAGTGGAGTTTCCATGCTTAAACTCATTCCAAAGGTAACTTATTTTTCTTATTAAAGTAATAAACACTTGGAACACAGTATTTTTGAGCCGCAAGAGAAGTAGTTATAGCTATTCGTGTCGTATTCTAGATACAGAACTTTAAGAATTACTGACAGCAACTGCGAGCTTGTGTATTCATATTGTAATATGCAATAGAGTGTATTGTAATACAGTACATTGTAATATGCAATACCCCGCCGAACTCGGTATCCACGATTCGAACTCTGGTGTATAAGGCTCTGGATCTCTCAATTGTTTTGCAAGTGGCATTATAGCTAGAGCACTTGTACGAAAATGAGTGTATTAATTGACCCTGAACTGAAACCAAGACCGCCAGTGCTAACTTTTTCCTATCGATTCTTGAAAGCGTGACACGAAACGTATAAATAAACACACGACTGTCATTCTTAGTAGTAGACAGTTGCAGCTGTTGAAACCTGTACATACATATGTTCACTATATTCTTTATTAACGAACGACTTTTAAATTGACTGCAGAATTTTAATAATCAAGTTACTAGAGTACATGATTGGTGAAAAATGACGGATTCGATGGTATCGTTTTAAAAAAATATCAAGATAAAGATGACAAACAAATATACCCACCCTAATAGTACCCGCGATTAAAATACAGTATTTTCGTACTTGTGCACTGGTAAAACTTTTATCACAGTTACGGTGATTCAGCATCTTTAAGAATGTCGGAGACGCACACACCAACCAAGCAAGCAACAACACTGTATCATAATTTAGATTTTTTTTCGGCAAGAAGTTTTTGAAAAAATTGCCAAACCTTTTTACTGCGATTAGCCGCATTTTCTTGACAATTGATTCGATTTTGACGCAATGTTTTTTATGTATAAACAAAAGTGAGCAGATGCCAGGTTTTTCATATATCAATGGTATTCCTGATATTGTCAGAGCAAGCAGATTCCCATTGTAATAAAATAGGAGAAATTACGCACGAGAACATATATTTATTTACAAATTTAAGGACACCTGGGTTTTTATTAAACCGGGTGTCCCAAAATATGTCCCCGATTTTTCAATTAATTATATCTCCCCTTTAAGTTAAAATATTTTAATTGTCTTTTATTCATAATGTAACAAAATTTTGTTTCCTTTTCGAATAATTTAAGTTTTTGAAAATCAGTTGAATAAACACTTCACAATGATCAATTTACTGAAAGGGGTAGAAAAATTAATTGTTCAAAGGAAAAGTTTTTTAGGCAATATTGATACTCTTTTTTTTGTACTTTCCAAAAAAATGAACAAACAATATTATCAAAAAGTAACAAATCATTACCATAAATAACGTTTGAACAAATAAAGTAATTCAGTATCCTTCGACATACCTTCCATTTCTCTCAAGGCAAGTATTACTTCTGGCCACCATTGAACGAAGAATTTTACAGATTATTTCACCGTTTTCTTTCAGTTCTTGAAACACTATTGTTGAAATCACTTGAAACCTCTCAGAGGGTTCAAATACTTGGTGGTATGTAGAATACATCATTATGAAATTATTCTTAACAGTAGGTATTGAGAAATGAAGGACACAAGTGTTGCTTTTAAAACTTTACCTTCGAAAAATTGTTTTTTCTATCCTTTTTAGTAAATCGATCATTGTAAAGTGGTTATTCAACTGATTTTCAAAACTTAAATTGTTAGAAAAGGGAACGAAATTTACTACAATGTGAAACACAGACAGTTAAAATATGGAAATTTAAAGCGGAATCAATTAAAAAGTCGGGGACACTTTTGTGGGCACCCGGTTTAGCGGTGATTGTTCTTATACAACAAAAGGGCAAGTGTCCCCTTGAACAAATAAATAAATTGGTTTAGGTATTTCCTGTGCGTAATCTCTCCTATGTTATTAAAATGGAATTTTAGGATTTAAAATTTAAGAGCTACTGTTCGAACATATATTTCAAATACAGAAGAACTTCAAGGGAACAATAGCAAGTCGTTTCCCGAGATGCGCAAAAAGGGAAACAGCACCCAAGTTAGGCATATCTTGAGGATTCCAACAGTACGCATAGCAGCGTCCTCTGTACTATTTTTATTATTAAATTCCTTTAAAGCGGAGACCGAAGATTTTCTTTACGAAATGTTAGTTTTAGAAAAGAAACTCCTTAAAAATAGAAGACAACCAATGGACGTGGCCGGTCATCAGCACGGTACTCCGGTAGGAAGTTTTAGTGGCGTTCTGAGTAGATAGAAACAGAGTTTTAAGATGTCTGGTCGCCGACTAGCTGAATTTCGTATCTTATTGCAAGATTGCATATAGCACTAAGATTTTAACAATTAATTGACAATTAATTACCTTGAATAATAAGTGCCTGTTTACCGGTTCGAGGAGTTAAAGTCGCAGAAAGAGACTGCTTTTTACGCAAGAGAAATAAGTTAGAGGTGCCAGACCGACTTTTATTAAAAGGGCGACATGCTGCCCAAGCAGAGGAAGCTCAAAGATAATTTTATAAGTGAACGCCAGTGCGTCACGAGTAATGTTAATTTAAGCGATTTTAGGTAATGCAGGTCTGGTAGAAGCTCAAACATGCTTAATTATAGAAAGTTAAATTTAAACAAAAAACGAAAAGAAAAGATGTAGCTGCAAAACAAAAAGACGAAGAAAAGAAAGAACTAATTTAAACAGTTTCAAATTCTTGTCTGCCAACTATGACAGGCTATCTGAAAGAAACTTTTTCTTCCGCAAAGCCGCCATCAGAAATACGGAAGGTTTTCAACAGGAAATTTCATTGAACAAATAAAATTGGCTGTCCGTCTTTGTTGGTTGGTCTGTCTCCTTTTCACGCTCTTAAAGATGCTTAATGACTGTATCTGTGATGCGAGTTTCCCCAGTGCACTAGTGCTAGAATATTTTAATCGCGGGTAACATAGGTTAGTAGTAACATAGGTTTGCTAGCGCTTCAGTTATTAAAAGCGCTAGCAAACCTATGTTACTACTACTACTACTTAGTTGCATGACTTCCTAGATCTCCTTACATGACTCCATTCGATTTCATTTTTTGGGGACACGTGAAGAGCCTTGTTTATGCTACACTCATTGAGTCTGAGGAAGATCTTGTGACCTGAATTGCAGTGGCTGCTGGCGAGATACCTAAATGCCAGACGTGTTTCCTTACATCCGGCAGTCGTTGAGGCTAACATTCGAAAAGTGCATTGTTGTAGGTGGAACACATTTTGAACAATTTTGTAAAGTAAATTCAAAATAAATATTGCAAGTAATTGTGCCATTAAATTTCATCATTTAAACAATAAACGGCTAATATCTCAATGTCTCTTTCTTCTGAAAATTTCATAGAAGAAAAAGTTTTTACTCGGACATCTTCTACTTGGTGGGCAATTTTTTGCCTCTGTTATGCCCTGGCATGAATTTTGTAATTAATAAAACTTTTTCTAATAGCATTTAATATAGAACTTACGACGCAAGTTACCCCGAAATGTAATAAGCGAGCGCACTTGACTGGAACGCACCCATTCGCTAGTTGACCGTAGTCGAGGCTGCCACGTATTTTTTTGTGTTAAACGTTCGTGTTTATTTAGTGTATAATTTGACTGTTCTCCGTTGTTTCTACGGACTTGTTATAGTGCAACTTTAATTGCATTTCTTAAATGTTTAAGTATTGAAACCTTGTAGATAGGTGATGTTGTACTGTTTCAATTGATTATTTTTCGATAATTTCTTGGAGAATTGTTAAAACCACCTTAATTGTCGCTGAATGTTTGCATTAAACTTTTAATGGTAATTTCTCCAGTAATAGTTATCTCACAAGAGTCCGAATCCATAAAATATTTCATAAATATATTTGTGTTTACAGAACTGTAACTTTCGTAAGTTAGTGCAACGATGAGAAATTGTATATTTACGAAATTTGGCAGAATATTACTTCGGTAAGTTTCTACTTAATGCAAACCTCGCCACGCTACACGGTGCGTATTATTTATTTCGAAATGTAATTTAATTTGAAAGATAGAAGCTGCATTATCCATGTGAAATATTAAATATTTGCTATTAAATGTTACAGTGTAATTTTGCTTTAGTTTAATTGCGTATCGCGTGCTGTATTTTGTACTAGGCCGTTATGTTTAGTGTTTACCAGTTAGGTTGAGTACTTGCCAGTTTCCTGATTATTAAAATCGTGACATGAATTGAGCCCTGAAATATCTAGTCTTCGTAGTTAAAATGTTAGCCAATGTAATAAAGCAAAATCGGATTTAGTTATTAAGTATAAACCTCTTCTTTGTCGACTTTCAGATTTTACGAAGTAAAATGAGACTGAAATCCTTTCATTCTTCTACCGTTAACTGGCTGAAAACTTCTGCTAACATTACTGCAGCGGAACGCTCAGTACAGCCTCTTATTCTGAAACACCCTGTATATTACTGACAAGTGTCTTCTGAGTAGGTAAAGTAGTCACTGCCTACACTGAGAAGCATAGATATGTATCCACAGTTTTTTTTATTACTAAGTAAACACTCATTCAGTGAAATTATAATAGGTAATTCAATGACTATGCTTAAAATCCACAAAATGATATACATGTAGATAAAGAAGGCAAGATTTGCACACTGTCTTTTACTCTCTGTATCTACACTATGCAGGGTAACAATGCAGAAAAGGTGTCATATTATTGCTCAACACTATTTTATATCTCGGCTATAATATGCAAAAGTTGTTTTGCTTTCGTCGCAGGGGACTGAAGTTTTCGGAACGTTTTGTTCACGAATAAAAGTCACTTTTAGCGTGTAATATGATACTATATCTTATTCTCGTCTAACTTTTTACTTTAGGTTTGACACTTTCTATTTTTAATAAACGCCCATGTTCTTCTAATTTCATGTTTTTTGGTGCGATTTGAAACGTTTCCAGTAAGAAAATTTGTACTATCGCATAAATGTAACAACCATTGCAGCTGAGATAGTGCATTGCTTTCAGTTACAATATGTGTGTGACTAAGTGAAGTTTTTGCTAGTGTGTTATTATTTTCATTGCAGCTCGTTTATATTGTATTTTAATTTATCATGTGTCTCAATGCCGATATTGATTGATAGCTCTTTTTCGATGTTACTCTTTATTTTCTTTTCATCCTTTTAGCTCTCTTTTGACAGTCGTGATTGAGGATCACAATTCTTTTATTTTCTTTTCGCAAAGGTAAACTGGGACTTTTCAATGTCCACGAAATTAATTAATGAGTAAGTGGCAAATCAATATAAATTGGTAGCGTGAAATACCTCTCCACAGAAAATGATAATTCATCTATCTAATTAACAGGTAATTATACGAAATGACACATCGATATTTATTATCTAACCTCGTTACAAGAAATTGACGTTCTAAAAAAAAAGTCCACCTAATGCACTAAGTTACATCTCAATTAAAACTTTGGGTATGTGCTGAAGGCAAAACGTTTATAAGTGAACGCTTAAGGCGTGGCAACGATAACCCTACGCCCAGACGGGAGGTTATGAGGATGCTTCTAAAGGGGTATATGTGCTCATTGTAATGGAACTTATCTTGATTTAGATCCAGGATGATGGCTTTATCGTGTGTATGCGTCGTGACATTTATTAATAACTTTAATTTAGCAAGTATACGTAATCACTTGGTATGCACATTTCAAAGGAGAAGCAATGCCTAGCCCAGAAAGGGCAGGCGTTCAAGGCGCGATACAGTGCTTTCTATCTTGAGGCGGCCACGGGCATACTGCTGTTCCCCTGCGCCGAGCGCTCACCCTAGCGGTCGTCTGCTCTCACGCCCGACTCAGAACGATAGCTTACATTGCAATCTCAATATAGATTATTCCTCAAACAAGCGGTTATGTATGACTCTAGCGTATTGAATTATACAAGCAATAGGAAACATTAATTCTCGCTAATTACACAGATGATCTAATTAACATGAGCTATTGAATAATGACAGAAATAATAGTGAAGAATCTCTCTTGTGTTGGTATCCGGTAGCTCCTTCGGTCAGTTGACGTCCTTGCTTCCCCTGCGATCTTGAAGTCGACGTATAGTAGAGATAGGAAGGAGGGAAGAATAACTACTTAGCACGACTCGCGAAATCTGATAACCGTCCCTGCGACACACGACGTCTCTCTCTGGCTGATTTGAATCATTTCGAATATGTTGAGGCGTCCCTCGTTCCGAAAGATCCTTACGTTGTGGAAAGATCACAACAAATCTCCGCGTCGTCATTCAAAAGATTCGATACCCTTATCGATGATGGTTCCATACAGTATTTGCGTGCAGACTTATGCTGACGCTACGGATCAGTTCTCTTTTTATAATCTCCACATAGTCCATCTGAGGCGATCTGAAGGCGGCGATTAACTAGATTTGTTCATGTGACGAACTCTGATACGAAGTCTCCAAACACGGTCAAGTCCTACGTACGTTTTTGGCAAACGATAGTCTCCGCAGAAAATGGCGAAGGCTTCTCCAGCACGCGGAATATCTCTAGAAGATATTCAATGAGATAAAGATCCCATTAAGAAAATACGCAGAACACGTAGAGCTCCGGTTGCCTCGATTGCTCTCATTTTGCATCCATATAGGAAAGAAAGATCTTCGCAATCTCTGTTTCGAGGAACATCTTAAAACCATGCTTCGTCATACACGATCTCTTTTTAGGACGGGATTTGATTTTTTGAGTCCTGAAGACTTCTTTTAAACAGCCACGAGGTCACGTCGAATCGTCGCAAGAAGATTACCAATAATCTTTGCAGTTGTAGTTTCCTTCGTTGTCCATGCGCTGGTAGATCCCGGAGCTTCGTTGTAGTTGGTTTCCTTCCTCTTTTCATCGGATGTTGTCTAGACTAAGGTTCCGCGGTTCTAAGTACCTTCGTAGAAAATTGTAAAGCAGTTGACCCAGTCAGCTGGCGGATCGTTTTCTTTCGTTGTTTTCCTCGAGTTCATGCGTCGAGCTTAGACTGTTCTCGCTGCTGAAGTGTTGCTGAGCAGCGTTCCGGCGGGTGGTTTTCTACGACGTTTTCTTCGAGTTTGTGCGTTGAGCTCAGGCTGTTGCCGTTGTTGTTGTTGCCGCCAATGCCCCGTTGTTGCGTCGTCGCTGTCACATCCATGTCCGAACCATGTCGACACGTAGCGGACCACGTGAACGTGAAACCTGCCATGAGTGTGGGCTGCTGCAGCGTGCTTGTGGTGCAGGTGGAGTGTTGCCTCCGGCCTTGTACCGCCTGCTGCAACGCTTCGACCGACAGCTGAAATTTCAGTGCATAGTTATTTGGTGGCCTTGTTATTTCATTCGTTCCAGACAAGCTTCCATCATGTACATACATATACCCAAGCATCTCGGCTCATTCTACCCCTCTGTGCTTACACACAGGACACATTGAACTTAACCTATTCCCACAGTTCGCTCATGACATTATACTCTAATACATTTCGTAGAGAGAGAAAACAGAATTTCTCTAGTAGTACATTCACGTTGAGTACGTCAAATGACAAAGTACTCCTGCGATTAAATCAATATCAAGTATGTCTTCATAATGATCGAATTTTAAATTTGTCACAAATTCCAGTATCCTAATGTTGAGACAATTCATCAATAAAATCTCCCGACGCTGATATTTGCACTATCACCCGACTTCAGAGAAGTATTTTGATGTGCGTAAAGCATAACTCAATACCTTTAGGTCGCGATTGTTAATGAAAAATTTTTATTTGACATTTGAATTCAAATTTTTAAATGAAATGAATGAAACTATCGTACACTCACGCTACTATCTATCACATGTTTATAATAATACATCAAAATTTAAATCATTAAGTAGCTTATCCTAAGTTCAAAATTATCGAGTAATTCATTGTAATAGAACTGCTGTACAAAGTAGTGATCAAAAGACGGCGAGTGTCTGAGTCTGGTATCGCGCTCGCGAGCTAAAGTATGCTTGTGCGACAGTTAGGCTTTTCCCTTCGAACGAAAGCGAAGAAGAGAGCAAGCCGAGGGTCCGAGGACTAGAGCGAGAGGGGGAGATGTAGGGTAGAGTGTTTTGAAACAACGGGAGCGTCGAGTTGGCTCGAGCTCGAACGCTACACACACAGCGCAGTCTTTCGGGTCCAAACATTCCTTCACATCTCAACATACATACATTCGAGCAGAAACGTTCATTAAAATTACATGGGTAAAACAATACATTGAAATTAAAATTAAACACGAACATCATAATGAATAAAATAAAATGTTCTCTGCATTATCAAATCCAACATATACGAGATATATGAGTGTGTGAAATTGCATGTCGGAGTAAAAATGTTAGTTGTGCGAAAACATTATTCTAATTGAATGAAATTTACTTCTAGATGAATTTCTTTTAGTGTAAAATATGATTAAATTTCAAAAGATAATTCAATGAATTTAATTTTAATCATTCATAAGGCCAGCTTTAAGGAAAATTTTTTAAATTATCATATAATTTCATACGGATAACTTTGGATTGGTAGATTTAGAATTTGAATTTGAATAGTATAAGTTTCACAACGTAATTTGAGAAATTTGAATTCGAGGCGTCTGCTGCTGTCGAGGTAGCCCGAGCTCTCGAAAACAAAATGGTGTCTAGAGTTGGTTACGCTGCAGAATGATGAAATGTTACAGCATCACATTCAAATTCTCACATAAATCATTGAAGTGCAGTTATCCCACATTATAATTAATTGAATGATTTACGCTGTCAAATTGGCCTTAAGTAATTGAATGTTTTTAGATCAGAAGGTAAATTCATATTATCATATTCCTCATAATCAAACGGTTTGACATATTAATAGAATTGATACGTAATGATCACTGCACCCCTACTAATGGTTGATACATGAAACAAATTTTAATTTGCTATCAAAATAAGGTTCACAGGTAAATGGTAAATTATAAATGCATGTTAAATGGTTTCACAGAAATGAAATAGAAAGTCAAATAAATGCATAGCAAATAATGGGTTCACAAAACTGAATTAAAATTCTTGAATACACATACATGAAATATTAGATAGATTACACAAATATCCTAACGTGGAGATGAAATTATCAAGATCTGCTGGAGGTTAATTTAATTCATTTTTTCTTCTGTAGGCACGAGCTTTATTTTCATTTGCATAGGTATGGGTAGCGTGACGATATAGTTAAGCGGTCTCTTACAGAGGCGGTAATACGATATTTAAATAGGTTTAGGTTTTCATCCCACCGCTGCCACCATTTTTTATGGAGCTCTTTTTCGAGGTTACTCTTTATTTTCTTTTCATCCTTTTAGCTCTCTTTTGACAGTCGTGATTGGGGATCACAATTCTTTTATTTTCTTTTCGCAAAGGTAGACTGGGACTTTTCAATGTCCACGAATTTAATTGATGAGTAAGTGGCAAATCAATATAAATTTGTAGCGTGAAATACCTCTCCACAGAAAATGATAATTCATCTATCTAATTAACAGGTAATTATACGAAATGACACATCGATATTTATTATCTAATCTCGTTACAAGAAATTGACGTTCTAAAAGAAAAGTAGACCTAATGCACTAAGTTACATCTCAATTAACACTTTGGGTATGTGCTGAAGGCAAAACGTTTATAAGTGAACGCTTAAGGCGGGGCAACGATAACCCTACGCCCAGAGGGGAGGTTACGAGGATGCTTCTAAAGGGGTATATGTGCTCATTGTAATGGAACTTATCTTGATTTAGATCCAGGATGATGGCTTTATCGTGTGTATGCCCCGTGACATTTATTAATAACTTTAATTTAGCAAGTATACGTAATCACTTGGTATGCACATTTCAAAGGAGAAGCAATGCCTAGCCCAGAAAGGGCAGGCGTTCAAGGCGCGATACAGTGCTCTCTATCTTGAGGTGCCACGGGCATACTGCTGTTCCCCTGCGCCGAGCGCTCACCCTAGCGGTCGTCTGCTCTCACGTTCGACTCAGAACGATAGCTTACATTGCAATCTCAATATAGATTATTCCTCAAACAAGCGGTTATGTATGACTCTAGCGTATTGAATTATACAAGCAATAGGAAACATTAATTCTCGCTAATTACACAGATGATCTAATTAACATGAGCTATTGAATGATGACAGAAATAATAGTGAAGAATCTCTCTTGTGTTGGTATCCGGTAGCTCCTTCGGTCAGTTGACGTCCTTGCTTCCCCTGCGATCTTGAAGTCGACGTATAGTAGAGATAGGAAGGAGGGAAGAATAACTACTTAGCACGACTCGCGAAATCTGATAACCGTCCCTGCGGCACACGACGTCTCTCTCTGGCTGATTTGAATCATTTCGAATATGTTGAGGCGTCCCTCGTTCCGAAAGATCCTTACGTTGTGGAAAGATCACAACAATAGGAATGCAAACCCACAACGACTAGACAACAATGACGGTATTAAGTGATAGGTATAAATACGCTGTTTCAAACTTAAAACAAAATAATCAACAAAAAAATTGCGGGCTTTTAGATTTTCAGCAAAGTATTCTAACTCTGTTTTGTTTACTTTCGGTTTTAAACAATTATAAATAATTTTTGGTAAAAAATTAGAGTCGAAGACAGCAAAAAATAGCGACTCCAACTTCGACTCCACCCCATCCGAATGAACGACTCCGACTCCGACTTCGACTCCACCACACTCGGAAAAGCGACTCCGACTCCGACTCCGACTCCACCACACATCAGAGAAGTGACTCCGACTCCGACTCCGCCCTAAAACATGCGACTCCGGCGACTCCGACTCCCCGACTCCGACTCCGACTCCGCAACCCTGGTTTCAACTTTGGATCTTTCCATTTAAAGTTACCAGTAGGTAATGATCGACACATAGCCCAGCCGTAAAGATTATTTGCATCTATGTATGTGATAAAACTATTTGGTTGTCCTCTATCAAATGTTTCTGGAATATATGGATTGTTTGCTTTTGCCTATCGTGTTGATATTGTAGAAATCCCACCTCTTATTCCTTTTTCAATTAATAGGAGCATATCAGGATCTTCAAACAAGTCCAATTCTATTTTTGTATGTTTCAGTAGAGCATCGAAAGACAATCCTGGAGCTGTAAAATTATGTGCTGGATCTAGAGAATAAGTTTTCATGCATGTTAGTCTAAATTGTTCAAATACTTCTGCTAATAATAATGTATCGACTTTTGGATATAAATTATGGTAATCTTCGAATGTTCTACAATTAAAAGCTCTCCACACTTTGAGTGCATGCTGATATTCATCTTCTGAAATATTTTTATTATATAATCTACTGTAGAATTCACTTTTAGCTGGTAAACTATTACAGTTCATTTTTTCATAACTATTTACATATTCATACGGATAAATACCTTTTTTGTTGATCAACTCTAATTGTTGTTCATTGAGAAAGAACTTCGATAATTCTTTGTGCTCAGATAAATTCTTCGAAAGTTTATCTAGAGACGAAGGGAAAAACCTGTAGCTGTCTAAGAACCGTAAGTCTCTGGTGATATCTTTAATTTTTCCTGTATGTTTACATACATAAGAATCTACTTTTATGGTTTGTGTAAAACTAATATATTCTTCATCTGTTTGTGGAATAACGTTCAATTTTCCGGATATATTTCCCAAGTCTTTCACAAACAAATGAGCATCGTAATTAGGCAGGTTATGTAAAAACACCGGTATAAAATTTGGATTTCTAAGTTTTAAATTACATTTTAAATGAGCTGGACCTCTGTAATGACCTGTCAAATGATTGTGGTCTCTAACTTTATAGTTATCTTCCGTAAATTCTCCGCCACATACATAACATCTTGTGGCTTCTTTGTATTTTTCGAATTTATCTGATGGTAAATACATTTTCTTATTTATTTTCAACAGACTATAAATTCTCTTGGTTTCTTTTTCTAAATATTCTACAAACTTTTGGGAAGCATATTTCCCATTATATATTTCTAAACGGGAATATTCATCTGCTTCAGATTGTGTATAGCAACAAAATGAATTAGGATTGTGCTTCTGAATGTTCATGGTGTAACTTGAGTTTTGATTTGGTTGACACGTATCTATTTTTGCCAACGTTGATTCGAAATCAGCATAAATTGCAAAAGGATGCATGATTGTTTTTTGGTAATGTTTAAATTTCAATTTACCTCCTTCAAGAACATACTTTGTTGGAGTGTGAACTGAACAATCATTAATGTGGTTTATTAATAAACATTCTTTTGTGAATGGCCATAAACAATATGGATAGACATGTTTTTTATGACCATCTTTAGTTTGCATAAATGGACTTAATGACTTCAATAATACATAATGACTTCTATTTTCATCTGTTAACAATAAAAGTGATATAACATCGTCATTTTTACCTTTGTTATTCTCAGAGGACATAATTCTTTCAAGTAATTGAGGTTGTAAACATTTACTGACACATTATTGTTTCTCTCAAATTTATCGATATCTTTAAGTTTCACTGGAAATGTTATGTCTCTGAAATTTACCTTTTCAGCTTCAGTTTTTAATCTTTTAGATATTCTATTGCCGTTTTCTCATATCGGCAATAATATTTCGCTACACTCCACATAAAGCATTTATTATCGGTATTTTTAATATTATTTAGTTTATAAGTCGACTTTTGAAACTTTTCAGGTAATTCTATATAACTAGAACCTTTGATAGGTTTGTATTCAATGTTTTTACATTGAAGTCTAATATTTTATCTGTTATCCAGCCAGAGGAGTTTTTTGTATATTCTTCAATCTTTCTAATAGCTTCTTTATACAGATCATCAATGTTTGTGAAGTTTTTCGATATGCCTACAAACTTACCTGTATTCATCCATGCTGTTGAATATTCCTTTTCATTTTTTTCTTTGTTTTTAGAAAATTGAACTAAAATTGCCAATTGTATCTTCATATTATCAAACTTTTGCTCTCCCAAAATTGATCTCACAACCGGTGTTAATTCCTCATGAAAACTGTCGGATCAATAACTGATATATCAGAGAACATATATTCCAGGCATTTTTCATTTATGGCACATTATTTTCCTTTGAAATTACAGCCATAAACGTTTCTAAAATGCTTCTTTGTTTTCTTATGCTGTTGTAGATTTTTTACTTCTACTTTACATATCTTACATACCTTTTCCTCAAAAAATGAATCGAAAATTAATTCTTGATTCATGTTTTTAATATGCCTAGTAGATTTTAGATATGTTTTTAGATTAGAGACATTTATTTTACATATATTACAGAAATCTTTGTTTTTATCAAAATATAGATCCGAGACTAATAGTTTACTCACGTTTTTATTGTGTTTCATGCTTTTCTCGTGTCTTCTCAAGTTTATGATGTAAATATTACATATATTACAAAAATTGTTACTTGAAGTCATCTTTACTGAAATTTTCTTCAAATTATTATGCCTTTTTGTATTCTTAGTATAAGATATATGTGATACACGTATACACGTATACACGTTCCATTTTTAATAAATTATTTTCTCAGTATATTTTAAAAATTTCAATGTTTTTTTCCAATGTAAATTTTAAAGTATTCTGAAAATTCATATTAATCAAAATGAAAAGCAATATTCCATATGAAGTAATAGATGCTCAAAAATTTGCAAACTCGATGTATTTACTTTATTTACAACCAAAGGTAGCTCCTCTCGTTATTGACTAACGAGACAACCATAAAAAGAAAAACACATTGAAGAATTGAACTTAATAAAATGGAAGATATTATTACAGATATTCAAAGAGAAGTTGTTCTCAATACTGCAAAAATAAATCAATTACAATTAGATGTTAATCAAATTCGAAATGATGTCGAATTAAATAGGGAAGTTAGAACTCAATTACAGTCAGATATCATTCATCTTGAAACATTAATCAGTAACGTTTCTTATGACACCATAGGTAGCTTTTTCTCTCGTTATTGCCCAACGAGACAACCAATAAGAAAGAAAAATACATTGAAAAATTGAACTTAATGAAGTAGCAAATTTAAAAAAACAATGTTTACAATTGCTACAAACAGAAAATAAATTTTGGAAAATGAGTTGTAGTTTATTAGTTATATAAAATGGTGTATATGTGGAAAGACAGTAAAAGAAATAATCAAAAGAATCACTTCATTTTTCCTTCTCCTGGCTTGAGATGTCTCATCGTAGGGAGATCAAACTGTGGTAAAACTTCTTTATTAATAAAACTTCTGTTAGAAAAATCTGTCGATTTTAGTCATCTTTTTCTGTACAGTAAATCAATACATCAACCAGAATATAAACTGTTGAAGAATGCTTTTGATAAAGGCTATAACCAATCTGAAATAATTGAATTATTTGAAAAGGGCAATGGTAATATTGACGATTTCCTTGAGAATTTACCTAATAAAAGAAACTCAAAATCTAAAATTGAATATTTTCAAGATATGACAACTATTCCTGACCCAAGTGACGTAGATTAAAAAAAAATCTTTTTATTTTCGACGATATAGCAACTGAAAGAGATCAAAGTAAAGCTGATAGCTTTCACGCTAGAGGTAGACACAACAACTGCTGTTCAATTTACTTATCACAAAATTATTATTTATTACCGAGACAAACAATTAGAACAAATGCTAACGTTTTAATTCTTTTTGGTTTAGACTCAACTGATATGAAGAACATTTACACAGATATCATATCTCAGGACATGCCCTTTGATGAATTTAAAGAGTTTTGTTCAAACACATACAAAGAACCATATAATTTTATCTTTATTAATAAAGACAGACATCCACTTCAAGGTGGGTACTTTCAAAACTTTGATAAATTATGTATTCCTAAAAAATACTTCAGAGAATGGAATTATTCCTGAACATACTATTTATTGTTTCTATTGATGAAACCCTTGTGGTTAGATTAAGAAAATTGAAATTTATATCTAAAAGTGACTTAGTCGTTTGTGTAAGTCGTTTTGGCTTTTGAAAGTCAAAAATCGTCAAAGAATGAATCTTTTTTGGAATTTTTTTTTAAATAATTTCAATTATAAGCTAATTGGGGTGAATTGTGCCCTGATTGGTATTGTGCTTACTACTCATGAACAAGAAGAACAGCCTGAGTTGAACGTAGTGAAGAAGAGCAGTGAATTTACACTGATACTCTTAGTACAAATCAATCTTAAGCCACAGGAAAAATAAATCTGTATAACTTGATACTAATTGATACTTTACTTTACTAATTGATACTTGATACTTGATACTTTATTAGATTCCACTGAAAGATAGCATAATAATAGATCACTTGAACCTTGAACATCAGAGGGGTTATAGTAGCCCTCCTATATGATGTGGTCAAATATCAAATTACACTGCTGTACTTTATTCTGGATTCACCTTAGAAAAACATCATGGTAAAAGAACAAGGAACCTGTAACAAAAAAATTAATTTTTCTTCACTGTGTACTGCCATGATCTACTCGCTAATCTTCTAATTAGTGAATAAAGAAATGCATCAAGCCTATGTAAAAAAATATCTCTCCAATATACAATTCAACAGAGCAACGTAAAATACTAAAACACAGCCAAAACATTATGAATGAAACACTATTTTGTACTAACAACTCTTTCTTTGCACTGTCGGAATTCACGTCCGGTAGTAATGTCATGTAGGCACGCAAATTTCCTATATGAGTTTTAAATGTTTTGTTCTCAATGAAATCAGGGTCCTCTATTCGTCTACGCCCGCGAAAAAGGGGGAGTTTTGAGCCTGATAGGATTGTTCCTGATCTCGGCATGTTTGCTGCAATATCTCTTGCTAAACTACTAGTATTTGTATTGGGGCTACCTGCCGCGCTAGCTGCTGGTTCAGTCATTTCTGGATTGCTTTCAGCACGAAATCTAGTTTTACTTATTCGATCTCTACTTGTTTTGGTCGCTGTTGCTCTAATAGTTTCTTCTGAATCGGACGTGCCCGACATACATTAGTCAATAATTTTTCTGCACAATATTAATACTTGTAAATCAAAATTTGCTACAGATCAATATTACACACCCTAGAAATCAATATTACACACCCTAGAAATCAATATTACACACTACTCGGAAATCACTTCAATAAACACACAATTTACGAAATAAAGCACTCATAAAAAAAATTTATCACTCACTTCTAAACGCTATAGCTATCTTGCACAACTTCAATTTACTACTGTGGCGGCACTGCTCTTGCTACTCTGCTCTTGCCTGACGCATGCTGTCTGTTCCTTGCTCTATGCACTGCGCATGGCCTTGAGCCGATGAAAAAAATAATCTGCTTCTCGCAGAAAACTACTACTAAAAAACTATTACTCTGCCTGCATGTGCTGCCTAGTAAGCGCAATAAGGAGGATAAACTATCCGTTAATTCAGTGCAAGCTATTATTTACTTAGCTTCCACTGGCTGAATGAAGTGAAGTGAAGTCGATCGCCACTGTAGACGTACACTGGGATGAATGCAGGAAGTGAAGTCGCTCGCCACTGTAGACGTAGTAGTCGTTGTAGATCACTCGTTGTAGGGTGTCGCTTCAAACTGTAGTTGCAGTACCACTTCTATGTCTTCTCCGGCTTCAAAGATGAGTACTTTGGTTCGGAAGGGGTAGCAGGTATCTATCCACGCTGAAAACTGCACGATATAGGTCTCCAGCAGTTCAGTATACGGGATTTTGAAGCTGATGTTAAGCACAGACGGTAGTAGTCGAAGACTCGTATTGTTGTTGCTACCAGTCATTGACGCGATTTAACAATTTTCTCTTTTTTTCTTGACTTTTGCTGTACTTCAAAAATCTTCGTAGTAGGAATTTATCGTAGGTTTTCGATCTTGTAGTAATCTTCTTCTAACGTTATACTAACTTCTTCACAACGTCGTGGATTTAGTCAAATACTGGCCACCATATATGCCGCTAAGGGTGCTGCTTGGTCGTGGTGAGGAAACTCCGGAGACGTTTTCTTAGGTGTTTACTTCGAGGAGGTGACGAGAACGATAGCGCCAGGGCTAAGATTCCCACTGTTTATAAAGACTCCGACGCGCATGGGGACACAGCTCCACATTTATAGAACTCATATGGGATCTTATCAGGGCCACATGCCTTTCCATTTTTCACTTTCTTCAAAAACTTACAATCTTTTCACAAGTGATTTCGTCTTCCATTTGCAGTTCACGTTCATCAATCAGAAAATTTACGGGTTCATCATCTGTAACCTGCTCATTCATTCCACCAATGTGATCCCAGTATTCGTCAACTGCTTTCACCATTTGCATCCTATCTTGCACACTGCAACCATTGACTACTAATTCATCAACTTGAACTTCACTACCTCTATCATTACCAAGTATAAACTTAAACCAATCATTTATTCCATCCGGACCTTTCTTTCTTAGATTTTCAACTTGGTGTCTTTCCTCTATAACTCTAGCCTCATTAATCATTCTCCTTACTTCCTTCTGCTGGTCCTTGTACTCATTCCATTCACTCTGCCATTCATCCTCAGTAATTCTGTTTCTTTCATACATTTTCCTCATACTGCGTTGTTTCTTATTTAAAGTCTTTCTTCTCATTTGTTATTCCTTTATCTCACTTGTAAACTACCTGGCATTTCCTATCCCTTTCCTACATTTCTTTCTGCCAATCTTTTGCTCTGCCACATTGTACAGGGTTCTTGCAATCTCACTATTCAGGTCATTTACATTTCCCCACCTGTTCCAGTTGCACCTACTCAATTCATTCTTAAATTCTTCCCAGTTTGCCATTTTTATCTGCCAACTTTCTTTCACCCTACTGACCTTCTGCATTGACTCCTTTCTACCCCAGTTATATTCGAGCACAAGCATTTTATGATCACTATCAGTATCAAAATCATCTTCATCTACAAACATTTCTTTGACACACTCTCTTGCTCTACTATTCACAATCATATAGTCAATTGCAGTTTTCCATTCCCTGCTTTGCCATGTATGCAAGCCATTTCCTATTGTGACATTCAGGTTTTCAAGTTCATTCTCATCAAAAAATCTATTAATTTTTGTCCATTTGCATTCACCGGCTCACCATGTATACCAACATGGCCATTCATGTCCCCCATCACAATCAGAGGGCACCTGCAATGTTCTCGTACAATCCTTGTTAATATTTCATACTTTTTTACATTCTCTTCATGAGCTAAGATCCCATCAGTTGTCATATAACATACAATCACAACAACACATTCTCAGGCATGCATTCTTTCACACTTAATTGCTAACAAATCTTCACTTTCAGGTTCATTTCCTACAGGAAGTTCCTCTAATTTCCAATTCAGAGCATTTTTTAAAATGAGACCCACTCCACCACCTCTTCTTTGCCAACTTACGCGCCCTTTTCCTATCATATGGTAGCTACTTACTCTCCTTGCATTTCAAACTGACTCTATCACGCATTTGGGTCTCTACTACACCAACACAATCCAAATTTCCATTCTCAAATTCTGCTACAAGGTCATCTAACTTTCCTGCATTCCATCCACGCACATTTATGCATCCAAACCTCACAACACTATGGGACAATTTACTACATTTTTCATTTTTGCTCGGACAGCTTTTCATTCATCCTCCAGCGCCGAGTTTCGAACCCGGGTCTGCCGCACGGCGGCAGAACCTCTAACCACATGGCTATGGCGAGCTCCGCTTTAAGGAGATCATGCCGGTTTTTCAACTTTTTTCGTCTGATTCGTTTGAACATTGGCCAGTATATATATTTTTTGAAAGTAAAGTTTTTTACTCCTGTCACTTTTTCGATTTTCGCCTTATTTTTTTTAAGAAATAGTAGTTTTTTGGTACATTTTTATGTATATTTCAAGATGTATCTCCTCAATGAGTTTTGATGCTAGAACAAAACCAAAGACAGTTTTAGAAACCTTGAAGCATTTCTAACAAAACAAAGTTATTCAATTTTAACATTTTGAAAAAATTTTCTGTGATAAGCGATATTTTACCATTACATCACAAAAAAATATTTTTGGGATTTGAGCTATGTAATTATATTCGTAAATTAGGAAAAAAACGAACTTACTTTTGTCAGAAATGTTCCAAGCATTCTAAAACTGTCTTTGGTTTTGTTCTAGCATCAAAACTCAATGATGAGATACGGTTTGAATGTTGAAAGTTATTTGTTATGGGTATAAGCCAAAACAAAATTTTTTGTTGAAGTGTAATATATTGGACAATTTATGTAATTGAATGCAGTTTTAATTTTTATTTCGATAATTTCCATGCATAACTTCATATTCACACTGTGAATTGTTTTTTCCAAACAAAAAAAATCTCACCTATTTAAAAAATCAGGAAATTTTATATTTTCAGTCTGATTTTGATGAAATTTGACTCTAATATGTAACTTTTGAAAAGAAAAACAATCTTTTCATTTCATTTTTTTATTCGGGCCTTAGTTTTTGGCAAAATTGGACATATTGGTATTTTAGTTCATTTATATGGATATTTCAACCCGTATCCCCTCATTGAGTTTTTTGACATAACCAAAGACAGTTTTAAAATTCTTGGAACATTTCTAGCAAAAGTATATTCCAAATTATCCATTTCCCGTTTTATTTCCTTTTTATATGGGGTTGAAATGGGGTCGAAAATTCAAGATTTTTGTTCCTTACTCTCCTCCTCGTGGGGGGAGGGGATTTATTATCCGTAGCGTCATAAAATTTTAGGACCGAATAGTCACCACCTAAGGGTCCTTTTTCAACAACAACATAGAAAATACTCATCGAACCGACAGGGGCCTGACTGGGGCCTGGGAAGATCTCCTTAACGACCAGAGATACTTAGGAAATTTCAAGCGAAAAGTAAGCAACTTAATTTAAGGAAAAGAAACCATTCATACAAATAAAATAAAATTAAGAGGGAATAGACGCAGGAAGAATTAGGGGAAAACCATTGCACAAGTTCTAGCAAAGTACTGTCTGGGCCAAGTGATGAACACGGCGTAAGCCGCGCTCCAAGGTACACCTTCCAGTGAAGGCTTCAAACAATTTAAACAATTTAATAACAATTTCATATAAAATAAACAACCAAATAAATAAGCCTCCGCCAAAACAACACTTAACGTTACACCTGCCGCATTTAAAATCAAAGGCGAAAATTGTTGAAAGGAAGTATTCCGAGATGTTCAAAAGGATCTACTAAATCCCTTGCCTCAGCGACCAAGTTCTAGTTCAAAATACTCAGCGTATTGTTTATTTTATAGCTCATGGTGTTTCACAAGTATTTTACAGATATTTTTATGTCAAATTGTAAATTGAATACTGTTGTACATATATCTGGATAATAATTCATTTCATATTTGAATATATTTAAATCCCTCTGCTATAACTGCCCGTCGATATATATAATATTTAAATCCCTTTCCTATAACTTCCCGTCGATATATATATAATATTTAATACCCCTCCTATTACTACCCATCGATGTATATACATAGGCGCCAGAAAGTAACTCCGCACTGCCGTATTTTTTATAATATTTTAAATTATAGCAAATATAACTAATCATTTGAAGCAATCTTACACCATAAAATTCTACGCCTTTTAATCTATAGAAATGCATTTTCAAATTTATTTTTTTGCCATCCAGTAACTGTGTAGGCATCATTTTATATGAAATGTAAAAAGTCTGTAGGACAAAAAGAAACTCCGCATGTTAGGATTTCGATGTAAATATGCTATAGTGTCCCCTTTTAAGCTGCAATCGGGAATTTGTAATTGTTATCAGTGCTAGTGAAGACCATAAAGTGCTAAATCTTTAATAAATATTAGTCATGCCTCGTTTTTCCGTTGATAACCGCAAGAGATAATTAAACTACACAACAATGGAATATCCAACCGTGAAATTGGTCTTCCATTGAATTGTGACTGAAAAACCGTCCGGCTAACATTGCAAAAGCATCAAAAGACTGGCAGCGTTCATGACATCCCAAAATGTGGACGTCCAAGGGTGACATCGGCCAGAGAAGATCATGCCATCAAGATCCGGAGTCTTCGCAACAGATTTGAAAGTGTCCCAGAGCTGCGTAAAGAGTGTGGTCTTATTGGAAAGTGTTCTGTGTCAACTGTCAAAATTCGGCTGAAAGAGTTTAAGCTAAGGGGATGCATTGCCAGACGTAAACCAATGATATCCGCAAAGAACAGAAAGCGTCGCTTGACTTTCACCAATAGCCATAAAGAAACAGACGCTTTTTTCTGGAGCAAAGTTCTGTTTAGTGATGAATGCAAATTCAATAGGCTAGGCTTTGAAGCGATGGCCGGCAATTCGTTAGACGCTACAAGGGCGAAGAATTTAAACCCAGGTGTACAGTATCGACGCTGCAGGGTGTTGGTGGATCCGTGATGGTCTGGGGTGTCATCAGTGTTTATGGTCCCGGGCCTATAGTTAGGCTGGAAGGCAGGGTAAATTCCCGAAAATACCTTCAAAAGCTGGGACAACACTTTATTGATTATTTTGAAAGTCTTCCAAATGTAGAATGCATTTCTATGCAGGATAATGCGCCTATCCACACGGCTCGCAATGTGAAAAACTTTCTTCGGGAGCGCAATATCCCCTGTTTGAATTGACCTGCTCAATTTCTAGACCTTAATCCTATTGAGAATATTTGGCATAACATCAAGCACAAACTACGGCACGAAAACATTAGAAATTTGGAAGAACTTTGGGGTAAAATAAAAGAGGAGTGGGACTGTCTGGATCAAGAGTATTGCCGTAGGTTGATCGAGGGCATGCCGAAAAGATTGAGGGCTGTTGAGGCACAGAAAGGTTGTGCCACGAAATATTAACCTAATGAATATGATAGATCACCAGAATTGTTCAATATTGTTCTTTAATTGAAGTTTTTTGTTGTGCGGAGTTTCTTTTTGTCCTGCGGACTTTGTCCATTCCATATGAAATGACGCCTACACAGTTACTGGGTGGCAAAAAAAATAAATTTGAGAATGCATATCTATAGATTAAAAGGCGTAGAATTTTATGGTGTAAAGTTTGCTTCAAATGAATAGTTATATTTGCTCTAATTTAAAATATTATAAAAAATAAGTCGGTGCGGAGTTACTTTCTGGCGCCTATGTATATTTAAATCCCTCTCCTATAACTACCGGTCGATACACATTCAAATCTGTGAGCAAAAGCTGCCTGGAATAAAATATTTCATATACACGCCAGACGCAACAAAGTATCAATACACCCCCACCAATGAGGTAGAGAAGCCACCATCAGATATACACTCACACACACCTGCGCGTGTACGTCACGTATACCTGTCACAGGAAACATCACTCGGCTAAGTCACATATCTATCTTTTTTGTGTGAGCTCGAAAGCTTCCAAAATTTAGATAAGCATTTTAGAAGTCCAATATCCGATTTTAGTTAAATTTATGTTCATTTTCCTTAGTCTTTATTATTTATATAATATAAAACCTGCGACGCTATTGAGAAATTTTTATTGAATTAATTTGATTAAATGCTATTTTTTACTTTTTAGAGAATTTTTTACACGTAAAAGTTGTTAGTTTTTAAAAATTTAACTGTTTATACCACGTAATATAGCTTAAAAATAGTTAAGGGTAACATAAGTAAATTCAAACCGTGTTTCCCCCACCATGTTCCCACGCAACAAAACGCCCACTTCACAACTTGACGCAGCTATAAATTTGTGTGATAGAGAATTTATCACAACTCAATGTCAACTTATTCTGTGAATAAATGTTACGTTATTTATCCCTGAATATCAAGTTTACTGATATTAGGAAATCAAATGAACACTGGGTCACCGTTAGGTTATTATTATTATTATTATTATTATTATTAATATTATTTATCCAATATTATTTACCATGTCCTTATATGATGCTACGACAGGTGTCTCTTTCAATTTATATAAATTAATAAATGTACATGTATATATTTAGTGCGTAATTTCTGCTATATTGTTACAACGGGCATCTGAGTGAACACATTAAATTGGTTGGTGCGTGTGTCTGTGCGCTCACAAGGACGCTAATGACCGTATCTGTGATACGACTTTCACCAGTGCACAAGTACAAGAATATTTTAATGGCGGGTACTATTGGGATGGATTCATTTGTTGGGCATCTACGTCTGGAAGATTTGTCTGAAGGAATTACGAATCCTGTCATTTGGACGGGTCGTGTACACTAATTATATTTAAATCCCCCAGTCATGTATACCAGAGTGTACATACACACACACACACACACACCGATGAAGTAGAGTAGCCACTATCATACACACACACACGCATATACAGGTAATATATCCGCGCGTAGTTCCCTGTGTATGTGGGCAGGGCTTCGAATATGACCATCGGAATTGGTATCAGTTTAAACTTCAAACTTAAATAATTTATAGAACCAGCAGAGCATGATATATATCATCTTGTACCTTGGTTTTTTAGCTTCAAACAATGTCCTTCACACGGCCAAGTTTATTGTTTTTTCGTTCCAGAATTTCCCACACCGTGAAGCTAGAGATCCGATGTTGACATTCATCTTTGTTCAAAATATTGCAACATATGTCGTTATTGAGGCGTCATTTCACAATAAACTGAAATTGCGAGTCAAAGACTTCTTCATGAATTTGTGGTGCCTAAATTTTCAATTATTTGGGATAGCTTAACTCTTAACGACGTTTTCCGTTAATTAAGCAACATGGAGGGTAAGCTGTTGTAATTTTTTTCAGTGTGCGCCAAGTTCACATGCAACATAATGCCTATATCAATTGTTTGACTCAGCAATATATTTATTGTGATAGTGAATTTATCAAACCTCAATGTCTACTTATTATATACCTAAATATTAGATTATGGACCATGTATATTGAGTTGACCGAAATTGAACAGTCATATAAGTCAGTAATCCGCATCAGATCATTATATATGCAACATTATTCATCCAATGACCAATAATCCTTCAGCCAATACCCACCACAAGCGCACACGCCCACCATCAATAACAGCAACAAAATATAACAGCAAAAACAATACCATTTAATGAAGCCTGAAATATTAAATGAAGTTAGCCATCGAACAACCAAAACAACAGCAACTATTGGCGGAACTTTGAGCGTTCACGCAGAGAGTCTATTTTTATTACTAGTATATTTGATTTAATAATATTCTATGTGTTCTAGGTTGCATTGAGGTTGCATTCGAAGGGGACTTATTCAAGATAGTGGAATCCATGTACGGTGATGTGTGTGACTTCATCAATGGTGTGTGGTGGTGGTATTGGTGATAACCGTTAAGGTAGTTGTGGTGTATGGCAAAAATCCAAGTGTAAAACACCTGTAAAGTACAATAAGCTGTAAAAAATAATGTACGAAGAACTTTTCGTTGAGTTGTTAGGGTAAATTTTGTATTATTCTACTTGTAGGAGATGCAGACCGAGCCTTGCAGACAGCGAGAAGCAGACTACAGTGAAATGAATTACTTATATGGAATAATTTGTTCTATTGATAGATCTATTCAATATTGGAGGCTAAGTGAAAAGATGAGAATTTGAGAATCAAATACTATCCTTCTGAATATTTATTACTGTATTATAAACATTGTGACCTGAAAGAATTAAATATTGATCGAATTTGAAATTAGTAATGTCCCCCACAAAATTAATTATATACAATTGATGTAAAATATCATGTACATAATAACTTTTTGACAAAAAAAATAATTTGGGTTTTAAGTATACTTTTTCCATTATACTATGATCTATGAATCATTTTTGTGTTTTTTACTTCGAACAATCATAAAGACAATTTATTTGTACATTCAAATTAGGGTTATTTGAAGGCTTGCAATATTTCAGACAGTTCGTACATACGGCAAAAACTATAAAATTTTATGCTACTTTTTGCAGCCCACGGGCTCACAATAACCTAAAGAGAGTACAACGTCAGGAGTATGCCGGCGAAGTGCGCATGTGAGAAAAATTTAATGGAATTTTTTTCTAGTCACAAAGGAAAATATATTATTGTGATTTACCTGTGAAAAACAACTTATGGTTGAATATATTGTGTCATTATTATCCCCAAATCTCATTTAGACTTTTTTGTCCATGTTTGCTTCTATTCTGGTAATCTCAGTTGGACGAATTTGTCCACATTAATAAAAACTTATAATGTTGAAGTTTTCTGAAAACTAACAATAGCAAAGCATTTTACAATGTATTAGAAACTTATTTGAAAGTTCCAGAAATATTTCTTATTTAAAACACAAAAATTAGTAAAGGGTTAATTCTGAAGGACAGTAAAAGGTTATAATTCTGAGTATTGGCTCCCGCGCGCCGTCCAGTATTATATAATATTTTTTATTTACTATTTGATATAAAAATTTCGATCTGATTATAGAAATTAATATTGGCCACAGATTGATTAACCCATTCCAAGCGGCGGAACTATATATATATATTTTCGTCCAAAAAATGGTCCCATTCAGCGGCGCGTCTATATATATTCGCTGTTTCATTCCGCCTGCTACACATAAGCGGTGGCTACAATACAAAGACTGCGTGCAGAAAAGTGATGTCTGCCATCCTTTTCACTTCCTCAGACAATTTTAAGCAAGTTGAATAATGATTTCAGAGCCTTACGAGACGTTAATATGGGTGGCGCGTGATTGCGGGGCAGGAGAGGTAGCAGAGTTGCTCCTATCCTTTGCTATCATTTTTTTGTTCGTTTTCTCAGTTGAATTGAAACTTTTTGACCTGCTGATATTCATTGTCTTCTAATAATAAGAACGATTATAATAATCTTCTCTAATAATAATATAAGTAATAATTTAATTTAAGAAATCTTACATGCTTTTGTAAGCAAAACATTTCTTATACATTCTGCTCAAGCTTTCCACTTTAAATCTGAGGAATCATATTCAGATGTATCATTCCATCTGTGATCGTAAAAACACATACCTGCTTCCTACCAACGTACTTATTATTTTTACGTCAGCAATAGAGTATAAAAAATGTCGGTACGTATCATAAATAAAAATCCAAAACAGGTCTTTACTTTAGAAATTATTCAAATGGGAATTTCTTACTTCGTTTTTTATGTACGATCATGAATAACCTAATTATTATGCCGTTTATATTCATTTATTTAAAAAAACAGGTCCAACTTGACCCTATTAAGCAGCAGAAACTATATATAGTCACAAACTCATTCCTTCCATTTAGTGGCGCGACTATTTATGGCGAGGAGAAGTGACTGTCATGAACAGCGGCAGCTACTATATGTAGGTCATTTCAAAATGCGTCCTCCGGTAGAGACCTGCCTCTTGGAATGGGTCAAGTATTGGGTGCTGAGTTTAATAATGTGATTATTATTCATAAATAATGTTTACTTAATATAATTTGTATCACACTCAATATATTATTAATACAATTTATCTGTGGGAATTAAAAGCTTTAGCAGAATATTTAGAGAATTATTCACGTTTTCATACCAGAATACTTACCTGACGTCGACTATATATTGTCTGAACAGCTCTATTTATTTCATTTTTCCAGTCCCAAATCCAATAATAAATCTAATCACAAATCTATCAATAACATCAGCACCTAATTCAACTTACGGACAGCATCCGACACTACATTAATCTGAGGCCTATATAGGCTGAACTAATATCCAATACCAGATTGATTAATTCACTTTTAATAGAAAATAGCAGAATAATATCCAATACTGGACATGGGAGCCGATACTCAGTAGTTGTATCCAATACTAGACATGGGAGCCAATTCTCAGTAAGCGAATCCAAGTGGACACGAGAGCCAATACTCGGTAAATTATTCAATACCGGAAGTAGGATCCAATACTCAGAATTAAACAACTCTCTCATGATCACATTCCGGGCTCTACTTCCCGAATGTATTCCACATCAGATTATTCTCACCCCGTGGGATACACAAAATTATTTTTTAGACCAAATTAATTTTAACTTTCCCGCTTCAGCGACTTGAGATAATCAATATGTTAAAACAACCATATTTTGAATACATAAATCGTGTTTTATTTCTCCATATTCGAATTATGAAACAATAAAATTGAATTTCGCATCAAAAACCTCAAGAAGTAAATATGTTATACATCGAATTACTTTTTTATAATTCATGTGAACATAACTCTTTCAAAAAATTAAAACAAATATTATAATTTGGGGTAACGACGTAATTTTCGAACCTTACCGAATGTGAACCTTCACGAATTGAAAGACAACCCTATTTTAAATGACACGCTATCCTCCTATCCATTGCAAATAGCTTCTTAATTTTCAAATGATTTGTGAATGGACTTATGTTATTAAACAATTTTTCAGATGATGAAGATGACCTTAGAGGTCGAAACGTTCAGTTCTCAATTCTCTTATTTGATTAAAACATAATGGGCTAATTTGAAAGTTACTGTCCTTGTTTTTTATTTATTTTGAGATTATGCGAAAGGCTAAACTTCAATATTTTTCAAACTATGGTAGTTGTAGGGGCGACAGTATTCCTTCTGCGTCCGGTTCTCTAAGAAATTGACGTACTTTATACGTGATGGGTAAAGAGCAAACGATTTCCGAACCATCGATTTCACTCGCTGTGAGCAGGGATGGAGCTCCTCCAGGCTCCCTCCTAGCTGTAATTTGCATTTTATAGAATGTTAGCTTCAGCTTGTTCGACGGTTTAATTGTCTTTTGTTCTTTGCAGTGCCACACCCTAGAACCCTAGAGAACTAGCTTATTAGGAATTTGATAGGGTCTCTATTTCTTGCAAGAGAGTGTAATCCTGTGTTTCTGACAGCCCTGTTTGTCTGATAGCCCTGTATCGCTGATAGCCATGCGTTGCTGATAGCCTGTGTTACTGATAGCCCTGTGTTGCTGATAGCCCTGTGTTGCTGATAGCCCTGTGTTGCTGGTTTTATTAACGAATCGTGCCCGCTTTAGATTTCCTCTCTTTCGCCTCCCCTACATGGTCTAGAGAGTCTCGCTAGCAATGCTTCATTGATAGTGTACCTGCAGGCTGGACGTCCTCCTTGCCCCAGTGGAGCTACGCTTGAGCCGCTCTACGCTCACTGCAGTTAGATGTTTCACTGCTGCATCACCGCCTCTTCTGCTGAACTTTGTTACCTCGCCCGCGCTTGCATTTGTCTTCCTCTGCATTCGTCCGGCCTGACTCTGCAGGGCTCCTCCGAGCCCGCTTATTTATTTTTAGTTGAGTTTATCGTTTCTCTTCCGTTATCACTAAATTAAGTAAGTAGTTGTGTACCATCCCGAGGATCTCGCTCAGTTGGAAGTCATGACTGTGCATCCCCATAAATAGAATTCCTAGGGATCTTTTCCGACTTTGGCTCTGACAATGATTATCAAGAACAGTGTTTACTATTCTTCTAAAGGGCATGTGGGAAACATTTGCAGGTGTGTTGTGAGTGTACATGGAATAGTGGCTACTCTACCTCATCGGTGTGTGTGTGTATGTATACTCTGTTACACATGACTGGGCGATTCATATGTAACTAGTGTGCACGACCCGTCACAGATGGCGAGACTCAACATTTTCTTCAGAAAAATCCTCCACATGTTGTTGGGCAACCAATATATCCATCCCAATAGTACCCGCCATTAAAATATCCTTGTACTTGTGCACTGGCGAAACTCGTATCACGGATACGGTCATTGAGCCGTCCTTGTTAGCGTCACAGACGCACGCACCAACCAATTTAATGTGTTCACTCAGTTGTCCATTGTGATATCATAGCACAAATTACGCACAAAACATATAAATTTATTGATTTATATAAATTAAAGGAGACACCTGACGTTTCATCATAAAAGGATAGGGTAAATAATATTGGATAAATAATAATCTAACGCTGACTCAGTGTTTACTTGATGTCGTAATATTAGTTAACTTTGATAACTAAAATATCATTTAGTATTGATAAAATAACACGCATCACCTCACATAGTTTGCCATTAATCAGTCCCCTCATCATGCGACATGAAGTTGCAATGTTTAACTTGACAATGTTAGCCTTCAGTATTGCTTGTAGTGTGTTCTCGTAGGTACTAATTTTTTATCTTCTATCAATGGGTTCAATGGAAAATGTATATTTTTTGTCATTTTTAGTGAGTCAAGACTTATGTCAAGACTTAAGAATATACTTATGCAAATTGAGTTATGCTATGAGTTATACTGTAAAAACTGAACATAAATTCAAGTCATTCTTCACTTATACGAGAGCATGAACTATAAATAGATAGGATCAATATTATCGGTAAAATTGAAGACAACTGAAAAAATATAAGAATTGGCAAATAACGAAAACGATTTGGTGAAAATCAGAACAAAACAAATACCTAGTATAGATTAATGAGGTTCAAAATTTCCTATGTAAAGTTTTAAATTATTTCATCAGGTTTTCTTAGAGCGCTATTGCAGAAATAGAAAGTTAGTACCAAGTGTTAATTTGGAAAAGACCCCTCCCAAAAAGAGGAGGGGTCTATACCACTCCTCTTAGGAGGAAGGAAATCTCTAAGTGCCTTAAATGTCCAGAAATGAACGTTAGATTTAATTTTAAATTAAAATCATCTTTTTAGGTGCAATACGTGAGAAGTTAGATTAGTATAGAAATCAAAATCCACCCAATATTAGCCTTATCGAGAAAATCGGCCGACCATTAATGGGGTAGGGGAACCTCTATCTCTGCCTCCCAAGGAAGCGTAAGAGAGTTTTATTATACATTCCAGGGTGGAAAATGATTTGATGTTTAAACTGAAAACAATTTGAAGTTTGTAGGTGCAATAGGTTAAAAATTAGAATCCGCCAAATATGTGCCTTATCGAGAAAATCGGTCAACTTTTGGGGGGCTTGGAGAACTTTGCTCCCTGCTCCTCAAAGGCCTTGAGGAATTTTTTAACGTACGTAAAAATATTCCACTCGTCACGAGCATTAATTTGGTACTAATTTCAAGATTGTAAGATAGTTTAGAAATTACCTTATTTGTCCTTGTTCAGAGGTTCCTTCTGAGGTTCCCAGTTAGGGGCCTAAAAATGGCTATATTAGTGATAACTGTTGAAAATAAAATGAGTGGATTTGATCAATTCTGCATCTAAGACTATGAGGTCAATATTTGGAACAATATTTTTAATCTTACGTATCAACTAGTATGCAAAACATAACTTCAGAGAAAATAAAAATCTTTACCGCAACCTTAACTAATGCTATTTCCTAAACCAAAAATTCTAGAAAAAGTTCATTGGAGTCAGGTACATGAAAAGGAATTGTTGAACGACATGGATTCCCATGTCAAGGTATTCTCTAAGTCTTACAATCTTTCTTAAGAAATGTAAAAATGAACACAGTGGGGCGACTCGCTTTTGACAGTCCCCACGAACATTGACATACGAGCTTTACCTCTTCTGACAACAAGGAATTATGTTGAAAGTGTAATAATTCGAATGGTGTAATGATTTGTATGGGTTTTACTATGGAGGAGCCCTATCGCTATCAAGAGAAATTACTCCAACAAAAAATTACCCTATCATGAAAAACTGCTCGTTAAAAATTATTCTATCAAGGGAAATCATATGACTGAAAAGATGTGACTTGATTGCCCTATAAAATTATTATTCTATAAAAATAGGGATTCAAGATTAATTTTTGGAAGCTTGTATGAACTCTTTCCAAGGATCTCAGCAGAGATCAAAATCTAAGTCTTGGTTACATTGAAGACGATGCTTTGTAGTGACTGGGAGTAATAAAAAAGTGTGATTTACTTTTATTTAAGCTTACAGGTCATGATGACTTGGTCTTAGTTGCCCTCATAAATCGATGTTTTATAAATTAATTATATATGGAAAGCCTATAGGGATCCAAAAACTTGCGTACTTCCAAACTTTTAATTGAATCTTTCATATTGGCATTGTATTTTAATTTTACTCCAACTCTGATGGCTCTACTTCGCAGAGTAAGGAGCAAATTATTTTTTTAACAGTTTCGTGTCATGCTTCTGTTTTGCATTGTAAATGTGGGAAAATCAGTGTTTGATAAATCTTTCTTTAGCACCACTAAGTATCATAAATGTAGTGTGAAGAAAGAAAGATAAAGAAAAACAGTTTATTTCCTATAAAGTTCACATGAAATACTGGACATTGGTTTTTGAAACATCTTAGCATTAACATCCTTAGCTGATAATTACACATTGGTATTGTAATACCCAGGTGAAATGTCGAAACAAAAGGAAAAAATTATCCACAGAAAAGCACATCAAAAATGAGTTGCCTTCGTTGCGTAACCTGATTTTAACAGCGCATTCAAATATAAGTAACTAAGAAAATACCATCCTCGTAACGCTTGAAAAATACTTTCGTTAGTGGGCACTTATAATGAAATATAAGTAAAAAACGCATTCAGATACCTTAACATAAAGATCCGTATGTCTCGCGGAGATTTGCGGATTTTGATCTTCACTACGTCAACGCGAGTGAACGGACATCAAGGGACGCTAAAGATACGAGGTTTCTTCAGTTTTATTTCAAGCCCCGTTGACTCCGTGAACTGCACAAACAAGTATATTTCAGGTTCGGCACAATACGAGGAATAACCGCATAATAAGAAAACTCCTAGTTCGAAGATATAGATGACCGACTGATTAAGGTATATAATACCGCATAATAAGAAAACTCCTAGTTCGAAAATATAGATGAGAAGTAGCTGACTAAGGTACGAAAAGCAACTAAATCAATACATGGAAAGGGATGCAACTACATCAATACATGGAAAGGGGTCAATAATTATCGGGCCAAACGCATAACACAATGAGACAACTATTGGAACATCTGAGGCAGAATATTAAGGGGGGTTTTATTTTCTAAATAGGAAATACATTTTTATGCTTTGTTTTGAGCACACAGTAACGCAAAAATCCAATTTTATAAACATACACATGGAATATTTTTCTTTAGCTTCCCATTATAGTTTCAAAACTATTAAATATGTGCACTGTGGTCAAAGGAGGACAGTACACTCGCACACACTAATTTTAGTTGCCGGGACTCGGCTTTAAAATGAGTTCTAATTGTTTACACAAGTTAAATGCTACAGTAGTACTGGTTTACAACCTCGGTGAGACGACCTGACAGTACCCCCGTATACTCACAAACGATGGGGGAAGGTCCCTCACACGTTGAAATAGCCTTTCTTTTTCAACCTACAGAAATTAATTTTTCTTATTTTTCTTTACTCTACCTGGGGAGGGGAAAAAGTTTAAAAGGGTTAGGTCTCTGATGCAGGGGCAACGCTAAAATAGTGACAGCAGACTAGTACTACGGCCTATTCAGCCGCAGAATAATCAGAGCTTAAAGTTAATGTACATGAATACAGCAGATCAGCTATTGTCAAAAAATCCTACTGTCAAAAAACGGCTATCTCATTGAACAGCCTAATACTGAAAAGGTTGAAATGAGTCAGCAAATTTAAATTACCTAATTTAAATACATGTGAACTGCCCCTAGGGCAACAAGTACACGTTGGCCAACGTCACCCCGAGAACACAAAATCACATGGGCGAGTGGTCGCATAAATTTCTGGGTATATTCCCAGTCTACTTTTGAAAGTGCTTTAACTCTCGGTTTCTACCTTACTGACTGGCGCAACTTGTCCAGCACAGCTCATGGGTTAGGAGCCAACAAGATATTGACAAAAAAAATGTATTTTATTTCTTAGTCAAAATTTGAGCTATGCACGGTCAAGCTGAGAAGTTGCTAGTACCCACCAGCTGTTCACCTCCTATGTTTTTTATACTTGAACACGTCATTTGTGATGGGTTAAACTGAAGTTCAATATTCAACTCAAAATTCAGAGTCAAATCAATGAGCAAATTTGTTAAAATCACACCTTCACTGGGCCTGCTAAATACCTTAGTTTACACAATCTGAATTGTTAAATTCCTAGCATCACAACACAGCATCCCAGCTGGAGTGAACATCAGAATTAAAATAAACGGCTAGTCTAACTCGATATAGGTGTTTCGCCGGTTACCAGCAGCATTATTGAATGCTCTAGAAACCGGCTGTTCACCACTATCAAACACACAACACATGGTGGCGGAGCAACAAGTATAGCAAGTTCGAGAACGCAAGAATTAAAATTAGTAGTTTTCTGGCACATAATCACACTGCTAAGCACACAGAAAAGTAAGATTATCCGGGGAGAAGCCTTTTCCATGAGCACTTTAGTCAAATAGAACGCTGCGTCAGTCTTGCGGACCAATACGAATCCGCAGAATGTTGCCGTATATTTTTTTCAAAATTCGCGTCTTGTAAGACGCGACACCTTAATTACTATATTCATCCATGGTTATCGTAATAGCCGTGTTAATTGTCGAAACAAATGATTCAGAGAAAGGCACGAAAAACATGCGTCCCCTTCGTTGTGGTAGTTTGATTTTGATAATGCATTTAAATACAAGTGACTAAGAAAATATAATCCATGTGATGCATTGCTGAAAGCCCTCTCGTTAGTGGGTACTTATATTGAAATATGAGCGTACGAACATAGGAACTAGTGATACGAGCATGAGGGATTGATGTTAAAAGTAAAATGGGCAGACTTGATTTATTTTGCGTCTAGAACTAGGAGGTCGGCATTCGGGATTTGGAACAATTTTTCACACTAATACATCAACTAGTGTGCCAAATGATGAGCTCGGATAGAATATAATACTCACCATAACGCTCATAGTAATGACACAAAAGAGTTCACCGGAGTCAAATACATGAAAAGGATTGATATATGATACAATGCTAGCCGTAACATTTTCAGCGTAGCTGGACCGTACAAAAGTTAACTACCTGAAATAGTGTTGTCATAATGTACCCACGTACGTAAGAAAGCTCTAAAATTTCTCAGCACGTCTAGTCCTCAATAAATGTCAAAATCTCTTTTGGAGCTCATCAAAGTACGCAATTAAAATACCTAAATGATGATGGTTTTTGCACAGTTCAGTAATGATTGCTTTTTTACAGAGTAAACTTTAATATATGGTAAATAAGGAAAGTTCTTTCATCAGATACAAGAAATTTAGGAAATTTATTATGATTTTGGCTGAGAATCTTTTTTCAATACTTGCCACATAACGGGAATTCATGAAGGTGACTATAGCAGCAATAAATTCTCTAGTTGATCACATGAGGCATTAAAAAATAACACGAACACGGCACGTGGCTTTCAAATTAAAAAGAAATTCAGGAATCAAATAGCACCCACGTAAGACGTGTTACCTCTGAATTTAACGGTTTTTTGAAAAGTAGAAGTAATAATTTTGCTACAGCGGACAAATGTAATTTCATTCAAGGTAATTTATGGATATGCATGGTAAATAACAGGTTTTCTCAATATTGCTGACGGAAGAAATATACTGGCGAGTCGCATCAATTTGTTGGGATAAAGAGTTACAGGAGATAGTAAACTGAAACGTTTCGTCGACGCATTGTAAAATGAGCTTTGATTTTAGTAGGAATTATCAAGCTGATATTTGCATGAGAAGTACACATAAGCAAGCGTTGATAAGATACATTAAACTTTTGAAAATGTCCTTCATTTATCCAATTTTTTGCTGATTTCTCTTGTACTTTTTCATGGGTGTGATTTAATTAATTCTCAAATTTCTCAGTTGAATAATATATATTTTTCTCGAGTAAAGAAATTTAAATAAATAAATGAACAATAAGTCATAAATTAAACAAACTAAAAATTACAAATGAGAAAAACGAATATACGTCAATTCTCTGACGAGGATCTTCCACAAAATTCACGTTGAATGGCAACAGTTTCCATGATGAATGGATGATATCACCGTAAGTTGCGATATCGCGTTTACAGATTGAAATGTGTTAGACTATACATACATTCCTAAACGAAAATAAAGCTTGCGCTGGCGTGGAAAAAAATATCTGTTAATTTCACAGGATTTATGTTTAGCATTGTTTGAAAAAAATGCCCTGTGGTACACTTATTTCTGTAGGCTTAGGCCTGTCACCAGCTTGTGACAGGTCGTTCTCCTTTGGTAATATTTTTTTACAGCTGACTAAATTCGTGAAACGGAATAGTTGGCGAATTGTTCATTCTTCATAATTCTTAACTCTTTGACCGCAGTTGATTAAACTGAGTTCAATATTCAATATTGATTTAAAGTTATTTGTCGTAAGTAATTCTGAAAACACCAAACATTATCTGGATCGTGCTTTTATTTAGCATCAATTAAGTATTTATGAAAATTGAGTTTGTGACTACTGGACGGAGCAGCATTATGAAAATCCCCTCCGTGGCCGCCGGTAGCGCACGTTGCAGTCAAAGAGTCAGGTGCATTGATGAATTAACTGATTAGATTTAGAATTTTGTTTCGAGAGATTTAACATATTAACCGCCATGTTATCCACCGGTGGTATATGGAGGGAATTTTATACTGCTGCTGACCGACCAGTAGTCACCAACTGAATTTTCATAAATACGAAATCAAAGCTAAATGAAGGTACGATCCAGATAATGTTTACTATTTTCAAAATTTCTCCCCAAAATTTGTTTCAAATTCAAGTTGAATATTGCACTATAGTTCAACACATGGCGATTAACGTGTTAAAATACCTTGTCCCATAATTCATCTTCTCATGAATCCCATCAGAAAGTTAATGATTTAATGTGCTCGCCATAGCCATGTGGCTAGAGGTTTCTGCCGTCGTGCGGTAGACCCGGGTTCGAAACTCGGCGCTGGCGGTGGCGATTTTCTCTGTTGGGTATAGGAGAAAAATTCCAAGCACAGTACCCCACTCTACCGAGGTGTCTGAAATGGGTACCGGTCTTGACCGGGGGAAAGCGTCATGGCGTCCTGGCGTTAGATATAAGGCATTTGAAAATCCAATGTACAAGGTGATATGTATCAGGTTTGATTGGAAATAAAGCATCCGTAGATGCCTTCATTATTATTATTATTATTATTATTATTATTATTTCTGTCCGTACAGCAAATAATTCTCGGTGGGAATATGGGGTGATTTCTATTTTTTATTAATGTAAAGATATTACATAGTTCAAATAGTCGCATGGTAAATTAAGGGGAAAATACTATATAATGAATTTTTATTAATATCAATGGAGAGCCTTTTCGGTCTTCCGGTTTCCATTGAAGGCCAATCACAATCACAATAGTGGCTATTCACGATCCGGTTAGGCCATCACAAGATTGAAATCCCTTCGGCTGTTAAATATAAAACTATTAGGTCACTAGTGTTCACGAACCGTCAAAACTGACGAGATTCGATGTTTCCCTTTAAATATGGTTCTCAAGGCATGGATGATAAACAAATATATCCATCATGATATCGCCCGCGATTAAAATTTTTTTTCTTGTGCACTGGTGAAACTCGAATCACAGATACGGTCGTTAAGCAATAGACACCAAACAAATAAATAAACACACCATGGGTACTATAAGATAAGATAATACCATGTTTTTACTAGTATTTATTGTTGTGTACTATGTATATTAAACCTTTTTCTCTTCAAATTAATCCAAGTGAAGTTCAGATTAATCCAAGTGAAGTTCAAATTAATCAAAGTGATGTTCAAATTAATCCATGTTAAGCTCAAATTAATCCAAGTCAAATTTAAATTAATCCAACTCTAAGTTGAGTTATGAATCGACACAATCAATCGTTAATTTGAGCGTTTTTTGAGGTAAATATGTATCCATTGGGTGTGATGAGCAAGAAAAACGTTTTTCCTTTCAGCAAGGATTACATAAAATTTCTGCAATATAAAAACAAGCTGTCGTGAAATGTGCTAAGTCTCCAGCATCAGGAGGCAGAATGTGATTCAGATCTTTGAGCGGAGCAACAGATAGAAGTCAATTATAAAAACTTCGTATTATACTACACATTGAAGTTGTTTTACAATTCTACATTAATGGCAGCATACATCCATTCAAATATTCATGTTCAAAGGCAATTTTATGTTACACATACTCATAAACATAGTAATATCGAGGATTCATTACTCTCATATAGAGATTTATATGCGTGAAATTCCACTTTATAAAATATATAAAATCATACATACATGCAACTACAATAGAACACAAAATTACCTTCGAACATAAATATTTGAATGAATGCTTACTGCCATTAATGTAGAACTGTAAAACAACAACAATAAACAATAACATATTCAATAACGCAAGAAATGATATGGTAATTTGGACCATACAAGTCTCACAAGAGCATTTTAGGATGTGAATGATGGAAGAAAGCATGAATGTCCCATAGGGATTCCAAATTAGAAAAAGAATCATTATCTCCAAAATAGGATGCAAATGTCTGTAGTGGATGAACATACATAGGTACCGTGACGGTCTGGTTAATGCTTGCACAAAAACGGAGAGGAAAAACAAAAAATGTATCCCATACCTAGTTACTTAAGGTTAAAAAGCGGTAGTTAATTCTTGGAAAAAAAACAAAGATAATGAACTTTTTAGGTTGTAAACATGACAGTTGACATGTACATGACATATAAGCTTAAGATTTCTTGACATCAGGGAATAATATTAGAATTGCTTGTTTCGGCAGATACTCAAAAAATATCATTTCGAGTGAGCATGAAAAATGGAAAGAAAGGGAACTGACTGAATAAAAGAGCCCGCTTTAGCCCTTTCTGCAATTTTATAAGACAAACCGCTTGACCAAGTCGCTTGGTGAGAAATTTGGCATAAACTGTTGTGGGTAAATTTATAAATGTATCCACATGTACATTAGAGTGTCCCAAACGTATTGAGGTAAAAATTCAAAGTAATGACATCAAATCCAGCACATGCTGCTCTGGTTCTTCGTCAAATGAAAATGATTCTACCAAATTTTCATGAACATTGGGCAATATTTAATGGTCGCGCAATACGAACGTTTTTTTACAGCTCCTGTGAGATTTGACCTGGATTTCCATCAAATAATAAACTTCTGGATTTTCCTTCAATTGCATGTAAACCGACGACTAATGACGGTAGAAATTTGATATATATTGAGAGTATTATAAAATATCATAGAAAGGAAATAAATATAAACTCCATCAAAGTTCCCTTTTCAATATATTGATAATATAATCATCATAAGCTAGATATTTTACCTTATCAACAATTACGTCTCAGGACAACTAAGTTTTTTCAGTAATGTAACTGATGGCTTATGGTTTCATGCAGAAAATAAAGTGTATTTGCTGTAGAGAGGTGAGAGGTATTTGGAGTGAGATGCCTCACTGTACAAGGGTGAGTGGTGCCTCTCTGTAGAGGGGTGAGTGGTGCCTTGCTGTAGAGGGGCGAGTGGTGCCTTGCTGTAGAGGAGTGAGTGGTGCCTTGCCGTAGAGGGGTGAGTGGGGCCTTGCCGTAGAGAGGTGAGTGGTGCCTTGCTGTAGAGGGGTGAGTGGTGCCTTGCTGTAGAGGGTGAGTGGGGCCTTGCTGTAGATGGGTGAGTGGCCCCATAAGGCACCACTAACACCTCTACTCACCCCATAAGGCACCCCAAGATGAGTGAAAGCAAAATTTCAGCAATAAGTCCGGTGAAAAAGCAAAGAGCAAACAAGCTAACGAAAATTTGAAAACCGTGAAAGAAGTGTAATTCGCAAGTATCTACGATCCGCGAGCTCAGTTTATCATATGGAAGCATTATTATTATAATTATTACTATATAAGACAGTTTTAGGCTCCTTTTACCACGATAAAGATGTTCAAAAAGAAGAAGGATGAAGGCACCAATTAGTATGGATTTGAGGGAACGCGGAATCTATGCACATTGCACAAGGTGCATAGAAACAGTAAGCTAAGAAATAAGTTCATGAAACAAGAAAAATATTTGCTATTGTAAAATAGAGCTCACCTAATACCCTTACAACATTGCCCGCTGCACGCTATACCAGGGGCAGCTGTACAACCTGACGCCCAGCAGAAAATGAATGAAATGTGCAACCAGTAAAAGACGAGATAGGAAGCTGAAAAATTTCCTGGTTAAATTTCTCACGACAGGGAACAAGGCCAACAAGAGCTGGAGTGTGTCTGATTCACTTCGATTTCTTGAGACACCCTAATGTATCATCTTCATTGGAAATAAACTTTTTTTTCATATCTCTACAGCCCATTCGGAAGACTTAAACATGGGCGTAAACTGACTTTTTGGCTTGAACTGTCCGCTTATTTTGTATTTTTTCTCATACTGTAAAAAATTTTCAGTATTTCCCATCATTACGAGACCTAATTACGACAATTCGTTCCCGTGTTTTCAGTTCTGCATTGATGCGAGATTATCGTCAGATTTTTATCGTAAAAATTCTCTCACGAATGCATGCCCTGTGGCTCCCTTATTTAAGGGTGGTTTCATTTCATGTGTCCATTTATCGCAACATAGTACTCACAGCGAAGTAATTGCAGCTTCATGAGCCCTGATATCTTTATAATAGCGCACTTAACTCTGTGACCTCTTTATTCACATTATTATTAATATTGTATAAGAAAGTTTTAGCCTCTCTTTACCACGACAAGGATGTTCCAAGAGAGTAAGGATGAAGGCATCATTTAGTATTGAGTTGGGGAAACGAGGCATCTATGCACAAAGTGCATAGAAACAGTAAGCGAACAAAGAAGATCATTAAATAAGAAAATGTCGAAGGAGAAAGTTTTAGGTGCTGAAAACCAGGAGAGCAGTGAACCGAAAAAAGATGGTCGTAACAAAACAAAAACCTTTCGTGTACGTCAATGCTTTACTTTTTGCAAAGTGTAACTATTAATGAAATAGCATGGATAGTAACTTTTAAAATTGACATTATTACCTAGCCAGTTTGAGAGGAGCGTCCCCCATACGAATTTTTTTTTATTGAACCTAGAGCAATGAAATTTGGTATACAGATAGGAAATGCAATTTGAAATAGTTTGTCTTCCATAAAAATGTGCGATTTTCTTCAAAGAAAATTTTATATTCGTAGAAAACCGAGTTTGAGGAGAGGGGTTTCAAAATGAATCTCCTCCTACAGTTTCAAGCTACAGTGATGATTTTCATGTCATTGAATTCTGAATATCGTGGAAACTACAGGATACTATAAGGGATATCTCTGAATTCACGCTAAATAATAATTTTTTTTGTTTACTTTTTTTACTTTCATTTGTGACATCACAACTTTTGTTTGTAACAAATCTCGAAATTCTCTTATAGACACCTTTATTTTCCACGCTTTTCCGCTTCCACTGATACCAAAATCATTGCTGTAGCTTGAAAACTGTAGGAGGAGATGCATTTTGAAACCCCGCATTCCAAACCTACAAAATAAGGCGAATTAGGTAAACATAAACAATCTAAATCATTCTTCGTTATTATTTATGGGGCCAGCTAGGACCATTGATATCATTTTATAGTAATAAATAGACATAGGGGATGACATAGCAACGTTGCGCCGTGAAGAAAGAGCCAAGGGGGAGGCGTAACACGGTAAAATACCAATTCCCCCTCCCCTCCCTCCCATTCTTCAAACCCCCGTAGCGGGCGAACAAGCGAAACTTACGAAATTCATTTTTTCACAGGATGTACCTGACCTTTTTCCTCTCCTATAGCAGCTAAAACCTATTTTTTATACATTTCCCTATTTTTATGGGGGACGCTCCCCTTAATATGTCAAAACTAAAAATGTACGAAAGATGAACGTTTCGACCACAAGGGTCATCTTCAGCATCTGAGGAAATATAGTTACTTCCATAGAGGTAAAAAATAATATTTATGTGTATGAATTGTTAACATTTGTGGTTGCTAACAGAAAATTTGCAAGGGGAGGGAAAATTAAGCATCATTTAAAACCGGTTCGTCTTTCATGATAATTAGAGACGCTAAAATTCGAAGACCAGTTTTACTCGGAGAGGTTGCAAATATCTGGAAATCGTCTAAACGAACAGGGAAGTCGCATTTTTCTGCTTTAGCACGCTCAGAGGATTGAAAGTGTGAAGCCAGAGGCCTATTTGTTCGAAAGCTTCGTCCGGCATGCTCTGCTACACGAATACGCAAGGCCTTTTTTGTGGACCCAACGTACTCAGACGCACACAGTGCGCAACGATATTTGTATATGACTGAAGAGAACAAAGCTGTAGCGGACCTTCAAGGTCCACACGACCAAAATCTCATAAATCATTAACATCATCATCTAAAAATCAAATGCTACCAACATAACAATGTTCTTCACTTTCTATCATTAATTTCTATCGATAAAACCCCGAAATCCATCAAAATGTGGTCCGAAAATATTTTCACCGATAATGTACTTTCGATCGGCATCTGATGATGAGATTGTCATCTGATTTTACAAGAGATAAGATTTCTTATCCCATTCTACATGATGTTTTCTAGATCTGTTAGGCAGATTTAGAAGTATTAAATGTGTATCTAGGTTTTCCCTGGAGGTATTTGATTGTTGGTGTTATCATACAAGTTGACAAGTCCTTTGTTGTTAGGAAGTTTATATGAAACCTCTGCCTAAAGCAGGCAAGGATGAGTCCACGCCAAGAATGCCTTTTATTGTTCACCTAGCCATGCTTAAAATAACTGGTATTTTGTTGTTTAATTTTTGTCGTTAGCTTCAATGTAGATTAAGTTATTCAGTCAAACCTTTAATTGTTCACCTAGCCTTGTCCGTGTTCTTTATCCAATTAGGCTCACCATCCAGTATTCATATTTCTGAGTTTAATATTGCTTTTCAACCTCAATGTCTCTGGTGTTGTGCCAAGTTGTAAATATCAGTATTTCTAGTTTAATTTCAAGTCTATATTATGCTATATAACCAGTTTTGACATTCTGGTTGTTGTACAGAATTCTAAATCCCAGCTGCTCAACCGACAGCCGGTTGTGGATATTTTTATATTTTTAAGTCTCAACATTATGCTAAGAGTGGAAAGTTATGTGAGACCGTGATAAAATGACTCCATATTTCATATTGATGTCCAGTCAAAACTGTAAAATAGTTTTACCCTTAACTTTAGCCATATTTTACTGCCAGTGATCTAATGTTATCAACTATAGAACCTAGTCAGTTAAATTTCTGTACACCTTGTCAAGGTGAGATATATCTCAGACATACCCTCAGGCGCCAGAGCTGCGGGCTGATGTTTATTAGTCAGAGACTAACTTGTTCAGGGTTTTAATTATGCATAGATTGTAACGGCCTTGCAAGTGTATAAGGATCTGCTCGCTAACCTGTGCAAAGTAATCCAGCCTGCTGTTCCAGCCCAGGATCTACGAGACACTACATTATTCACACTATATACCATGCCCTTCAGTTACTCCTTAGCACACATCGTCCAATTCACTGAAGCGCCCTGATGCATGGAACTTGAATGAATATAGTAAGAAGTCAAATTAGAGCTTAAATCTCTGTCACTAATATTCTAAACCTTGGGTATTAGCCACTTTGCTCACAACTCAGCACCTTGCCTTGTAACTGCTAGCTTCCTTCTGTGGTGCTTTACATTACAGAACCAGTCCTACAAGTCAGATTCTCATGCTGAGATCCCCACTACCTGGAGACTACCTCCTTGTTGACTATAGCCCATCTTTAATCTGCAAGCTTCCGCATACCCTCAAGAAGCTCTTAATCCTTGGGTTAAATTCTTAACGGGCTCAATTTATATCACCTTTACCGTGATTACCAAACCGGTAGTTGTCTTAGACTGCAGCCGATAGCAGTGCTCCTCGACTTTTGTAAATACCTTCCTCGGTCGATTATATTTGTTGTCTTGCTTGACGTTCAGTACTCTTAACATACATGAGAACCACACTCTTACCATCATACTCCCCACAACCAGGACCAGCCTGGAGCTGGGACGAAACCTGCTGAAGATCTACAACCAAGACTGGACCCAAAGAACTCCCTGAAGAATCAAGAAGCAAGAGTTACGCCGTCAACTCCTCCTCCGATAATATATTTGGAAAGCGAGCTAATTCCTTTTATTGTTCCTTCTTTAAATGTTGGCTGGTGAATAGCTTGTATATGACGTCAGGTGTGTGCCAGGACTCCACTCCTTCTGAGTTACTGGCGGCCATTTGTAAACTTATATTTACATGCCTTACCAAGGGCATAACTAACTGGTGACCCTTACATCCATTAGTTGCTTAATTCATTACAAAACCTTCATGAAACTGGTAACACACCAGAACTTCACAAAGCCTTCGGAAGCTTATCTTTTTAATTGAAAAATAATTGATTTTGAATGCGTTAACTAAATTTATCCGAAAATTATTATGCAGGAATCAGATACTAGCCTGAATTAGTAGTAATAGCAGTTGCAAAGTAGCTACTTTAAGATAATCTATGCCACTACCCAAGAACTCCTACACTAGAATTTACCACAGTATAGGTTAATCATCACGGAGATTAATATTTGTGATCCACACAGACACCACACTGTATAACAATTATTGACACATCAATAATTAAAATGTAAGCAAATAGGGACTCACCTCTTTGATTGCCCTAAACTATACATATACTCAAATAGACATTTGGCCAGTAAGAGCAGAGCGGAGATAGGTCGGAAAATATAGGATAGTAGGATAGAATTAGTAGTAGGTAGTTAGAAATAGCGGAGAGTTGTACAAACCACCGTTTATAATATATACACACGCAGCTCAGCATTTACTGTTTAGCTGCCTGTAACCAATCAGGAACTGAGCTGCGATCTTGCCGTTTCGAGCGTTGCCAACTTTTGGTCTCTCTTACTAGAACTTACATTACACGCTATATTACAGCATGAAATGTTTTGATAAAAGCGTCAGCAAATCTTTTTTCAATTTTTCAGACTAGTAACCGAAATAGGGTATAACAAATAGAAATATTTTTTTCTTACAGTGGTCATAGGTGGGAGGTCACAAAATTTTGAATTTAAAAACTTCTTGATTGAGGAATGTATGAACCAAGCAGGGAAACCATTATTACGGAAAAAGTTTATCAAAAATTCAACTTCACTATGAAACGACTAAAAACTTGAACATACACTATACGTTCTAAATAACAGAGTTTTGATACTATTCAATTTGAAACGAAAATTACAAAAAACTATAGAAACTTGAACCCAACCCAGTAAATGTTTGCTTGCGATAGACACAGCTATGAAATTTGTTATTTTGACGGGAGACAGTTAAAATGGGAGACAAATTTCTTTTTCAAGTTCCATGGTAAACTTAACATTCGGATGTTGAGAATTCAAGTGCGTCAAAAAAATGGCTACAGTGAGAACTATCTCTTTATAAAAGGAGTGTGTCGTCAATGTAACGTCTATAAAATACAGGCTTATACTCAACCGGGCACATTTCCAACCACCTTTTTTCGTGAAAGCCATGAACATATTAGCAAAGGTGGATCCTAACGAGAGGCTCATTCCTAACCCGTCTAACTGTTGATAAAAGATATTGTCATAAATAAAAAATGAATTTAGAGCAGAGATTTGCAACAAAGATTTGGTTAAGTCAATAGCAGAATCAGTCTGAGAAAACAAGAAATCTAAACAAATCTCTATGGTCTCGTGTAGCGGAATGTTGGTAATGAAATTCTCTGTATCAAAGGAAGCCATAAAAATATTATCAGCGTTATCAATAGACACCACATCGCTCACAAAAGATTTTGAACTTTCCACTGTATAATCACTAAAAGTAAAGGGAGTCAGAATAGGTACCAAAAATTTGGCCAGATTGAAGCTAGGAGTACGGTAGGCGGCAAAAATAGGTCTGAACAGAAAATTTACCTCGAAATTTCGTTCGTGGAGTTTTGACAAGCCATATAAAACACCAGGAGCGCTTCCGGAAACAAATAAGGTTTTGTACACATCATCGGAAATTGAGCCATAACTTTTGAGTTTACGTAAAAAATTATTTATCGCATCTTCAACACTGGTTGTGAATTTCAGTATTGGTTGAGAAATCACTCTAAACTCAGTTTTATCTGAAATAATGCTTTTCATACTATGTATATACTTATCTCGATCAATAAGAACAACACCTCGGCCTTTATCAGGACGTGTACCAATTACGTCCTTATTTGTGGCTAGTTTTTTTAGGAGTGATATATCGTCTCTACTGAATATGCATGAAAAAATTTTCTACGGCTTGAAGCCGTAATAATACTTGTGGATTGTCAACTGATCTTTGATCACAGACGATTCAGATGGTATTGAAGTTTTAACGCTGGCGAAAAGTTTTTCGAAGTGCAAGAAATAATTGAAAAAATTTAACTAATAAACTGGCAAAGAAAAATTAAAACATCCAAACATCCAAAAAATTCAAATGTTAACCATACATATGTATATATATATATATACAGGGTGACGGATAAGTAACGCACCCATTTAAAAAATTAATAATAAGTAAGCTATGAAAGGTATAACGATGGGGATAATTGCAAACGATAGAGGAACTCTTAAAATTTATTTAAATGTCGTATACTGTCTACAGATACTTTGTTTATTATTAATTTTTTTAAATGGTGCGTTACTTATACGCTACCCGGTATATATATTTTTTTATCTCTATGAAAATAACTGTTTCCTCAGATGTTGAAGATGACCATTGTAGTTGAAACGTTCATCTTTCTTATAATTTCAGTTTTGACATATTCAACTGGCTAAGTACCTAATAATGTCGATTTTAAAAGTAACTATCCTTGCTATTTCATTTATAGTAAAACAAAAACCTATTCTATTTTAACAAAAAGAAAGCTTACCTAACCTTTAGCTAGGGCCCTTGCATTGTCCCTTGGGAGCGCTAATTCCCATAGATACAATAATTGTACCCCCCTAAGGGGTCTTTTATCACCTCCATGCAGCATACATCAAACACGTGACGATCTCCATATCAAACGAGAATTATAACTTTAATGAAATGCTTCTCAAATAAACAACGGCAATTATGTATCGTCAACTATTCACATCATGATCATCCTATGACCGTGAGAATTTATTTTTGGGTCTCAAAGTAGTGAAAATATATTTTGTCTCAAATTTTAAATACTTCCGCAACAATTGCGAATGCAGTTCAAACCAGGTACGAAAACGACTTGAACTGCACTTTAAATTTGCTTATCAAAAAAAGCAATCACTATTATAAAAGGAGCCATCACTGCTGAGATCAACACTTGTGCGGCTGCGGTGGTAAAACTAGGAATATAATAATAATCATAAAAGGAGCCGCGTCCGTCCGTCCGTGTGTGACCCCCTCTTCTAATCGATAGTTTTGAGAGCAAGAAGGATAAAGCTCAAGAAATGCAAGAAATTATTCTATTGCATCATTTTTCTGTGGCGATTCAATTTCCTTTCACTTGGATTATGGTATTCAGAATACGCAAGCGGCATATTTTTACAAATAAAATTTTTCTTGGAGCTTTCTCTGTCGAAATTCAGCATGTTGCTTTGATATTTTTAATTGATAATGCGAAAAGAAATGTTTTAAATTCCTTTGACCAGTAACCTGGCTTCCACTTGGTATAAAGCCCAAGATTTTGGAACTTAAGTTTTTGTTTTCAAAATTGTGATTTTCTTGAAAAGCTTCGGAGCGATAATAGACGACATTTCAGAATAAATTCCGGCAAAAGAGGCCACCAAGAATTGAAATGTGTCAAACCGCAAGAAAGAAGTAGCAAGACTTCGACAGCAACAAAAATGCCGAAGACGATCGGATTAACAACGCGGCATGGCAAGACGAAGTAATGCTGCTCGTCAACAAGAATCTGGAGCTAAATTGACCCTTGAACGGCGTTTGGTAATTCTACGGACTTGTTTGACGGGTATTTTTGTCCGGCCGTTTGTACTATGTAGTCTTGATAAAACCTAGGGCATCAAAGGTATTCTTATGTCTGTTTAGGGGCCCATACACGTTCAAAAAAAGCGTTAAAATTTTGCATCAAAATATTGATATCAAAATTTTGATGCGAAATTTGACTGTGTGTGGGACGTTTTGATGTCAAAAAAAGATTTGAATCAAAATTTTGATGGATCAAATCCGTTTGATATTTTTTGACGAGTCGTCAAATTTTTTATGCGTGCGTGGGCTTTTGTCAAAATTTTGATCAAAATTGTTAGTCTGCAGGTGACTGCCGAGGAGACAGAAACGCCACGTCTGGGAAGAAGGAGACCGAAAAGAAATTTTTGATTGAAGTTTTAGGCGTGTATCAAACCTTGCCAGCCTTGTGGAGAATTAAGTCGGAGGATTATAGCAATCGGGCCAAGAAATCCGAGGCCTATAAAATTTTACTGCGGAAATATCGTGAGCATTTTACTTCCGCCCCATTAGAAAATCTGAAGAAATAAACAAATAATCTACGAACAAATTTTCGCAATGAACTTCGAAAAATAGGCAGAAGTGCCAAATCAGGTGCCGGCACTGAAGACTTGTACGAGTCCCAGGCGTGGTTCATGGAGGCTATGTTTTCAAGAGACCAGGAGACTCCTGCCCAGTCAAGAAGCACCTTGTCTAATTGCGATGATGACACAAGCGATAAACAAGGAACAATTCAGGTTAGTTCATGCCATGTAATTTTTATTGGTATTTTTTCATTTTGTTACAGTTATACATATCGCCATTCATTATCCGTACCTTCTGTGCAAACATATTTTATGACAGTTGGGACTTATTCTAGTAATATTGCAAAAATTTACAAGCACAGACATATTTTCGTTTTATGAAATGTTATTTTTTAGCTTCATTTTTTAAATCTGTTAAAGTTCATACCTTCCAGTGCAACTACTAATATCATGAAAGATACTATATGAATTTATGGAAAATTGTACGCACTCACGCTAAGTAGTATAGATTATATGAAGCGTTCGACATAATTTTGACACGGCTATCGAATTTGTTTATATATGGGATGATCATTATTTTTAATGAGGTAAATTCCTATTTTTTAGAGTTACCTTATTCTTAAGCACTAATATTAGACTGTTTGAAAAAAGAAAAATACAATTAGTGAATTAACGTATGTATATTGACACTATTTAATACAGTATTGCTGATAAATGTGTTTTAAATATTTATATTATTGCTATAACTATCTACCATAGATGGGCCCGACAATGAAATAATGGTCAATGTTTATTTTACCTTCGGCAGGGAAATTAAAGATGTCGTTGCTGATAATCACTAAATGAGCACATTTAAAAACCTTTTACACGAATGACATTATGCTCGCTGATGCGTTATTTTTTAATAATTGAACTTTGAAGTTGCTATGTCATTTATTTGTCATTTGTCATTTGCAAATGACATCAATGTCATTTGCAATGTCATTCGCGCGCGCCGGCGCCGTAATTTAGTTAATAAGGGTAGTTAACCCGCCTATTACAAACGTAAAGAGGTTGGGTCGTGAGGGTTAGCCACAGTTCTTTTAGTGAAAATTATAAATAAAGGTTTCTAGTGACGTTTGTTTACATCGACTGGAAGATGATGGGCGCCGCCATGGGCGCCGCCATCTTTGTGCCGATGTAAACAAGATTGCGATCGTCACCCTAACGGGTGGGTTAGAAGCTTTATTTATACTTTTCACTAAAAGAACTGTGGCTAACCCTCACGACCCAACCTCTTTACGTTTGTAATAGGGGGTTAGCTTCCATTATTAATTAAATTACGCTTGGCGCGGTCACTTCCTGTGGAGCGCGACAGCCAACTTCAAAGTTAAATAATTCGAAAATAACGCATCAGCGAGCATAATGTCATTCATGTAAAAGGTTTTTAAATGTGCTCATTTAGTGATTATCAGCAACGACATCTTTAATTTCCCTGCCGAAGGTAAAATAAACATTGACCGAAATAATTTATCTCGATAACCAAAGAATCAATTTAGAAAACCCTTATTTTCTTTAACCGATAATCGGAAAACCATATTAAAAAAATGCCTGCGGTCTGGTCGGTGACTTTTTTTGCGTTCCCCGATTTTGTGAGAGTCCAGCGTTACGAGCCTGCACTGGCTGGTCTGAGTCAGTGGAGTCAGTAAGAATTCTGTTTGTACGAAATCATTACGCAATTCTGGTATCTTGCCAAGGAACACTTCCTTCTGTACAGAAGTATTGGCGGTAAGAATCTCGCACACCGCGTATGACTTCTTCAATGTTTCTAATTCTACACATCTCCAAACCTTCCAGCGGATGTTGACCTTCTCGCCAGTCCGCCGGTTGTACATTGTGATCAGCATCTTCCCAGTCCACGTTTCCAGCCCTCAAGTAGTAGTGTTTTAATTTCTTGCGGAGGAAATTGTGCAGATAACAGCATGCAAGCGTTATCGTCGTGGCTTTCTCAGAGTCAAGTTGTATAGTGTTTCGAATTACACCAAATCTGGCGGACAGCACACCAAAAGCATTTTCTGATACGCGCCTCGCCCTGCTCAAGCGATAATTGAACACTCTCTGGTCATGATCTAACTGGCCTCCGTACGGCTTCAGAAGATTTTCTGACATTGCAAAGCATCATCGGCGACGAAAACGTACGGCATGTTTCTTCCGTAATGAACGATGGGCTCTGGTTCTGTGAGATTCAAAGCGGCTTCTTCAAGGCGTCGGCCGAATTCAGTTACAGATACCACTCCTCCATCAGAAACGCTCCCATTGACGCCTACATCTGCCTTAATGAATTCATAATTTGCATTGACAACACCCATGAGTACGATGCTGAAGAACTTTTTGTAGTTGAAGTAAAAGGATCCGGACTTGACTGGTTTCTTAATCGGAATGTGTTTACCGTCTATAGCACCTAAACAGTTAGGAAAATTCCAGGCCGACTTGAAGGCGTCACTCGTTATAATCCATTCTTCTGGGGTCAACCACTCATAGTGATCTCACAACCAAACGGCGTGTAAGCAATGAAACTGAATTTTAATGATTTTTTCGATAAATAGTATCGGCCTGCATGTATATCCTGAGTATGCACTTAATTGTCAGCACCCACGCCAACGGTAGTCGTGGCATTGATAATGTTTTTGTCGTCTCTGTCTTGGTGTGTGTTTGCGGCATAACTCAAAAAATATTGATCCAATCAAATTCAAACTTTACACAGTGGTAGGCCTTGGGAAGTTCTGTAAATGTGTGTAAATTGAGGTCAAGAGGTCGAAGGTAAAGGTCACAGAAAGACAAAGTGTTGAACAACGTAATATGATAGTGTGGCTATGGGGCGTGGATCTGTAATAGCTAGAGTATTTTTTTCTAATTTAATTTTTTTGACTTCATTATTTTCTAAGATGGAGATGACTCAGGAGACTGTACTAAAGAAAGAGAAAGAGAAAACTGTGAGGGGTCATTTCCCGCTATTACATGTCCACTGCCTAGGCCGACGAAGCCGTCATCCTCTAGTCAGTCCGTATCCCTCGGCAGAAAACGCAAGCGAGTCCCGGAAGCCGAGAAAGCGGAACTCCTGTCATTGGCAAAAGCACGGCTAACTGAGCCGGACGACCGGTACCTGAGCCAAACCAAGACATGGGCGCATGAACTGAAATGTATGGATGCCAGTCAAGAGGTGTATGCGAAGAAAGCCATAAACGATATATTGTTTTATATTGTTTGAAGGTCGATGCGGCGCGCTGCAGAGAAATTCGGTGCAAATCAATGACAACACCACCACCCCATCCAGCAGTCGATGCAGTACCCCATTTATTTCTGTTGGCCACTACCAAGTTTAGTTTGAATCAGCACCTTCTTTCATGAACAATTACCAGCGCGGGCATTTCTCACACGTGGCAAATGAATCCCGCAATAACGAAAGCAACCTGTCCCATTTTTTGGTAGCTTCGATAATACCCCTTGACGCTTACAAGTGATGGACTGTCAAGATTGACATATCTTGTTCGTGTACTGTATGTTTTTACAATTTCCGGTTCAGTTATTCACTGATTTTGTTATTGATAATGCGACTAAGGTCTGTGTTGTCAGTTTATTGCTATGTTCATTACTTTGTTATAATAATAAAAAATCACTAATAGTACCCGTTCTCAGTTTATTTTTATGTTCATTGTTTTGGTATAATAATAAAGTTTCACAGACAGTACGTGTTTTCAATTTATTTAATACCTCACCTTTATAGTCTGCTGACGCTTCAGACAAATGATGATGGCCTCGCACGTTTCAATAACCAACTTTCCAACCGCTGGCGGAGATCTCGCTGTCAGAAATTTCAAGTCTTCATAAGAATTTCCAGATGCCAGGTACCTAAGTGTGTTGGACAAGCGTTCACTTGATGGTAGGGATGGACGCATGGCAGTGTCTTCTTTCCTTATCAATGGCTCGACAAGGCCGAGTAACTTATCGAACGATGGCGCATCCATTCGAAGGAAGTTAAGAAAGTCCTCTGGTTCGTTAAAACGTAATTCTTGGAGGAGGTTGACGTGTCCGTAGGTTTCGCGTTTTAAATACCGGATTTTTGACCATTTCTAACGTTTAGCAAGAGGTTTATCTGAATTCAATGCGAACACTAGTGCTATCGCCACTGATGCATCCATGTCGAAGATTTTGACGATACTGAATTTTGATGGAAAAAACGCCTAAACGTGTGTGGGCAATTAAGCAACAAAATTTTGGATCAAAATTACGCCCTTTTTTTGAACGTGTATGGGCCCCTTTAAGGAAAAAACTCGACACACAACACGACGCGATCTCAGCAAAATGGCGATATTCATCTCACGTGGTCTCCGAACGATCTATTAATATAAAATCAACACTTTATGATAAAACGCAAAGTGTCTCCTAAAATATATATCTAAATATATATTTTGTGTGCAATTTCTCCCATCTTATCATTATAGGAGTCTCATTCAACACATCAAATTGGTTGGTCCGTCTCTTTAAATGATGTCTGATGACTGTATCTGTGATACGAGATTCACCAGTGCACAAGGACAAGAATATTTTTATCGCGTGTACTATTAGGATGGATATATTTGTTTGTCATCCACATCTGAAGGATTTGTGTGAAAAATATCAAATCCAGCAGTCATTTTTGGCAGGTTGTGTACACATTTTATTGAATAAAGATTAGAAAATTCGAGAGATATTATATTTACTGCAGCAATTGTGAAACGAGGGCAGAGTTGCGTTAACGACGGCTAGATCACAGGCTAGATCTTTGTGTAATTGAGTTTGAGCCTCCCTACCGCAACATGGGCGTTCCAAAGAGAAAAAGGCAAAAAGCATCGTATGGTATGTAGCTAAGGGAACGCGGAACTTATGCCCAAAGTACATAGAAACAAAAAATTGGATAAGAATATTACGAAATAGGATAAAAAATGAAGAAGAAAGGAGTAGTTGCTGGAAAACCGAACAGTAAAAACCAAAAAAAGCCGCCATAAAACAAAAACCATAATATATTACAAAAAACCAAAGGCCTTTCAACCATTAACTCGAGACCTCACATATTCCCCGCGGAAGCTCTAAAGCACATCCCCTTTTTCAGAAGCGGTGAACGTGAATAGAAAATTGCGGCCTGGTTCCTAACTCGAACGAAGCGAAATGCTACGGTAATTTCTCCTTAATTATCGAAATGAAACCCAGTGAATGGAGGCTTTTTACCGAAGCATTTGGAATACAAGGACGATGTGAGTGATGTCCTGATGTCACTCAGGAAGGACGGGGGACGATATAGGATGTTAACCAGTTAAAAACAGATCAAAGCTCTTTAAAGTTATATTTAACCTTACATTCTAGCTTGCGCTACCTAATACGGTTATTTTTCCCTGAACTCATTTGCGCATATTTGACCGAGAGAAAACAAATTGAACTGAAGACCAAGACCGGTCATAGGTATGAAAATTTATATACTCGGTAATAATACAGAAACAGTTGAACATGCCGACAATACCTTCGGAAATATAAAAAAAACTCCCTTGTACTACACCCTTAATTTTTTTATGATAAACAAAAACAGTACAATTCCTGAAAGTTGATACAATAAATTCAACGCAATTATTTTCAGAAAAATCTTAATATAAAGAGCGTAATATCTAATTTGAGGAGAAACCGCAGCACCTATTCTAATATCTAGAACAGTAGTTATATTAACAGAGGACATAGCTGTAAAAGTGCATCCTTAGCTACAAATTAGAACACATGCAGAAATGTAAAACATTATACTAGTAGAACGACAAGGAAACGTTAATGCGTTGATGTAGCAAGAGTTCGAAGGTTTATTTCTACAGTTATTACAATATTAAATATTATATTAAACGAAATTCATCACAACCAATTTCAATTTTGAATAATGCTCAACGTAAAAAGGTTTAAGTAAACGACACACCGTATGAAGTAAACATCAGCTGCGTTAGGGGTTAAGTACTTGATTGACATATATATGAAATTGAAATCTATTCCCTCGGATATCTTCCTTTACACACCAGGAATGGAAACTCATCAATACCGTCAGTACTACTAAATAATGCCAGGCCGGACAGTCTCCTCTTACATTCATACAAGAGCTCAGGCTGCCGCAGCAGGAGTTGATTTTGTTGAAGGTATAATGGGGGAAATGAATTATTTTGCCTCGAATACAAAAAGTCGATGTCGTAGAAATTTTAAACTAATTTTTCCCGCGAACATGTCGATAAAACGCGTCTGCTAACTCGGCAAAGATTATTTATAAAAAAAATTTGTGTTAAAATTTCTTCCGAAATAAGGCTGGCAAAAAAAAGATTCCCAGAAATCAGACACGAGGAAGAGCGGCCGTCGCATAAGGCTAACATAAAAATTTCACCACCAAAAAGAACTCTAAACAAAAATGAAAGTTTGTTGAAAACATAAAAGATAATGTTTTGGATTGTAGGGAACTCCTCAATATAAAATTACTGATATCTACTTAGCCGTAGTAAAATAAAAGGTATTCCAATGTCCACGACAAAGGTTCAAATCAACCACAAGATGTGCAATAAAAATGTTTGCTTTGTGTTTGGAAAACGAAAATACATGAAACACTTGACTGAACAACCAAAATACCGCCCTCAGTGGTGTTCAAGAAGTGGCAAATAGTTGGCGAAAAATTATAAAAAAAACACAGCACAACGCGCACGCCTAACAGAAGGTGCACGCAGAAATGCAATAAAATTGACATTCTATTGAAGAATACGTGATGAAATTCATACACATGCCATCATTGTACCAAAACATTTTCAATGTAAATTCCAAGGTTTGAAACCAAAATTTTTGAATTTGACATAAGTTTGTTAAGCCTCCGTCCCTATCTGCAACACATGCGTTCAATAAGAATAAAAATAAAGGCACCATTTAGGATGGAGTTGAGGGGACACAGATTCTATGCACAAGGAGTGTTCGTAACCAGGAACCTCAGCACATAGAAACAGTAGGTTAAGAAATAAGGTTGATATGAGATAAAAGTGAAAGGAGTAACTCGGAGGTGCGGGAAATCAGGACACCAATAAACCGAAAAATTTGTCCTTACAAACATTTCAGTTCGACATAAAGAAGACTCACCTAAATCACAGCTCAGAAACCTCACATTTTCTGTCCACTAATTTCCATAGTCGGATTGGGGATTAAAATCCGTACGAACACTCTTTCTATGACATAAAACAGAGGTTCCCAAACTTTACCATGCCAATGACCCCCGAGATATTCAAGGCCATCGAACTGTTTTCTTATAATACTTCAAAAATTAATAAAAGATACTTCAAGTGCGAAATGAGCTTGGAGGTGTTCACAACATGTTTAGAACATTCGAATGGATGTTCAGAGCCTAAAAATTTTTGAAATTTATCCACAACTCCCTCTCCCCTCCCCCCTCAAAGGTAAATTTCTAAAAATATCTTATTTCTCAGCCAATATTGTACATAGAGACGATTAGTTTTTTTCGATTCACAATGAACTGGTCTACAAAGTTAAGATCCAGTTTTTTTATGTCACTTAAAAAAATTTAGGAAGTTTTTGAATTTTTTATCACTAAATATATTACATTTTAGTTATTACTTTGAATGGCAATAAAAAATTTCTATTTAACATATCAAAAAACAACCATTCAGGTTTATAGTACTCACTCTGATCTTTACAATGCAAAAAAAACTCCATTAATAAAAAAACTGTTGGAGATATACTTGAAAAAGTTGAGGGCTTTTCACTCGAAATGATTTTTTTTTACTGTGCGGCTTTATTTCTCCTACAGTTTTTCATTTATGAGGGTGATCTTTTTAGCATCGTAAAGATCAAGGTGATTACTAAAAATTTCAGATGTAGCTTTTCGATGAGTTGATTAGAAAATTTCTTATAGCCATTTGAAGATAAAAAAATTGAAAAAATAGTTTTTTTTGATTCAAACATTCTTTGATTTTTTTTGAAGTGATATCGAAAAACTGGATCCAAATTTTGTAGACCAGTTCATTGTGAATCGAACAAAAAAACTAATCATCTCTATGTACAATATTGGCTGAGAAATAGGATTTTTTAGAAATTTCCCTTCGAGGGGGAGAAGGGGGGTATGGGTAAATTTACAAATTTTATGGGCCATGAATGTTTATTAGATTGTTATAAAAATGCTGTTAATACCTCAGAGCCTATTTCACTCTGGAAGTATTTTTATTTATTTTTTGAAAATTTTGAGGAAAAAACCGTTCGCTGGCTTTAAGCCCCATCCGAGGACCCCCAGCCAATCAAAAGTTATTGTTGCTATACCAAGATATCTATTACATGATTAGTATGCATTAAACTTACTATTTACACATATCTACACAAAGAATGTATAAAAATAAGGTTTCAAAATTTTTTCAAAATTGTTTGTTTTTAATTCAATTTAAAATCAAATTTGTAAAAATAGCCGGAGGAGATAAATGAATACACTCGTTACAGAATGTACAGTTAATACAGATAACCAAAACAAAAAACGAAATACCTTCATAAAAAAGTGCAGAATCAAACACAAAAGCTATCAAACATTTCTTGTTTATTGGGATGGATGGGCTTCATGGCTCCTACACAATTGATCAATTCTGGGTTTGATGTTAGTGAGCGCCAAAGGCATGTCTTTGTTCACCTGCAGGCGTGCTCTGGGCTTGATTTTCAGTATTGTCAATGTGGAAATTCCTTCATCACAACAGTAGGTTGTGGCGTATGGCAAAATGTATTTCAGAGAATTCTCACCCAAAGCATGATATTCAGTTCTTGAGTAGATTCAGAACTCCGTGAATGGAAAGGCAAAGAATTTTTTTTTCATACGCCCATCATTTGATAGTTCAATGAGTTTCTCTTGCGACTCAATATCAAGATGTACACTTACCCCGGCTGCGAAAGGGTTTCTAATCCAGCTCGTGTGGAAATTTTCCAGTTCAGGGTAATACTCCCTGAAGTAGCTTTGCAGATGAGATAGATGGGACACAATGATGGCGGTGATGTCTTCACTTGATGGCATACATTCTTGGTGATAAAATGGGAATATTTCAGTGACTCCTTCCTGGAATTTCCCTTTCCACAATGAAAGCTTTTGCATAAATGCACATACTTTGCCCTGCACCTTTAAATGCATAATTCGAAAGCTTGCATGCTCATGTTGGGTACATTAAGATGTCGAAATGTCTGACAGGTATGCCAGCCTTAGCATCCATGACTTATCCACAAAATAGATGCAAAGATAGGGTTCAGGTGATGAGAGAAAAACAGCTAATTCTCTCCGCAGTGCAAATACACGATTCAAACTGCTCCATGCGATAACCATCGCACTTCACAGTGGAGCAGCAAGCCATGGAAATCAGCATCCATTTCGTGACAAAGGGTTCAAAAATTAGACTTTTTCACTGTTGGATTTTTAGCCATGAGTAATATGAAAAGAATCTAAGAATGATGCTTTCGGTGCTCTGTGTGGAAGTGTGAATTTCTGTTTGAATGTATTTACTTGGCTAGCTACTGATGACTCTTGTCGTTTGAAGAAATCAATAAATTTTGTGGCCTCAGTTGGATTTTTTTTTTGTAATTGTCTTTGTAGTTTCGGTTGTTTCATAACATCATTGGAGAGTATCTCTTGACAGCTAACACACTTCGGGTACTCCACTCCAACGTTTTTTACCACAAAGGTAAACCCATATGCGAAACATGAGGAATTATACCCTCTAGTTTCGATTTTCTTTCTTTTCTCTGTTGACGGTCTTTGATTTTACGGATGGTTTCATAAATTTTGGACATGGGTGTGTTCTTATTGAGGGGTTGGCCAGTTTAACCCAGACACTCTTTTTTTTGTTCTTTTAATGCTTTGCGGTGGACGGCTCTTGCTTGCCTCCATAGGATGAAATTCCGTGCTGTTTTATTCCGTCAGTATTTCTGATACATTTTTTCCTATTTCTTCTTGTTTCCTTCAGCGCGTTTGTTCAGTATGGTTTTGGGTAGAGTTTGCTCAAAGAAATTTGTGGGACGCATCTTTTGGTAATTTGACGATATTTTCATAGAACCGCTGTAAAGCTTTGCTGCAAGTTACATCTCTGATCGGTTGCAAACTGTTCCATAAAGGATGTTTATGATGTTTCCCAATTCACTTCTTTCACGTGCCACACTACCATCCTCTCTTTATGTTGATGGTTATCCATGAAGGTCGTAGTGATGGGACAGTGGTCGCTGCCGTTTGGGGAGCTGGCGATTGACCACTGGAGGTCAGCCGAGAGCCTTGGCGAACAAATGGTTAGGTTCATTACAGATTTGGTATTGTATGATATCCTTGTTGGTGCTCCAGAGTTGATAATGCTTAGGTTTTATTCCATAACAAGGTCCTCGATGATTGTGTTCCCTGGCATCTGAAATCCTGCATCCCCAAGCTGTGTTATAGCCGTTGAAATCGCCCATGATGAGTAACAGAGGGGGCAGTTGATTGATGATGTCACGGAGTCCTTCTTTATTTAGTGAGTGGGTCCTTGAAGAATAGATAGATGCTAAGGTTATGGTTTGACTTGTTTGGATGACAGCAGCTATTGCCTTATTATTATTATTATTGTAATTGTTTAACCACCGTTACCACTAACAAGTGATCCGCACAGTGAGTCGCAGTAGCGTATTACATTTCAAGCACAATTTAAACTAAAATTGTAACTGGCATCACTATTAATTTACATGGTCTTTATAATTTACAACTCATGGTAGATTAGATTACAAAGAATAAGTCAGCTTCTTGGAGGAACCTATAGAGGGCTCCCCCCAATTCAACCGGGCCAGAGTCTCCCAGTAACTCGCTCATCACCACCTCGCTCTGACCAAAGTAACGGCGTCTTAGTGCAGCATATCGTTGGCACTCTGTGAGAATGTGTTTTACACTCACAGTAACTTGACACTGGTGACATTGCGGCGGCGCAGTCCTGTTCATCAAATACTCATGCGTTAGAAGTGTATGTCCAATACGGAGGCGACACAGCTTTATCTCCCACTCCCGGTTGGTCCAGCAGCTTGTTCGGAGGGGTTGTGTCGTGTCCCTAATTTCTCGGAGTTTGTTCTCAGTCACTTCACGCCAGTCATGATTCCAGTTTTGATGGACGAGTCTTTTAAAGGCACATGCGAAGTTTTCGCGAGGCATTCCTTTGCGTATCTGGCGCTCTCGTTGGGTGGCAGACTGTGCAGCCTCGTCAGCTCTCTCGTTTCCCGCCACACCCACATGGCTAGGCACCCAGCACAATGTATAATTTTTTCCGATCTCAGTCATCAGCGTTAAGATCTGCGTTATTATAGGATGGGTGTAGCAGGGTTTTATGATACTTTGTAGGGCGCTACGACAGTCGGAGACGATTGTGATCATACTCGTATCCACCGCTCGAGATGCGCGCACCGCGGACAGTATTGCACACAACTCAGCTGTGAACACCGAAGCCACTGATGAGAGTTTGACCGCTAGTATGTTTAACCCATGGACGCAGCTATTGCCTGCTGTTAGACTTTTGCCAAAAGATGTCGATCAGTGCTATGTAATTTATCAGGAGGAAAAATAATTCTCCTCGCAAATAACTGTGTTTGCGTTTCACAGATACTCGCGAAACATACTTCTGTCACGGACTTCAAAATTTCATTAGCTTGATTTAGTTCGGCTCAAAATTCGAAGCTTGATTTAGTTCGGCTCAAAATTAGAAAGCTTGAAAAACAGCTCGACATCTTCAAAGCTTGAAAACAGCTCAAAAATCTCCAAAGCTTGTAACCAGATCGAAAAGAATACCGGAAATGTTCGCAACAATTGAAAAATGTTGACGAACCAACTTAATAAAAGTAAGTCTGCAAAAACTGACTTCTCTCTAACCCCTGAAAGTATCAGGAAGATTCCTCCAGAATAAAATGCCTCAGAAAATACGGCCTTCAGAAATTCCTATGATTGGGACAATATTCGGAAGGTTAGCATCCAAGAAGGATCAACCCAAAATAAGCTATCAATTGGGCCGAAGAGGACTCGCCCACCAAATTAACTTATCAATCGGGCCGAACAGGACTCGCCCACCTAAGTAATCTATCAACTGGCACCCAAGGAGGGATACGTCAACATAAATAAACTATCCATCGGGCCGAACAGGACTCGCCTACCAAAGTAACCTATCAGCTGGCGCCCAAGAAGGATACGCCTACTATATAATTTAGCAACTGCATTTGCGTGTTAAGAGGTATTTCCTGATACGGAACTGATTCGTGGATCAATAATGCTACTCCTCCGTGCTGGGTAACGTTAAATTGGCCATCTCGACGGAGGCAGGCATAGTGTAGGAGGTCAAAGTTGGAATTACTCTATAGCCTTGTTTCTTAAAGAGCTATGGCGGTTGGGTGATAGTCATTAGCTAGAAAAGAGAGTTCATTCTTTTTCGAAAGGAGTCTCTGACAATTTCACTGGAGAATGTTAGCCTCGCTAAAGTTGAATGCTATGGTAGGATAAAACTAGAAAAAATGCGGAAGGGATGAGATTATAGATGGGATACAGCAGTATTGCTTTGTCCGGATTACTGAGAGCGATTTCGCGGCTGTGAGCGGATCCGAGAGCGCTCTTCCTGTTGGTTCATCGCTCTAGGAGTATCAACTCGACATTTGCGCCCTTCTTTTGAAGTAGATTTTTTCTACTCCTTCTTTTGGGAGAAGAGGTTTTTAGGCTTGATCCAAGTTGCTTTTTGGGCGTCTTGCAGGTTATGTTCTTCCAAAAGACCTCTCTTGAATCCTTCGAAGTCTGACAGATCATATTCGTAAACGAATGTTAGCCCTTGGATGGTGTTATAACGTGGGTGTTCATTGATTTCTACAGACATCCTGTTGACAGAGGTTATGCTGGTAATTTGGGTATTGCAATTGTTGGGTAAAATTTCGAAATTAAAATGATTTTTGCCGCCGGATCGAATACTTATGGGTTTTAGACCGAGTTTGTGACTGAGACTTTTTTTAAAAGCCCATGGGATGAGTTTTCGTTTGTCTGTTTCGGAGAGCTTGAACCAAAGATGTCGACTGGGAAAGATGTCTCAACTCATCCTAGACGGTAAGACCATGTTTTAAGATCAGTGTGTTGCACCTTTTTTATCTCTCTGCTCGGGTATAGTATCAACTCCGTTCATTATGTCTGGCTCTCCTTTTGCCCACCTTGAACTTTTGTTGGATTTCCAGAACTTTCTTCTCGTTCTGGTACCTACCGCAAACCCTGTCTCTTGCACGATGTCGCCCTTGGCAATGGAGGCAAGTCGCTCCCTCCTCCAAGCACGAGTCCGAGGTGTGATTCTCTTGTCCGCATTTGTCACAGACGGGGTGAACTTTGATGCACCTTCCCTAAGTGTGGCCGTAGTGTTGGCACTTGGAGCACAACATTGGTTTTTCTTTGTAGGGGTAAACTTTAGTATCTTATTTTTTTCCAGGAATATATTTGTATTCGGGAGTAATTTATTGGTGAAATTCTACAAAGAAGTGTTTCGTTTGCTGGTATTTAGGCTTAATAAAGGAGGCTTCAGTGACTGGGGTAACATTGCATTTTTCTATGATGCCGCTTGCAAACTCTTCAACATTCTCGATGTTGAATTCATTGACGTAAATAAGACCATTGGAAATGTTTAAATGAAAAGCTTCGGTAACACGGCAAGGTACTTGGCCTATCTTTGTTATCTTCAGAAGTGCGTCGCCTTGTTTTTGATTGACTACTATTATTTAGTTGTCTTGACCGCTCGTTGCGATTTTTTCGGGAAGAGATTTTTTGTTTATAGATTTCATGTCGGAGATGATAGGGGTTGATTTTCCTCTGGTTTTCAGTGGTAAATTTCATGGTGTTGAATCTCTTGAAGCGTTTCTCTTCAGGCAAATTATTCAAGTCAAGTGGGGCGTATGTTGTTCTTTTCCGCTCGCTCCCAGCATCACGAGCACTTTTGGTGCATTCTTGAAGAAGCTCAGAAGCCGCTCCTAGCACATCTTCTATGATGCGTTCCATGTTGCCGATCCTTTCTTCCACAGTCTCAGTTTTGCTGGGCTTGGAGCCTGCAGGAATATTTTCGTAGGTTGTTGTAGATTTCGAATTAAGTCCACTAGTGAGTTTATCTTTTCCTCGAGAGCTTCCATCATTTTGGCAACCACACTGTGGTTGCCTGTTCCAGCGGCAGCGGCAGCAGCAGCAGTAGGTTTCGCAGCAGCGGCATGTATAGACGGGCGCGCAGCCGCTCCCCCGCGCTGCTCCCCGCAGTCCCGGCGATCTTTGGACCCGTAGCGCCAGCACCGCGCTCCACGCTGGGGCGACCGATCGTTGAGTCTCTCGAGCTCCCCCTCGCTTGTTACCCCCATAGTCCCTGATCTCTGGGGTGTGGCACTCCCAATACCAGGGAAAGGATGCGCGTTGTTGCTCTACCTCTTCCTCTTTTCTCACCTTGATACAAATACTTTATTCAACTTAATTACTAACGGGTTGTCACAACTGACCGCTCAATATATGTTAACAAACATAATTATTCTTCCAAAATCAGGCTAAACGACATAAAAATTATATATACATACAAAAAAAGAGCAAGAACCTGGAGCACTTGTGTGCCCAAGGCGCCCCCTGTGTTGGTTCTACCCAATATCGCGAGTTTCAGAATGAAAAACTATTGATACAAAAGCGCGGAGAATACATAACACAATTATATTCTACAGTAGGCTGAGTATACTAACGGCATCACCGCGGGAAGGTACAGGTGGGCTGAGATACCTACACACTTAGTGCGGGTAGCTCTGTCATATCCCTGTCTGCAGCAGTTTAATGTTCCCTTAACAACATTCGAAAATGCAAACAATGAATGATAATACGCTCAAGGCCAGTAAAACTTTGTAAAGGGAATAGTGAAACTTTCCCCTTGCCAAATAAAGTTTTGTTAACAATCAACAACTCACTACCAACATACTGTATTTCTCTTATATAATAGCAACATATAACGAATGCCGTCTGCGTACAATGCGAATGGGTAGCAGCCAGACCGACCAGACAGCTAGAGTCTAAATCGACTTGGGGCCAGACTGACGGTCACAAGACTCACGATAGTAACTGTTGGACTGGTAAAGGATCGAAGGTGCTACGGCATAATGAATTTATATTTAGCTAATGGTATTGACCTGAAAATAAGATACAGAAAATCTACCAATACATGGGCATTCTTCAACATTTTCAAACATGCCAAAAACCCACCACACACATTCTGGAGAACATAACACACACACCACAGATGTAAACACAGTGCTCCAGTAGAGCCGGAAGCAAAGGGTGAGCCAACAAACTTAAATGAAATATGAAGGATATATAAATGCAATACAGCTGCTGTACACCCAAATATCAATACCACCTATTATAATGACAGAGAATCAGTGTTATATATTTTCACATATATATTGCTATCAAGAGGTAATTTTTTTCATTGTGTCGCTGACCCCCTAGGACCTTCTCAGGGACCCCAAGGGCCCCCGAGACCTCAGTTTGGGAACCACTGATATAAAACATTCGAGTAGGTTACCAAAAATGTACATTTACTTACAAAAACAAAAAACACGAAATAATTCAAAATTGTGATCGTTAATCCTGGAATATAAACGAAGAAAAAGAATCCGCAGTTAAGTGTGACAAATGTCACAAGGATGCGACAAGAAACACTACAAAATAGAATGTGAACAATTGATTTTCATGCGTCGTCCTAAAAAGCCACATAACAACTGAAAGAAAGTTCTAATTCCATAAGAAAAAGACACCTTATAAATTACTGAAAATTGCGCAGAATAGCACGCAAAATGAAAAAAGCAGTGTTAAGAATGAAATTAAATTTTACCAACAACAATGCTACCAAGGCGTTATACTACATTAGATAAGATATTTTGGCATGTTTAATTATAAATGGGGTTTTAAGACAGGAAGGAGGAAGAAATCATTCAGTTATCACTTACGGGAACGCAGGGTTTATGCCCATGGTTCATAGAAACAGCAAGTTGAATGGAAATTTATGAAACAAGGTAAAGTTGAAGGCGTAAGGAATGATGAAAAAGAGGACTGCAGAAAACCAAAAAAGATGGTCCTTAACAAAACTAAAAACATTTCTTTTCCACAAAAGCATGACCTCCTTAACCTTAGTTCAGAACCTCACATATTTATCTCGTAGGCACCAATTCCCATGGAAATAAAAGTTACATTCTGCAGAGGGAGAAGCCCGTAAGATCTTTGACCACACGGAAGAGCTACAATATTTAAAGAATATGAAGTGTGATGTAGTGATTGAACATTTGAATAGCCCATAAATGTGCATTTCACATCTAGAAAGAAAACGTATTAGTGCAATAATGCTTGCTAGCTAGGTGTTTTTGAACTTGATCCTTTCGAGCAGAAGAATAGTTACACAATTCACACCTGAACAGCTGAGCTTCAACATGTTTGCTGGCTAGGTGATGTTTAAGATTACCCCTACGAGCAGAGGAATATTCCCATAATTCACACCTGAACAGCTGAGCTTCAACATGTTTGCTGGCTAGGTGTTGTTTAAGATTACCCCTACGAGCAGAGGAATATTCACATAATTCGCACTTGAACAGCTGACCTGCACCATGTTTGCTGGCTCGGTGATGTTTAAGAGAACACTTAGCAGAGGAATATTCACAATATTCACACTAGAACAGCTGACCTTCACCATGTTTTCTGGCTAGGTGATTTTTAAGATTACCATTACGAACAGAGGAATATTCACACAATTCACACTTGAACTGCTGACCTACACCATGTTTGCTAGCTAGGTGATATTTGAGATTATACTTATATGCAGAGGCATATTCACAATATTCACACTTGAACAGCTGACCTTCACCATGTTTTCTGGCTAGGTGATTTTCAAGATTACCCTTACGGACAGAGGAATATTCACACAATTCACACTTGAACTGCTGACCTGCACCATGTTTGCTAGCTAGGTGATATTCAAGATTATGCTTATATGCAGAGGCATATTCACAATATTCACACTTCAACAGCTGACCTAGACCATGTTTGTTGGCTCGATGTAGTTTGACAACACTTTTTCGAGCAGAAGAATAGTCACATAACTCACACGTGAACAGCTGCCCTTTCCCATGTTTGCTGGCTAGGTGCAATTTCACATTTTCCTTGCGAGCAGAGAAATATTCACATAATTTGCACTTGAACAAGTGACCTTTACCATGTTTTCTGCCTTGCTGTCGTTTGACAGAATCCTTTTGTGCAGAGGAATAGTCACAAAACTCAGACTTGAACAGTTCTCCTTTCCTATCTTTGCTAGCTTGGTATGTTTCACGTTTGTTTTTACGAGCAGAGTCATTCAAATTACTCCTGTAAGGTCGACTTTGAACATGTCTGTTTATTTGAAGTCCAATTTTGCGTTTACCAGACAAATACTCTTTCACGTTTCCTTCATTTCCTGAAGAACATTCGCACACTTTACACTTGCGCACCATTCTATTGTCTAATGCACCTTTTTCAGGTGAATCAGAACTGGACTCGATGGCAAAACGAGAGTCACAGAAGTCACATTTAAGCTCCTCCTGACCATGTTTATTAGGTCGCTGTTCCCCCGTCATTTCCACACCTGTACGTTGGTAACTCCCGGATAGACCTTCGTACCGGCTCTCATTATCACGCTGCTCCACCAGATGCGACTTCAAAATACCCATGTACATTGTGGAGTAATCACTCAACTCACGATCGTTGTAACATCCCAATTTGTGCCTGACACGGAGGTGCAGCTCCATAAGGCCCTTCCTACCAGTCGAGTAATCACAATATTCACCTAGTAATGGCCGTGACATGAGTCTGTCAGGAGGTGCGGCCTCAACACCACTGCCGCTGCCCGACACATCTGAAGGTGGCGAGTCATCGCCTCCTTGAGATGCTCCAGCTGGTCCCTGACGAATAGCACTTGTGTTGCACGCACCAGAGCTGCCTTCCCTCAACTCATCCTCTGCTTCTGCATGCCCTGAACGTGCCTCAGTGCTGTCATTGTCTACTTCTCTCTTGAAAGTAACTGCATGAGAGCTTGAACTTGAACTGGCCTGGGAGGAAGAACTTCGCTCGATTATTACCGGCTAGTATTCTAAAAAAATGCATAATACAAAAAATTGCCATTAAAAGTATTGATGCAATTGGTAACCATGTACTTTGTAGACGAAGTTGTGCATTTGAGAATACGTTCTAATTTCAATCTTAACACATTGACTCTGAAGTGGTGCATATGTGTACCACGAGGTAAATTGCTCGTTTACGTAGCGGAATATACAAATAAGATTTCAACTATTTTCCAACCTTTTTTGAAAATAATTTTAGAGTGAAAGGTAACACTTTATAGTTCAAATGTATTCTTTGCACTTTTAAAAAAGGTTGAAAATTTATTAGGGCAGAAAAGCCAGTTTTTCAAAGCGACTTCTTCTAGCCTAACCAAACTAAACGTTAGCAACCGCAGAATCGGAGTCAACGTGTTAAGCATATGCACTCAACTGTTCAAAATAAAATAGAACAATATACGTGTAACAAAATGGATTATAAAACTTATATACTTCGTTAGGTAAATTAATCAAAGCTGCGACGTAAACAGACATTGGAATATCGGATGTCGTAATTCAGAAAAGCTGTTAAGACCAGAAGATCGAGTTTGGGCTGTTAGAAACCGTTAAAATAGTAAGGTGGAAAAAGCGTAGGTGGTGTGGGAACAGCAAGCTCAACCAACGGTCAGCATTCTATGAGAAAAGTAGGTGTGATGGACAGCTGTGAGGGGGAAAACAGAGTCGCATCACCAGAATCAATGAGAGTGCAAGAAGTACCGCAAGAAGTAGGTACGTCAGAGGCATACGAGTGCCTAAACGTTTGAGCAACGATATGTCAGAACAAGCAACGCCTTTACCAATCGGCGTACGATTCATGAACCAAAGGAAGAACATTTGAGAAGGCTCTAAAGAAAAACAAGGGGAGTCTATAAAAGCAGAGCTCAAAAATCGGACGGGGTTATTTTTCTCAGAGTTACGCAACAAGTGAGACACGGAATTTGCGTGCATGAGAGCAGGGCGCCCAGCAGCCGCCGGCGTGCCTGGCATGAGGACAATTTCAACTGTAACAAACACAAGCCTGATATACGTTTCGTCACTGGAAGCCGACCCGTCAGGATGCCGACCAGGCAGGAATTAGCTACTCAGGCTAAATAGCTAGGCCCAGATACTAGGTCAAGGTATGGCACGGACAAATTACAAAAGGGTATATTTAAAAGGGAGGTATGATAGTTAACAGAACAGACTCGGGGCGTGTCTTGCGGTAGCCGCCTCTCTTACACGAGATCGTAACTCTCCCGCTGACTAAACACCCTGGCAGAACACCCTAAGTTTCAACAAGTAAAAGAGGCATAGGATCCGAGCAAGCACAACAAAGGACACTTACGAACATCAGGCAACACAGCTTTATTAGCCTGTTCGTAGACAAGTGCACTCTATGAAGGTCCTAACGCAACTGACTAGCTTCGGTCGAGCAGTCGCCCACTTTGGCTGCAGCCAGGCAGCCGCGGGACGGACCTCTATGTAAATCATAGCGGTATTGTCGAGGTACAAAACACGTAGTGAAATATTTTCACTACACAACCTACATATATACAAACATACACCAGGGTATTAGGGTTTGAGTGGTCTTTTGACCCCTCTAACCCCCTTCGTTGGCCGGCTGCCTCTCGGAAAAATCACTACGGAGGGGATCCCCAGTGCCCTCGCTCCATCCCATTCAGTCGCCTTACAACACGCAGCTGACTATGGTGGGAGAATTCTAGAAACCCCCCTCCCCTCAGAGAAGGGAGAAGTATAACCTAACTCAAACCTAGCATCAAAATAAAGTAAACCCAACAACGTTAATGCTACAAGAGCGTAGCATCGTCTCACTAGCAGTTACCAGCGTACCAATGCACTAGAAATGGCTGCGAGCACCTCAGCATTGCATTAATAAACACCAAGTGTAAGAAGGAAGAAGACGGCGGGAGGCACAGCTTGTCAACGACTATCGGAGGTTCAGAAAATTTTCTACGTCAACTCCAAGCACGTAAGTACATTCAGCATGCCAATTGGAACCACGAAATCACCAAGTCTGCAGCGATTCGGAATCAACCTGCGGGATCTACAATGACCAAGCTCTCAGCACTCCAAGGAACGACAGCAATCGAACGTGCATCTTAAGCGCAGCTAAGCACATGCGCACAGAAGACTGAAGCGCTTCCCACAAGCCGCAGCACGGGCAGCAGCAAGGTTTAACTTAAGAGCTCTGAACGGAGTCAGCACCAAACCAGCACCAGCCACGCGGATTCGCAAGAAACATGAACATGACCGTCACGTCTACACATCGGCAACCTGGAGCAAGGGGGACTGTGAACCAACTAAATGGTCCATGATGGGTTTATGTAGAATTCAGGTAATCATGTGTTTCAACAAAGATGCATAGAAAAGCACCCCAGATTTGTCAGCAATTAACGTGCATCAATATGCTTGTTCATGTCAAAAATGTGTTATTTAGGTGTGGGTAATTATCATGGATGCCACTTACAGGTTTATTATAAAACGCATATTTCCTTCGCAATGCCATTGGGGTAAGTGGTGGGTTTAAGGGGATCATCCCAAGCCAAATTGGGCCCCGGCAGCTCCCCCCACTGAAAATTTTTTTTGTTGAAAATGGATCCTTAGGGGTTAGGTTATTGTGCCATGAAATTTTATGGCGCTACGGACGCTAAAACCCCCCACGGGGGTTTCAAAGAGGACCGATAAACATAATTTTTGGACCCTTGGTTTTCAAAAATTGATAAAAATTAAAAAAAAATTGAATTGGAAAAAAAGCCTATTTGAATTTGTTAGAAATGTTTCAAGGATTCTAAAACTGTCTTTGGTTTCGTTCTAGCATCAAAACTCTATGAGTTGATACGGTTTGCAATGTACGTAAAAATGTACCACAACAAGAATTTTTCGAAAAATAATAAAAAACTAAGGCCTGAATCGAAAAAGTGAACGGAGTAAAAAAGGTTTACTTTCAAAAAATGCATATACTGGCCTATTTTCAAACGAATCGGACAAAAAAAGTTGGTGAGAACGCCATATAACTGAGTACTCAAATGAAATGTAATATTTCTATATAATTTTATGCACGATATTTCTTATGTTTCATTGAAATTCAAGAGGAAAACGTTGCTCATTATTCGTACATAGAAATAGATCATGGAAACTGCAGTCATGTACTACCATTTTCATGATATTCCAATTCAATGGACATACTTTGTTTTTTGGCTCTAGTGAAAAATTACCATTTCTACCATTCAAGCCATATCAACTCATTGAGTTTTGTTGCTAGAACAAAACGAAAGACAGTTTTAGAATCCTTGGAACATTTCTCACAAACGTAGGTTTTCTTTTTTTCAAATTCAAATTAAACAAAAAAAAACAACTCTAAACCCAAAAAATTATTGAAGGGTTTAGAAATTTTGAAGAAATAGAAAAATATTGAAATTAAAAAAAACGCCACCTACGTTTGTTAGAAATGTTCCAAGGATTCTAAAACTGTCTTCGGTTTTGTTCTAGCAACAAAACTCAATGAGTTGATGCGGCTTGAAATGTACGTAAATAGGTCCCAAAAAACAAATTTTTCGTAAAAAAAAGGCCTAAATCGAAAAAAGGACCTGAGTAAAAAAGGTTTACTTTCAACAAATACATATACTGGCCAATTTTCAAACGAATCGAAAAAAAGTGACAAATCGGGATGATCCCCTTTAAGTTGTTCAAAGTTTGAACGAGTGGTGCGTTTGAAGTTTTGGGTTGTGCCGGTGCCGTAGCACTTCTCGAGAAAGTGTTTCATCTAATTCGTCGTGCTTTATGATTCTCTTATGTGAGTCATATTGTCTTGGGCAAAATTAAATTGCATAGTCACTCGTTGATAATTTGCAGTGAGCATTTCTATCATTGTGTGCCGTTTCATATTAAATATTAATATCTGTAATCCAAGCGTGCACTTTGTGTTTGCATTGTGCTTTAGCCTCATGTTGTGTGTCATGTCGTTCAATATTCTCTGCGTAATCAATCATACGCATTAACTCACGTGTGTAATTTGTAATGTTAAATAAATTTAATTGGTAAACACCTATTGTAGTTTTTACTATCACATGCTGATGAGAGACTTACTAAGGTGGTTACGTAAACGCACACAATTTCTAATCTTGCTATTTCTATTTTCTGCCTTTACTGTCCTCTCTCTTTTTCTGTGCATTTTTCTCTCTTTAATTTCCCTTTCCTCTTTGACTATGAAGGTTTCAATCCCTCAATCGAAGACAGAGACTTATTTCTGTTTCGTTACATACGAAAAATAATACAGGAAGTAAAATATTAAGATCGCACAAGAGAAATTTGAAAAGTACATTCTGTTTTCACAGCCGATTAGTACTTGAATATAGTGCAAAACTTTTTGAAGGTATTCATGCAATATCTTCTACATGCAATATCGCCTGTCATGACCAGAATATTTTGGATAAAGATTCCTGCAGAAAATTTTACTTTTCCTCAAAACACACAACCAACTTGATTATTCTTCATAAATTTATAAGTAACTTCATATGTATTTAAAATATTTTCTGAATAACTAAAAGCGGCTGAAGTGATTTCTTACACTAGCAATACAACCAAAAAATTTTCATGTGTGGTCTCACACACAAAGCAAGAAACGCGTATAAAAATTAGAAATCTAACTCCTTAAGTAATTAATTTGGTTTCACGCGTAGCAAGAGTTCCATGAGGACATATTATGAAAAATTTAACAGCAAATGTTCAAAAAAGTTGAGAAGGCAAAAGAAAAACTTCAAAGTATCTTGAGATGACCACTGCATAAAACAGTTAATATGCGTCGTTTAAGTCAACTCACTGGGTTACAGCGCAATCAAGAAAGGGCTCAACGATACTAGTGATACAAGAAGCATGCTAAAAAGAGCTTCGATACTAATAATCATGAGACCATAGCTTACTAAACACTAGCTGTGGTCGGAAAACGGGAATAAAGTGGATCACATCGAGAATTACGAAACAACAAGACTCAATACAATACCAGCAGTCAGAGATACAATCACTCTATGACAGGCATAACAATTTTTGAAAATAAGATGTATTACACTAACCATCAATATGCAATTAAATAGACAACAAATCTCAAATCAACAGAATTGAAAATTGAGAATAATGGAGTGTGCAGCGAGACTATTTTCTGGAACCAGAGGAAGACATCGCTCAGCAGCCAATGAAACTGTTTTGCAATAAATTAAACTAATCTAAAGTGTGATGCTTTAAATCATTTATAAAGCAATTGGAATAGAATCAAATCTGCTGAGTGAGAAGTTTTGTCGTTCTGTCAGAAATGCTCAAAACAATAATAGGTGAAAGCAGTAATAATGATATACGAGGCCTGTCGAAAAAGTATCCGACCTTAATTTTTCCCGCGCAAAGTAGTGATTCTAAGGCGGCGCCACTGTGCACGGTGGAAGGAGGAATCTTAATGCGCATGCTTGACTTTTTTCACCGCATTCACTTGGGCCAGTCACTGGCTGGTGGTCGCCAAGTAAGGTGCTGTTCTAAGTTTTTGTCGGATTTAGTTTTCTTGCAAGATGACTGAACGAATTGAGCAAAGACACTGCATCAAATTTTGTCAAAAGCTTGGTGATTCTCAAATTGAAACAATTCGTAAGATTCAGCAGGTGTTTGGGGAAGATGCTATGGGTGTAACACAAATTAAGGAGTGGTTCAACCGATTCAAAGATGGCCGCACATCAGCGGAGAGTGAGCAGCGTTGTGGCAGGCCCAAAACTTCTCGGAGTGCAGCTGTTGTTGAGAGGGTGCGAAATTTGGTGATGGCAGATCGTCGTTTGACCGTGCGGGAGATTGCCCAAGAGGTTGGAGTGAGTAAAGATTCTGCACATGCCATTTTGCGTGACGATTTGAACATGAACCGAGTGGCTGCGAAATTCGTGCCCAAGTTGTTGTCGCCGGAACAAAAAGACCTCCGTCGTGACGTTGCACAGGACCTTCTGGACACCGCCAACACTGATCCTGGGTTTCTGAACACCGTGATAACTGGAGATGAGTCATGGGTGTACGGGTACGACCCAGAAACAAAAAGACAGTCATCCCAATGGAAGCATCCCGAGTCTCCAAGGCCGAAGAAAGCGCGGCAGGTGCGAAGCAAAATCAAGGTGATGCTGACTGTTTTCTTTGATGTCCGTGGAATTGTGCATCACGAATACGCACCGGAAGGACAAACAGTGACAAAGGAGTACTATCAGGATGTTCTCCGGCGACTTCGTGATGCAGTTCGGCGCAAAAGACCAGACATGTGGACTGCGAACAACTGGCACTTGCATCACGACAACGCGCCCGCACATTCATCCCATTTGATCCGCAATTTCTTGGCCAAACATGGAATTACGACCGTTCGCCAACCTCCCTACTCTCCAGACCTGGCTCCTTGCGACTTCTGGTTGTTTCCAAAATTGAAGACACCACTGAAAGGATCCCGTTTTGAGAGTAGAGAAGAGATAATGCGGAACGCGACGACAGAGCTGAACACCATTCCAAAAGAAGACTTCCAGAGGTGTTTCCGGCAGTGGAAGGATCGGTGGGCTAAGTGTGTGGAAGCACAAGGAGCCTACTTTGAAGGGGATTAGGGTCCCAACCCCGTCAGGTTGTTGAAGTATTTTTTCTGGCCAAAGGTCGGATACTTTTTCGACAGGCCTCGTAAATGTCACAAAATAGTGGACATGAACAGGTAAAAACAGACTACATATGAATTGGATTCAAATTTTCTATGGACGGATAAATACTCTACTGAAATCAAACAGAAGAATTTAAGAAGAAAGAGGGTAATCAATTGGAAGCATTCAAAAGGAGAGAACACAGGAAACACTCAAGAAAAGAGTAAGCAACCAATAGGAAGCACTCAATAGAAGAGTAAGCAGCCAATCGCAGCACCTGGAGTTCCTGATGCCAGTCAATGGGCTCGTCTTTAACAGTAACGGACTCCAGCACAGCGTCAGGCACTTCACTTTTGATGTAAATTTCTTCTAGATGGCTTCCAGAGCTCGGCCCATCACCTGCAAGTGACACAAGCTCCTTGAGAAAAATTGCGAGACAACAAATCTATTAACATCTTATTATGTGTTAAAATACAGAGATAATTTCATGATTTTGACAATGTTGACAATTTTGTTAATATTTTAATACATGAAAACTGGAACAATCTAGAAAATTTGGAAAAAATCTAGTAATAATTATAGCAGGCAACACAATGCAACCCTTCCAACAAAATAGTTAATAGTCCAAAAGCTTTGGAGATAAATGAGCTTAATTATGTTTAGGGTTACACCAGCAAATTTAAATGACAATATTAAGCTAGAAACAAAGTCTTCACAATAAATAGTAGTAACAATTCATAATAAACTAACAATTCCAATAAAAATTTGCATTAAAAAATGTACTTTGCACTTCACTATATTTCTGAAGGACATTGTTGTGGAACAGGTAGGCTTCCTACCATCAACACGTGGAGCCTAAATCGATAGCACTTATATACATCAGTTGTGACCGACCTACCTACGTCTCCTATCCTGTCTCAAGGTGAATGATTGAGCCGACACTCCCAGGTAATGGGTTTAGAATGCTTTCTTTTTTTTTGTTTATTGACACACTATTTACAATGTTTACATACAGGTACATAGGAAAATAACCAGGTATGGACACTAATAGTTGACCTACCTACAACAACCCGCACAAAATAAACACTCAATTATAAAACAGCAGCCTACTATACTAAGGGCAATCCGGCATGGCAGCAGCTCTAGAGCAACTTCATACGCAGCAATAATAGCCGGCCCAAGAAAGCCCGTTCTGCATGAACGCAAAAGCAGTAGGCACGCAAGAGCGATAGACGCAAGAGCGATAGGCGCAAGAGCAACAGTAAGGCAACGGCAGCAGCTGAATAGCCCGAGGCGCAGCAGCGACAGAGTAGTCCGGGGTGAGGCAACAACAGGGTATGCCGGGGTGTGGCAATGGCAGAGCATGCCGGAGCACCACAGCAGTGGGAGGTGCCAAAGTCCAGCAGCAGCAGGCGATGGAGTACTGCAGCGGCAAGAGATGCCAGAGGGAGAATCAGCCGTGTGGTGGGCTGTTCTTTGGTCTCAAGTTGCGGAGGCTGGTACCACAGAGCTCCAAGTGGTGGCTCTGGAGTCCCCTGGTTTAGCCTGCTGCTGTTTCCACCAATTGGAGGTCGATTTGGAGGTTTGGAGGTTTTCCTGCCAATCCACCACGCATAATAAATAATAACTTCTAATGATATCACAGGCAATTGAGTACCGTTTCACAATTAATTTCACTGAACGAATAATCATTATCACATACACATCAATATTTCAAGCAGTGAACCTATATATTCTTTTACTTTGATACTATCCCTGCCTATTATTCTTACTCTTGCTGGATGATGCCGCTCTGAATAATTTGCCTGTACGCTATAATACTGCACTTAGGAATTTTTTGCTTTACTATTCAACATTGATACATCTGTTCTGGAACAGAAAAAGTAGGGGTTAGGGGAATAGGCAGATTACACCATCTCATTAGCAAACACGGTTTAGGAGACTGGTGAATTGCCCTATTACATTCCCCCCACCAAGTGCAACCATAGGGTGCACTCAACACATACTGCTATCTTCTAAACAATGTACACTTGTTATATACATACACTAATATCCCATCTTAAACCTATAATTACAATAAATGAACTCTAGGGTCTATAATTTACAAGTCAAGGAATTTTATTACAAGATGACACTTTGATAATGAACCTTACAAACTACAACATATCTTACAGAACGCATAGACGCAGTAATATAAACATACCGTTTGACAGATCACGATAAGTTGCGGGTATTGTCACTCGACATATCATGACATCCATATTTAATGCGCAGACATTACACAAATTTTAATATTTACAAATAGTCTATTTACATTTTAATTGCATCACATTTATTTGCAATAGAAGACACTGCATTAACACATATTACTTAACCTACTATTTAACCCAATACTTAACTTACTTCTTAATCTACATGATTTTATTGTATTTTTATCTTTTGTTCATTATTTCTTTTCTGTAAGTTACTTATTTTTGACCTTATATTCTAATGTTCTTACCTGTACTTTGGGCATGTTTTCCACATTTCCTCTAGCTCTAGAAATTCTACCAAAAGAAATGTAATCCAACCTTAATGGTGAAACAGGAGGACTCTTGGTTTGTTCTCCATCACTAGCTAAAACACCTACTCAGGTATTGCTAGACATGTATCTGCTTTGCCACATTTCCTGGAGAACTTCATTGTTGGATTGTCTATACTTTGATGTACCTTCCTGCATCTGTTTGGAATGACCCCTAATTCTCTTTAAAATGTTTAATTTCTCTTCTTCTCTTGTAAATAGTTCTAAATCCTGTGAAGTCATCCATAAAGCCTGAGAAGTTACGGCTTTCCTCTGAAGTGTTGCTTACAAATAGTTGTAGAATATCTCCGGTTTGTCTCTTTTCATCTGGTTCTTCCACTTTGTTTCTATCTTGAGCCTCCAGCTTGGAGCAGTTTATCACTTTTTGTAGGCAATTCTCTTGAAAGCTCCAAGCTCTCTTGGACCAGGTTAAAAAATTCTCTATCAAAGAGCTATTTTGTGTTGCACTATTAGTGCTTATCATTAGGGAACTTGACTGTGGTGTACTAATCTTAAGGGGACGGTCTGGGGGGGGGTAAAAGAGTCACGTTTCTCGACAGATTTTTTCATGATTTCCACAATAGGTGTCAATTGATGCGGCATTTCTTTTTGAACTCGTGTGTTTTTTCGTAAATTTATAAAAAATACGATTTTTTCTTAAGAAAAACATGGAAAAAACGTGTTGTGGAAAAATACACCTCGCCCACAATTTCAAAGTTACAAAACTGAATAAAGGTTTTCTAGGTAGCTAATAGTCTTGTCTTTCGATCCAGTGGTATGGTTTTTCGATAAATTGATTTTTTGAATTATGAGATTTTTTCCCAAAAATTGACCACTTTTTCCGTTTCTTCAAATTCTTCTGCTTCTAATTTTCAACTTGATTTGAAATTCAAAAAACTATACCACCGCCTCTCTAAGATAATTCAATCACTATTGATTGATATATTTGTCATTCCTGTACCTTCAAAACTGTGGAGCAGGTGTCTCTTCAAAGATCAAAAAGTCAACTTTTCATGAGAGCCATTTTTCTAAGAAAAATTTTCTTCATTTCATTTCTAAACTAATTATTTGTTTTCAGTAAGTTTTAAAGCTTTTGTAGATCTTTCAAATCTCTATCGATTGCTATATTAGCCATTCCTGTAACTTTAAAACTGTGGAACAGGATTCATATCAAAAAACAATGAATCAAAATTTGAGAAAACCAGTCATTTTTAAAAAAAGATTTTTCTTTCATTACATAGAAATTTGAATTTTTTTAACTCTTTCTCCTGGTAGCTCTTCTTGAGCCCTTTCGAATGATATATTTGTCATTCTCATACCTTCAAAATTGCGGGAGGTGATTGTATGTTTACACAACAGCTAATTAGCTGATGACGCAGAGCAGCCGGACTCAAAACAAACACTCAGTTACATCATCATAATCAAAACTGAGAGTTGGAATGTTTCATTTGAGTACTAAAGCATTTCAAGCAAGGCCATGAATGAACTCTCTTGCTATTCCCGTAGAGAAACACTCAATACTGACTCGTAATGAGGGGGGAAGAGGGAGGTCACCAATCCATTGGCATGCCCTGAGGTCACGCTAGTGCGCATTTTTTACCCCGTCTAGAAGACAAACCAATGTACGTACTTGAGTGCGAATTATACCGTTGGATGCGCAAGAAAATACTCTATAAGATCAATTAATAAACCAAAATCCTTGTCGCAACTCCAGCCTTGCTTCCCTTTTAAGTCCCTTGCAAGTTAATTAATATCGTGCACAATCGGGGACTAGGTCGTTATTTAACCTTAAACTGACCGAAAAGATAAAACGCTTATTAAATATGACAAGCAGGCAATAGTTGGAGTGCTTCACCTTCCTGGCAGCAAAAATTAATATCGAACAACCCTAAAGTGTTCGTTTGTTTGTTGCGAGTCAATCCAAAGCCTCTGCTGCGGATTCGAATCATCGTTGAAGTCGCGGCTCTTGCGGGCTGCAACTTCAGTGAGAGTCAAACTTCGCGGTCGGACGCACGTGTGCCTTGCGTGCTTCGACCTCAACCGGCCCTGCTTCTGGGAATCCGAATCCCGGACAGCCGGCTTCCAGTGGAGAATGTTCCCTGAACAAATTCTTTGAAGTTTCAGGTGAGCACTCTTTAATTATTGTCTGGCTTGTCAAATCATAGTTGCAGCATTTCTGAAAAGACTATGTTCTGTGCCAGGTAAAACTGGAAGTTGTCGCTTCTTGCCGGTAAGCAAGACATAGTTCTTTTATTCGAAGAATTTATTCCATTATCTTCAAGTTCTTTTATTCGAAGAATTTCATAATTATCTTCGAATCTCTTATTCGAAGAATTTGCTTCTTTATCGTCGAATTCTTTTTTTCGAAGAGTTTCTTAAATCAAATTCTTCTATTCACTTGAAGATTCAATTTATCTTCTTTTTAAAGAAGAAAGGGTTGCGAAAAGCAGTTCTGGCTTACACAACTAGTTCGCCGGCTGCTTAACTTAAGGAGACCGTCTGGGTAGAAATCAGGATATGTGTTGATTTTTTGTTTTTATATGCATCTTATAGAGGATTTTCTTGCGCTTCCATTGGTACTTTCCGTTTACGTCTACTCCGAATAGTGCGCCCACCAGAGGGGGGGAAAGCGATGGGGGTGGAGTGACCTTGAACCCTCCCCCCCCTCATTATTGGGAGTCAATTGAGCGTTTCTCTGCGGGAATGGCATTATAGTTCGTTCATGGGCTACTAAAAGTGGTTCCATTATTCAAACGAAACATTCCAAGGCTGAATAAATATTTTTTATGAAATTTTGACAATTTCAGAATTTAGCTGTTCTGCCGTATCTATGATACCGCAGCTTTCCTTCATAGCTCAATGACAGCTGCAGTATCATAGCTACAGCAGTGGTGAGCACACCAATCCAAAGGGCTTGAAAAGAGCTATAAAACCAAGGTGTTGAATAGACAAAAAAACGTATTTTGGTGGAAAAAAATTAAAAATTAATTTTTTTTTTTTGTCAAGAATTACACCCATTCCCTTTTGTTGTTTATTTTTTCCCAGAGTTAGAGCTACAGCAATGAAAATTATATCAATCATAAGGGCTTGAAAAGAGCTACAAACGCTCAAGAGTTCATTGTAGAAAACCCTGTAGTTCAAAAGATAACAAGAAAAAAAATTTTTTTGTGTGAAAAAACACGTTTTTCTGGAAACTTGATATTGGTTTTCTCAAATCTATCTCCTTCCACAATTTTAGAGCTACAAGAATGGTTTACATACCATTCGATAGGGCTTAGCAAGGTGCATCCATAAGCAATAGCATTTTTTGATACATTTATTGTTTTGAAAATTACACCACATGAAAAAAAAAATGAAAAATACATAATTTTTTTTTTTTTCAATTCCCAAAATCCACAAAAAGAAGTTATCAAAATTCCCTATTGCTTATGGTTATATAGACATATAAGCAATCTAAAAACGAAATACTGGTTCTGTAACTTCAAAATTGTAGAAAGAGATAGATTTTACATAACCCCCTTATTTTATCATATTTTTCAAAAAAAAAAAAAAAGTGCAGCTACAGAAATTTTGTCGAAATAACAAATGATCTATGCATCATTTCACACCTACTGTGACAATTTCAGAGAAATCCATCCATAAATAACGGACTTTTTTTTTTACCCAGACGGTATCCTTAAGCGTGGCTGGAGAAGCGTCAGGGAAAATCCTGGTGGCTATATCTTTTTTTCTTCTCCAGTTTATTTCTTTTCCCAGTTCAAATAACTGTTTTTCATTAAAAAATTAAAAATAATATAATAAAAAAAAGGATTTTAATAATTTTCCGTCATTTGGAAAATTACGCTGTTTGCCGTGCTGTCCGGGCCCAGCGCCGGTATGTCTCTCAGCTCATTAGATTAAGGTGTATTTTTGTGTAAGGTACATTTTTCGTGTTGCTAGCTCCTTGTGTTTTTAGGTGCTAGTATTTAGTTTACCTCACATGAACAATTTTCTTGTTGAATTTTTGCGCTAGTATGTAAGAAAAAAAAATTAAATAATATAAAAGCAAGAATTTAAAATTTTTTGTGAAATCCTAAGTGTGTGTAAACGTTCTAAATGTGAAAAAAATTAATTGGTGGGGGACGTAACATTTTCTGTATTCTTTTATGTGTCATTAGTATTTTTTCCATATTCAATATAAGGATGTAACCTGTCCACTTGTGAAGTGCAGACTTTTATAATTAGTTGAAAGTTATTCTAATAAGCCTATTGACTACTACTTATTACCTTTTTTTACCATCATGACCGAAAATTATAATGCCTTAGCCCTTAGCTTGAAATTGCGGGGAGTAAAATGTAGCTGTGCGCCCGCTAGTCATATAAATAGAGTCGACAAGATGTATCGGCGTTCATTGAGTGGCGGTTGGCCGCAAAGGTAACATCTAAACGAAATAGTCGCTGTCAGTAGCAGGAGCGTGACGATCGAGGCAGCTAGAAGTTACCAATATATTGTCAACTCTGATGTTCTGTCGATACGAAGGAACAAAATAAAAAGGATCACCATCACTCCACATCGTTTTCACTCACGAACCCCATCCGCGTTCGTTTCGACCAAGATTACTCAAAGGGTCGGAACATTTTGGTGACCCATGTATGGGGATACCACATCAAGAAGCCACATTAAAGATTGCCACATTGCTCCATTGAAGAAGAAGACATCAAGAATTGGTCTTCAGTTCTGCTTTTAGGTGTGAAGAGTGTCAGCCGTCAGCCTGTGGAGTAACGTCGCACAGTCATCACATTACTTCAGAGCATCGAGAAAAGGAAGAAAGGGAAGAAAGACGTCAGCGCAGAAAATCGAAGTTCTTTCAAGAAACACTTCGAGAAAGAAAGGAGAGAAAAATAATCGAAAATTTACACGCTACGCAGTCTTCACCAGTCTACTCATTGCTACTCAAAGAAGAAGTGAGGGTCCATATCTACGATCTACGCATCTACCCATCTACCCGTCGTCATCTGCAACGAGAAGAGATCGACGAGATCTACGAGAAGATCGACGAGATCTACGAGAAGATCGACGAGATCTGCACATCGCCAAATAGCAAGCTGAGTATACGCCGATAATGTTTGCTTGCTAATTTAATAAGCATGAGCTCAAATTAATGATAATTAATGATCATTATAAAATTAATGAGTAGGAGTTAAGCAGTAATCACTCAGCAGTGCAAGCGCAGTGAGCATGCTGTTTCTTAGTAAGTAGGAGAGCTTTAATGCGGAAGCTGATTCTTGGTAGCCAGAGAGCGAGCAGCATATGCATTGCGAAAGCGCAGTAAGCGTGCGCGCGGAAACGTTGCGTGGAGAGGTAGTCCATTGTTCTCTGAAACAGTTAAAGGAAGTTGTAGCCATTGTCTCTAGCACTCATTGTCCGCTGGCGCCCATTGTCTCTAGCATATAAAAGTAAGCTGGAACAGCTTACCTCTATTCAGAGTGGTGCCAGCCTTCACGCAATTAGTAATTAGCAATTAGCCTGTTCTAAGTCCACGGAAGTCCACTGCAAATGTGAGTTGAAATTTTACTGTGTGTAAAATATTGTCAATTGCATGTAGGAAATTTTACTGTGTGGAAAACAATTTTTCTTAAAAGTAATCGGAGGTATAAGAATATTGTGTTTTCATGTCGAACAGTGACTCTGACGAGTACGAGTACATAAGAACCACCCCTTACGTGACCCGAGTAGGTAGAGTTTCTGTGCCTATTTTTTTCACGATGGCGACAACCACTGTCACACCGGTAGTTAGTACAGTTACCACAGTTGTCCCTGTGACTAGCTCAGTTACCAGTGTAACGACTTCTGTTGTCGGTCCGATACCGAGCGTGGTGATTGCTGGACAGGATTTGCCCCAATACCGCGGTAGGAGACGAAAATTTGACCCTGACTTCATTGAAAACAAATCCTTGGAAACGCATATAAAAAATGTGAGAGCGTATTTCAACATGCTTTCCGACAACTCAGAGGAAGCTAAACTTAATCTATTGTTGCGAACCGCAGACAAGCGGGTCGGCGACTTTAACGCCGTTGTAGCCTCCATAATCAGTGAGGGTTACGAACTGACCTTTGAAGAAGTAGTGCACCTGTTAGAAAATATATATGTATCGAAAGGCGAAAGATCTTTGCACGCAGTTGCGTGTGACCTGAATAATGTACGCCTAAAACGTAACGATGCTTTAGCGAGTCAATTCGTAGAAATACTATCCAAAATCCGTAAGCTAACACACAGAATAATGACGAGCCCAGAGTGTTCGAACAGAGCCCACCCGTATGTAGTGAACTGTACTGATCCTGCTGCTCTCGACAAGTATGTCGAGAGTACTTTAATTGTTGCCTTAGCTATGGCCGTCATCAACCCTCTAGTAACAGAGGATTTCTCAAAAAAATTGTTCAATAAACCCTTCAAATCGTCGGAAGAGCTCCTTCAGAGGATCGTAACAATAATCCGCAATTTTCCCGAAGACAAGCAAATCTTAGCGACTCGAATTGAGAGATCTGTGGAAACATATTGTGCAGAGGATGATGACCATTCATCCGAATCAAATTTTGATGCAGCCTATGATGAGGCCGAAGTGCATACCATGACAAGAGGCAGATTTCAAAGTAGAAGTAGGACGCGTAGACCCTACTGGAGACCTAATTTCCCAAGACCAACTTACCGTGCTAGACCTCATGCAAATTCTTTTGTTGATCGTGAATTAGGAGCTCTAGAAGTTCAAGCATTGGAGACATCAAAGCGTTGCTCGAACTGCTACAATCAAAAGTGCGTCTGCCAAAACCAAGGTGTGTCGGTAAACCCTGTGGCTAGGAAACCGACAGATTGGTACAAACCCGGTTCAAGTCAGACAGCCACCGAGCATTCGCTGCGAGATGTAGTTTGTTTTCGCTGTAATAAGTTAGGACACTACGCAAGAGACTGTAGGTCAGGACGAGAGTATTTCAACAGACCAGATAGGCCTAATCGTGTCCGTGCGCGAGGACAGTATAAAACTCGAGTGCCAGAAAAAAGCCAGGTAGAAACTTACCAAACTAACCGTGGGAATGATTTTTTAGCAGAGTAAACAGCAGAGACGATTTCATTGCCGATAGAAGTAACGTAAATGATAAAACAGAAACTAAAATAACTATAACTAAGTGTGACTCTACGACAGTGATGCCCCTTGAACCCGAGGAGAAGTCTGGTGCTGAAGATTCCCTCGTTAAAAATGTTGAGATAATCGATCCGATCATAGTGTGTCACAACAGATATGAAGCGCTAGGAGAAGCGGAATTAAGCGATGAATATGAAAGCCATTTGACGGCGAACGTTTGTAAATACGAAGAAGAGGAAGAGGTGGGAATTACAGGCCAAAATGAATTATTTGTAATACGAAAAAGTAAGAAACCAATGATTGTGCTTAAAAAAGATGCAGACCTGTGGAATGCATTGATTGATTCAGGATCAGAAAAGTGCCTAGTCAGCTACCACAGAATAAGTGAGATAAGTAATGACGTGAAGCCAAGTTCTCTGACTATAAAGGGCGTTAATGCTAAAAGTAATGTCGAAGGCGAAGTTGAGCTTGTCCTAAAGTTAAAAAACGGTGTAAGTTTGAAGACAAATGCTCTCATAATTAAAGATGGTATTTACAATTATGACGTCATTATTGGACGTGATTTATTAGACAAGAACGCCGTTGTAGATTTAAAACAAAGATGTTTGATCATAAAAGACGAGAAAATTCCCTTTGCAGAGGTAAAACGAAGAAAAAAGAGAAACACTGAGTGTCTTGAGTATTTGATAGAGAATACTGAGTGTCTCATGGCAGACACGATTACGTCCAGAGCTAAGAAAAAAGTCCTAAATAAGCTAAGAGAGAAGAGGACGTGCATTGCTGAGAAAGCAAGTGAGGAAGTAAAAAGGGATGGTAAGAGAGAAAACCAGCCTGTTCGAGGCGTAGTTGCAGTTACCAGTTCCCACAAGCCGTTAAGAGTTCATACTCGACGCGTAGAAATTGCTCCCAATGTAATTTTGAAACATGTTGGACATGTTGGAAAGTGTAAAAATGGAGAATATATAATAAAGAAAGCAACTTTGAAAGAAGGCGTCTGCGTCGCCGAAGCAATTGTGAGAGTTAACAATAGGAGCAGGATTCCGTTGTTGTTAATTAATAGCTCCGACAGAGCGATTGTCTTACCGGAGAACGCAATTATAAGTACTTTAGAAAAGGTAGAAAAGGATCAAGTTGAGTCCGAAGTTTACTTGTCAGATGTACAAGGAGAATTAAAAAGGGGAATGAGTACCTTTGTGCAGGCAGCTGGTGTTGTTCAGGACAGTCATTTAGATGTCGATAATAAAGACACTAATAGTCAATCTGTCGGGATCACAGGAGTTGTTGACAAAGAGTACGTTTCTGATTCCAAAGAAATCGCCCGTGGTCGGCGGAAATTAAATAATAATGATATCAAGTGTAATGACGACGAAATGAAGCCTAAATTGCTGAATTTGTTGAATAACTTCAGAGACGTTATTACTATAGACAATGAATCGATCTCCGCTGCTGCGATTAAACCATACAAAATACGTTTGAAACCTAACGTGGATGTTGTAAATGTCCCTCCCTATCGTATTGCCCACCGTTACATGGAAGACTTGAAAGTCGTTAACGAAAAAATGTTAGACGATGGAATAATTAGACCATCGATTTCAGCTTATAATTCACCAATAATTGTAGTCCATAAGAAGGATGGAACTATACGTCCGGTGGTTGATTTTCGCAAAGTAAATGAGGTAATTCATGAAGAATCTTTCCCGCTGCCGAGAGTGGACGAGCTTCTCTATAGTTTAAATGGTCAAAGGTATTTCACGAAATTAGATCTTAGGTCAGGATATCATAATATTACACTGACCGATGAGAGTAAAGAAATAACCGCATTTACAGTTGGTAGTCGAAAATTCGAGTTTAACAGATTACCTTTCGGTTTAAAAACTTCACCTGCTTATTTCCAGTCAGTAATGACACAAACATTATCTCCTGTTCTAGGAAAACTATCTTTCGTCTTTATGGACGACGTGCTAATATTTTCGAAGGAAAGGTCACAGCATCTTGCAGATATAAAAGTTGTACTTGAACTATTAAGAAACGCTAGATTGTCGATAAAAACGGAAAAATGTGCTTTTTTTGAAAACGAGATTGAATATCTCGGACATTCCATTAGTGGAATGGGAACTAGAAGCACCGGTACTGACAAAGTGAAGAATTTAGAAATTCCCAAAAATATAAAAGAGTTACAGTCATTTCTAGGACTGGTAAATTTCTTTCGTAGGTATATAAAAAATTTTGCTAGCATTGCAAGCCCGCTCTATAATCTGCTAAGGAAAAATATCGAATTCGATTGGAATAAGGATTGTCAAAACGCTTTTGAAAAACTAAAGGATGAACTATGCAACAATACAACCTTAAGTCACCCAAACTTCGATCAAAAATTTCACCTATTTTGTGATGCATCAAATGTTGGCATAGGAGCTGTTTTACTCCAGTCATCTACTGATAAAGTTCGAAACATGAGACCTGTCGGTTTTTTTTCTAAAACGTTGAATTCCACCCAACGAAGGTACTCAACTACGAAAAAGGAAATGTACGCTATAGTTGAAGCCTTGAAATACTTTAAATATCTTGTTTTGGGCTATGATTTGGTCATATATACCGATCATAAGCCGCTCGTTCCTTTATTTTCAAAAAAATTGCCTGAAGATAACACACTCGCGAGATGGAGTATATATGTCCAAGTTTATGATGCCAAATTAAAATATTTTTCAGGAAAAGCGAACAGTGCCGCCGATGCATTAAGCAGATTAAATCATGAAGAAAATCCTTTAACAGAAAAAGAACTATCAGAATGTTCTGATTTAACCCCAGATGTAGAGACTTTTCCCGTCGTAACAAGGCTGCAAGCCGCTGCTGCGAGTAGCAAATGTAACAAGCCGGTAACTGAGGGAGAGTTCGAGGAAACAATCCCAGGAAATGATGACGGAAGAAACAACAACAGTACTGCTGAAAGCCCCAGACGTGAACCCAGTGACTTTAACAGCAGACAGACAACGAGCTTATACAGACTGGATAGAGTTAATACGACTACAGACCATTCAAGTATTAATGACAACTGGTCGTTAGATGAATTTAAACGTGAACAAGATCAAGACCCCTTTTGTTCTGAAATTAAGAATGCCCTAGAGAATGCAACTAAAGTTTCCAATACTGATATGAATGAATTTCTGATTATGAATGATATTTTGTATAAAAGACGAAAAATTGACAACAGGCCCAGCACCATTCTGACAATTGTCGTGCCCTATACCCTGCTAGACAGAATAATTTCTTTCATTCATAATTTATCGCATACGGATTTAAATCATACCTTGTTTAAGTTTAAATTAAAATATTTTCATCCGTACGAAAGGACAATTACACGCAAAATTGTTGAATCGTGTGACATCTGTAAGATTCTAAAATCACGAATTTCGACGCCTATTAAAATTCTAAATGCTCCAATTGGAACAAGATGTTTTCAAACTGTTAGCATGGATTTCTACGGTCCATTGCCAATGACGGACAACGGTAACAAATATATTCTTGTAGTCATTGATCTCTTTTCAAGATTTGTTAAACTATATCCAACTAGTGACCGATGTACAGAGACTGTCACAGATTGTCTATGGAATTTTTGTTGTTTGTTCGGTACTCCAGACGTGTTGTTGTCCGACAACGCGCTAGAATTTAAATCCAATAATGTAAGAACTTTCGCAAAAGGACTTTCTATCCTAAAAAAGGAAGTTCTGGCGTATTCACCTTTTTCTAATGGTATAGTCGAGCGTTGTAATGGTAAAATCCGACATCTGCTCAAGTTATATTTAAATTTTCTTACTCATAACGAGTGGGATAGACTACTGGATATTGTAGAGAATTCGATTAATAATAGCTATAATGAAACTTTAGGAGACACACCAGCATATACTGTTTTCGGCAGAGATACTTGTGTATACATCAGTTCTACTAATTTAGAAGATTTAAATGTTGCGACTTCATATGAAGATGTTCAAAAACAAAAATTTAAGGAGTCATCTATTGTAGTGAACAATATTCGAAATGCAATCATTAACGCCACCATTGAAAGAACTGCCTATAGAAATATGAAACGTCGCGATAAAAATTTGAAAGTGAACGACCGTGTACTAGTAAAAAATCATGCCAAAAAACATAAATTACAGCTGAATTTTTTGGGTCCTGCTATCATTGAAAAACTCGGTAAAAATTATGCAGATATTAGGATTGGTAACAAAACTATCCGATCAAATTTGAACCATGTACTGCCTTTAGATAGGATAAAAAGGTAAAATTGTCAAATTAGTTTGTAACTGTTCATTCTTTATATTCTGAAAAATGCCATTCATATATGTATTTCAATGGTATTTAGTTTGTAAGTTCGTTCTATGCGTCTATGAGTTCTTAACCTGTAAGTGAGTTCTATGAGTTCTTAACCTGTAAGTGAGTTCTAGGAGTTCTTAGCTTGTAAGTGCGTTCCTTGAGTTCTTAAGAATTATGTGTGTCTTGCTCTAGGAAATATTTCTGTTACGCAAACACCTTCAGCCGAGATGATGAGCTGAGGATGTTGTCATACTATCGTTGCGACATCAGAGTGTGCTCATCAGGTCGTGAGCAAGAATTGATAAACTTAGGTGCAATTGTGAGATGTCGACACGAGAACGCGAGTGCGAAGCCTGCGAGACCTGTATCGCACTTGCCGCTCTTGTTTGAAAACAGTGACAGGCGATGCAGCTGTGTCTTAATGAGAAGGTCTAGAAATGAGTGTGTCTTAATGAGAAGGGAACGCTGCCTTTGCATGAAACGATAGTTGTTACTTTATAAATTCGGGGCCATGCTAATGTGATGTATCGTTTCTCTTTTTCAGATTCCTTGGGCAACTTCTGATCCATTCCAGTGCAGTACACATTCTGATTCACAAGAAACACTTGTTTAAAATTTCAAGAATAAATTCACTCATCAAACCCGATGTGTTACGGGAGAGAAGGGCTAATTTGGAGACCGCAACCAACCAAAATAACCTTCGGGCTAAAAGTCCGGAAGGAAATCTTACAAGAGGGAGAATTCGACTTAAAGGTATTCTTGAACATCGAGTTCCCGTGGCGCACCCTCATCCAAGTCTATGAAGCAGGAGATAACATCGAGCTAGTTTTAACGATTAGAATCGCCGCCTTTAATGAAAACATCCAGTAAAGGATATAAAGAATATAAAGAACGCGTTTCTTAATAAGGGGGGTGTGCTTAAGGATAAGGGAGCGTGAGCATTTATTGATTTCTAATTTTATTTATTTCTAATTTATGATTTATGCATTACATTCATGTGATTAAAATTTAGCCTATATTCGCTTATACTATTTTAGCTGATAGTATTATATAATTATTGTCAAGTTCGTGTGATTAAAATTAATCGCAATTTTAGTCCCCACGTTGATAGTTGCTTTTTGGGATAAGATGGGTAATAAGGTAAGCAATATTAATGTAGATTCCATCCTAGCGGCGATCAAGGCCAATAACGGCCAAATATCAGATGAACTGATCAGACATACGGAAGAAACAAAAGTCGATCTCATTCCTGACCGGTTGAGCGACATTATGTTGCTTCTGTATACCATCGTAACTATCATAATTACGGTGATGATTATTTACATCAAAAGAGATTTGAATAAGGTGACGGGTAGATTGAGTGGTGAAGACGTCGCGTTGCGTCGAACTGCTTTAAAAGAAATTTGTAATATTCCTAAACAAGTTATTTCCGTTTCACCTTAAGCTCTAATTCAGATAAATCTGATTATCATATTCTGACTTATAATACCTCAATATATATATACGGAACTTACATGTGTCGTTAATTATAATCATTGATGTCGTGTTACTCGCCTTTGTTAAGCTCAATTATTGTTTTAGATTGGTGCAATTGAGTTAGCTAGTGATATTTCTTTTATACCTTTCAATCATTAATTCAGTTGAATTGAAATAAGTTACTTTGCACCGTAGGACGATTTGAATCAGACGAAAAGGAAAAACAAAATTATAACCCTTAATGTTGTTTAACCTCATTGTTGTATAACCTCGAAATAAAAATTTTATAGCCCGTTTCGTATAGAAACCGTATTGCACCTATTCTACTGTACCTTGCAAATTGTAGGAATGTAATGTATCTTCAGCTTATATAAACTTATATTTTATGATTCCTAATTTCTTAACCTTAAGAATGTGTCGCGGTAATTTTCGTTGCATTCAATAATTGTTTTCAATTGACGGTGTGTATTCAGTTTGTAATAGATTGTACCTTACGTAGTTGGTTCATTACTTATGCGTTTTGATGTTTGATTTTGATGAATTGATATGTTAATAAAAGTGTGTGGTGTATCCATTTATATCCGAATTATCTGGAGCAACCAAGACTCCCTAGAATAACAAATAGAAATAACCTGATAATAAATTAATAAATTGTTTGAACTCAGTGCGTAGAGTGATCATTTGATTGAATTTGAGTAACGAATTGATCTAATAATTTAGTAATCTAGTATTGAATTGACACTAAAATTGATAAGTTAGCATGATGTAGGATTCCGTTGAAAGTTGTCTATGATGATAGAAAAGCCATACCTGCATACTTCCGTTGATAATTAGGAATCAGTTTTGGTAATCCGTTGTGATCTGTTCGAATTCATCCGAAGAGTTGTAGGATTAATTGATGTAAATTAAACAATGTTTTAAGAATTTTTAGTGTAATAATAAAAATTCTTTTGATAGGGGGAGCAAATGTGCGCCCGCTAGTCATATAAATAGAGTCGACAAGATGTATCGGCGTTCATTGAGTGGCGGTTGGCCGCAAAGGTAACATCTAAACGAAATAGTCGCTGTCAGTAGCAGGAGCGTGACGATCGAGGCAGCTAGAAGTTACCAATATATTGTCAACTCTGATGTTCTGTCGATACGAAGGAACAAAATAAAAAGGATCACCATCACTCCACATCGTTTTCACTCACGAACCCCATCCGCGTTCGTTTCGACCAAGATTACTCAAAGGGTCGGAACATAGCGTAACCGCGTTGCGCAAGAAAGTTCACTCTCCCGGCTGTGCGCCTTTCATCCTGAAGGAGGCTATTCCTCAGTTGAGTGGCCTTTTGAAGGATTTTCGACTTCTGTCCTCTATTCTACCTTCAGATGTTGAGGAGGTATCGGACGAGGAACTAGTTAGACGCGCGGAATACGAAATACAAATTGTTGAATTAATAGCTGAATTAAAAAATTCTGTGTCTTCGGCACCGGTGTCAAACTCAAATGATACCGAGCCTCCTTCTGAGGCTAGTTAGGTTTCTACTTCGGATGTGCCGTTGAATATTTTTAGAGCTCCACAGCTAACCCTGAGAAAGTTTAGCGATAATAAAAACTGTCCTTTTTCTTTCCTTCATTTTCAGGAATCTTTTCTAAATGCTCTTCAAGCTTATCCGAATATGAGCGAAGGGCAGAAATTTATATTCTTAAAAAATCAATTACAGGGAAGAGCTCTTAGTCTTGTTGAGGGACTTCCTAATGAGGAGAATAGTTTCCGAGCTGCTTGGGCTTTGCTCAAGCAAGATTTCTTAAACGCTGATAAACTCATTTCTCTCGCTCTAGACGAATTAATTAACTGTCCTAGTGTCCTAAGCTTAGTAGAGATAGGGACTTTTCTTTCTAAAGTCAAGTTTCGTCTGCTTGAGCTCTCTAAGCTTGGTGTAGATTTCTGTAGCGAGAAGTCGGGCAATCTTTTGTTTTCTGCCATAATTAAAACCAAGCTGCCTGACTTTTTCTTGTTAGAACTTCTTTGCTATTGCAAAGCTAGTTTCTTCTCACCAGAGATGTTTGAGAATGCTCATCATGTGCTGTCTCTTTTAGAAACTAAATCTAAACCTAAGAAATTTCTCTCCCTTTGCAATGATAGGGTGGAGGAAAAAACTCGAGTAGAAATTAAAACTAAATCCTATCCCGAGTCCTGTAAAATTCCTAGTGTTAAAGTGTGCCGGTTTTGTAATCAGACTGGTCACACGTCCTTTTCCTGCCGTAAATTTGATACTCACGCAAAACGCGTGAAACAAGTAGGCGAGTTGCAATTATGCTCCGTGTGTCTTAGTCAAAACCACTCAGCTAAGGCTTGCCCGGCAAAAGTCAGAGGCTTACCTTTTAGTTGTTCGTTGTGCAGGGCTAATACCCATGTCAGTCCGTTGTGTCCCAAATATGTAAGTTTTTCCTCTTTTGCCGCCACCTCTTCCTGACGGTTAAAGGCACGTTTTCGAATGTGCCCTGTAATAGCTCTTTTCACTAAGTTTAACAATCTATCTAAACGTGTAAATTTTGTTATTGACACCGGGAGTCAACAGACGTTGATTGACCTGGCTACGGCTAGTCCTAACTGTTCTACCGCTGATTTGCAGGAACTTACTGTAAACACGGTAGGTGCCTCTGTCCCGTTAAGGGGCAAGCAAATTAACGTCGAGCTCGTGCTTCCTGACTGTGAGAAACATGAGCTTGATGTTTTCGCAATGCAGAATTTGAACCTGCAGATGGGGATGAAGGGTTTGCAATCTAAACTCGAGCTTCTTAAAACTAAGCTACCTCTTTCTACTTCCTTTCCTGAAGTTGTTCAGGATAATATTCAAATTAACGGCATTTTAGGTGTCGATGCTCTTCAAGCTTTTCGTGTGCTTGATTTGCAACACGTTGCAGACTATAAAGTTATGCGCGTAGCTAACGGTTTTTTACCCTTTGGGGAATTAAAATGTTACAAGTCTTCTTTGTTTCCCGTCGTGGCTTCTGCCGCTAAAAAGCGAGACAGTGGCTTGACTTCTTCTGTTGTTCCGAGTGAAATTTCTTCCTCTTCTGCTGTTCCGCCTAAAATTTCTTCCTCTTCTGCTGTTCCGCCTAAAATTTCTTCCTCTTCTGCTGTTCCGCCTAAAATTTCTTCCTCTTCTGCTGTTCCGCCTAAAATTTCTTCCTCTTCTGCTGTTCCGCCTAAAATTTCTTCCTCTTCTGCTGTTCCGCCTAAAATTTCTTCCTCTTCTGATGTTCCGCCTAAAATTTCTTCCTCTTCTGATGTTCCGCCTAGAATTTCTTCCTCTTCTGATGTTCCGCCTGAAATTTCTTCCTCTTCTGCTGTTGCAAATAAACGTAAAAAGAAAACCAAAAAAAGTGAATCCAAAGCGAATCGTTACCGTGGTGTGTTGGAGGCCTTTTTTGAACCTCCCAAGGTATGTTCTTCAGCATTAGATGGTGCTGAATGTGATGTGCAAGCTGGTCTAGATAGACTGTTAGACTTGGAATTAATAGGGGTACCTGCTAAGGAAACAGAGTATGACGAAGAGTTGGAGGACTTTAAAAGTAGCGTAGTTTATGCCGAAGGCTGCTATTCTGTCCACTTGCCTTGGAACCGTAATTTATTAGCGAAAGTTCCTCATGGTTTCGGATTAGCTAGACATCTCGCTCGAAAGGTTGCAGCTTCCAACTCTCGTAGGGGGATAGAACAACAGTATAACGATGTTTTTCTTGAACTCGAGCTTGGTATAATTGAGCCTCTAGCACTCGAAACCTTAGATGTGCGTGAGCACAAGTGGATTCCGCATAGGCCAGTCGTGCGAGAACACGTTTCTACTTCCAAGATACGCCCTGTTTTCAACTGTTCGATGAAGCTAGGGAAATTGCCTAGTTTGAATGAGGCCTCATATGTAGGTCCTAATCTCATGAACGATTTGCTGGGTCTTTTAGTGTACTTTCGGTCAAACTCCATTGTTGTTCTTGCTGATATTTTCAAGGCGTTCCTTCAAGTAAAGTTAGCCAAGACATTTGACCATAATCAATTTAGTTTTGTTCTCTTTAAAGACGGTAAATTTCAATATTTCCGATATACAACCTTATTATTCAGTTTTGTCGCTTCCCCATATATTCTCAATTTTCTTCTTAAACTTCATGCTAAAACTATTAGTGATTTGGTGGTTAGAGACGTAATGGCAAACAAGTTGTACGTGGACAACTTAATATTTACAACTAATAGTCCCGAGCTTGCGCTTGACACTTTTCAACACGCAAACAGAGCTTTTAAAGAAAGCGGCTTTTCTTTGCGTCAGTGGCAGTCTAATAGCTCTGATCTTTTGTCTCAGATTGACCCTTCTCTTTGTAGCGCCAGTGTGCACTCCAGAGTGCTGGGTTATAACTTTAATTCTTCCTCTGATTTTCTTTCCATATCTGTAAAAAGTTTGAATCCTTCCTGTAAAACTCGTAGGAGTATGTTGTCGGAAATTTCTTCCTTGTATGACCCTTTAGGGGTTCTATTACCATTTTCTGTAAAAGGTAAACTCATTTTGCGTAAGCTAACACCGTTAAGACTAGGTTGGGATCAAGACGTTCCAGATGATATATGTAAAGAATGGCGTAACTATTGTCAGGAGTTTTCTGAGTTGCATAAATTTGAGTTCCCTAGGATGAATCTAGTTGAAACTGAGAAAATTGACCTAGTAATTTTTTGTGATGCTAGTGCGAGCACTTTTGGAACTTGTATGTACGGTGTCCAAAACGAGCGCAGCTCGCTAATCTTCTCTAAAGTTAAAGTTTCGCCTTCTCGACAAAGAACGCTTCCTTCTCTTGAACTTCTGGCTGTGTATCTTGCTAATCAGTGTCTTGTATCTCTAATGTGTGATGTTAACTTTCCTTATGAAGTCTCTAATATAACTTTTCTCACCGATGCTCAGGTTACACTGGCTTGGTTATTAAGTGGTAAACCCCCACAAAAAACGTGTTTGTTAGTAATAGAATTAAAGATATAGACAGCATGCGCCAGACGTTGGAAGGTAAAACTTCAGCTTCTTTCCATTATGAATATGTTCCTACCATGTTCAACATGGCAGACTTATTAACTCGAGGTATTAAAGTAACAAAGTTTCTCGAGAGTAAAACAGTGTGGTTGGAAGGTCCTGCCTGGATCCGAGAAGGTAAGGACCAGTGGCCCAAGGGACACCTGGGTTGCATTCCGCATCAATTTGTTTCAGCTGCATGTATTAATGCTAATATTGTCCCTCCGTGTGAAAATCCTATTCTGGAGATTGAACGCTTCTCCTCCTATCCCAAATTACTAGGCACGATGGAGAAAGTATTTAAAGCTGTCGCTATTTTTCGTCGTGCAGATGTGGGCAATGCAAAATTGCGAGCCTTCATTTTTCTTATTTCTTCTATGCAAAGTAAATACTTTGCAGGCAAGCTCGAGGCCTTAAAAAATAAAAGTCCTCGGCCGCCTCTGTTAGTTAGAACCTTTAACCTTTTTCTTGATTCGCACGGTCTCATTCGATCTAATAGTCGTATAGCAAACGCTGAAGAATTGGACTATAACACTCGAAACCCCATTTTACTGTCTAGTTCTTCCCATTTGACCAATTTGTTAATTTTACACACTCATAAACTTCTTAATCATCAAGGGCTCGATATCACCGTTCAAAAGCTTAAGCTGGACGGTTATGTCGTGCCGCGCTGTAAGCGTACTGTTCGCGGCGTGTTGGCTAAATGCACGGTGTGCAAGAAGCTAAACGCCAAAGCGTTTTCTTATCCTGATCCTCCTGCTTTACCCGACTCTCGTACTAATTTCGTAAGGCCCTTTGCCACAACAGGCATGGACTTCTCTGCCCACTTTTGGGTATTAGACCCTTTTGGTCACAAACAAAAGGTTTATTTACTATTGTTCACATGCTTCCAAACTAGAGCTATCCATATCGAACTTCTTCCTTCCATGACTCTGGAGGAGTTCTGCTTTGCCTTTATTCGTTTTACCAACGAAAGGGGCATTCCTAACACTGTATATTCTGATAATGCTAGAACTTTCACCGCTGCTCCCGATCTTCTATCGGAAGTGTTAACTTCCTCTTTGTATGAAGAGCGGTTTTGCCCTTTCAATATCAAGTTCAAAACTATCCCAATCTACAGTCCTCAGTTTGGAGCGATTTGGGAACGTCTGTTTAAGTCCATAAAGGACTGCGTGTATAAACTATTTGGCCGTAGCACCTATTCCTACTCTTCTTTCCTTACTATCATTTCTGATATTTCCCTCAACCTCAATCGGCGTCCCCTCTCTTACACTGAGATGGGGGACACGATCTTACCTATAATGCCGATTCAATTCCTTCAACTATATCCTACATCTAATTCTTTAATTTTGTCTGATGAGCTTCCGGACTTGGAGACCGACGATGTTGAACGTCGCGAGTACTTGCTCTTGCTTTTGGAGAGACGCGATGTCATGGTTGCCAAGTTCCGGGAGCTCTGGTATACTCAATATTTAATTTCCTTGCGAGGTCCATCTCCTCTGAAATCTTTACCTTTTAATAATAAACTATTATCTGTGGGTCAAGTGGTACTTGTAAAACACCCTATAAAACCCAGACCATTTTGGGCCTTGGCTCGCATCAGTGCTTTGCTCCCTGGTCGCGATGGCAAGGTCCGTGTTGTGCGAATTATAAGAGCTGATAACTCTGAAAGCGCCATAAAAGTCTCACTACTATACCCGCTGGAGTTAGCTGTCACTGATCCTACTCCAGAGGAGGTGGGGGATAGCGTAGACGGGAGTAGTTCGGGCGAGGAATTATACCCTCGTTTCGAACCTCCCGAGAGTTTTGAAACTCAACGGGGTAGTTCTACTTTTGAACACCCTGGAGGTCAGCCTCTTACTTCTTCTTCCTCTGACACGGATTCTTCGGCCTTTTCCGAAGAACCCGTAGCTACTTCTGCTGACCGCCCTAGAAGGCAAGCGGCGCGTCAGCAGCGTAGTAAGTTAACTTATTTAATTAAGAAAGGACAATTGTAACCCCTTTCTAACTATATGTAATGCGCAAAATTAATTATTAGTCCTTTCCAGTTTATGCTGGAAGGACGTTTGCATGTACTTGTGTGTATTTTACGGAATTTTCTATGAAAACTCCGTTATTTTCTTTTGCCGGGATTGTGTCGCAACTCCAACCTTGCTACCCTTTCAAGTCCCTTGCAAGTTAATTAATATCGTGCACAATCGGGGACTAGGTCGTTATTTAACCTTAAACTGACCGAAAAGATAAAACGCTTATTAAATATGACAAGCAGGCAATGGTTGGAGTGCTTCACCTTCCTGGCAGCAAAAATTAATATCGAACAACCCTAAAGTGTTTGTTTGTTTGTTGCGAGTCAATCCGAAGCCTCTGCTGCGGATTCGAATCATCGTTGAAGTCGCGGCTCTTGCGGGCTGCAACTTCAGTGATGAGAGTCAAACTTCGCGGTCGGACGCACGTGTGCCTTGCGTGCTTCGACCTCAACCGGCCCTGCTTCTGGGAATCCAAACCCCGGACAGCCGGCTTCCAGTGGAAAATGTTCCCTGAACAAATTCTTTGAAGTTTCAGGTGAGCACTCTTTAATTATTGTCTGGCTTGTCAAATCTTAGTTGCAGCGTTTCTGAAAAGACTATGTTCTGTGCCAGGTAAAACTGGAAGTTGTCGCTTCTTGCCGGTAAGCGAGACATTCTACCATAATCCGAAAGTGGACCCAGACCGTCCCCTTAATGCTAGACATTGGTTCATCCAGCCCTAAGTCAAAATCATCTGACAAACCTCTAAACATAGATGACATTCTATAATTAATGTTTTCTATTACCTGTGAATCCATACTTATTGGTCTCATCACCTGATCTTCAATGGCCTCACTACAAACAAGTTCGTTCAGATTTTTAGGAATTCCATTGAGTTCTACTCTTTTAGCTTTCCTCATTTTCTTTATTACTACCTTTTCTTTTAACTCAGGAACTTTATTTTCTAACCTATTTACATCTTTATTTCCACTCTTAGAGCTAGGGAAAGGAAACACAGTTTCCTCCTTTGAATCACTAGGATTACTGCTAAAGATAATATTTGTAATCCCTTGGGCTGATTCTGATTCACTGTCAGTGGTTGCTTTGTGAACTCTATTTTTTCATTGAAGATAACATGTTCCTTCAGATAGTCTGGAACTTCTCTCCAAAGCATTAATTGCTTATAACGTGCTTTGATAGTACTTTCATTTGAATTTGTTCTCTGTAGTTCATAAGTTACACTATTAGATTGAACTTTGGTTACTCTATAAGGACCATCATAATGTCTGGACAACTTATTCGTGACCCTATTTCCTTTCTTTATTGTTTTTCTTAACACAAGCTGGCCTACTCTAAATGGTGAGAACTTTGGATGTCCTGCTTTCCAGGTGGATGTTATATCCCTGTCTACAGGAATGTTGCCATCTGTGGGATGGGGTGTCTGCAAGATGCACTGAGATGGACTCATCCCTAATTGTGAGTGTACAGTGTTATTGTGAACTATTAATGCCTGTGAGAGGTGATTGTCCAATGTATGGGGATTTTCCTGTACTAACCCTTTCAAGAGTTGAATGATGGTACGATTGCACCTTTCTACACATCCATTAGATGATGCCTTGTACGGAGTGGAATAGATGTTAGAGATATTGTGGAATTCAAGTAGAGCATTGAACTCCTGTGACTTAAATTCAGAGCCTTTGTCCGTTGGTACTCTGTTGGAAGTCTAGTTATTGATGGAAGTACATGAGCTGAAAATGCTGCAGAAACAGTTTTTGCCTTTTTATTTCTCAATGGCACTGCTGTTAGCCATTTAGAAAAATGGTCAACAGCCACTAGAACCACAGAATTATTTTTGTTAGTCTTGGGCAGCAACATCAGATCTACAGCTATTAGTTCAAAGGGGGTTGTTGTTTCTATTTTGAGAGTTGGAGGAATAATGTGTTGATTACTAACCTTAAAGAACTGACAGTGGGGACATGATGCATAAATATCTCTAGCAATTTTATCTAATGCAGGGTGCAAAAAACTCCTGAGAATGATGTTGACTAACTTATGTCTACTTATGTGAGAAAGCTGAGTATGGACCTTAGAAACAATTTCAGTCATTCACGCAAATGACACTACTACTGAGGAATATCTATCTGTATCTTGCATGAGTAAGTCAAGGTGCACTCTGAGATTCTTCTTATACTTTTTGAACTGATCTAATGTTTTATTTCTCCAAAACTTAATATCCAGGTTTGTTGTAATATGTTCTTTCTAAGTGCTTACGGCTAAATCATTATTCTGTATATCAGTCAACTGTTCATTTGTTAAAGTAAATATGACTTTGGGAGATAAGTCATCTATTCTCTGGTGATAAGTCTCTGATGAGGAAGACTGTTCTCAAACAACTGCCTCATTCTCTTGCTCACAAGTTACGTTTAGGCTAAGATGTAAAGCTTTGTCCGGATCTGAAGTTGGGCTTATACGACCAAGTGAATCTGTTAGTCCTCAGAGATTAGCGTTCTGTGCTAGCTGTAGAGGATGGATTTGATGCTCTGATTCGTTTTTTAGGTGCATGTGTTTGGATTGAAAATCTAGTACAATCTTGTTTTTGGATAGAAAATTGGCTCCCAAGATACAGCAACACGGCATAGTTTTTGTTGGGACCACTGCAAATGGGGTACTATCTGTAACTTCTACAGTCATCAATTTAGGTCTTAATTGTACTATTTTTAATACTTCTGTTTGATTCTGGCCTATTCCTCCTAACAACTTATTCTTTTGATTTACTACTGAATTGTCAGTGATTACAGGATAAATTAAGTTAAAGACAGCTTCACTAATAACACTAACTTGGGCTCCGGTGTCAATTATGCAACAGAAGCTAAGATCTTGAATTGTTGCAATGTATTTTCCATCAGTGCTGTGATTGCACAGACACTGTACAGTGGTAGAAGCAGCTAGTATATTATTGTTTTCCTCTAGGAGTTCATGGAAATTGATATGGATGTCAATCGGCAAAGCCTCGGATGAATGTGTAGTGTTAATGTTTTTCTCCTGAATGTTTTGTTGAATCCTATCATTACATGCTGTTGTTAGAGCAATGACTGGATCAAAATGAATTCCAGCCAAACACTGTAAATGAATGATTCTTGGCTGTTGGTGAACTCTGTCTGATTTATAGGTAACTGGAGTAGGCATCCCATGGTGTACCCATTTCTCCATGTTGAAAATGTCACTTGCTGCTAGCAGAACTTTTTCACAAGGTAATTCTCCTGAATTTTTCATAAAGTGTAATTGTTTTCATATGGCCTTGTCAAGCTTAATTTTAAATTTATCCGGATTATTTAACAAATGTTGCACCAGATGCTCATGCAAGGTCTCATGATCTTTGAGTAAGCTTTTGCTAGATTTGTTCATTTCTAGTTCTGATGGTAATAAAAATAAGGATATGAAGAGTGAATTTCCTCTTTTTACCTTTTCCACCACTTTTAAGCCTTTGGGTAATTCTGGGGTAGCAGTCCATTGGGAACCTTCTGGTGCTGTAGGTGTGTTGTAAATGATTCTGGATAAAGCATCAGCTGCTTCATTCTGTGGTCCCGGTCGATAGCGAATGGTGAAATCACACTCTGCAAGTTCATTTATAGTGCACATTAACCTGGAGTTCTCTCTTGAAATATGGTGTATATATAATAATGGTTTGTGGTCAGTGTACAGTGTAAATTTTACTTCAAATAAAAATGCCCTAAAAGTTCTAATACCCCAACGTAATGTTACCAATTCTCTTTCTATAGTAGAATAGTGGCGTTGGGCCTCTGAGAAAGTGGTGGATGAATAGGCAATTGTTTTATATTGCCCCTGTTGTTTTTGCATTAAGCATGCTCCTGCTCCTACACCTGAAGCATCTACAAAGAGTTCTAGGTCTTCTGATTTTCCAGAATAATCCAGAAATGAGAGGGTAACTTTTTCAGCTAACTTGCTCTTCAGAGATTCAAATGCAATACTCATTTCTGGTGTCCAGTTATAAGTCTTTCGTTTTGGTCCGCCTGTTAATTCGGTGAGTGGTTTGGCAACGACAGAACATTGACTCACGAATTTTCATTGAAAGTTGACTAATCCTAAAAATTGCCTCAACTGGGTGACGTTAGTTGGTTTTGGGAAGTTCACAATTTTCTTTATGTACTCGGGTGACTTTTGGATACCCTTACTACTGATTAGATGACCAAGAAATGAAACCTTTTTTGTGAAAAATTCACATTTGTTACCTTTAATTTTGATTAAATTATACATTAAGGTGGCAAATATCTTTTCTACCATTGAGAGGTGTTCATCAAAAGATTTGCTCATTATTAAAATATCAATATAGACAATGATGTTTTGGAAGCACAAGTCAAAGAGGATTTCCTGCATGTTTCTTTGGAATTGAATACCACTATTTTTAAGACCAAAACTTAACCTCTTCAACTGATACTGATTGTGGGTTGTGTTGAATGATGTATATGGCCTGCTTTCTTCATCAATAGGGACTTGGTAGTAGCCCTTAAGTCTAACTTGGTGAAATACTTGACCTGGTGTGCACTATAGATTGAATCAGTTAAGTTTGGCATTGGGAATTTTTCAGGTTTGGTTATGCTGTTGAGCTTTTGGTAATCCACACAAAGTCTTAATTGCCCATCTAGTTTTCTAATTGGTACTACAGGTGAAGACCACGATGATCGGCAATCCTCAATTATATCTAAAGCTTTCAATTCCTGACAGTGTCTTTCTATTTCCTTATTAACCGGTTCTGTAAATCGTCTTGGCTTTTGCCATATTGGTGTGTGGTTTGTAAGTTCTATTTTATGAGGTGTTACAAGTGCCTTCTCAATGTCATTTTCATCTTTACTTAGGGCTTCTTCAACATTCTTCAACATACTAACAACCCTTTTCTTATCAGTTGGTTCTAATGTTTCCCCAATGTCTAATTCAGCTTCCATCTTCTCCATGGTCCATTCTGAGGATCCTAATTCCTCTTCCTCAAGCTCTACAATGGTGCTCACATAACCAAGTTGATCCCCTTTCATGATTTTCTCATCTTTAACTAGAAAATTTTGGCAAACAATCACCCGGTTCTGTTGGTTATTTATGGACAAAATGCCATATATGCCTGTGCACTTCTTATTTTTCATTTTACCATTATAGTAATAGGTGTCCCTTTCACAAGCTTTACTTTAGCAAATGAGACTAACCTGAACTTCTATTTCAGTAGATTTTCCTGAATAATTGAGTTTCAGAGGCATGAACTGGAAGAGATTCATGAATTATTCTCCTGGGCTTTGCAGTTTCTCCTAAATAGATATCAACTCTTGCATTATTTTTAGCAACCTTTGAAATCATTCTTTTACCAATGTTTACAATGAGCTGATTTTCAACCATGAATGAGGTCCCTAATATTATTGGATGATTTATAGCCTCATCAGGTACTACACTTAAAGTGGTTTTACAAGCCTTTATATCATAAAAGGAAAAGTTGAAATGTGCTACACCAAGTGTTTTTACATTTACTATACCCGATCCTTGAAGGACACTGGAGTGGTCTGGGTTGCCTGGTAGGTTTAGCTGATCAACAAGAGATTTCCTTATGAGATTAGTGGCTGCACCTGTGTCCAGTAGAGCTTCTATCCTGTTTTCTTCGATGTGGGTTTCCACGATTAGTAACTGACCCGTTTCCAGAGCTGCCAAATTTACCCAGGCACTGCCGTTTCCCTCTGGCTGTGAAGTCCCTGGAACAGCATTATCAGTCTTGAGGCACATTTTTGTTCTTTGGCTTGCTTCTGTACCACAAACTGAAGAGAGTCTGGAAGGTTCCTTCCTTTCTACTTCTTTGTTTGACTTCACTAAGGTGCTTTTTGTTATGCCGTGGTCACCTACATAGTTAGTGGTTTCCGGATCACCACCATCTTTGTCTTCTACTTCAAGACAATCAAAGCGATTATGGGTCTCCAAGGGTGAAAACAAAGTGTAGGGGTGCTTCTTGGCTACTGGCATACCGCTGTCTTTACCAGAGCCTGTCAGTTTGACGCACTGCCATACAGGTTTTCGTCACTGTGCGCACGGTTTCCTTGAGGTGTTATGGGTGCAAAGGTAACAGTACCACCTGGGGTTCCTGGATTTTGAGAAATCCCCCTGAGAGAATGCTGAGATTGTGACTTTGGACAAAACCTTGTAGGCCTCTGGTTGCAATCTCTGTAATAATGTCCTTTTCTCCCATAGCAGGAATTTGTTTTGGTTCTGCATTCAGCAGCACCATGACCATATCGGTTACAGTAGGTACAAGTTATGTTGTGAGAAGTAAGCCTTGCTGGTGGTCTCATGTTGAAGTTTCTTGGTGGTCTGGGGTTGGCTCTTGAGTGACTGTAATGCTGGTAGTTTGTCCTTTGATGTTGGAAGGAAGATGCACTGTGTAGAGACTGAATTCATTTGTTGATCCTGAAAGTTTTTGCCTTTCTGAGGAGAGTGCCTGCCAAAGTTGAGATGGTTGAAGATTGGAGCCTGGCTCGTACTACTTGTTCTTTGGTCTTTCTGAGTGGCTGCATCCCGGTACAGCTTTTTCTGACCTACACTAATAGTGATTTCTTTTTGGTTGTCCCTCTCCTCACTCTCATTACTTTCTGATTCTTTTTCCTTTTCCTTCTCTACATCTCTGAACCTGGCACACATCTGAATGGAGGACCATTTTACCTTTTTGATGTTGATTTTGTCACTGATCATTTGAGTTGAGATGATCCTTTTGAAGTCCTTAGGAATAGTCTGTAGGAACTTGTCCCGTAAAACCGCGCTTGATTGAACCTTATGTTTAGGGTAAGCTATTTTAAACAACCTCTCAACGCGGCTGCTGTACAGGTAGAGCGGTTCTCCTTTATTGTATCTTATTTCATTGAAATCCACACGGTTCCTCTTCTTTCGTAATTCGGCCATGTCTTTATACCATTGAACCAGTTTGTGGTTAATGGTGGAGCAGGTGTTGCCTACATCTCTCAGAGATTTTATTGCCATGAGGGTTTGGCCACTGAGCTGCTTCTCCAGCTCCCCTCTCCAGAACTATCTCCTTTGAAATTTTCTTCACAATATCTTTCAAACCTCTTCAAGTAGTCTCTCAAATCCTGCCCTGATTTTTCATCAAACTTTTCTTGCTGAGGAATTCTCCGATTGTCAAATCTTTCCATTAGTTTTTGCAGTGTTTTGAGTTCTCCTTGCTGGTTGGTCAGAAAAGGTTTTCATTTTGAAGTCCTAGCCCGAACAGATGAATCAGAACTCAAAGTTTGAGAGTCAGCGGAACTAGTAGAATCTTCGGAGCTAACACTATCCTCTGAGGTGGAAGAATCCTTGTGTGGCTGAGCTAGCCTATTTGTTTTAGGAATAACTCCCTGTTTTGCAGATCTTACCTTTGTAGATTTTGGCTCCTTATCAGTATCAATTTGAATCTTTTGGAAATTTTTCTGGAGTTCAATCAGCATTTTCTTGGACGAATTGGACATCTTTGAGGTATACATTTGTTCCAGATTGGCTAGAAATTTATTCATGTACTCACAATTTTGCTGGATAAGATCCTCTTCCTGTTCTGAAATGTTTGGTGTTTCTTTACAGAGCACATCTGCAGCAGGAGGAGATCCTACCTTCTCACCTGAACCCTCTTGCTCAGCCATCCTAGCACCTTACTACCAGAACAGAAGACCTCAAAGTTATTACTACTATCCTATGACATAAAAGAACTGTTGCTAAATTGGTTTAACCTACCTTCTGCCCACAAGAACAGTATAACTGCCCTTCAAATCAACAGAAAAGTTTTGAGTTGTTGCTGCAAAAACAATAACCCAAAAGTGATGAATAACTAGGATATACAGCTAACACATGAAATAAACAACATCCTATCCTAGGTCCATATCCTGGTTATCTAATTGAAGCACCTTGAGACAATATTATCAGGTATACAATAAGGCTGAATAACGAGTTGACGTTTGGGCTCAACTTAAATAACAGGTTGAAATATCTAATCTAACCCGCAAATTCGAATCCTGGTCACGGCACCAAAACACAATGTTGTGGGACAGGTAGGCTTCCTACCATCAACACGTGTAGCCTAAATCGATAGCACTTACATACATCAGTTGTGACTGACCTACCTACGTCTCCTATCCTGTCTCAAGGTGAATGATTGAGCAGTACCCAGGTAATGGGTTTAGAATTCTTTCTTTTTTGTTTATTGACACACTATTAAAAATGATTACATACAGGTACATAGGAAAATAACCAAGTGTGGACACTAATAATTGACCCACCTACAACCCGCACAAAATAAACACTCAATTATAACACAGCAGCCTACTATACTAAGGGCAATCCGGCACGGCAGCAGCCCTAGAGCAACTTCCTACGAAGCAATAATAGCCGGCCCAAAAAGGCCCGTTCTGCATGAACGCAAGAGCAGTAGGCGCGCAAGAGCGATAGGCGCAAGAGCAACAGTAAGGCAACGGTAGCGGCTGAGTAGGCCGGGGCGCAGCAGCAACAGATTAGGCCGGGGTGCCGCAACAGCAGAGTATGCCGGGGTGTGGCAATGGCAGAGCACACCGGAGCACCACAGCAGTGGGAGGTGCCAAAGTCCAGCAACAGCAGGCGATGAAGTACTGCAGCGGCAAGAGATGCCAGAGGGAGAATCAGCCGTGTGGTGGGCTGTTCTTTGGTCTCAAGTTGCGGAGGCTGGTACCACAGAGCTCCAAAAGGTGGCTCTGGAGTCCTCTGGTTTAGCCTCTGCTGCTGTTCTCCAACTGGAGGTCGATTTGGAGGTTTGGAGGTCTTCCTGCCAATCCGCCAGGCATAATAAATAATAACTTCTAATGCTAACACAGGCAATAGAGTACCGTTTCACAATTAATTTCACCAAAGGAATAATCATTATCAAATACACATCAATATTTCAAGCGGTGAACCTATATATTCTTTTACTTTGATACTATCCCTGCCTATTATTCTAACCCTTGCTGGATGATGCCGCTCTGAATAATTTGCCTGTACGCTATAATACTGCACTTAGGAATTTTCTGCTTTACTATTCAACATTGACACATCTGTTCTGGAACAGAAAAAGTAGGGGTTAGGGGAATAGGCAGATTGCACCATCTCATTAGCAAACACGGTTTAGGAAACTGGTGAATCGCAACATTACAACATCATGCAAGTTTGAATTAAAAATTAGTGTACGCTAATTTTCAAATCATTCATGAGACAATTAGAATAAAATGAAATCCAGTGGGTAACATGTTTTCTCAATTATGACACCATTTCTCAACCTTGAGGGAGGAAGTTTCACACTGAAGACAACGACCAAAACTCAACACAACTCCTTATACCACTGCAACCCTCATCTTCAACAAAGCAATACCACAGCTTCTTGAAAGTTTTCAAATTGGATTAGATGCAAGTTTAAGCCCACTTATCCAACTCACATATTCCAAAGATAGGAAGGAAGAAGGCACCATTTAGTATGGTGTTAAAGAAATGGGGAATCTATCCACAAGCTGCACATAAACAGTAGGTCAAGGAAGCAGTTCATGAAACAAGATTTAACTTCACGCATAAAGTAATGAATGCTGAAAAACCAGACTGCAGCAAAATGTAAAAAATGGTCCATGACAAAACCAAAAATGTTCTCTTTTCAAAAAGAAGGTCTACCTACTTTAGCACAGCACTTCACACATTTACCCTGGGAGTACTCATTCCCATAGAAACAATAGTTATATCTTCATGAGGGGGTAACTGTTTTTAAATACACATAACACTCATAGCCTGGTTTGGCAGACAGAAAGAATATCAGTGAGATAGGGTTAGAGATGTGACTCAAAAAAAACCATGCCGTTTTTTTTAAATAAAACATGTTTTTTTAAAAAAAACACGTTTTTTTTACAAAAAAAAAACGTGGCCAAAAAACGTGGATATTTTGTTTTTTTTAAATATTTTGTCTGAAAATAACTCAGCAAGAAAAAGAACCACATTACATTATTTGTTTTCATGTCAAATTACAAAATAAAACAGCATACTTCTTAATTGATGGTTTTCTATGGTTTTATGAACTTTTTCATTTTCTGTGGTTTCATGCTTTGATATTTCATTTATTTTACAATACATGTGAATGACCTTAAACTCCCAAAATGGTGTGTTATAATAACATATCTTTACTTATGGTCATTGATAGAGATGTGACTAAAAAAACCATGCTTTTTTTTAAAAAAAACATGTTATTTATACAAAAATTATGACTAAAAAACATGGAAATTAATATATTTGTGACCTTAAAAATCCAATGCTGTTTTTTTTTAAAACATTGTTTTTTAACAGAAAAATCTTGACTAAAAAACACGGATGTGAATATCAGGAAAGTTAGTTTTCTTTAATCGAATTGTCTTTAGAAACTTATAAACAAAGAATGCTGTTAATATTGAAATCATGTTTATTAGAACTGTACTAGGTCTTAGAATAAAATATCTACATAGAATCTATTCACTCCATAAAACCTTTCGGAGACCAGCTCCATCCTCAGTCATTCTGTAAAATTTGGTGAAATGGACAATGAATTTTCACTGTTCCTTTGAAAAACATTTGACTGAATGACTTACTGAGGATGGAGCTAGTCTCCGAAAGGTTTTATAGAGTGAATAGATTCTTTGTGGCTATTTTATTCTAAGACCTAGGACGGTTCTAATGGATATTAATATATCTTATGTGACCAAAAAATCCATGCTGTTTTTTGAATGTTTTTGTTACAAAAAAGTCATGACTAAAAAACACGGATTTTAATATACTTTATTTTACCATAAACAACCATGCTGTATTTTTAAAAAAAAAAACATCTTTTTTTACAGAAAAATCATGATTAAAAAATGTGGATATTAATATATTTTATGTGCCAAAGAAGAACATGCTGGTTTTTTTTAAATCATGTTTTATTAACAAAAAAAATCATGACTAAAAAACATGGATATTAATGACTTTTGGTGAAAAAACATGGTTTTTGAAATGTCATGTTTTTTTGGTCAGATAAAATTTAACCCGCGCACTGTAACTGGTCGCCTCATTTACCAGGCTCACTGGTTGCCAGACGTAAGGCATAACCCCAAGTTGTTATACACCAAAATGATCGTCTCAGCGAGTGCTACACAGCTGGAGCCAGAAACCCCCACATTGTGGGGGTTAAGGCAGAGCTCCAACCACTTGGAAGTTGGGAGGGGTAAGCACAGTCAGTGTGGTAAATGAGGCGACCGTGAGAGGGTGTGCGTGCGAACAGTCAGTGGCAGCCTCAGTTACCAGCGAAACTACTCAGGGCCTTATTTCGCCTTATTTCGTAAAAATGGCAAATAAGACAAATCTGAAGTCAGTAGCGTGTAGAGCAGTATTTTATTCATATTGTGTGAAAATTACAAGTTTCGAAACACTATACTTACAGTAATATAACCAGACATGCAAACATGCATTTATGTAGGAACTAAAACGAAGAATGGATAACACCTAGTAGACATAAATGGTCATAACTTTTTTTCTAATTGTTGTAGAGGAAAAATAAAAACATCAGCAGGTTTGGAAGGATTTTCTGCATAAAATAGCAGTGAAAAACATTACATTGTTCCCAAAACACAAAAATGGCCATTGATCTCTTTGAAGCAATGTTGTGCAAAAATCTACGGAGTTTGACTCCATATTACAAAGAAACGGTTCAAGTTATCAAAAATCTGACAACATCAAAGTGTAAAGCAACATTTTTTACTCATTACTTCATATTTTTACATCTCTGCCTATTACGGTAAGTGAACAGGGAACGGCAGAGTAACGCGGGTAAATTGACTACTTTTCTGAGGGATGCGCGACCGTGCGCGGGTTAATAACACTCATGTTTTTTGTAAAAAATCTTTTTTTTTTCAGAAATCATGGTTTTTTGATCACATAAAATAAATTGATATCAATGTTTTCTTTACAGATTAGATTAGTCATTAGTTTTAGCCTCCCTACCCAGCAACAAATGCGATCCAAAGAGAGGAAAGATGATTATGAAACAAGATCAAAGTTGAAGAAGACAGTAGTAGGTGCTGAAAAACAGGACAGCAGTGAACCGAAAAAAAGGTGGTCCTTAACATCACAAAAACATTTCATTTCAACAAAAAGAAGGCCTACCTAACTCTCAGCTTGGGCCCTTACATTGTCCCCCTTGGAGCGCTAGTTCCCATAGATACAATAATTGTATCCCCCTGAGGGGTGTTTTTTTACAAAAAATTTGTGACCAAAAAATGAATAATATTAACTTTTTAATAAAAAAAACATGTTTAAAAACACAAGGATTTTTTGGTAACATAAAATATGTTAATATCCATGATTTTAAGACATGATTTTTTATGAAAAATACATAAAATAAAACAGCATTGTTGCCGTTTGTCTCCCGCAGGTGAGATAAACTCGTTATCTGCTTGTTACTTTGTTACTAAATGGCAACTAATTAAGGAAAATAAAACTCTTCTACTTGATAAATTGCTATTGGAAAAATTGTGATACAAGTGAAAATGTAATGGACAATAATGTTTTGGTCAATGAAATGTGGACCAAGGTACATGAAAGGTAATAGCTAAATGAACTTAACTAAATGAATAGAAGTAAATTAACGGGACTTAAATGGAGTAAGTTAACGGAGATTGAATTGACTGAACTAAATGGAGTTAAATGGAGTTAACTGGAGCACAAGGAGCATGGACAGGTGGGAACGAAACACTGTAGAAAATGAAACAAAATCTTTAATTACCTGTCAATAGAAGAGACTAAGAGACCAGTGGAGGGATCGTGAGGAGATTGGGATGCAACATGCAAAAATATTAGCTAACAATATAATATAATACATGCAAAAGATATTTACAGAAATAATAAGAAAACATGGTATTTACAAACGAAACGCAGAACTTAAAGAAACATATTACACTACTTAACTCAAATGAATGAAAACATAAAATAAAATAAATTCTATAACTCAACAAAACAAAACTTAAATAATAAATAAACTAATAGAAATCAACAGCAAATAAAAATAACTAAATTTCAACAAAATAAATAATAACAGAACAAGCAAGTAACAAAATATAGCAAAATTACTCACATATCCTTAAGAAGGATAACTTACTATTTCACCTACCAGTGCAACTGGAGCTTCACTTTTATTCGGAATTATCTTAGGGTCTTTACCAATATCTTAATGTGGTTAAATTTATTACCAACTGGAAAAAGAACAAAAATGTATAATTAAGCTATAATAAACAAGAAAATAAAAATAAAGATTATCTGAGTAAAAAGAGGCATGAAGGCTGTGCTATAAAAAGCAGCAAAACAACCCCCGGTTACATGGTGCCCCCCCACTAGCACCATCCTTCATGCTAGACAGGTTACAATTTCCCTTCAGGCTAACAGCTGCACCAGCATGTGAATTCATAAGCCTTCCTTTTACAACCTTATGAGCTAACCCTTCTTCTCCTGGGTGCTCGTTCCAATATTCTAGGTTGTACATTAGGGACGTCTTCTACTGAACCTCTCGATCGAGTTTGCCTAATAGATTTGTTAGGTGATTTTTGTCTCTCACAAGCGGACACAAAATCTTCCACTCTCTGCACAACAGCAAGATCTGGTGTGAAACCCTCAAAAAGAGCTTCACCACCAGAGCTAAAACTTTCATCTAGCATTGGAACCTTGCTGGCTAATTCTTTTGAATTGCCAGTCTGCCCAACTGATGATGTCATACTGAGATTGGTAAATTTAGCAATTTCAGGATCAGTCCTTTCACATGATTCATCCACCATCAGCTCAGAATCTACTGAAGACAGTTGCCAGTCATCATCACCTTTCCAATCTAGGGTAAGACGATACAGCCCCTGTATATACTCCGTAGTAGACAATTCACTTGAAATATGATTAGTACAGGACAAAGACTCTTTATTATCAACAGGCCTAGGTGCTACCTCTGATAGCACTTGATGCTCCAGAGCAGCCTCAAACTGGCAACCTCTGCATAGCATACAGTACACTTTTTGCACTGCAGAGCCATAGCTCTTTTCAAGAGAAACACCCAAATCCTGTGAGTTTACATTAGAAATTACATTGCTCTGCAAGTCTTCAGTACCATTAGTACAAAAACCCGAAAATGATTCACCACAGTCACTTGAATTAAACAAAGAATTACAATCTGAATTAGAAACTGCACCGCAACAATCAGTTACATCTGAACTAGAAGACATGTCAGTATCCTCTGAAGGGCTTGACAAATGCATATTATTGCCAGTAGGCCACAGAACATCTTCCTCCAAACCCACATCGTGGTACTGCAACTTATGCAGTTGCTCAATGTACAAAGGGTGACGAGACACATACTTGGGAGGAAGTTTATAAGGACGTAACTGAGTATGATGAGCTTTGACCGTTTGATCACTGCTCCAATCAGAGAGCTTGTAGGTTACCCCATTATCATTTACTTTGGACACCCAGTAAGGACCTCTGAAACTTGGGCTCAATTTATTGATGTTCAAAAGCCCTTTATGGTGAATCTTCATTAGAACCATTTGTCCATTTTTAAAAGGTGAAAACTTTGGGTTACCAACCCTCCAGTGTTCAGCTAGTTTCCCCAAAAGAGGTGGATCACTGCTAACCTCATGTGCTTTAGTCAACAAAAACTTTGAGGGAGACATTTGTAATTCAGCATGAACAGTATTATTATAGGCAATGAGAACTCTAGGCAGGAGGATATCCCAAGATCCTTGCTCATCCACTAAGTTACGGATGAAGTTCTTAATGGTACGGTTCACTCTTTCTACAGCACCATTACTAGATGGGCAGTAAGGAGTAGTAAGCTTGTGATGGACATTTGATTCCATGATAAATTCAGAAAATTCGGAAGAGGTAAATTCTGGACCATTATCTGTGAGCAAGTTAGATGGAACCCTAGGCAAAAAGGGAAACACCTGATTTCTGAATGCATCAATGATGGCAGAGCTAGTTTTATTTTTGATAGGAATTGCCACTACCCACTTAGAATAGTGGTCCACCACCACTAAGCACCCAATAAACCCCTTCGGTGATCTAGGTAGAGAAATCAGATCAGCAGCTACAAGCTCAAAAGGATAGCTTGTGCTTATCTTTAAGGTAGGTGGGATCACAGGTGATGAAAATTCCTTGATGATTTGACAATGATGACAAGTAGTGCAAACATCCCTAACAACATTGTACTTAGAGGGATGCCAAACCAGATCAAAGAGAAGGTCCAACAACTTATCTCGACCAATATGCGCAAAATTGAAGTGTAATGTAATAGCAATTTCAACTAAACATTCAAATGGGATGACTGGAATGGGCACTGAACCAGAATAGACAATAATTCCTTGAATGATGGATAACTTAGAAAAATGGTATTTAAAAGCCTTCAACTTTCCAGGCCATTTACTCACAGGTACTTTATTCTTGAAAACCTGATTAAGCTTCCTTAGGTCAGGGCACCGAATCTGCAGCTGCTTAACAGTCTCCTCACCTGACAGCAGTGAAAGACCCGCAATTGCACCACAATTAGATTTGATCTCAAATCTCAAATCCCTGGTGCTAACTTCCATTCTTGGTTCAGGTTCCATAGCAGTTACAGAGAAAATATGAGACCCAATGATGTCCTGCAAACTCCTAGGTGTGAGCTTGGTTATAATGGTTAACTCACGCTTGCAAGCAAAAACACTGAAATCAATAGTCAAATCATGCTTCAACATGAAATCCAAACCTAGCAGAAAACAGTGTGGAAGGATATCATTACTAACAATGGCAAATTTATGTGCAACTGCCATCTCATACAATCCAATTGAGAAAGACAATTCAACAGTGTGGACAATAGGCACTCTCACCCCAGAGACCCCAACAATATCACACAGCTTCTCCTCCTCAGTGCTAAAAGCAACTCCTGACTCACGAATAAAGTCAAGTGCTGACTCTGAAACCAGACTGATTTCCGCACCACTATCTAGTACAGCACACAAGTCATAGTCACCAATTTTTGACCAAACCTGGGGAAGAGAACTGACTTGATGCTTGCAGATTTTCACACGTCGTTCCATACATAATAATGATTTAGTGAGACTATCATCAGAATCACTGTCACTTTCCACAGAAGTAGGATTCACTTGGTGGGTGGCATCCAACTGTACTCCAACCGAATTGACTACACACTCAGAAATATCTGGCAAGGAGTAACCATTAATTTCAATAAGTGGGTTGAAATGGAACCCACTAATACACTGCAAATGTATGATTGGTGAGAATTCATCAAATTGGTAAATTACAGGTTGGTCACTCCAGAAGTAAACAAAAATCCTAATTTTGAACAATCTACTAGCTGCTAAGAGAACATCAAGGGATGGCAACTGACCTGGCAAGCGCATCAACCTTAGATGCTTCCTTGCATTGCGATCTAGATTCACCTTGTACTTGGTTGAATTGCTCAGGAGATCATCGACTAACAGTGTTCTTAACTCTACTTCCGTGTTGGGCAACCTCAATGGATCTAATACTCTGGACAATGCTCGTTTAAGACTTATAAAGAGCGAATCACCTCCTCCCGGCACCAGTGGGCTATCTACAACCAAACCCTTAGGTAAGGTATTATCACCTTGAAAATTCAAGGGAGGACTCGGCACTCCAATACGAGATAGAGCATCAGCTGCTGAATTGAGATGGCCTGGTACATACACAATGTCAAACACAAAATCAGATAATTCTTCAACAGTTCTAGCCAACCGTGAGCACACAATTTTCATGTTGTGTAAATGTACCAAGGGTTGATGATCGGTGTAGAGAATAAATGGAACACCATACAAGAATGGACGAAAAGTTTTAACACCCCAGCGCAAAGCGGTCAACTCCCTCTCCAAAGTAGAATAGTTTAGTTGAGTAGGAGTGAAAGTCATAGATGCAAATCCAATTATACGGTGAACACCCTGCTGCACTTGAGCCAAATATGCACCAGAACCCCAAGCAGAGGCATCTACCCATAATTCTAACTTAGCTGCACCCTCACTATAGTCAGGGTAAGCCAGTTCTAGGTCCTGCTCCATCTCTGTTTTGAGTCTATTAAAGGTGTCAAGCATTTTAGGTGTCCAGTCAAGCATCTTAGATTTACGACCACCAGTCAGACAAGAGAGCGGTTTCTGGATTTCTGAACAATTCGGAAGATACTTCCGCTGGAAATTAATGAAACCCAAAAACTCTCGTAACTCTCCTACCGTTTTAGGTTGGGGATAATTAGTAACTTTTCTGACATAGTCAGGAGTCTTCCTAAGGCCTGATTGGCTGAGTAAATGTCCAAGGTATTCAACCTCTGAACAGAACCACTCGCATTTAGATGGTTTAATCTTAATATTATAGGACTGTAATGTCTTAAGGACCTTAGATACAAGATCATTATGCTCAGCAAACGATGAAGACATAACTAATATATCATCGATATATGCCACGACTTTGTTAGATGGGAACGTACTGAGCACTGCCTGTATTTCTCTCTGGAAAGCTGATGGGGCATTGCGCAACCCAAAACTAAGGCGCTTGAACTGCCAATGATTACGAGGGGTTGAAAATGCAGTGTAGGCTCTACTGGGCTCATCAATAGGTATCTGATAGTATCCTCGAAGAAGGTCAAGTCTAGTAAAAAATTTAGTACCATGTAAGCCAAAAATTGAATCAGTTAGCTTTGGTACTGGAAATTTATCAGGGATGGTCACTTGGTTGAGCTGTCTATAGTCAATGCACATCCTTATTGATCCATCCTTCTTTCTAACTGGCACTACTGGTGATGACCATGGAGAACTACTAGGCTCAATAATGTCCAAGCTGTTTAACTCCTGACACTGACGCTCAATTTCATCAGCTATGGGTTGAGGAAACCGCCTAGGACGCTGAAAAATTGGAGTATCGTCAGTCAATTTAATTTTATGTTGAGTCACCGTAGCAAGTCCAATGTCTGTATCACCAGCGCTGAAAACTGGTCCAAACTTACTGAGCATTGCATACACAACATTCTTTTGGTCATCATCAAGTTCAGGAAGAGAGATTTGCATTTTAAGATTATCAATGTCGACAGAATCCGAGGCTTCATCAATACTCTCGGGTAGTTGGACAACTGATGACAAGGTACCAATTACCTGTCCCTTCCCAACTGAAACACTTGACTCACCAGCCGCAATTAACACATGCTTACTACTAACACAGGAAATACCAGCGAACCCACGCAATCTGTCGCCTAGCGATCGATCCATATTATCATCGGAATATAGAAACAAATGATCTGGCTCATGACATGACACTCCACAAGACACTGGAATTGCCTCAACCCTGCCTGGCTCTACATTAACATCAGCTGCAGCTATACAACTGAGACCAACAAACATCAGGTTGTGAGCTTTCCCAGACAAATCCAAATAAATTTCACATGAACCTCCATCACGAAAATGCTTTATCAACAATCGCCGCTTTACACAAAATTCAATGGAATTGCTCTCCAAAAAGTCAACACCCAATACTAAATGTACACTGGTGTTAGACACAACTGGGAAAACTGCAAATGAAGCTTCAGTCATTTGCACACCATGGATACTAAACAAACAATTTACTCCACCCATGCTAGACAAAGCACTTTTGCCAATTACATTAAAAACTTTTTGTTTCTCAGACATTGATAATTTCAATTCTTTCACCAGGTGCTCCGACATTAAGGATGATGCTGCACCAGAGTCAATGACAGCTAAAATTTCTTTATTATTAATTTCAACTAAAACTTTCATTAGGTCAGAATCACCACTGACAAAATTGACTATCTTCCCTGGTACAGCTGAACATCTGGATTAGCCTGAGGAGCAGGATCAGCAGCAGCTGACTCTTCCAGCTTCTCAGCATCCACAGCTGGGGTTGAACTTGGCCTCGATGGTCCCCCACTTGCAACGAGACTGGTTAGTTTCCCGTTGACCTCCATTCTCCAGATTTTGATTTAGAGCGGTAATTTGGGTCATACTTGGGGCACTGCTCGATGTGGTGGTCTTTACCACAAATCAAGCAAGATTTTGACGCCTTCCAGCAGTCTTTCCGTGAATGATTTCGGTTCTTGCAGTACGAACAACCACTTCTCTCATTTCTATTACTTTTCTTCCACTGCAACTGAGAATTATCGCTGCTAGTAGGTGGTTGGGTCTTGCTCCCCTTTTCATCCTTAGGGAGTGGACGAGTACCAGAATATACCTGAGTTCTTGCAGAAGGCAGTGGAGCTACAGGATCACTGTAATAAGGGAGTTCACTGTCTTTCTGCCTGACCACATGACCGATCTAGGCTTCTCTTGCTGCAAATCCTTTGCCATCTGAACGAGGCTGTCAAAACTAAGGCGTTTCTTCCCACCAGCAGAAGTGGCTTTGAGAGCCCTCTCAGTATCATGGATTTTTGACCTGACTGAGGGAGGCAAGGACTCCAGGAAATGCTGTCTAAGCTGCATGGCACACTCCTTCTTATCATCAGGATAGGCCAGCTCAGCAATTTCAATTAGTCTCATTCCATAGAGATCCCATTTTTCTCCCGGCTCTGGCACTGCTTCTCTTAGTTCCTTCCTCCAATGCTTCTTACCCTTCACCTTCTGTTTCTTGTAATAATTCAGCAATTCCATTTTCATGGCATTATACTTAAGCTTTCTTCGACCACGAACTTGAAACACAGTTAGGAGGTCTCCTTCCAGAAACTCAGCCAATATTTGGGTTTTATCATGGGCATTCCCCTTGAATTTCTTCTGGAAGTAGCCTTCAAAGGTGGTGAAGAAGTCTTTCAGTTTGACTTTGCCATTGATGTTGAACTTGGGTGGAGTGACGACTTCCCGATGGTCCGCCCGTGTCCACGAGCGACGCCGCGGATGAGGCATGAGCGAGTCACCATCATCATCTGACTCATCCGTTGAGGGCTCCAGACTCACACTGGACAGGGTTGCCTTGGATGACTCTGAAGATGAAATTACAATTTCTTCAACTTTAACTGCCTTTTAACCTTCTTCTTTACTGCCTTCTCCAATTTCTTTTTGAGGACCACCCCTTCTGCACTTGCTGATGCGTGAGACCTGGCTTGCTTCTGATCACTTGCTCTGGAGAACTTGGGAGAGATGACTTTATCCGAGGTTGCGGAACTTGACCTCAGAGGACCCTCCCTGGTTGGCTGCTCAGGATCACTAGGCAAGATGTGAGTACATCGGTCTTCTACCGAACTCCTGGTCCAATACCGATCAGAGGCAATTGTCTCCAAGGTTGCATACCATTCTCGGTATGTGAGGCACTGGTCTGCCTGCTCAACATTGGTGAGAAGCAAAGCCTCAGAGCGAGCAACAAGTTTTTGCAGATGATATGCTGCTCTTTCACTTCTTTGCTGTGCAGCCAAGAAACCACCACCCAGCCACCGAGGAAAGAGTGTCCAACGCAACTCATCCAAGACTGGGAGCAGTGTTGGGTTGATGTTGTACCCAAATTGGTGATTTATTAGGTCTGCTCTAACTTGAGGGTGGGAAAATTGAAGCAATAAACTTTGAATTTTCAAGACTTCAGTGAGAATACAATTAGTTGCCACTGAAGCCGCGTCCTGCTGGGCTGGGTAATCCAACAGCCCCAGTGCTGGACCAACTGAGGGGCGAGGCTCCGCAGGGACCGCGAGGCCATCCTCAACCACTGATGCCGCCTTGCCCAGCACCACATCACCACTCTGTCCATGCTCCATAGACACTAACTAAAAGTGTACCCTGTGTAGACTAGTGTAGTACAAAGAACTGGGTAGTGTAGCCAAATAGAAATGTAAGAATTAAGGAAGGTATCCCGTCGGAGATGCCAATGTTGCCGTTTGTCTCCCGCAGGTGAGATAAACTCGTTATCTGCTTGTTACTTTGTTACTAAATGGCAACTAATTAAGGAAAATAAAACTCTTCTACTTGATAAATTGCTATTGGAAAAATTGTGATACAAGTGAAAATGTAATGGACAATAATGTTTTGGTCAATGAAATGTGGACCAAGGTACATGAAAGGTAATAGCTAAATGAACTTAACTAAATGAATAGAAGTAAATTAACGGGACTTAAATGGAGTAAGTTAACGGAGATTGAATTGACTGAACTAAATGGAGTTAAATGGAGTTAACTGGAGCACAAGGAGCATGGACAGGTGGGAACGAAACACTGTAGAAAATGAAACAAAATCTTAAATTAATTACCTGTCAATAGAAGAGACTAAGAGACCAGTGGAGGGATCGTGAGGAGATTGGGATGCAACATGCAAAAATATTAGCTAACAATATAATATAATACATGCAAAAGATATTTACAGAAATAATAAGAAAACATGGTATTTACAAACGAAACGCAGAACTTAAAGAAACATATTACACTACCTAACTCAAATGAATGAAAACATAAAATAAAATAAATTCTATAACTCAACAAAACAAAACTTAAAATAATAAATAAACTAATAGAAATCAACAGCAAATAATAATAACTAAATTTCAACAAAATAAATAATAACAGAACAAGCAAGTAACAAAATATAGCAAAATTACCCACATATCCTTAAGAAGGATAACTTACTATTTCACCTACCAGTGCAACTGGAGCTTCACTTTTATTCGGAATTATCTTAGGGTCTTTACCAATATCTTAATGTGGTTAAATTTATTACCAACTGGAAAAAGAACAAAAATGTATAATTAAGCTATAATAAACAAGAAAATAAAAATAAAGATTATCTGAGTAAAAAGAGGCATGGAGGCTGTGCTATAAAAAGTAGCAAAACAACCCCCGGTTACAGCATGGTTTTTGGTCGCATAAAATATATTCATATCCAGGTTTTCTTATACATCATTGTTTGTAAAAAACATTTTTTAAAAAACAGCATGGGGTTTTTTAGGTCTCATAAATATATTCATGTTTTTTTAGTCATGATTTTTTAGTACACAAACATTTTTTTGGTCTCAAATATATTATTCATGTTTTTTCAGTCATGATTTTTTAGTAAAAACATGTTTTTTTTCAAAAACTGCATGGGGCTTTTTAGGTCACATAAAATATATTGTTTTTTAGTCATGATTCTTTGTAAAAAAAACAGCATGGTTATATTTGGTACCAGAGAATATATTAATATTCATTTTTATTAGTCAGAATTTGGTCAATGTGAAGTTTAATGCAATCATGGAAATTAATAATTATATTCCAAACAATCACTTAAGGAACCCATTTAAGAACATTTTACACGAACAAAATTCTGCTCGCTGATGCTTTATTTTCGAATCATTGAAATTTGAAGTTGGACTTCCCGAGCCAAAGGAAACGAGCGTGATATAATTAAAAACAGAAGCTAATGAAAATTATAAATAAAGCTTCTAACCCACCCATTAACGTGACCACCACAATCTTGTTTACATCGGCTCTAAGATGGCGACCACCATGGGCGCTGCCATCTTAGAGCCGATGTCAACAAGATTGCGGTCACCACCCAAATGGGTTGGTTAGAAGCTTTATTTATAATTTTCATTAGAAGAACTGTGCCTCCCCCTCCTGACCCAACCTCTTTACGTTTGTAATAGCATCCGTTATTAATTAAATTCCTTTTCACGCGCTCGCTTCCTTTGGCGCAAAGGCCAACTTCAAAGTTCAATTATTTGAAAATAACGCATCAGCGAGCAGAATGTCATTCGTGTGAAACGTTCTTAAATGGGTTCCTTTAGTGATTCCTGGGATCGCTAATTATTATTTTCTGATTGCATTAAACTTCACATTGACCCAGAATTTTTTGTAAAAAAAACATGTTTTTAAAAAAACAGCATATTTTTTTGGTCACCTTAAATATATTAATATCTATGGTTTTTAGTCATTGTTTTGTAATGAAAACATGAAAAAGAAACCATACAGTAAAAGTGGTGGCAGATAACCCACAATTACTAGAGTCTAAGAGGTACAGCAGGAGCCACAGAACTTATATTGATGGAGTCAAAATTAAGTGCTTATTATGGTAAATCTGAAGGATATGTCAGTTATCGATTTTCCACTTTTTGGTGCCTGAACCTAATTAATTGAATCAAAATAAACAAGTTTTCATCTACGCACCTTCCGTCTCAAATGAGTATTTTACGATTTATAGCGATAAGTTTAGTTTCATCTTTGATGACGAATGCGCTCGAATAAACAGCTACTCATCAATTTTTGAATTTTTGTTGCTTGAATCATGGTAATAACATTGAAATAAACAACTTTTCTTCCACACACTTTTCTCGTCAAAAGAGTATTTAACGAGGTATAGCGGTAGGTTTGGTTTCGTCTTTGATGACGATCGCGCTGGAAGCGAGTGCGCATTGCAGTGTTGCTGTCCGACATGCTCCTTGAATTACTTGCCGCTTCAAACACAGGAGTTGCAGTAAGTCATTTACCGCTATAACTAATAAAATACTCATTTGAGACGGAAAGTGCATAGAAGAAAACTTGTTTATTTCGATCTAATTAACTATGCTTAGGTTAGGCATCAAAATTTACAAAATCGATAACTGACATATCCTTCAGATTTACCCTTATTATCTCTGCAAAGTCTGATTTTTTTGGTCACATAAAAATAAAATCAGGCATAGTAGAGATAGTAAGCTCTGAATTTTGACTCCATCAATATAAGTCCTGTGGCTCCTGCTGTTCCTCTTAGACGCCTCTAGGTAATTGTGGGTTATCTGCCCCCACTTTTACTGTATGGTTTCTTTTTGATGTTTTTATAACAATGAAATGACTAAAAAAACATGGATATTAATATATTTCAAGTGTCCAAAAAAAAAAACCCAGACATATGCTTAACAAAATTTAGGTGTGCAAAAACAACCAAAAAAAACAAAAAAAAAACACATAAAAAACATGTTATTTTTGCAAAAAAAAATGCAATCAAATAATACCGTTTTTTTTTGCATCACTAGATAGGGTTTACTCTGAGAGTAATTCGTATAAAAATCCACAGTGTGAATACTCAGGTGCCAGAAGCTAAAAATTATGTCATCTAAAAGAATAATAAACATGGTACTCCAATGATCTACTTCAAACAGAGATTTACATGCAGTATTGCACTCCCAAATATTCACACATCTATACACATGGCTGTGTACACCAAAACAAACGCAAAATGACAGCTTAAACCCAAAAACAATTTGTTGCAGATTATGTTTAAAAAACTAAAACTTCTTGTGTCTAGTGTTGCAACATCTCCACTCATACCATGAGATTTTCAATTTATCTATGCTCCTGATAATCATAAAATGTACATACCAATTGCATTATGTTCAAACTTTCTTTCATCTTGAGTATGGCTCAAGAAATTCTATTCATACCAGAATTGGCTGTACAGACCATGTCAAAATAATGACTAGAGAGAAATTTTAATGTACAATTTGTTTTCATTTTTAAACAAAATTTTTGCAATATTATATCCTATTTGTGTACATGACCTATCAAAAATGAGGGAATGTGATATTTTTCCTTGATAAATCTTCCAGATGTAAATGACAAACAACTATATCCATCCTAAAAGCACCAGTCATTAAAATATTGTTTGTATCCATTTACAGACAATTAAGTACCCTTAACACTTTGACTGCAATTGGCAAAACTGTAGGTCAATATTCAACTCAAATTCAAAGTCAATATTAAAAGGCAATTTTGAAACCAGCAATCATTAACTGAATCACACTCTCATCTAGCTTTAACTAAGTAATCATGAAAATTGAGTTTATAAGATTATAAGTTATTTTAAGCCTTCCTAACTGGTACAAAAAGGAGCGTATTGAAGGAGGAGGGACAAAAGCACTATTTAGCATGGAGATAAGAAATTGAGGAATATATGCAGATGGGGCATAGAAACAGATAGTTGAGAAAGAAGTTGATGAAATAAGATAAAAGTTGAAGAAGAAAATAGTAGGTGTTGAAAAACAGGACAGCAGGGAACCAAAAAAGGTGGTCCTTATCATAGCAAAAAATATTTCATTTCAACAAAAAGAAGGCCTACTTGACTCTCAACTCGGGCCCTCACATTGTCCCCATGGGAGCGCCAATTCTCATAGATACAATAGTTGTATCCCCCTGAGGAGGAAAATTGAGTTTGCTACAACTGATAAGTTAAGTGGACGGTCTGGGTCCACTTCCGGATTGTGGTAGGATTTCCGTTTATAAATTCATCTTATAGAGTAGTTTCTTCCGCATCCAACGGTATAATTCGCTCTCAAGTACGTACATTGGTTCGTCTTCTAGATGGGGTAAAAGACACGCACTAGCGTGACCTTGGGGCGCGCCAATGGATGAGTGACCTCCCTCTTCCCCCCTCATTACGAGTCAGTATTGAGTGTTTCTCGACAGGAATAGCAAGAGAGTTCATTCATGGCCTTGCTTGAAATGCTTTAGTACTCAAACCAAACATTCCAACTCTCAGGGTTGATTATGATGATGTAACCGAGTGTTTGTTTTGAGTCCGGCTACTCTGCGTCATCAGCTAATTAACTGTTGTGTAAACGTACAATCACCTCCCGCAGTTTTGAAGGTATGAGAATGGCAAATATATCATTTGTAAGGGCTCAAGAAGAGCTACCAGGAGAAAGAGTTGGAAAAATGAAATTTCTATGTATAAAAAAAAATCGTTTTTTTAAAAATGACTGGTTTTCTGAAATTTGGATTCATTGTTTTTTTATATGAATCCTTTCCCACAGTTTTAAAGTTACAGGAATGGCCAATATAGCAATCAATAAAGATTAAAAATATCTACAATAGCTGTAAAATTTATTAAAATCAAATAATTAGTTTAGAAATAAAATGGAAAAATAATTTTTTTCCTTAAAAAAATGACTCTCCTGAGAAGTTAACTTCTTGATCTTTGAAGAGACACCTGCCCCACAGTTTTGAAGGTACAGGAATGGCAAATATATCAATCGATAGCGATTGAATTATCTTAGAGAGGCGGTGGTATAGTTTTTTGAATTTCAAATCAAGTTGAAAATTAGAAGCAGAAGAATTTGAAGTGAATTTTGAATTTTTTGAATTTGAAAAGTGGTTGGTTTTTGAGAAAAATTTCTCATTATTAGAAAAATCAAATTATCAAAAAATCATACCACCGGATCGAAAAACAAGACAATCAGCTCCCTAGAAAACCTTTATCCAGTTTTGTAATTTTAAAATTGTGGGCAAAGTTCATTTTTCTGCAACACCCTTTATATCAGTTTTTTTTAATCATATTTTTTAGGAATTTACAAAAAAACACACGAGTTCAAAAAGAAAATGCCCCATCAATTGACACCTATTGAGAAAATCTTGAAAAATCCGTCAAGAAATGACAAACTTTTTTCCCCCCCCAGACCGTCCCCTTAACAGCATTATGAAAATCTTACATGTGGCCACCTGTAGCACACATTGCAGTCAGAGTGTTAAGAGTGTGACAGGAAGACGGACCAACCAAAAATGCAACAACCGTGCATGCATCAGGAAACTGCGCCAATTGTAATGACAGGGGAAATTAAAAACAAAAGACATACAAATTTATTTATTTAAAGAGATACCTTGAGTTTTATTATATAAGGATAATTTATTTTCCTTTACTACCTTTAATATCATAAACAGCAGTTATACCCTCAAACCAGTGGGGAGATCTTCTACTTCAATACCATTTTAGTTTATTCATTTTATTTTAGTTTAGGATGGCTTAGTTTTCTCCTTTAATATCAACAGTCTTTGTCTCACACCCAGACAAAAACTGAGCCTCACCTTGCATCATGTTCTCCACTGCAGCTTCTTGCTTTATGAAATCCTCCCTGCATCACAGCCTCTCCACTTCAGCATCCGTCAGCTTGTGCACCATAACCACTGCACACTCCATGCTGGGTGCTTAAGAACCTGAGCAATGGGATGCTTGTCTGCTTTAATATTTGAGAAACCTGAAGTTACAATATGAAAATATTAAAAACATTACATGTTCTTCCATCATTACAGAAAATAAAAAGTGAACACATATTTCAATAATACAATATAACCATATATCAAGTGGATCAGACAATTTTAAATCATTTAGTAAAAGAATAGAGTAATGTAATTTTCATCTTTGTGTTTTAGGATGAACCACTCAAAGCTTTTTAGTGAAAAACCCTTAACGGGGAAAATCGCCGCACCAGCGCCGGGATACGAACCCTCATCTCCAACATACAAGGCCGATCCCTTAACCACTGTGCCATGGCGAGCCATAAAAGACCCTTGTAAACACTTTTACCAGTCTACAGATTGTTCCATCTTAGCTAATAATGCTAAAATATCAGCACAAAGTAGCAGCAATTTATTGATGACTGTGCTCTGAGCAGCCGACATTTCCAACACCAAAAAATTTGGTTTGGATGCATATTTAACACACATAACATTGCATACCACAGATGCAAACTCATGAGCAATTCCAACCATTCACTCACTATACTCTATACTTTCAGTTCTCACATATGCTCTGCTATCAATATAATAGCTCATAGTCTTAAGCACCTTGCTCTTTACACCAGACACTCAAAGCACTTCAAACAACACTCCCTGATCAACTGTATCATTCACTTCATTTGCTTCACAGCTAAAATCAGCTCCATACATTCTCTATCATACCAAAAACTGAACATCTTGTCTCCTATTGCACTCTCTGTTTCCTCCTTCATATGATTCAATAGCACACTGCCATAAAGATTACCAATCATACTCAATCTACTTGTACTTAATGAATTGGAGCTCTCATACCTACCCCCTTACTTTCATACAATTGAATCACAACATGCATTCCTCAAATATATCACCAATGCACCAACAACAACAAAATTCAGCAACTACAACAATCAATGTTACCCATCATTTCATTGAATGCTCAGATGCCACTCTGTATAATTCCAGTGCTTTACCCTAGAGTGCTTTTTCCAGTGTAGACTCCAACTTCTACTCTCTTGACCATTCATCTTTGGATTAATTGCATTCTTTTATTTGCACTGGCATACTCCTGCCTTTTTCGTAGTTTATCTGAGAAAAATAAAATTGTTTCAAATGATGCTATCTTACTTTTTCAGCATAAATCTGACGACACTAAAACTTACAGCGCAAAAAAATATTATTTATGGCCAACATTATAAGTCTATTAAAATATTCAAGTTCAAAGATTTTTCTGAAAATCACTAACAAACAAATAGTGCTCATGATCTGTCAACAAACAACTAAAAGTTTAAATGAGTGCTGCACAAAAATCTTAATTGGTAATAAAATATCATTAAATAATGTTACTTATAAAATGTTACTTATTAAATAATTTTACTCCGTGGTCCGCTGCCTGTCGTATGAGGTGACTGAAGTGGACGGGGCGAGGGACTGGGGATCCCCTTCTCTGTATTGATTTTCTCGAGAGGCAGCAGGCCAATGAAGGGGGTGAGAGGGGTCGAAAGACTACTCAAACCCTAATACTAGGATCTATGAATATAAGGGGGTGTGGTAGTAGAGCAACTGAGAGTAAGAAGGAGGAGATCAGAAGAATGATGATAAACCGGAAGATGGATGTGTTGACCCTGAGTGAGACGAAGTTGAAGGATAGTGGTGAGTTGATGTTTAGGAGTGTGGGGGGGGGGGGGGGGGGGAGAGTATCTGGAGTGCGTGGGGGACATGCAAGAGAGGGTGTGCATTTTAAACTGCATATTGACTAAAATATGCAAAAAAAAATCAGCATGGTTTCATGGTCACATACAATATATTAATATCCATGTTGTTTTACAAAGGATTTTTTTAAAAACATGATTTTTTAAAAAATCATGAATTTTGATTTTTAATTTATTGGTCACATAAAATATATTAATATCCAGTTTCTTAGTCATGATTTTTATTGAAAAAACATGTTTTTCAGAAAAAACAGCATGGTTTTGTTTTTGGTCACATAAAATACATTAATATCAATGTTTTTAAGTTGTGATTTTTTGTAATAAAAACATCAAAAGGAAACCATACAGTAAAAGTGGTGGCAAACACCCACAATTACCGAGAAGAGTCTTAAGAGGAACAGCAGGAGCCACAGAATTTATATAGAAGGAGTCACAATTCAGAGCTTACGATCTCTACCCTGTCTGATCTTTTGGTCACATAAAAATAAAATCATAGTAGAGATAGTAAGCTCTGAATTTTGACTTCATCAATATAAGTTCTGTGTCGTGATTATACCCACGATATATAAAAAATTTTGATCGTTCGAGACGAGGGACGCCTCAACATATTCGAAATGATCCAAAGCAGCCAGAGAGAGACGCAGGGTGCCACAGGAACGGTTGTCGGATTCTGCGAGTCGTGCTAAGTAGTTATTCTTCCCTCCTTCTATATCTACTCTACGTTGACTTCAAGATCGCGCAGGGAAGCAAGATGTCAACCGACCGAAGAGGAATTCCTAGACATTGCTACTAAAAGGTTTACTCTAAATAATGTCCGTATCATTCTGTACCTAACTTTTCTCAGATTATTAATGCTATTTTCATAAATTGATATTTCATATTGCGAAGTAATTAAAGATGATAGATTTATGTATAACGCTCAATTATGAATCAATCCATTTTAAAAATTTAGGTTACCGTACGATGCCAACCCTGCTGAGAAGGCGCAGACGCACAGCTACCAAGCGTGAGCGAGGCAGTTAGAGAGCGGCAGCCATAGAGTACGCAACTAATAAGATTCTTTCTTTGCCCTCGGGCAGTCCTTATGGGTTCCCTGTCCAACTTACATCGTTATATTTGCCCTGTGTCACAGTGACGTAATCATTCCTCTAAATTAAAGTAAATGGCTGTCCGCATAACATTGCAACACCACCTCGGATCCGAAACTAATATGAGTTCTCGTTCGTATACTTTTCCAAATGAGCATCCCCGGTGTCGACTTCTTTGTGCGTAGGATTTATCGTGCCACGCCCTGAGCGTTCACTGGCGTTCACTTAGGAATGTTCTTGCCTTCAGCATATATTAAAGTGTTAATTGAAATGTAATTTAGTGCGTTAGGTTTACTTTACTTTTAGAATGATAACCTTTTGGTAACGAGATTAGGGAATAAAATGTCGATGCGTTATCTTGTATAATTACCTGTTAATTAGAGAGATGGATTATCAATATCTGTGGAGAAGTATCCCACGCTACCAATTTATACCAAATTATAACAATTTATACCGATTTGCCGCTCACTCATTAATTAAATTTGTGGATGTTCATAAGTCCCAGTTTATCTTCGCTAACCTAAAATAAAAGAATTGTGATCTTAAATCACGACCGTCAAAAGAGAGCTAAAAGGACGAAAGAAAATAATGAATAACATCAGAAAAGAGCTCCATAACACTGTGTCTCCTGCTGTTTCTCTTAGACTTCTCTAGGTAATTGTGGGTTATCTGCCACACTTTTACAGTATGGTTTCCTTTTGATGTTTTAATTATAAAAAATCATGACTAAAGAAAATGGATATTAATGTATTTTATGTGACCAAAAATAAACAGACATATACTTAACAAAATTTGGGTGTGTGTGCAAAAAAATACAAAAAAACATAAAAAACATCATATTTTTTGCAAAATAAACTGCCATTTAATAAAACCTTTTTTTTTTGCATCACTAGGTATAAGTCTACTGAGTGTCATTGGGAAGCTGTATGGAAGAGTTTTGATTGGAAGAGTGAGAGTGTTGACAGATCGTGTGCTTGCTGAAGAACAGTGTGGTTTTGGGTGTGGTAGAGGTTGTGTGGATCAAATGTTTGCTGTGAGGCAGGTGAATGAAAAATACTTATTAAAGGGAAAATATGTATATTGGGTATTTATGGATCTAGAAAAGGCGTATGACTTGAGTGGATCGTGAGGCGCTATAGGAAGTGGTAATCTTGTAAGGAGTGGGTGGGAGACCGTTTAATGCGATAAAGAGTTTCTACATTGAATGCAGAGCATGTGTGAGAGTAGGGAATGAGGTGAGTGAATGGTGCCCAGCTGTGAGACAGGGATGTGTGTTGTCATCGCGGTTGTTCAATTTGTTTATGGATGGAGTGGTGAGAGAAGTGAATGCCAGAGTGTTGGGAAAAGGTGTGCAGTTGGTGGGACAAAATGGTAGGTATTGGGAAGTATGTCAGCTGTTGTTTGCAGATGAAACAGCGCTTGTGGCTGATTCAGAGGAAAAACTGAGACTGATTGTAGAGTTTGGTAGTGTGTGCAATAGGCGGAAATTGAGGGTAAATGTGAATAAAAGTAAAGTGATGAGATGTTCAAGAGGTGGAGTGTTTGGAACTTAGGATGTGAGGTTAAATGATGAAGTTTTAGAGGAAAGAAAAAAGAAAAGAAAGAAAAACGGTTTATTTCCAATAGAGATGGTACAAAAGTACCATCATTGGTTTTTAAAATATCTTAAAATTAATACACTTAGATGATACACACACACGAGTATTGAAAAACTCGTGTCACTAGTCAAAAGAAATGATTGAGGGCAATGAACTCCTAATCTAGCTTAATCTACATTTGATAATACATGTAATGCTAATTGTAAGAGATAACACAATTTCATGGACGATGCATTTTCATTGTGGGGTGAAAACACTTTTGACAGTTTACATGTACATGACATAAAACTTCGCAATTCTTGACGCCAGGAAATAATATATGAAATCGCTTGTTTCGGTCAATGTTCACAAGTGTCATTTTAAGGAAGCATGAAAAAAAGTAAAATATATATATGTATAAATATATATCCATATACACACATATGTACACATACGTATGCATGTGTGTATATATCCATACACACACACACACACACACACACACACACACACATTTATACATATGTGTACATATAAGCATGAGGACCAAGAAGATTATAGGTTTTGTATTTCTGATTCAACAATTTTAATATAACGGTCATTAGTTAACAAGCATTTTATTCAAATATAAATGGATGATCGCACAACAAATGTATAGTTTATACATGAATGCTTTACAATACTAAAGATATGACGAGTTAGGTTATGTTACAAGTTGAGAGTGCACAGAAAAAAGACCATTATCTCTAGTAAAATGCCAGTTGTCAGTCTAGTACACACATATGTGCACGTATACATGTAAATATTTACACATCCACATGCACTCATATACCCAGGCACATATTTACAACTAACTCGTAAGCATACACAAATGCATTTCTATGCATCAAGGCAATACATACGCATTCTACAGAGTGTCATACGCATAGCGTAGACACGTACACATTTACACAAGTAAGAATGTGCGCAAATATCAGCGTAAACTAGTCAGTATAAACCAGAATTCTAATCGAGGGAAATGGAGAAAATATCTTTTATTATAGCATGAATTTTATAAAATTTTGTACTAAAAATAGTGGCACAAAACAGTCTAATTAAGTCAAAAACATGAAAACGATTGTGGGATGTGAATAAGAAAGATAACATTAAAATCAGGGTGCGTACAGGCTCTGAGGTTCAAAATTCCACTACTTTTTCATGACTTTTTATGCCAACCAAATCACATTTTCACTACCTCTCTCTGCCCAAAATAATGTCACACAAAGTTAAATTGCAGCACAATAAATGTATTTCAGTCATAAACTTCACAGAACATTCATCATTACTTGCAGGTCTTGTTTTCATAAATGTGTAAATGATCATCACAACACCAAACAGTCATGCTGGACAGTTCAATAGCATCTGCTATGCATTTGCCAGTGTTTTTATAATAATAAATGAAGGCATCTACGGATGCTTTATTTCCAATCAAGCCTGATACATATCACCTTGTACATTGGATTTTCAAATGCCTTAGAACTAACGCCAGGACGCCATGACGCTTTCCCCCGGTCAAGACCGGTACCCATTTCAGACACCTGGGTAGAGTGGGGTATTGTGCTTGTAATTTTTCTCCTATACCCAACAGAGAAAATCGCCACTGCCAGCGCCGAGTTTCGAACCCGGGTCCCGGCCGCACGGCGGCGGAACCTATAGCACACGGCTATCGCGAGCACAGTGCATTAAGTTTGTCATTAATTTCCGCATTCAGCCCCTTGAGTTGTTCTTGCTTGTCTTTGGCTGATTTCCTCAATGCATTTGACTTTGCCAGTAGGCGCAAATCATTCTTGTCCTCTGCCTTCCGTGCAAAGCTGTCAGCATCCTCCACCAGCGCTTGCAGACTCTCCTCCATCCTCTTCCGTTTTGTCTTCAGGTTCTCCACTTCATCCAGTTCTCTCTTCCTCTTCTCTCCCTTCTTCTGCTTCTCTTCTCTCATGGTGAACTTGCTGGCTGTGGGGGAATCCTCAAACATTGAGGCGAAAAGCCAAGGAGTCTGGTTTGAGCACTTGAAGGACAGGTGCGATGCTACGGTCTTCAACGCCCAAAGCGTCTCGGCCTTCAGGACTTTGTCCCTTTGCACAAAGTCAGTTAGAGCCGTTTTCTTGCGACAGCACTGACAGGTGCAAGTTTTGACTGATGGCGATGAAGTAGAGGTACTAGCAGACTCTGGTACTGCTGGCACGGTCTCACTGCTCTCAGTCTGAGCCTCCGAACTGCCCTCAGCAGGCGTCGGAGGATCGGTCGATGGTTGGGAAGTCACGAAAAAATCCCCGATCTTCGGGTTGGCAAGTCTCGTCGTCTGAGCTTTCACGTTCTTGGCATGCTTTGTTCCTTTTGCATGACTCCTCACCGCCGCTATTCCATTGTTGGCGATGTCGAACTCCGACTCGCACGCGGTGCAAACCGCCATTGTTTTCAGTTTGGGATGCGGTGCTATCCATTGTTGAAAATCTTTGTCTCGCAACCATAAGTTGTTGAAAGAACAACTGCCTGGCATGACGATAATTCCTCAGCTCAGTCTCGGCACCGTAACTCTAGTCACACACACACGGGATGGTCAAGACCGATGATAAAAACTCAGCTCGAAAATGTTCAACAGTGGCGACAGGTCAACAATGGTCCGAGCGAGCGCGTGTCTTCAGTCACACTGAGCGCGTTTGGTTTCACGTGACGCCTGAGAACCAATCAAAATCGCGGACACTAAAGACGTAGCTGTATCAACCAATCAGAGCCCAAGTAACACTCGAAGGTTACTGACAACGCCTCGCTCAACGCGGACCAAACGGAACGAAAATTTTCAACAGTAAAATTTTCTTTTCACGAAAATCCTAAAATTTCATGACTTTCAATGACCATTTTTAAAATTCCACTACTTTCGAGGCCTTGAATTTCATTTTCGAAATTAAACTACTTTCCATGCTTCTCCATGCCTGTACGCACCCTGATTAATGTCCTATAAAGGTTTCATAATAGGAAAAAAAATCACATATCTTTGAAATATGGAGCAAATTGTCGTCAATTGATAAACAAACATAGGTATCACATTATTACAAGCATATAACTATAAGCCGAATAAGTATATTACTGCAGTATAAATGGATGATCACACAACAAATTTTTTTTTTTACATGGATGCTTTACAATTTCATATTAGAAAAAATACATTATCTTTGTAATATGGTGCAGAATGTCTGTAATTGATCAACACACACACACACACATAGGTACCATGACGGTCTAGTTTGATGCTTGCACAGAAACGGAGAGGAATGACATAAAATGCACCTTCGACTGGTTCATCTACTCTAGTGCACACAGTTGTACGTGCACATATACACACCCATATGCGCACATACACCTATATACGTACACACATATACAAGTAAGCATGTCCGCAAATGACAACGTATAGGCGGTCAAATCATAATACCTACACATACTTCAAAACTGTTGTTTGATGTCTTGAATTATAAAATAATGAGCGAGGGAGATTGTTCAGCAATGGAGATACCAGGTAAATGAGATTCGTCAGTACTCATTCAGTATGTTCTGTAACTAAGGATTATTATTGAGACACAAGATGACGAGTTATTTTGGCTTTAAATTCTCTCGGTCTTTCAGGGACTTTAATACTCAGGGAAAGTTTGTTCCACAGTAAGGCGCAGGGCTGCCACTCTAGATATTTTATAGCTAGATCTGAATGTTTTTGCTTAAGCCTAGATGTAAAATTTCGAACCTAGATATTAGCTATAAAATCTAAATAGTTTTTTTAGCGTGCTAGATATTTCCTGGCTAGAATTACAATTGAGCTATGTATGTGATAGATTACTGTAAATTCGAATTAGGAATTCACCATAATGATTGGTTACTACTTCATTCTTATTATATTTGTTAATTTGCTTAACCAAATTGTCTGAATAGTGATCCAACCACATTCTGATCATGTTATCTTGTCGCGTTTTTCGGGACCGTTGATTATGGTGTATGAGAATATTGATTTGGAACGGCCAATGAAAACTCGATCTTATCTCGAAGCGTACCGGGTAAATTACGAGAGTGATAATGAAACACGTTCGTGGACTCAGCTTAGTTTCCGTGGCGGAGTTTATTTTTGGAAGCGGAAACCAGGTGAAAACTGGCTTCGTTGGCTCTTGATCTCGGAGAGCTTGTCGAGGTGGCAATCCGTGCCGGAGGGCCAGGTTGGAGTTGACGAAGGCCGGCACGCGATGCCGCGAGCGTGGTGAGAGAGTTGTATGTGGGGAAAACTTTGAAGGAGTTCTAAACAGTTACGTAATGTGGTCACGTTATGAGGTCTGCTTTCCAAACGTCTAGCAGACAATCGAGCTTGGGTAAATGGAGTAACTCAAAGGCTTGAGGCTCAGGTAGATTTGCTGGCCTTTCCCAAGATAATGCAAAATGGCTTGCTCAATAATAAGGTAAGTTGTGTGCAAGTTATAGCATGACTCGGGTTAACAACGTAACATTTAACATGGCACTCAGGGAAAACCCAGGGAGATTTGACTGTGATGGTTGTGTGTATGGCGCCGATGTAGAGGTCGAGATGTTCGCGCAACCACGCCACAAGCAAAAGTGAGTGGACTAGGCGACGCGCTTGTATGTTGCCAGACGGGCTGCTTAAGAACTCGAAATGTCGATTGATTATTTGATCTCTCATGTATTTACACAGAAATTTTAATGATTACGAATTAGAAGTAGAAAATAATTAATAATAAATTAGAGTAATATTTTTAATGCTACTAATTAATTTATTTAAGTATGAATAGCGAATTTCTAATTTTTACGCTGATGTAGCGGTATGCTACAATCTTCAGATTATGAACCACACCAAGACAGTTATTTCAATGTTTTTGTGCTGTCATAGCGTAATTTCTAATTGTGATCATACGGTTCATAAGCTAAAGCATACTATCTCTAATTGTAAAACTAGCGATGATGTCAAAATTCATGGAATAAAATGGGTTAATGTGAAGTAGATACAACTAATCTATTTTCGAAATTTTATTACCTGTATGATGGTAATTATATCAAAATAAGCTTAATAAAATAAGCTTTTCTTCAATGCACTTTTTGGGGCAAATGAGGGTAAATCTAAAGGAGATGACAGTTGTCGATTTTCCATTTTTTGGTGCCTGAACCTAATTAATTGAATCAAAATAAACAAAGTTTCTTCTATTCTTTTTTCGTCTCAAATGAGTATTTTACGATTTGTAGCGGTAAGTTTAGTTTCGTCATTGATGACGAATGCGCTTGAATAAACAGCTACTCATCGATTTTCGAATTTTTGTTGCTTGAAACATGGTAATAACATCGAAATAAACAACTTTTATTCTATACACTTTTTCCGTCAAATGAGTATTTAACGAGGCATAGCGGTAGGTTTGGTTTCGTCTTTCTTTTTTTTTTTTTGTATCGTTGTTTATAGGAGCTTTGAAATCTTGCTCATGTAGCCCCTTGTCTGCACCTTTCTCGTTGGGTCACTCTTGTTGTACCTGTAAGGACATATAGTACAATTTTACATTTATAAGTTTTGTGATTTAGTGTAGTATACTTCAATATTTCACATTGCTAAGTTCTCCATATCCTCATTATCCCAGTATGTGCTCAGTATTTCAGTATATCCTAATTAATCTCAAGTTCTATTCACACTGACAGATAAGAGTAATAAGGTTTAGAGCAACATCTACTAGTTTTTATGGAAATAATGCCCGGGTTAGTAAATCTAGGCATGCCCGACTCTGTGCCGCTTATGAGCCCCTAAATTAATTGTCAAGCCTCCAGCCTGCGCCGCTCAACCTGGAGGCTCTGGACTATCTGCACTGTGGCAGGAGGTGAAAATCAATATTAGAGAGCAAGCTCTTAAGGGCAGGGCTCTTAAGGAGAAAGTTTCAAAAGGGTCTATTTATGAAGTATTAATGCAGGAGCAGTCTGCACTGTTAACTACTATACAGAAGAAATACCATCACCGAGAGTGCTACTGCATTATAAATTTGAACATAATGTGTTCCAGGGAGAGTTTGATAGTCTGAAGGTTAATGGTTAGTGCCCACAGTATTAGGTTATTACTGCTAAATTAAAAAAAACATGAAATATGTCTATAGGATATGGTTCCATGTATTCTACATAAACAATAACTATGCCCTAAATTACATATGGTGTACTATAGACGGTAGAGTGAACTAGTAGCTATCAAATATTCTCCAACTGCATTAGAGATTTGTTTCTGAGTTCCCAATATGTATGGGCCACCTCCAAGAATATTCTTCAAATTGAAGGGAACGCTTAAAGAATCTAACACAGCTAGAAGATTGGACCGAGCCGTATTGTGCAATGGGCAATTGATTAAAAAGTGTTCAATGGTCTCAGCAGAGCCACATGCACAGTTGGGTGTGTTTGACAGCTGAAAGCGAGCCAGGTGTTGCTGTACACCTGCATGACCTACTCTCAGCTTGGCAAGAGCAGTTTCTAAAGGCCTTGTTTTATGGCAAGCCCAAGGCCAATGTCCCACTTCTGACTTGATTTTTGTTAAAAACCTACCCTTCCCTGTACCTTGTACTGATCCCAGCCATTCTGCGTTCCACCTAGCTTTGCATGCAGCTTTAACTCTTCTTACCGTTTCCTCTCTAGAAGGACGGGTTAGAGTCCTATAACGGAGAGAGTGGGCATTTTTAGCTGCTGTGTCAGCTTCCTCATTCCCCTGTAGGCCCTTCTGAGCAGGAACAAATTGCAGCTTAATATCTCTGGAGGATAAAATAGCAGTTAGCTTCACCTGTATAGCAAATACAATGTCCAAGTAATGCTTAGGGTGCCTATCTATAATAAGGTATAAGGCACTCAAGGAGTCACTACATATTAATAGTTTTTCAGAATTGGTCAAATTCGTTTCAGCCCAGACAAGAGCTTCGTAAATAGCGTACAACTCGCACTCAATTACTTCTATTTCAGGGCGTAATTTCCAACTCATACTGAATTTTCTATTAGGGATAACAAAAGCAGCAGAGGAGGAAGGAACAGGATCTTTTATATGAGACCCATCTGTAAAGGATATTATATAACCAGAGAATTTTGTATCTAAGAGATGATTATATTCTTGCATAACAGTTTCAGGAGATAAATAATTAACAGTAAGGGATGAAAAGGTTGTGAAAATATAGTTACTCACTTCAAACCAAGGAGGAATAGGTGACAGAGCAGGAGGTAAAGTAGGATAGGGCTTTGTGAGGTTAAGGTTATTGAAGACACAACTTGCATGAGCTACAAGTGGGGGTTTGTGATTTCTGAGAGGAGGGTTAGCATTAGGGGGAAATAGTTCTATGACTGCAGAACAGGATGGGAGTTGAGCTAGTCTTGCTAAATATCTGCAAAGCAATTCATCAAAATGAATTGACAGAGGAGGAATATTTGCCTCTACTTCTAGGGATGCAATAGGTGTGGTTTTTCTGCACCCAGTAGCAATTCTAATACAATTGTTCTGTACAACATTTAATTTTTTCAGAAGAGTTGGAGCAGCATTAGAGAACAAAGGGGCAGCATAATCAAGGCGACTGCGAATTAACACTTTATATATGTGTAGCAGTGAATCTCTGTCAACTCCCCAGCTACTATGGGATACTGAGCTCATCAAATTCATAAAGGATATTGTTTTAGTCATGAGTGACAAAATTTGAGATTCCCAACCAAGTCTAGGTGAGTCTAATATAACACCTAAGTAACTATATTGCTGTACATATTCAATCTGCTGGCCATTTATAGTCAGAGAAGGCGGAAGATTCCTAGAGTTGGTAAAGAACATGGCTTTGGTTTTTTGGGAGTTAAGTTTCAGACCCCATGTTCCACACCATTCATAAAATGCTGTTAATTGAGCTTGTAGTCGGGCAGAAGCTATTTGAGAATTTTTATGAGAGGCAAAGAATGCAATATCATCTGCATACTCACAAGATACCACATCTGGGGAAGAAGGCAAGTCCCTCAAATACACATTAAAAAGTAATGGTGAGAGAATTGCTCCTTGAGGGACACCTGAGTTAATAGGCCTTAATGTTGAGTACTCTCCCTCAAAATAAACCCTGAATGTGCGTTGGGACAGGTACGCTTGGATCCACCTCAGCATGCGGCCACTCACCCCGCATTGACTCAGCTTATACAGCAGACCACTGTGATTGACCGAGTCAAAAGCTGAGGATAAATCACAAAAAATTACCAGCAGTGTTGATTGACTGCTCAAGGCTTCTCGAATTCCCGCTTCAAGTCTGGTAACCTGGTCTAGGGCAGACATTCGCTGTCTAAATCCACCTTGAGAGGTGCGAAAGACAGCTTTTAGTTCAAGAAAAAATGAAAGTCTTCTATTAAGGATGCTCTCTAACAATTTCCCCACACAAGAGAGAAGTGAAATTGGACGATAGGAGGTAATTGATGTTAAGGGTTTACAAGGCTTTGGTACTGGTATTATGATAGCATTCCTCCAAACATCGGGAAGTTCACCTTGGTCAAAACTCAGGTTGAAAATTTGCAAAAGCCACTTTTTATAGTCAGTGGGGAGGTGAGTAAGATGAGAGTTGTGAATTTCATCAGACCCTGCAGAGGTTTTCTTCAGATTGGCAATTGAATTATCAAGTTCAGTTAGGGTAATGGGATTATTCAATTGAGATTCAGTATCATCAGTTAGTGCCATGGTGAGGGGCAAGATTGTAGATACAGGCAAGGCTGCTGCAGAAGTGGTCAATAATTTTTCATAATGCAAGGCTAGAGCATTTGACTTAGCAGCTGAATCGGAAATAATTGAATTAACTTCCACAAAAGGCTGATTTTGTCTTTGAAAAGGATTGTGAATGCGCTTAAGGCGCTTCCACATCAGGGACAATGGGGTGGTGGATGTGATGTTGCTACAAAAGTTCTTCCAAGAGGACTGCTTGGCTTTTCTCACCTCAGACTTCACCCTAGCTTCACTTCGTCTAAACTCAATGAGGTTTGCCGGAGATGGTTGTGAGATTAACCTACAGTGGGCAACCTTTTTAGCTTCTACCGCAAGTGCACAATCCTCATTCCACCAAGGTTTATTGAAGCGTGGGGTTATTATCTCTTTTGTTTTAGAAAAAACACCTGCACTTGCAGTGATCAAATTGTGATTAAAATCAGCTACACTAGCTTCCAAGTTTCCACGCTGTTGAGTTGCAGAATTATTCAATGCAGCTACATAAGAGCTCCAATATTCTTCCTTAAACTTCCACTTAGAACGGGTCTTAAAACAAGCCATAGTAAGCTCAACACCTATGTCTGTAATAACAGGATAATGATCACTACCTATATCCTGTCCAGTATAGACTGAAGCAACAGGCAGCAATCTGGAGGAAACAAGTGAGAGGTCAAGGGTTGAAAAGGAGTTATGATATACATTATAGTAAGTAGGGAGCAGTGGAGGGGTAATCAATGAAAGGCAGTTTCGTCTTTCAAGACAGAGCGCTGGAAGCGAGACGCCATTGCAGTATTGCCATACAGCTCGATCCAAGAATTTCCTTCCGCTAACAATGAATAAAAGAGCAAAGAAAATCGCTTTAATAGAAATCATATTTCTTTAAAAAAAGAACAATTCAATAAAAAGGAGCGTTTCGACCAATTTTCGGTCATTTTCAACCATCTGAAAAAATACAAAAACACCGCGTTATAACGAGTTCAATATACATACATCAGTGACATTATGACATTAAAATATGACATTGAAAAAGAATAAAGGAAAAAAGAGACAGACTACACTAATTGCAGAGGGAAAGCCGATTGCGTATTGTTCAAGGTAGGTTTATCTTTTAAAATGAACAGCGATTCTAAAATGCGAAGGTTAATTGTACCGGATGTAGAAGAAACTATTTTAAAATCGTCTAACCGAATTTGAAGGTCACAACTCTCTGCATGAGAGCGAACAGCAGATTGGTGAGGGGAAGAGAGTAACTGTTTAGTTCGAAAACTCCTGCCGGCATGCTCAGCCACACGAATATCCAGGGCTCGAATGGTCGAACCCACGTATTCAGACGCACACCGTGCGCAACAATATCTATAAATGACGGAGGAGAGCATGCCTTTAGGTAGTTTGTCCTTGTAATTGAAATGAGACCCTATTTTATATGCATTGACCAATACGATTTTGAAGTCGACATGTGAAAAGTATTTAGAGAGCAACAAGTAGAGATCTTTTTTGAGCTTTTCGGACTGCTTGCCAAAGAACGGAAATGAAAAATAAAATTGTTTCTTGCGAGCAGTAGGTAATGGTACGCGGGAATAAAATTTATGATTTAAAAAATTCTTGATACATGAAATTACTGGTCCTGAAGGAAAACCATTTTGACTAAAAAACAATTTCAAACACTCAAATTCGCTGTGAATGATATCAAATGAAGAGCAGACACTGTAGGCCCTAGAGAGTAATGTTTTGACACTGTTAATTTTAAATATAAATGGACAGAAACTAAAGAAACTTATTCCTAGGCCAGTGAATGTTTGCTTTCGATAAACAGAGCTTTGAAAACTGCCATCTTTACGGGTAATTTTACTATCCAAAAATGAAAGAGAATTGTGCTTCTCCGTTTCCATAGTAAACTTAATATTGGGGTGTTGAGAGTTCAGATACGCCAAAAATAAATTACAATGCATGGGATTTCTAAACAGTAAGAAAGTATCGTCTATGTATCGTCTATAAAATACCGGCTTGAAATCCACAGGGCAAGAGTCAAGCCATCGTTGTTCGTGATAGCACATGAAAATATTAGCTAAAGTGGGCCCCAGTGGGAGACCCATACCCAACCCATCAAGTTGTTGATAAAATTTGTCACCAAACATAAAAAATGAATTAAGAACAGAGAGCTGAAGGAGGGTTTTGAACAGAGGCTTGGTGAGGCCAATGACTAAGTCAACACTAACACTGTTTACTAATATCCCGTTGCATGAAACAATTGACATTTGCCTAAACTATTTATTTGCTAGTGTTGACTTAGTCATTGGCCTCACCAAGCCTCTGTTCAAAACCCTCCTTCAGCTCTCTGTTCTTAATTCATTTTTTATGTTTGGTGACAAATTTTATCAACAACTTGATGGGTTTGGTATGGGTCTCCCACTGGGGCCCACTTTAGCTAATATTTTCATGTGCTATCACGAACAACGATGACTTGACTCTTGCCCTGTGGATTTCAAGCCGGTATTTTATAGACGATACATAGACGATACTTTCTTACTGTTTAGAAATCCCATGCATTGTAATTTATTTTTGGCGTATCTGAACTCTCAACACCCCAATATTAAGTTTACTATGGAAACGGAGAAGCACAATTCTCTTTCATTTTTGGATAGTAAAATTACCCGTAAAGATGGCAGTTTTCAAAGCTCTGTTTATCGAAAGCAAACATTCACTGGCCTAGGAATAAGTTTCTTTAGTTTCTGTCCATTTATATTTAAAATTAACAGTGTCAAAACATTACTCTCTAGGGCCTACAGTGTCTGCTCTTCATTTGATATCATTCACAGCGAATTTGAGTGTTTGAAATTGTTTTTTAGTCAAAATGGTTTTCCTTCAGGACCAGTAATTTCATGTATCAAGAATTTTTTAAATCATAAATTTTATTCCCGCGTACCATTACCTACTGCTCGCAAGAAACAATTTTATTTTTCATTTCCGTTCTTTGGCAAGCAGTCCGAAAAGCTCAAAAAAGATCTCTACTTGTTGCTCTCTAAATACTTTTCACATGTCGACTTCAAAATCGTATTGGTCAATGCATATAAAATAGGGTCTCATTTCAATTACAAGGACAAACTACCTAAAGGCATGCTCTCCTCCGTCATTTATAGATATTGTTGCGCACGGTGTGCGTCTGAATACGTGGGTTCGACCATTCGAGCCCTGGATATTCGTGTGGCTGAGCATGCCGGCAGGAGTTTTCGAACTAAACAGTTACTCTCTTCCCCTCACCAATCTGCTGTTCGCTCTCATGCAGAGAGTTGTGACCTTCAAATTCGGTTAGACGATTTTAAAATAGTTTCTTCTACATCCGGTACAATTAACCTTCGCATTTTAGAATCGCTGTTCATTTTAAAAGATAAACCTACCTTGAACAATACGCAATCGGCTTTCCCTCTGCAATTAGTGTAGTCTGTCTCTTTTTTCCTTTATTCTTTTTCAATGTCATATTTTAATGTCATAATGTCACTGATGTATGTATATTGAACTCGTTATAACGCGGTGTTTTTGTATTTTTTCAGATGGTTGAAAATGACCGAAAATTGGTCGAAACGTTCCTTTTTATTGAATTGTTCTTTTTTTAAAGAAATATGATTTCTATTGAAACGATTTTCTTTGCTCTTTTATTCATTGTTAGACTTTGCAAAAAGCAAAACCTTTACTTATATCCATATCTTTCCTTCCGCTTCAAAGACTGGAGTTGCGGTAAGTCATTTACCGCTATAACTAATAAAATACTCATTTGAGACAAAAAGTGCATAGAAGAAAAATTGTTTATTTCGATCTAATTAACTATGCTAAGGCATCGAAATTTACAAAATCGACAACTGTCATCTCCTTCAGATTTACCCAAATGAGTATTTAACGAGTTATTGCGGTATGTTAATTTTCGTCTCTGATGATGAATGCAATGGAATAAACATCTACTAATTGATTTTAGCCTTTTTATTGCTTGAATCATGGTAATAACATCGAAACAAACTACTTTTCTTCTATAAACTTTTTGCGGTACACGAGTATTTAACGATGTATAGCGGTAGGTTTGGTTTCGTCTTTGATGACAAGCGCGCTGGACGCAAGACGGCATTGCAGTGCTGCCATCCGACGCACTGCTTGAATTACTTGCCGCTTCAAACACTAGAGTTGCGGTCAGTAATTTACCGCTATAACTCGTTAAATACTCAATTGCTCCAAAAAGTGCATTGATGAAAAGTTGTTCATTTCGATGTAATTGAAATGTTTTAGGCAACAAAGTTTCGAAAATCGATTAGTTGCATCTCCTTCACATTAACCATAAAATGCACATACATTATCAAAAATGTATGGTGGCTTCATTTTGACGAAAGACTGACCAATGATACTGGCAACAATGAGTTCAGGTTATTGTTGGGTGGAAGCAATGATATTTCAATCATGAAACTACTTGGTGAAACTACTTGGTGAAACTCAAAGGGGTAGTTCTACCTCTGAACACCCTAGAGTTCAGCAGCTCAATTCTTCAAATTCTTCTGATACGGATTCTTCGGTCTTGTCCGAAGAACCAGTAGTTACTCCTGCTGACCGCCCTCTAAGGGAAGCGGCGCGTCAGCAACGCAGTAAATTAACTTATCTTATTAAGAAAGGGCATTTGTAAACCCTTTCAATTATGTGTTATGCGCAGATATTATTACTTGGTCCTTTCCAGTATTGAGCTGGGAGGACATTGCATGTCTTTGTGTATTTCACGGAATTTTCAAATGAAAACTCCGTTTTTTCTTTTGCCGGGATTGTGTCGCAACTCCAGCCTGCTCCTCTTGTATGTCCCATGCAAGTTAATTAATATCTTGTGGTATAAGGGACTGGGTCAAAATCAATTCTTAATTGACCTAAAAGAATTATATTAATTAAATATGACAAGCAGGCAACAATGGATTGCTTCCCCTTCCTGGCAACAAATGCGTATGTCGAACAGCCTTAATATGTTCGTTTATCTTCGCGAGCTGAATCCGAAGTCACAACAGCGGATTCGGAGCGCACTTGACGTCGAGGCCTTCGCGGGCTGACACGTCAGAAGACAACCACCTACGGAGTCGGAAGCACGTGACTTGTGCGTTACGACTTCTAAACCGGTTCCTGCTTTCGGGCTGCTCTGGGCCCGGATAGCCGGCTATCATTGAGGAAGTGTTCCCTGGACAACTTTTCTTCGAAGTTCAGGTGAGCGATCCTTACTTATTGTCTTTGCTTGTCATATTTTTATTTATCTTAATGCAGAAGGGACTATGTTAATGCCAGATAAATCTGGAAGTATGCGCTTTAGCCGATAGGCGCGACATAGTTATCTTTTTTCGAAGAAAAGTTTTATATAATTCTTAATATTCGTTTTCTTCGAAAGTTCCTTTTTTCGAAGACAAGTTTAACGTAATTGTAATCTTCGCAACTTTTTGAGGAAAGTGATTTAATCTTCAAATACTTCGTTTGAAGAAAGTGATCTAATCTTCAAATCTTTGTTCTTAGAAATTTAACTCATTATTCATTTATACGAAGAATTTCTTAAATTATAAAATTCTTCATTTCATTTGAAAGTTCGAAATTGTAACTTCTTATGAAAAACAGTTCTGACGTGCGCAATTCGTTCGTCAGCTGCTAAGTAGGGCTGGAGTTGCTTCAGGAATAATCCTGGTGACTATATCTTTTTGTTTCTTCTTTCTCCAGTTTAAATAACTGTTTTCCATAAAAAAAAACTTAAAATAAATGTAATAAATTTTCCGTAATTAGGAAAATTTTGTTGGTTGCCGAGCTTTCCGGGCTTGAAGCCAGGGTGGTTCTCTTCTCATTTAGATTAAGGTACATTTTTTCGTGTCGTTTTTGTGCAAGGTACTATTGTTCGTATTACTGGCTCCCTGTGCTTTTGGGAGCTAGTCTCTTGTTTACCTTGCACAATTATAATTTTTTCTGATTGCATTTTTTGTGTGCTAGTATGTAAGTGAAAAAATTAAAATATAAATAATTAAAATTTTTGTGAAAAACTTAACCGTATAAAACATTCTAATGTGACAAAACTTTAATTAGGTGAGGGATGTAACCTTTTTGTGTATTTTATGTCTCATTTGTATTTTTTCTATCTATGTAATAGGAGGATGTAAACCTAACCTGTCCACTTTTAATAGTGTAGACCATTATTAGCTGAACTTTTTTCTAATAAGCCTATTAAACTACTTACTTATTATATTTTTTTGCAAACATGACCGAAACGTTTAGTGCCTCAGCCCTTAGCATGAAAATGCGGGGAGTAAAATGTAGTATTACCGCTTTGCGAAAGAAAGTGCTAGCTCCTGGCTGTGCACCTTCTCTCCTAAGGGAGGCTATTCCTCAGTTGAGTAGCCTTCTAAAGGACTTTCGCCATCTCTCCTCTATTCTACCTTCTGACCTTGAGGAAATTTCTGAAGAGGAGTTAGTTAGACGAGCTGAATATGAAGTACAAATTGTGGAATTAATAGCTGAATTAAAAAGTTCAGTTTTTTCGGCACAGGTATCAAACTCTAATGATACCGCGCCTCCTTCTGAGGCTAGTAAGGTTTCTGTTGTGGATATACCATTAAACATTTTCCGAGCTCCTCAGTTAACTTTAAGAAAGTTCAGTGATAATGAACACTGTCCTTTTTCTTTTCTCCATTTTCAGGAATCTTTTCTTAATGCTCTTCAAGCCTATCCTAATATGAGCGAGGAGCAAAAATTTATATTCTTAAAAAATCAATTACAGGGAAGAGCCCTTAGTCTGGTTGAGGGACTTCCCAATGAGAATTGTTTCCAAGCTGCTTGGGCTTTGCTCAAGCAGGAATTTTTGAACGCAGACAAACTAGTTTCTCTTGCACTGGACGAATTAATAAATTCTCCCAGTGTCTTTAGCTTTGCAGAAATAGGGACTTTTCTTTCTAAAGTTAAGTTTCGTCTACTTGAGCTCTCTAAGCTTGGAGTAGATTTTCGTAACGAGAAATCAGGCAATCTCTTGTTTTCTGCTATAATTAAAACCAAACTGCCTGACTTTTTTTGTTAGAACTTCTTCGTTACTGTAAAGCTAGTTTCTTCTCTTTAGAAATGTTTGAGAACGCGCATCATGTGCTGTCTCTGTTGGAAACTAAATCCAAACCTATGAAATGTCTCTCCCTTCGCAATGATAGGGTGGAGGAGAAGACTCGAGCTGAAACTAAGTTTAAATCTTCTCCTGTATCTTCTAACCTTCCTAACGTGAAAGTGTGCCGGTTTTGTAAGCAGACCGGTCACACGTCTTTTTCTTGCCGTAAATTTGATACGAAAAACGCGTGAAGCAAGTAGGCGAGTTGCAATTGTGTTCCGTATGTCTTAGTCACAACCACGTAGCTAAGTCTTGCCCTGCAAAAAGCAGAGGCTTGCCCTTTAATTGTTCGTTATGTAAGGCTAATACCCACGTTAGCCCGTTATGCCCTAAGTTTGTAAGTTTTTCTTCTCTTGCCGCCTCATCTTCTTGACGGTTAAAGGCACGTTTTCGAATGTGCCCTGTAATCGCTCTTTCCACTAAAATTAATAATCTTTCTAAACGTGTAAATTTCGTAATCGACACCGGGAGTCAACAAACGTTGATTGACCTGGATACTGTTAGTCCTAACAGTTCTACCGCTGATTTGCAGCAAATTACTGTAAACACGGTAGGTGCCTCTGTCCCGTTGCTGGGCAAGCACATTAACGTCGAGCTCGTGCTTCCTGACTGTGAGAAGCATGAGCTTGATATTTTTGCAATGCAAAATTTGCACCTACAGATGGGGATGAAGGGTTTGAAATCTAAACTCGAGCTCCTTAAGACTAAGCTTCCTCTGTCTACTTCCTTTCCTGAAGTCGTTGATGACAATATTCAAATCAACGGCATTCTGGGGATTGATGCTCTTCAAGCTTTTCGAGTGCTTGAATTGCAAAACGTCGCTGGCTATAAAGTTATGCGTGTAGCTAACGGTTTTTTACCCTTCGGGGATCTAAAATGTTATAAATCCTCTTTGTTTCCTATCGTGGCTTCGGCCGCTAAAAAGCAAGACGGTGGCTCGGCTTGTTCTGTTGTTTTGCCTAAGAGTTCTTCTCCTTCTGTTGTTTCGCCTGACGTTTCTTCCTCTTCTGCACTGCATGGAGTTTCTTCTTCCTTGACTATTGCAAATAAACAAAAAATGCAAACAAAAAAGAGTAAACCTAAAACTAAGCGTTATCATGGTATGTTGGAGGCATTTTTTGAGCCTCCTAAAGTTTGTTCTTCAGCCTTGGATGGGACCGAGTGTGATGTGCAGGCCGGTCTTGATAGACTTCTAGACTTGGAATTAATAGGGGTGCCTGCTAAGGAAGTGGAGAATGATAAAGAGCTAACAGACTTTAAGAGTAGCGTAGTTTACGACGAAGGCCGCTATCATGTTCACATACCGTGGAATCGTAATATACTAGCGAAAGTTCCACATAGTTTCGGGTTGGCGCGCTATCTCGCGCAGAAAGTTGCTGCTTCTAACTCTCGTAAAGGGATAGAGAAGCAATATAACGATGTCTTTCAGGAACAACTCGAGCTAGGTATAATTGAGCCTCTTTCTCTCGGGAATTTAAATGTGTGTGAACATAAGTGGATACCTCATAGGCCTGTCGTGAGAGAACACGTTTCCACTTCCAAAATACGCCCAGTGTTTAATTGCTCGCTCAAGCGAGGTAAATTGCCTAGTCTAAACGAGGCCTCATACGTGGGTCCTAACCTCATGAATGATTTGCTTGGTCTGTTGGTGTACTTTCGATCTAATTCCATTGTTGTACTATCAGATATTTTTAAGGCGTTTCTTCAGGTAAAGTTGGCCAAGATCTTTGACCGTAATCAATTTAGTTTTGTTCTCTTTGAGAATGGTGAGTTCAAATATTTCCGATACACAACCTTGTTGTTCGGTTTTGTCGCTTCCCCTTATATTCTTAATTTTCTTCTCAAACTCCATGCTAAAACTATTAACGATTTGGTGGTTAAAGACATAATGGCCAACAAACTGTACGTTGACAACCTTATTTTCACGACTAATAGTCCCGAGCTTGCGCTTGACACTTTTCAACGCGCAAACAGAGCTTTTAAAGAAAGCGGCTTTCCTTTGCGTCAGTGGCAGTCTAACAACTCTGATCTTCTGACTCAAATTGACCCTTCTCTTTGTAGCTCCAGTGAGCGCTCCAGAGTGTTGGGTTACAACTTTAATTCTTCTTCTGATTCTCTTTCCGTATCTGTAAAGAGCTTAAATCCTTCCTGTAAAACTCGTAGGAGTATGCTGTCAGACATTGCTTCTTTGTATGATCCTTTAGGGATTCTATTACCATTCTCTGTTAGAGGAAAACTCATCTTACGTAAATTAACACCGTTGAGACTAGGCTGGGATCAAGACGTTCCAGATGATATCTGTAAAGAATGGCGTAATTTTTGTCAGGAATTTTCTGAATTGCATGCATTTGAGTTCCCTAGGATGAATCTTGTTGAAACTGAGAAAATTGACCTTGTAATTTTTTGTGATGCCAGTGCGAGAGCTTTTGGAACCTGTATGTACGGTGTCCAAAAAGAGCGCAGCTCGCTAATTTTCTCAAAAGTTAAGGTTTCACCTCCTAGGCAAAGAACTCTTCCTTCTCTTGAACTTCTGGCTGTGTTTCTAGCATATCAGTGTCTTGTTTCCCTGATGTGCGACGTCAACTTTCCCTATAAGGTCTCAAGTGTAACTTTTCTTACCGATTCCCAGGTTACCTTGGCTTGGTTATTGAGTGGTAAGCCTCCTCGAAAGAATATTTTTGTCAGTAATAGAATTAAGGATATAGATGGCATGCGACTAACGTTGGAAGGTACAACTAAAGCTTCTTTTCACTATGAATATGTACCCACCACGTACATTGTGGCAGACATGTCAACTCGCGGCATAAAAGCATCAAAGTTTCTCGAGAGTAAAAATGTGTGGTTAAAAGGTCCTGACTGGATACGCGAAGGTAAGGACCAGTGGCCCAAGGGCCACTTGGGATGCATTCCCCATCAATTTGTATCCTCTGCATGTATTAATGTTAATGTTGTCCCTCCGTGTAAAGCTCCTATTCTGGAGATTGAACGCTTCTCCTCCTATCCTAAGTTAATAGGTACGGTTGAGAAGGTGTTTAAAGCTGTCGCTATTTTTCGACATGCAGATTTGGGCAATGCAAAATTGCGAGCTTTCCTGTTCCTTATTTCTTCTATGCAAAGTACATACTTTGCAGGCGAGCTCGAGGCCTTGAAAACCAAAAGTCCTCGGCCGCCGCTGTTAGTTAGAACTTTAAACCTCTTTCTCGATTCGCACGGTATCATTCGTTCGAATAGTCGTATTGCGAATGCTGAGGAATTAGACTATAACACTCGCAACCCCATCTTGCTGTCTAGTTCTTCACATTTGACTCATTTGCTAATTTCGCACACTCACAAACTTCTCAACCATCAGGGGCTCGACATCACCGTTCAGAAACTTAAGTTAGACGGTTATGTCGTGCCTCGCTGCAAGCGCACAGTTCGCGGCGTCTTGGCTAAGTGCATTGTATGCAAGAAGCTAAACGCCAAAGCTTTTTCTTATCCCGATCCTCCTGCTTTACCTGACTCGCGTACTAATTTCGTGAGGCCATTTGCCACAACTGACATGGATTTCTCTGCCCACTTTTGGGTATTAGACCCTTTTGGTTACAAGCAAAAGGTGTACTTACTGTTGTTTACGTGTTTTCAGACTAGGGCTATTCACATTGAAGTTCTTCCTTCTATGACTCTGGAGGAATTTTGTTTTGCCTTCATAAGATTTACGAACGAAAAGGGCATTCCTAACACTGTTTATTCCGACAATGCTAGGACTTTCACCGCCGCTCCCGATCTTCTATCGGACGTGCTAACTTCCTCCTTGTATGAAGAGCGATTTCGCCCTTTTAATATTAAATTCAAAACTATCCCTATCTACAGTCCTCAATTTGGAGCGATATGGGAACGCCTGTTCAAGTCCATAAAGGATTGCATATATAAACTTTTTGGACGGAGCACTTATTCTTATTCTTCTTTCATAACTGTTATTTCTGATATTTCTCTCAACCTTAATCGGCGTCCTCTCTCGTACACTGAGATGGGGGACTCGATTTTACCTATAATGCCCCTTCAATTTCTTCAACTTTATCCTACATCTAATTCTCTTATTTTGTCCGATGAGCTTCCGGACTTGGAGACTGACGATGTTGAGCATCGCGAGCATTTGCTCTCTCTTTTGGAGAGACGCGATGTCATGGTCGCCAAGTTCCGGGAGCTTTGGTACTCTCAGTATCTTATTTCTTTGCGAGGTCCATATCCTCTGAAATTTTTACCTTTTCAAAACAAATTCTTATCTGTGGGTCAAGTGGTACTTGTAAAACACCCTATAAAACCCAGACCATTTTGGGCCTTGGCTCGCATCAGTGCTTTGCTCCCTGGTCGCGACGGCAATGTCCGTGTTGTAAGGATTATAAGGGCTGATAACACCGAAAGCGCCATTAAAGTCTCGTTGCTGTACCCACTGGAGTTAGTTGTGACCGATCCTACTCCAGAGGAGGTGGGAGATAGCGCAGACGGGAGTGGTTCGGACGCGGAATCATACCCTCGTTCCGAGCCTCCCGCGAGGTTTGAAACTCAAAGGGGTAGTTCTACCTCTGAACACCCTAAAGTTCAGCAGCTCAATTCTTCAAATTCTTCTGATACGGATTCTTCGGTCTTGTCCGAAGAACCAGTAGTTACTCCTGCTGACCGCCCTCTAAGGGAAGCGGCGCGTCAGCAACGCAGTAAATTAACTTATCTTATTAAGAAAGGGCATTTGTAAACCCTTTCAATTATGTGTTATGCGCAGATATTATTACTTGGTCCTTTCCAGTATTGAGCTGGGAGGACATTGCATGTCTTTGTGTATTTCACGGAATTTTCAAATGAAAACTCCGTTTTTTCTTTTGCCGGGATTGTGTCGCAACTCCAGCCTGCTCCTCTTGTATGTCCCATGCAAGTTAATTAATATCTTGTAGTATAAGGGACTGGGTCAAAATCAATTCTTAATTGACCTAAAAGAATTATATTAATTAAATATGACAAGCAGGCAACAATGGATTGCTTCCCCTTCCTGGCAACAAATGCGTATGTCGAACAGCCTTAATATGTTCGTTTATCTTCGCGAGCTGAATCCGAAGTCACAACAGCGGATTCGGAGCGCACTTGACGTCGAGGCCTTCGCGGGCTGACACGTCAGAAGACAACCACCTACGGAGTCGGAAGCACGTGACTTGTGCGTTACGACTTCTAAACCGGTTCCTGCTTTCGGGCTGCTCTGGGCCCGGATAGCCGGCTATCATTGAGGAAGTGTTCCCTGGACAACTTTTCTTCGAAGTTCAGGTGAGCGATCCTTACTTATTGTCTTTGCTTGTCATATGTTTATTTATCTTAATGCAGAAGGGACTATGTTAATGCCAGATAAATCTGGAAGTATGCGCTTTAGCCGATAGGCGCGACAAGTTATATACTAGAGTCATGCATCTAATAAAGTCGAATCAACTTACTTAGTAATTGCAAAATTATTTAAAGTGATGCAGATAATGTTGCGACAGCCTTAAAACAATTGTTTATAAGTAGGAATCTGAGCATTAATAATTGCAATGCAATAGAGACTGACAATACAAGTGTCATTGCTAGCATCAACAATGGAGTTTATGCGAAGTTCAATGAAGAAAATTTACATTTAACATTGATGAGATGTGTATGCCACTCATTTCAGCTTCCTATACCCTATACTTCTGGTGAATGTTTACCAAGGAACGTGGAATTTTTGATTGCAGAAACTCATAATTGGTTTGCAAAATTTTCTTAGACCATGCCAATACAATTAACTTTATGAATCAATTAATATTGGTTAACACACATTAAAAATTCCTTCAGCTTGCAAAACTTGATGGTTGTTTGTCCAGCCCGCTGTAAGAAAAATTGTTGCTCAATCCTGGATTTAAGAACACATTTTGAGATTGCAAGAAATGCTATCCTGCTGATGTATTATTAGAAATATATTCTGATGAGAAAAATCTTGCGCTATAATTTTTTTTTGCGACCAATATTAACAAAGGTGGAAAGAATTAATAATTTATTGAAATAAATGTAGATAAGATGCAATTATTGGATGACATGCTGATGTTCCTTAAATCAGTTTTCACTAAATTAGTCCTTCCTACTTGCAAAACTCATGAAATTGAAGAATATTTGGATACCAAGCTTTAATAGGATCAATATCAGTATACTAGATAATTTATATAAAAATAAATTGCCTAATATAAAGCAATTTATGATACAAATATTCATATGTGCTATTGTTTAACTAATTTATTATTATATATATAATCAATTTATTTTTAGATATATTTTTGGATGTTTGATTTTTAAATCTAGATGTTTCTAGATATATTTTGAGGTCAAACTAGATTATTTTTGTCAAACAAAAGTGGCAGCCCTGGTAAGGCGCCTGATATGGACAGAGCCTTCTGCCCTAAGTGAGATGAACGATAGTTGACTAAGACATTATTGTTTCTGTTCGGTTTTTGATTGGTTACAGTGGGTGGATGGAAACGCACTATCTCAGCATTGCTCTGAGGCAGATATAACGAGGAGAATGCGTATTGGGCCTTCTGCATGAGGAGCCTTTCTTGGATAGGGATCCAGCCGAGTTTATTGAGGAGAGGGGTTACGTGATCACTTCTTTTGAAATTACCGTTGCATACCACCTTGGCTGCAAAACTCATGCATTTTTGTAAGTCCCTTTGAAGGTATTGAGGTAAGTCTCCCCATACTAGGCTGCAGTAGTCAATGCGCGATAACACATGGGATTGAATGGCTAATAATCTGGATTTTTCGTCTTGCATACTTTTTATACGATGAAAAAACATTAAAGTTCCGTAGATTTTGTTGCAAGTAGTCTCAACGTGAGATTTGAAGGACATATTTCTATCGAACCAGATACCTAGATTTTTGACTTTTTCTGATGCATTAATTTTATCATTTCCAACTGCAAGAGTAAGATCTGAAGTTTTTTTAATTGTATCTTTGGATCCAAAAATAATGCATTGTGTTTTATTAGCATTTAATTTGAGACCATTTCGGTCGTACCATGATTTCAGGCTAGTCAGTAAAGTTTCGGCTTTAATTTGCGTCTGTGGTATTTCCGACACAGAACTTGTTATTGCAATTTGAACATCATCTGCATACATTGAGATCCGTGTGTTAGAAGGCATTGGAGGGAAATCATGAATGAAAATAGAAAACAGTAGCGGACCAAGAATGGATCCTTGGGGAACACCAAAATTGTTTTGAATGAATGGGGACAATTTGTTTTCTATGCGGACTGCATGAGATCGATTTGACAAGTAACTTTCAAACCATTGCGTGTCTATTCCCAAGTTCAGTATTTTACGTAGAAGTCTTTCATGTTGGACGCTATCGAACGCCTCAGAGGGATCGAGTAGTAGCAAGAGTGTTACATTCTTTTGATCGATGTCACTGTATATTTTTTTCAGGAGGTAGAGCATTTCAGGTACCGCGGGTCGGATGTGACTGTTAAAGAAAGTATGGAAGTAGAAATGAGGCATCGAGTGAGTGAAGGCTGTAAGGCATTGGGAGCAATGAGGAGAGTTTTTAAATGCAGGAGTTTGAGTGTAAATGCTAAGAGGGGACTGTATGAAAGCTTGATCGTGCCAGTTTTGTTGTATGGAGCAGAGTCCTGGTGGTTGAGAGCAGCTGAGGGGAGGAAGTTGGATGTGTTTGAGATGAAGTGTTTGAGGAGCATGTATGGAGTAACAAGAAGAGATAGGATCAGGAATGAGTTAGTTAGGGGGCAGATGAGTGCTACCAAAAAGTTGAGCAGGCGAGTGGATGTAAGAGTGCTTGGATGGTTTGGGCATGCTGATAGAATGAATGTTGAGCGGCTGGTGACAAAGATATATATATTGGAAGTGAGTGGTCTGCGAGCGCGAGGTAGACCACGGATGAGTTGGATGGATGGGGTGAAACGTGCTTTGTATGAGAGGGGGCTGACTGTGAACCTGGCGAAGGGGATGGCTGCGGACAGAAGTGAGTGGAGGCAGTGAATAAGGTTTATTATTTTTGACGCAGTACTGAAAGTTGCCCGCGTGTGATGGGGTTGACCTGTCCTGTGCAGGGGGAGGGGCTGCACTCAATGAAGCGGTCGGGGTAAACCAGCTATGGCTGTCGGGCCTGACTGCGGAAGGTGGTTGTGCTGGGCTGCTGCTGATCCTGGCAGTTCAGGTGCGGCCAGTGCTGCCTCTCTTGCCTCCTAGTGACTAAGTGTGGTGATTGTGGCCTGCTGTCGGCTACCCTCCCATAGGGAGGATAAGCCCAGTATATGTTGTAACGAACACAAGCCTGACATACGTTTCGTCACTGGAAGCCGACCCGTCAGGATGCCGACCAGGCAGGAATTAGCTACTCAGGCTAAATAGCTAGGCCCGGATACTAGGTCAAGGTATGGCACGGACAAATAACAAAAAGGTATATTTAAAAGGGAGGTATGATAGTTAACAGAACAGACTCGGGGCGTGTCTTGCGGTAGCCGTCTCTCTTACACGAGATCGTAACTCTCCCGCTGACTAAACACCCCGGCAGAACACCCTAAGCTTCAACAAGTAAAAGAGGCATATGATTCGAGCAAGCACGACAAAGGACACTTACGAACATCAGGCAACACAGCTTTATTTGCCTGTTCGTAGACAAGTGCACTCTATGAAGGTCCTAACGCAACTGACTAGCTTCGGTCGAGCAGTCGCCCACTTTAGCTGCAGCCAGGCAGCCGCGGGACGGACCTCTATGTAAATCATAGCGGTACCGTCGAGGTAAAACACGTAGTTGCGCAGTTCAGGTGCGGCCAGTGCTGCCTCTCTTGCCTCCTAGTGGCTAAGTGTGGTGATTGTGGCCTGCTGTCGGCTACCCTCCCATAGGGAGGATAAGCCCAGTATATGTATATGTATGTACTTATTAAATTAGTGTGTTCAAGTGATAAACATGTGATGACTGTGATCATTTTTCAATTATTCCCATCTAAACCTTACGCATGCCTAAATGAAACTACTATATTCATCTTGATTGATACCCTCAACTCAAGTATGCTTTATATGGTAGGGTAATCGAACTTTTTTCTAATATGCTAATGAAGTGTTAGGACTTGTACCAGATGGAAAAAACTTCTCAGCAACACAACATGAATGATTACAGATTTCTTTATTTATATCATAAATTCCGACACATACAGACCCCAGTTGAAATAAATAAAGAAGCAAAGTGTGTACTGAATTTGTACATGTTTAGAAATTGTCTGATATCTGCAACCGCTAACATTTTGGGACATTTTCTGTCGTAGCATTAAGTAACAAAAACCAAAGTCTCTGCGTATATTGGTCATTCTAGTATTAAAATGTTGTACAGATAAGTTTTCATCATAACTATCAGAAAAAGGGCAAAGTTCACCAAATGGAAGAATACTCTTCTACTTTTTTCACCCATTTTCCATAGGCAGCAAAGAAACTACACTTCTTTCAACAAATACTGGCTGTGCCAAGCTAGTGTCAATCCTGGACTTTTCTGGTCTAATGTACAATGCATAACCCCAGTGCTACAGAAAAGAAGAAATCATTTCACACAACATTCACATTTACAACAAAAGTGTTGCACTTAAATAAACTATCAATCAAAACCCTATGAATATGAGTAATAAATTGGACTCATCATAAAATTTCACAAATATGAGTTGATGAAATTAATCAGAAGAATTAGAATCTCACAGTTGTTAGTTCTCACGAGCCAGAGTCATTAACACATTCCCTGCAAAGGGACCCACCGGTGGTCTGTTAGGTGATTTTCATAGTGCTGCTGGCCCACCTGCAGTCACTAACTCATTTTTTATTAATACCTAATGAAAACTAAATGAAGCCCCGATCCAGTTAATATTTGCTATTTTCAAAGTTGGTTACCACAATTGACTTTAAATTGGAAATGAATATTGAATTTAAGTTTAACCCATCTCATTTAACATGTTAAGAACCAGCCCTTCATGGGAAGGTGTCAGCAGTTTGAATCCCAGTGCAGGGTGGTGATTTTATCATGTTGGGAAAACGGAGAATTGTCGTAATTCCCCACTCTACCCAGGTGTTGGAAATGTGTACCAACTCAATCTGGAGTAACGGGATATTAGTTATAGAGCATTTGAGAAACCAATGAACAAGATGATATGGGTCATGTTTAATTGACTAGCATAAATCATCTTTCATTTCTTTTATTGAAATCAACTTTTGACTTGCGTGTGTTGAGAATCCTATAGTGCAATGTAAACGGATGAACAGGAATCTAGAATTAAAAACTTATTACTACCCTGACTTGCACACATGGACCATCTGAACAACGCAGTTTAATAAACAAATTTTAAGAATAAAAAATACTTAACAGACTAAAATTGACCGACATGCTCTGTAATTCTCAAGTCCAGAGCTCGTTGTGTCAAGCTGTCACACTGCATTGCACCCAACTAAAATTGAAAAAAATGTAGCACACTTGAAGCTAACAATAAGTTTAACATCTACCATATAGACCATAAAGTAAATCAACTTCAAATGTTAATAACCTTACAGTGAATGAAGATAATTTAATTCTGTTTGTATCACATTGAGAAAAACATTAGGTAAATATTAGGCAGAAGCTACTAATCAATTTTTGAAATTTTTTTGCCTGTATCATGGTAATTACATCAAAATAAATAGCTTTTCTTCTATGCTCTTTACTTCTAATACTCATTTGCCCCAGAGAGTGATGAAGAAAAGATGTTTATTTTGATGTTATTACCATGATACCGGCAACAAAAATTTGAAATTTATTAGTAGCTCCTCCTTAACATTAACCAAATGTTAAAAGTAACAATAAAACTGATTTATCAGTAATGTGATGAATAATCATTGTAAAAATGTTGTGTTGAACTATGTTCGCGGTAAAAATGTTGTATAAAATGTACATTTAACAGTTTTCAAAACAGTATTCTTGGTCAGAGAGCTTCTTTCAAGAAATCTCTGTTTAAATTCATTTCAAACTCTTTGTTCTAGCATAGATGTTGTTGATGAAAATGCGTTGCTCCTTTGTTAGTTCAATAATATTGGGTTCAGTCACTTGGAAATTTACACTCATGAGGTAAATTTTCTGACCACTTTGACTTTTTTTTATACTCAGGGTCAATATTGAATTTAATGTTATCAAGAATTTTTATAGTTTCACTGCAAAACTTAGGTAATTGGAGACATTTTAAGACGTTTTATATGAACGACATTGTGCTCGCAAATGCTTAGTTTTCGAGATATAGCATAAATAAGGTAAGGATAAGAATAGCTTTGCCGGCAGTTCAGGTATGGCTCTTGTGGTGGAAGATGCATGCAAAGGGTGTTCTGCTATCCTGTTTGAGTACATTAAACATTATAATGACGATAGAAGTATTTATTTGGAAGTATTTATTTTGCATTCTGTTATTCATTCAAATGGAGAGAGGGTCATTATGGAGTTCAATGCGTTCATGGAAATTAAAAATTTTGTTCCAAAGAATCAATAGAAGAACACAATTAAAAATGTCAAGAAAGAGCCACAACACTGTCCAACACAGATCAAATCCAACTTAACAATTAGAACAATGTGTATAAAACTATTAGCATGAGAGATATACAGTGGTACCTCGGTTCTCAACTGCCTCTATATTGGACCAAATCGGTTCTTGACCAAAAAATTCGAGTAAAAAATGCTTCGGATCTCGAACAGATTTTCGGTACTCGACTAGCTGAGTCGACCCAAACGCGCTCCTCGGCCAGCACGTAAGCGTCAGTTCGACTCTGACCGTGAGCGGAGTAAGAAGTACGCAGTTTGTTGGAGTACTGTATTTCTTTCAAGATTTAAACTTTTTTGTGTTGCTCAAGCAATTAATTATGGGTCCAAAGAAAGACAGTGATAAGGGGAAGGCAAAGAGGAAAATAGTGAGGACCACTATTGAACTGAAGAAGGAAATGATTGCAAAATATGAAGGTGGTGTACGAGTGTCTGACCTCGCGTCGCAGTACAAAATGGCAAAATCAACGGTTTCCACTATCTTGAAGCATAAGGAAGTGTTAAAGAAGGCTGATGTTGCAATGGGAGTGACAGGAATTAGTAAGCAAAGGCCTCAGATAATAGAAGAAATGGAGAAGTTGCTTCTTATCTTCATCAAGGAAAAGATGTTGGCAGGGGACAGCATTAGTGAAGCTCTCATCTGCGAAAAAGCTCTTCAAATATACGAATTGTTATCATATACTGCTTGTGCACATTTACGGCTTCGTTGTTGTTTAGCTAAACGTTCTTTTAATATTTTATGTATTTTTCTTAATCATAAGAACAGATTAAATTACTTTCCATTATTTCTGATGGGAAAATTGGTTTCGGTTCTTGAACAAATCGGTTCTCGACCACCACCTCAGAACGGATTATGGTCGAGTACCGAGGTACCACTGTATAACATTGGTCAAAGTGAATTTTTTGGTATTCAAGGAAATTAAGAATTCCATTCCCAAGAATAGGTAGAGGAACACATTGAAGAACGTTTAACAGGAATGACATTGTGCTCGCTGATGAGGAATTTTTGAATTATTCAACTTTGAAGGTAAACGAATGTCATATATAAAAGTGAAGGAACAGACACGTAAACATGCTGTAATACAGTATTGCCATAATGATTGGTGAGGATAGGGTAGGTAATGTTAGGTTAGTTAAATAAAACAACTTAAAATAACATAAATTTATCTAAAATAGCTCACCTTAACCTTCCCAAGCCGAAGCTGTTTTTTTCGTGCCAAAAAATGCTCGTTTATTGCCAGAAAAGTCGATGTGACCCAATAATGGGGCAACCAAGCAGCCGACCATATAACGTTATTCCTATCTGAACGTAATTATTGTTGAATCTCAAAAATAATGCATTAGCGAGCAGAATATCTTTCATGTAAAACGTTCTTAAATGTATTCCTTCAGTGATTCTTTGGAACGGAATTTTTGATTCCGTGAATACGAAAAAGAACACTTTGACTATGACATTGACACCACAAATGATGAATTGCCATTGCAACTAGAATTGTGGAAGAAAAACAGATTTGCTGTGGCAGCATATATTCCAACCCAACATCATTTTAAGTCTTCCAGCTTTCCTTGGATTAATGGATTTACTGTCACTCACTAGCTGGAGACACAATACAGAATCACTTAATATTTAGCACTGGTTATTTATATTTCTATCTCTGGAGTCTACACACTATACTAAAGGTTCTCGCAAACATGGTGGCATCTTGACCTTGAAGTTGAGGGCTGACATCGTTGGGGCCTTTGTAACGGCCTACAATTCCCTCTTCAATACTCACAATATTCACACAAAGGAGTTCAGTGCCTGTGTACCAGACTTGTCCAACAAACTACTCAGGATCCATCAACCTTTGTCACAAGCTGCCATTGGACAGCATCACTGTGATAACCAGTTCATCTAAACACCATCCCAAGGCATGGCGGGTCATTACAGTCCACTCTACATGACTAGCTCATTCCAGTCACTGTCTTATACTCCACGCACGTATCAGAAACACATTCATAGGTTCAATGATACTCAAATTGCACTCCTGATCCAATCCAACAATACAGCTCATACAACAATCATCTCCACTACATCTGGCATAATACTCATTCTCTCCATACTGCTCGAACACCACATTCATGAAACTCTCTCTCTCCTGCTCATACTTACTAAATTTCAGCACAAAATGCTCAATTGTTTCCTCCACTCCACTATCACACTGCTGACATAATCTACCATTATTCTCATTCCACCTTCATGTACGTCTATTCACGCTCAATGACTTACACCTCACAGCAAACAAGAGTTGACTACTAAAACTACCATCATAGAACATCTCACACTTAGGTACTTCCTTTTGCATATACCAGGTTAGTGTAGGCTTCCGTGTCATCCTGAGCTCCAACGTAGTCAATCCATACTCTTTTGTTTGCCTCTCAATCTTTTTTTTCCACTTCTTGCAGTCCCACTCTGGTCATTTGCCTCCTACATTCATTACAACCCAGTCATCCACAGGTCTCCCAATTCTAACACGAATAAGCTTTTGCACACTTAGTTTCCCCGTATGCCCTCAACATACTTTCTCCCAATAGCTTATAGTTAAATTCCTTTCAAAAATTTGCTTTCCCCACCTGCTGTTCTGCATTCTCTCAATTCTTACCTTATATTTCAGTACAGCTTTCATCATTCTTTCTGAAAAAAGCTCCATCCTAGGTCACCTGTAATAGCTTCTGTAGCTGTTCATTTTGGATCACCCATTGCTAAACGTCCTATCTTATTTTGTATCACATCCAGCTTTTCAAGGTCACTTCTATTCCAGGCAAGAGCACTCATACCATACATGACACTAGGTACAGCAACATGCTTCCACATTTCTCTTGCATATTCATATTTTTTTTCTTTGTATCTGGCCACACTACTTAACCATCCTCTCCACTGCATTGTTTTTGCCACTTTATCATCCTTAGTTCTAGTGCATCCATCTTCACTTATCATACAACCTAGATATTTGTATTCTTTTGTTCTACCTATTCTAATTTCTCTAATATTCCACAATCTGTCTCTATCAGTCTCATCACCAATTATAACCATAACCTTACTTTTATTGGCACCAAAGTTCATTTTGAAATCAGTACTCTACCCATTCAAAATGCCAAGCATCCTTTGTAGTTCATGTTAGGATTGGCCGTGGGTATAGCCAAACGCTAAACGTTAACTCGATAAGTATTTGTAAACCATGAGAAGGGTAATAAGGCGAGAGAACTCAGCTCGGTTTTTGTATTTGAAGGAACGTCCGGCGGACTGGCGGGATCTTGACTGAGAGATCTTCTCTAGGTGGGCATCCGTGCCGGCGAGGTCCCGTGGTCGATGGTGAAGTTCGGCGGGATGTAATGAGTGGTGTTTGGGAATTTATAGAAGCCTTTGAAAAAAAACCCTTGACGTTGATGGTGTCACTTATGGTATCTGTCTTATTAATCCCAAGCTGGACGAGCCAGTTATCGTTGTAGAAGCAGGTATTGCAAGATCTCTCAGGCTCAAGCTCAGGTAAAGTTCAGTTAGGCAAAAACAAGGCCAACTAAGACCAAAACAAGTCCAAAAACAAATCCCAACAAGGCCCAAGCTCAGGTAAAATTCAAGGCCCAGAATAAAGTAAAGCCCAGGGAGACTGAGTGTGTGGTGGTGTGTGGCGCTGTTCGTTGAGGTCCTGCAAAGAGTCGAACGCTGGATGAGCAGTCCCAGGAGAGATCAAGGAAACATTCCACCACTGACAGTCCCCAACATCGTAAATGATAAACTCCCACAAAGTAGACCACGAGAAATCCTACAGATCCGACACGAGCTAATTTAATAAATCTCTCTTTTGGTCAAGCTCAAAAGTAGGATAGAATCAATTTAGAAACTCTTGTACAACTGCTCTTGCTTTAAATGCAAGGGCATGAAATTTTAAAAGGAGACTTTTGTAAGGAACCACTGGTGATTCTTTTAGAGCAAATAATCAGTGATTCCATTTGTGGAATTATAGCAAATTCGTGAGACTGAATACACGGGATTTATGCAGTCGGACGGAATTATTAAGAAAATAGCTAACATGCATAAGATGAGAATTAATAACTTTTGTGTAATCTAGAACATCTCTATATCCGTACGAGAAATAATAGGGAAAAAAAATCCTAACTTTCATACTGAAAAAGCACTGGCAAACTTCATTGATAAAAATAAGGAATAATATCTCCCTGAGAAAAGAAACACTAAACACATTGCTTGCACAGAAAGAAAATATTCGCAAAAACGAAATATGAAAATCAAGGTGACAATGACCCGGCGGTTTTTACGTTACGCCATTGCAATAAACCGCCGGCATACATCTCGAGCGTTCACGAAGTATTTTGCACGCGAAAGGTACGCGTTTATGATGGCAGATGCTAGTATGTATTTCTGCCGCAAGAGTAAGCAGAATGGATTTAAATTTGTTGATAGTGATTTATATTGAAAGAAGTGCGATTAAACGCAAGATTTAAGGAGTATGAAATACATATAAAATAAAACTAAAACTTTAGCAGGCATATGCATGAGTAATTTTCGTAATCTATAATCCGTACGAAATTATTAAAAGGCATTCCCGAACATTATTTCACGTCAAACACACTTCAGAAAACTACTGCAAATATGTTGTGAAAAAGAATCTTATTCCAAATGCGTAAAGTGTGATTTCAAATCCCAGCGTCATGACACGAGACGGCAGTTTGTGCTTCGCCATCTTGGAAAACAAAGGCACTGGCAACAAAGACTCTATCAACAAAGACGTCGGCGGTTTTCGCCGCGCTCTATCACCAGTATTCGTGAACGGATCTTGAATTAATATGACAACTGCAAAATGTATAACTTGTAGTAAGGCACAACTTAGTTGATTTAATATAATGACTCGACACAGGACATGAATCGTGACACGCAAAATTTATACGTTTTGTCACGTCGAGGTAGCACTCGAAGCTGAACATGCTAGTCTAAGAACTTTAACTCTATTTTAGAGCTTCCCCACATCACGACGATGAACACTTTCCTTAGGTTTATCAACATGCACACAGGGCATTTACACTGTATACATTACCGGGTTCTTCTTTCCTATTTTAAACACTAAATATCTTCCACTTACACGAACGCGGTATGCACGAGCTAGTGATGCACGAGAGAATGTGTTTCAAAAAGAGACGCCACCGCGCACTGATGCCAAATTCAGAGGCTTAAAACACGAACATGTCAATCGTGACTTTTAATTTTATGCTTTTTGCACAAAAACTTTAAGGATTACTTATTATAAGTAGAAAATAATTAATAATAAATTAGAGTAAGATTTTTAATGCTAATAATTATTTTATTTAAGTACGAATGGGAAAATTTATAGTTTTTATGCTTTGTAGCAAATGCTACATTACCCCCCAAGGCGCAGACCGAAAGGTCCACCCGCTGCAATCATTTGTAACGGGAAGGAGTTCGAACAACGCGACCATGCCGAGTTTGGCGGTCGGAAAATGTTACTGCGCGGGGAAGCTTCACCAAACGGGTCTGCAAATTTAGATCGGCAAGAGTTCTAGGAACACGAGTTACTGCAGCGGGCTCGTCTGGACTATCCAGACTTGTCGCTGATTCAGTAAGAGGGCTAGAATTAGAATCTACGATAGGCTTAGGGATAGGGTTTGAATGTACAGGCACATAGAAAGGATTACACTCAAGTTGACTAGGCAACAATGCAGCCAACTGAGGAAGCTGAGATGGTAGATATGATCGAGTCTCAGTGGAAAGGGAAATCTGTGGAGGGAATGATGAGTTAGAAGTTACACTATGATCGGAAGTGTACGCGACTTTTAATCGATCAATGCTCACAGGGTCGTGTGAACCAGATCTGTCAAGGATGAAATACTTGGGCGTCTTTTTCAAAATTTTGAATGGGCCATCGTAAGGGCGCGTGAGTGTAGGTTTTATAGCATCTATGCGAACATACACGTGGGTGCATTCTTGCAAGGCAGGATCCAGTTTGTCCTTAGTCTGAGGCATTCTTGGAGCAACATACTTGATCTGACGCATGCAATCTTTTAGACAGGTTACATATGCGGAACGGTCAGCGGATGAAAATTCAGGCAAAGGTTTTGGGTCAACAATGTCGCCGGGGAGACGAAGTGTTTTTCCATAAAGCATCTCTGCTGCTGTGCACTGCTGATCTTGTCGATACAAATTGCGGATGCTCAATAATACTACTGGAAGTCTATCAGTCCAATCGTGACTGCAATTAAGGCAACGCAGCGCAGCTTTCAGGTCTCTGTGGACTCTCTCAATAAGTCCATTCGACTGCGGATGGTAAGCGGTAGTGCTGGTGTTAGTGCAACCTAAGGCGGTGCTAAGCTCACTCCAAAATTTGGAGGTAAATTGTGATCCCCGGTCATGCGTGACACTTAAGGGAACCCCAAATCTGGAAATCCAGGTGGTCATGAAGGCGCGAGCTACAGTCTCAGTTTGGGTATCAGGAAGAGGCACGGCCTCAACCCAACGTGTGAACCTATCTACGATGGTCAACAAATACGACTGACCACGCGATAAAGGCAAAGGACCCACCAAATCTAGGTGGACCGCGTCGAACTTGTGACCTGTGAATGCACAACTCTGCAGCGCTGCACGATTATGTTTCACCACTTTACTACTCTGACATGCATGGCAATTTTGCACAATTTGCTTGACCTCCTTTCGCATCGCTGGCCAGACAAAACGATCGGAAATCAAACGCAATGTACGGTTAATACCAGGATGAGAGAAGGAATGATAGTGGAGAACAACTACTCTGCGGAGAGTCGCGGGAAGATACAAACGAGAAGGTCGCTCGGCATCACGGTACACGCCGTCAACCAAGGTAAATTTCAGAGAGGAAGTGTTAGAAGGTTTGAGAAGGTCCTGGAGTTCAGGATCCTCCTTCTGAGTCTTGGAAATATTACCGAAGGTGATTTCACCACTGGTTTGGACAGAGTTGATACGGGAGAGGCAGTCAGCGACAGTATTGTCGAGACCTTCGATGAAACGGATGTCAGTGGTAAACTGACTAATGAAGGACAGGTGTCGAGCTTCTCTTGGGGAATGTCTTTCAGAAGGCATCTTAATCGCTGAGGTCAAAGGTTTGTGGTCTGTGTAGATCACGAACTCCCTTGCCTCTAGAGCATAGCGAAAGTGTCTCACAGACAGATAGATAGCAAGGAGTTCCCTACCGAACGCGCTATAAGCACGCTCAGTGGGCGATAGCTTTTTGGAAAAGAAAGCAAGAGGAGAGATATTAGTACCTACTTGTTGTTGCAAAACAGCACCTACTGCAGTACTTGATGCATCAACAACGAGACTGAAGTCAGCATTTGCAATAGGGTAGGATAATTCAGTCGCGGTAGCTAACTTATGCTTTATCTCATCAAAAGCTTTGCGCGCATCCTCCGTCCATTTTACCTTAATAGATTTACTTTTTCGTTTCGGTTCGAGCAAGTCCGACAAGGGGGCTAAAGTTTGAGCACAGTTGCGTATGAAACGATGATAGAAGTTAACAGAACCTAGGAACCTTCTTAGTTCCTTCTGGGTCTGTGGAAGAGGAAAGTTTTTGATCACTTCTACTTTGGAAGGCAAAGGTTTTAGACCTAGGCTAGAGATTTCATGACCTAAGTAAATCAGTGATGGCTTTCCGGACTCACATTTTGCAGGATTTACGAGGAGTCCATTGTCGGACAGTCTTTGAAAAACGACCCTAAGATGGTCTTTGTGCAGCTCCGGGGTTGTGGATGCCACTAGAATGTCGTCTAGATAGACATAGGCGAAAGTGAGATCTGAGAAAATTTCAGCCATGTGCCTTTGGAACGTCTGAGGAGCATTCCTCAGGCCGTATGGCATCTTTAGGAATTCAAAGAGACCAAACGGAGTGATTACCGCGGTCTTAGCGATAGCGCTCTCCTCAAGTGGAATTTGATGGAAGGCGCTCTGGAGGTCGATTTTTGAGAAAATTAGTGCTCCCTCTAAATTTGCACTGAAATCATGAAGATAAGGAATAGGGTAGCGATCAGGTAGAGTAACGGCATTCAACCTGCGGAAATCCCCGCACGGTCTGAATTCACCATTAGCCTTGGGTACTAGCAAAAGAGGGCTAGCCCAAGGGCTTTTGGAACTGCGGATGATTCTTGCATGCGCGCAAATTCTTTTTTGGCTAAAGCCAAACGATCAGGCGGTAATCGCCTTGCTCGGGAATAGACTGGCGGTCCAGTGGTTTCAATATGGTGTTTCGGGCTAGTCTGCATTTTTTTTTAAGCTAAGTTAGAATTTATTAGTGCAGGATAATCTGCTAGTAACTGCTCGAACAGGCACTCTTCCTTGAATGCGATGGAGAAGGAATGCAAGACATTAGCTCTAGTTATGCTACAAGCGGGAATTGAGATCTGTGTCTCCTCGTCCCTAATTCTACGGTTTTTAACATCTACAAGAATCCCAAACTTCGCTAAGAAATCCGCGCCAATGATAGGCTCTTGGACTTCCGCTATAAGGAAAGTAAAGACAAAGTTTCGCCTCAATCCCAGACTGCACTCCAATACTCTTTCCCCATAACAAGCTATTGGCGTGCTATTTGCGGCGCGTAGTGTCGCCACCAGGATATTCTTTTTGTCTTTAGCCGTGGCTGGGATAATTGACACACTGGAACCAGAGTCGATTAAAAATCGATATTTGGTTGTGGGATCAAGAATCTTCAAAAGGCGAGTAGTCTGGGAATGAGGCAACGCAGTACTCGCTACTATGCGTCGCTGTTGGCGTTTCCCGAAGTCATTTCGGTATAACGAGGGCAAAAGCGTGAGGCACATTTGCGAGCTTGGTCACCAAATTTCTGGTGGTACCAGCATAAATTGCTACTAGCATCACGAGAGCGCGACCGAAAACGGCGGTCTTGATTTGACCTATCATAAGATCTACCTCTATCAAAACGTTGAGGAGGAGGAAAAGGATGATAGTTGGAGGGATAGTCATAGGCATCTTGGTAGCTTTGGAATCTCCCTGGGCCTTGCTGAATGTGAGCTACACTCTGACCTAACTGGCAATTCTGTAAAGCTTGCTTTAGCTCCGCGATGTCTTGCTGCATCTTATCTATTGTGGCTGAGGATTGGTTAATAGGAGTATTTGAGGGGCTAAAATTTGCAGCTGCTGCATTCACAGAAGCTACCTGCGGTGCTTGTGACACGTTTAGGTTGCGCATCACTGTCTCAGTGGACTCTGCAAGGTTCTCTAAAGTTTGATCAGGGCTTGCTAGCGATAGAAATGGGCGCACATTTGAAGGAAGTTTACTCATATACAATTCTTTCAGAAATCCCTCAGCTACGGCAACACCCGCTGCGAGTTTGCGCAACTCTTTAACTAACGAAGTGGGAGAGAAAGAGACAGAGACAGATGGAATTGCTGAGGCGTCTACAAGGCTTCTGAATTTGTCCGCATCGGACATCTGAAGCTTTGCTAAAATTTTGCCTTTTAAGATTCCGTAAGGATTTAGAGCTGGAGGGTTTTCTAGCAATTGATTTGAGTCATTTAACAATTTTGTGGGAGCTGCGGACACAAGGGCATAAAACTTGTCAGTTTCATCCCGTATTTTATGATACCTAAACATGGCTTCGACCTGGTTAAACGAGGTGTGGGCATCCCCTGGAATGAAGGGCGGCAGACTAAGAGGTTTTGTGCGCGCTCGATCTTCATTATCTGGGTCAGGCATGCTGGCAATTTCTTTCAATTTGCGTAATCAACGCCTATGACTTGGAATTAAAGTGACAAAGGTTTGCGTTATTTCTTGACCTACTCAATCATTCAAATAGAGTTGAAACAGAAAGAAGAAAATATGAAATTGGAAACGAAAATTTATGCGGTATGCGGCAATTAGCGTAGGCACAAAAAAACAGGTGAGAAAAATTATTTTTCTACCTACTCAATCATTCAATAACGTTGAAAAAGAAAACGGAAAGAAAGAAAATGGAAACGAAAATTTTTACGGTAGTCAGAAATAAGCGTAAAGCACGGAACTAGGAGAAAAATATTTTTCCTACCTACTGAGGCACCTGAAACAAACAAGGACAGGATAGCGCTGAAAAAAAATTGTTAGAGCTGCTCAGAGAACCTTCATTAACACGGTTAAATCTATAGAAAATTCTCAAAGACTACGACATGGGAAACTTATCACTACAATGATATGCCAAAATTAACCTCTCTCACAATTTTTCAAACACTTATCGAGTTGAATAGTTTTTAAGTTGTAAAGAAGGCTTGGGGTTTTAATCTATGGGGTCACCAGTGTTAGGATTGGCCGTGGGTATAGCCAAACGCTAAACGTTAACTCGATAAGTATTTGTAAACCATGAGAAGGGTAATAAGGCGAGAGAACTCAGCTCGGTTTTTGTATTTGAAGGAACGCCCGGCGGACTGGCGGGATCTTGACTGGGAGATCTTCTCTAGGTGGGCATCCGTGCCGGCGAGGTCCCGTGGTCGATGGTGAAGTTCGGCGGGATGTAATGAGTGGTGTTTGGGAATTTATAGAAGCCTTTGAAAAAAAACCCTTGACGTTGATGGTGTCACTTATGGTATCTGTCTTATTAATCCCAAGCTGGGCGAGCCAGTTATCGTTGTAGAAGCAGGTATTGCAAGATCTCTCAGGCTCAAGCTCAGGTAAAGTTCAGTTAGGCAAAAACAAGGCCAACTAAGACCAAAACAAGTCCAAAAACAAATCCCAACAAGGCCCAAGCTCAGGTAAAATTCAAGGCCCAGAATAAAGTAAAGCCCAGGGAGACTGAGTGTGTGGTGGTGTGTGGCGCTGTTCGTTGAGGTCCTGCAAAGAGTCGAACGCTGGATGAGCAGTCCCAGGAGAGATCAAGGAAACATTCCACCACTGACAGTCCCCAACATCGTAAATGATGAACTCCCACAAAGTAAACCACGAGAAATCCTACAGATCCGACGTACACGAGCTAATTTAATAAATCTCTCTTTTGGTCAAGCTCAAAAGTAGGATAGAATCAATTTAGAAACTCTTGTACAACTGCTCTTGCTTTAAATGCAAGGGCATGAAATTTTAAAAGGAGACTTTTGTAAGGAACCACTGGTGATTCTTTTAGAGCAAATAATCAGTGATTCCATTTGTGGAATTATAGCAAATTCGTGAGACTGAATACACGGGATTTATGCAGTCGGACGGAATTATTAAGAAAATAGCTAACATGCATAGGATGAGAATTAATAGCTTTTGTGTAATCTAGAACATCTCTATATCCGTTCGAGAAATAACAGGGGAAAAAAATCCTAACTTTCATACTGAAAAAGCACTGGTAAACTTCATTGATAAAAATAAGGAATAATATCTCCCTGAGAAAAGAAACACTAAACACATTGTTTGCACAGAAAGAAAATATTCGCAAAGACGAAATATGAAAATCAAGGTGACAATGACCCGGCGGTTTTTACGTTACGCCATTGCAATAAACCGCCGGCATACATCTCGAGCGTTCACGAAGTATTTTGCACGCGAAAGGTACGCGTTTAGGATGGCAGATGCTAGTATGTATTTCTGCCGCAAGAGTAAGCAGAATTGATTTAAATTTGTTGATAGTGATTTATATTGAAAGAAGTGCGATTAAACGCAAGATTTAAGGAGTATGAAATACATATAAAATAAAACTAAAACTTTAGCAGGCATATGCATGAGTAATTTTCGTAATCAATAATCCGTACGAAATTATTAAAAGGCATTCCCGAACATTATTTCACGTCAAACACACTTCAGAAAACTACTGCATATATGTTGTGAAAAAGAATCTTATTCCAAATGCGTAAAGTGCGATTTTAAATCCCAGCGTCATGACACGAGACGGCAGTTTGTGCTTCGCCATCTTGGAAAACAAAGGCACTGGCAACAAAGACTCTATCAACAAAGACGTCGGCGGTTTTCGCCGCGCTCTATCACCAGTATTCGTGAACGGATCTTGAATTAATATGACAACTGCAAAATGTATAACTTGTAGTAAGGCACAACTTAGTTGATTTAATATAATGACTCGACACAGGACATGAATCGTGACACGCAAAATTTATACGTTTTGTCACGTCGAGGTAGCACTCGAAGCTGAACATGCTAGTCTAAGAACTTTAACACTATTTTAGAGCTTCCCCACATCACGACGATGAACACTTTCCTTAAGTTTATCAACATGCACACAGGGCATTTACACTGTATACATTACCGGGTTCTTCTTTCCTATTTTAAACACTAAATATCTTCCACTTACACGAACGCGGTATGCACGAGCTAGTGATGCACGAGAGAATGTGTTTCAAGAAGAGACGCCACCACGCACTGATGCCAAATTCAGAGGCTTAAAACACGAACATGTCAATCGTGACTTTTAATTTTATGCTTTTTGCACAAAAACTTCAAGGATTACTTATTATAAGTAGAAAATAATTAATAATAAATTAGAGTAAGATTTTTAATGCTAATAATTATTTTATTTAAGTACGAATGGGAAAATTTATAGTTTTTACGCTTTGTAGCAAATGCTACATTCATGTCCACATTCACTAACCACAACCACATTATCGGCATACAACAAACAACTCAGTCTCTCATTATCAAATTTCAGTCCTAAGCCACTCCTTCTCAGTTGAACTGCTAATTCTTCTGCGTACAATCAAAACAACAGGGGAGACAGTACAGCCCTGTCTCACTCCTCTAACACTCCTCACCTGCCCTGTTTCCAAATTTCTTAACATGTAGACAGCACTTGTGTTCTCATACAGACTTTGTACAATGTTTACTATTTTTCTGCTAAACCTTACTTTTCTCAAAATTTCAAACAGCCTAACCTAATTCACTCTGTCATATGCCTTTTCAATATCCAGGAATGCTAAATATACTTTCTTATCATTCTTCTTCATTCGCTCAATTATTTCACTCACTACTAACAGATTATCCTCCCTACGTCTAGTGATGTACCGATACCATTTTTTTGGCCGATACCGATACCGATACCCATTTTTTGACCGATACCGATACCCCGATACTTGAAAATGCCGATACTTTGACCGATACTACTACTATAGAAAAAGGATTGATAAAGCTTATATTTAGGAGAGAGAAATAAGCGGAGTTCCGTCATGGGAAAATTTGCCGTTATTTATTACGTCAAATGTCGGAACGACATTTCAACAAGATCAAGCACTAAAACTAAGGGCAACAAAAGTACAAGTCCTTCGGAGCAGGTCTTCTGGGAGACAGGCGGGCGGCCCACTTGCGATCTGTGACTGCCGTCGTAGGAAGCAAGCACCCGTGCTCTGCGGAGTTAGTTGCAGTTAGTTAAGGTTTTAGTGTTTAGTCTTAGGGTTTAATACAGTTTATCGTTGTAAGGTCAGTTTACGAGTTATAAGTTATCAGTTATTAGTAATTAAGGTAAGTTTATACGTTTATAAGTTTATAAGTTTTTAAGGTAAGTTTATGCGTTTATGAGTTTATAAGTTTTTAAGGTAAGTTTATGCGTTTATAAGTTTTAAGGCAAGTTTATGCGTTATAAGTTTTTTAAGGTAGGTTTATACGTTATAAGTTATAGTTATTAAGAATGCATGGGGAAACTTCGTCCTAAGTACCCAGCTCACGGCATGGCAAGTAATTGGTTACTGAACTAATAGTTCACCAACCTCCAATAAGCTCGTGAGCATCAGGATGTGCCGGGAAGCGGAGTCAGGCGAGTGGATGGTGAGCGGAGCGGTCAGCAGCACGTAAGGCGCCTCAGCCTCTCATCCTCCGGCTGTTCAGTCCTCGATGGAAGAGAAGCGCAGCGTAGCGAAGCGAAGGAAAACCCACTGGCTTCCCTGCGTTGGCAGCACGGGAGGTTCCGTCGGGGATGCGACGGCAGATGAAACCGACGGAGGCTGGGTAGGCTCAGTTATAAAGTTGAAGTTGTGAGGTCAATGGCTGGAGGCGATCTGAATCGGCCTCGAGAAAATTTGAGAGGTCAGTGCAGTTTGGCTCAAATGGTGTATTCAATTGGCTGTATTCAGGATGGCAAACTGATGTTCAAGAAACCAAATACAAGCCTAGAGCTAGGTTATAGGAATTTTTATATGTTAAGGTAATGAAGTTTGCTACATGAATTTTAGATTTAATATTCAGATATTAAGTTTTGCTTATAAGTTAAATGCTAATTTAATTTTAGTCCTTTAATTTTAGTTAGAGAAGAAGAATTAGTGACGAAGCATGACGGTAGACCTCGTCACCTGTGCTTTTACGAATATGCGCTGCGGTGACTTCACCCAGAGACTTAGTTTCTGTTTTCAGAACGATACCTAAAGGGTAAGTGGATTGTTTAAAATATTTATCTACTAGCAGAACTATGTCGCCCGATTTTAGGAGCTTATGCTTTACGGGTTTATATCTATCTGGTTTGTCAGTAGCTTGACGAACCAAGGTTGCCAAAAATTCTGAGTGATAAATATCATTCAATTCCGTGTGAGCACGAACCAAAGTCGAATAGTATTCTGTGAAGTCCTTGAGAGACCGTGGTTCGAAGTCTGGATCATCTGTGGAAATAGATTGAAGATCAGGCAAAATATTGACAGAAGGAAGCTCGTAACCGTGAATCAGCATTTCTGGTGTTATAGGGAAGACATTTTCAAGATTAGAACGTAACGCTTCTTTGAACGCGATTGGTCTTCTGTTGATGAGGTGCACAGATTTGGCAATCAAGAATTGGAAATCAAATATCGACAAGATATTTTTTCCAATGGCTTTGAAGAGAAGTCTCTTGCAGGCCTTGACATAGCATTCAATGAGCGAGCCTAAAGCACTGTTGCCCTTGCAATACTGTGCCAGTGTTATTTCACGGATGCCGTGCTCCTCTAGGTAGGTTTGAGTTTCATGCTCATCGAGGAAAGATCTAATTGTGTTGAAACCTGCTGAAATTTGACTGCCGAAATCACCTGTACAACTTTTGAACATTCCGTATTCATAGACGTGCAACTGTAGAGCCTTTAGGAAGTCTTGTGCATCTGCACTCAAGCATACTTTCATATTTATTGCCCTACTCCAAAGACAGGTCAAGATCAAGATCCACACCTTTTGCTTTTTACCTTGAATCTTGATAGTGTAAGGGCCCATGTAGTCCAGGAACACAGAAGAAAACGGTTTGGCAATTGGAGAAACTCTGAAGTCGCGATAAGGACTCTGGTTTAACTTTATTGGTCGTTCATTTACTCTACGACAAGTGATGCATTGCTTTAGAACTTTCCTAACTTCAGAAAATGGGTGGATGAAGAAATAAATTTTTCTCAACTCGTGCAGGACTGAGTAGACACCGGAGTGGCCAATGGAGACATGAGCGTCTGCAATGATCAGTCTTGTGAGCAGACTGCCCTTTGGCAAGAGAATCGGGTAAGCGTTAGTGTTTTGTTCGGGAAATTTAGACTTCACCCTCAAAAGGCCGTCAGGTGCAAGAAATACGTTCAAACGTTTTATTAAAGGAGGCACTTTACTACTCTCTTTCTTTGCGTCTCGCAAGTAATCTAGAACCTCGCGAAACTGTTCTTCCTGTTCAGCAAGCAAAATGGTCCTCATCGCTTTAGAATGCAAATTTTCCGTTTGAATAGCAACAGTAGCATCAGATCTTAGTACTTTTAATTTCAATTTGTTAACAAACAGGAGGACATTTTTGTAAATCTTCACAAGTTTTGCTAACGAAGAAAATTTGTCGAGTGGTACCAAGTGGACGTTAGGATAATTTCGCTCTGCAGTGCAAGTATTTACATTAGCGTTTATGGTCGACTTACCCTGAGTATCTTGTTCACAGGCCTGTGCTTCGTCTCCGGCGAAAACCGGAGCTTCCGACCCTTCGACGGACTTGCTGGCGACATGAGGCAGCACCAAGGAGAATCCTGGGTCCAAGGAGGAAACACTCTCATGGATGAAGGTAGGACCTGTGTAATACCTAGAGTTGTTCAGTTGCTTAGCACTTGGGCAACGGGTAACGAAATCTGCAGGATTTTCCTGTCCAGCGGTGAACCTGAAATTTATAGGTTTTTTATTACAGAGAGATTATATCTCTTGCAGTTTGTTCATGGTGAAGACGTTTCTTTTTGACATCTTCTCGAAATCAATGGAGAAAGATTTAACCCAATGCAAAGCCACCATGCTGTCTGTGAAGAGAGATAAGGAAGTTATTTTTACAGGAGTCGTGGTTTTGCTGCCAGTGAAGTTCTCAAACCAGTCAATCAATGCAGCTGTTCCCAGATGCACTGCGGCAAGTTCAAGTACAGGTACATATCTGGCTTTCATTTGTTTGTTGACAATTTTGGACTTACTGGCGAGTAGAGTAAGTTTGTTTTCATTTTCTGCTTTTATGTATATGACATAGCCATACAAGCTGGTCGAGGCATCTGTGAAAGCAATAAGAGAAAAGTTACTTTCACGCTGACCAAGAGATCTAGGAACCGGGGGATACTTTGAGGAATTTACCTGCTTGGCGATAAGAGTCCACTCTCGAAGTAGGTTCTTGGGGAGCTTAGAGTCCCATTTCAAATTTTGGTCAGATTGTAGTTTGTGTAAGAAGACTCTGGCTCTGTTGAGAATGGGGCAATAAACGTTGAACACATCATCAATTTCATGAATGGTTCCCAGAATCTTTCTTTTCGTATCTGCCTTCAAGTCAAGCTTTACCGCGCAGGGCCGAAGGGTGTCAGCTTCCCGGTCCCAAGTCATGCCGAGAAGTTTCACGTACTGGGGAGTTACAGACTCGCTTTCCTCGTCGATTCTCTGCTGCAAAGACGGTGAGTTCGTCATAAATTTCTGTAAAGGAAACTGGTACTCGCTGAAAACCTTTGGTAAGGACTCGTAAGAAAGGGTCAGTTTAGTTAGGTCATTAGTTGAATAACCACCGTTATCCATGTACATCATGCCGTACACTGCTTTGCGGAGCTCTGACAAGAAAGGATCGTCATCTGGATCGTCTAGGATCAATATCCTGTAGAGAGCCAACATTAGTAGAGTGGGGCTTGGTCTGAGACCAAACATAAGTCTGAGACTCTTGTATGCAATAGGGGTCAAATCGTTTTTTAGAACGTTTTTGAACCATAAGAAACAAAGCCTGTTCTGGTCAACTTCTCGTAACTGTATGTTCAGAAACGCCTGTTTTATATCAAAGGTTAAAAGATATTTATCAAATCTGTGCCAGACTAGGGCAACTTCAGGTTTTAAATTCAGGCATGGCCCTGGCAGAGTGGCTTGGTAATGGCTGACAGAACCTTGAGCTTTCTCACAGAGGTTGGCCAGGAACACTACACGACATTTGGTAGTGTCGTGCTCCATCCGAAAGACGCCCATATGTGGTAAGAAGCTACATTCGGGATGGGTTGCCATAAATTCCTCTGTGTTATCGATACGCTCAATAATGCCGTGTTGCTCCTGCTCCTTGAACACATCATTGTACATTTTGAGACGGTCTGCATTCGACGCAAGTTTTTTATTATTGCTACGTAATATTTGGTGCGACAAGGCGTAATTTTTAGACAGTTTGGGAGATTTTATGATTCCACATCAGTGGCATTACTAGTCTACCTTCATGATTTCGTTTTGTGTTCGTCAAGACATAGTCAACTAACTTGTCGTTCAATTCCGTTTGCTCAGGATCACCCGGTGGGTCCAACCCTAGAAGCCCGTCACAACGGGAGCTGAGCTCGTATGCGGGCGCACGGGCAAGAAACGAGTCTAAATCAGAGAAATGATTAGTCTCACCAGATTTCTGCCCGCCGGACCCAGGCTGGTGATGGTGTTGCGAGACTGCGACGTCTGCGGCACCACAAGACATGGACCGGCCAGGATGATTTGCATCTGGCTGTAATGGTGACAAGAAGGGTAAATTTTGTTCAATGGTTCGAACGTTGCCCGTCAAGAAAATTCCTACTGCAGAGTCAATGTAACAGGACTCTTTACCAGGGCTACCAAAATTCACGTACTTCATATTGAAGAAGGGATCACATTCCGTGCCCAAGACGAGCGAAATTTGTTCTGGAAAAGAGGAATCTGCGATGAGTCGGAGATGAGTCGGCCAACGCGTAACCTTTATGTTTAAAAGTAGATGCAATTGACCCCAGTCCTGAAGTGGGCAATGAAATTTGAATCGACGGGACACAAATTGCCTCTACTGAGAAATATTTGTTCCCAGCTTTAAGCGGAACCTTGACAATGTCCGTAATCAGTTCTGTGCTTGAATTCAACCCTTGAATTTTTACCTTCTCATTTTCCTTTACCACAGCAAGAAAGAGTTCACTGGCCAATGAAGAAGAAATAAAATTCCTTTGGCTGCCACCGTCTTTCAATATCCTAACTCTAGAGGATTTGATCTCTGCGGTAAGGGTAGGTAGTAAATTTAAGTCGTCAATAGTTTTGCTGAAAAAAGATTCAGTTAGCGTCAGAGCGTTTGTCGCATGCTTAGGTGCAGACCTCTGGAGTTTGCCTTTTTGGCACAAATAGGTCATGTGCTGACCATTACAAGTAGGGCATGCCGAGGAAAAATTGAACCGACAGTTTGCCGCGTTGTGGTTCTGAGAGGAACATTTGGTACAAGCACGAATAGATTTAAGTTTATCACATTTTTTTGTGGGGTTGTCATACCTTGAGCACTGGCTAAGATTATGGTCAGCATTTGCACCATCTGATTTGCACAGCACATAGAATTGTTTTTTGGGTTTCAAAGCGATAGCTGAAGAAACCGTGGGATTAGTTTTAGTCAACTTACGGTCGTTCCGTTTTGAAGCGTCCGCAGGTTGAAGTTCACGTTTGTAGCGTTCTGTGGCTTCAAACAAGTTGTTTTCTATCTGGGAAAGAGATGGTTTATTAGTATTGGTTATTTGGATGAGGATGTTCTGAAACTTGGCATTAAGAGCGTTCCAGAAAAAGTATGCCATTACAGTGTCTACGTCAATTTTCATCTGGTTGAAAGCAGCAACCGTGGTTTTTAGCTCGCCGATATACACGTAAGGATCATCAGACTCTGTCAGTCTGATGTTGGCAAGTTTTTCAATAGCGTTGTATTTTTGAACGATTTCAGACGCAAATGCCTTTTGCAATAGGTTTTTAGCCGTTTCGTAGGTCTGATCAGTTATATCTAGGGAATCTAACAAAATTTTTGGCGAGCCCGAAACTTGATTGTAGAGGTACACGAATTTTCATGAGGTTAAATTATGTTTATCAAAAATTGCTTCGAAACTGAACAGGAACTTTTCAAAATTTTCGTTGTGAGAGTTGCTGATTTTAGGCAAGGGAACATCCGGAAGTTTTAATTTTTGTTGTACATTTACGATACCTGCGGTGGAGGCGGAGGAAGTACCAGCTGCGTCACCTCTGGCAGATGTTGAGGTAGAAGGCTGTGACTGCAGGAGGGCCAGGCAATCGAACAATTGCGCCTCGTACGACTCCTGCTCGTTGGCAGCAGTCTCCAGCACGTCGTCAGCCGCGTCGCTGCGAAGCAGCAAGTCAAAAATAGACTTGTCTAGATCTTTTAGCTCCACCTGTAAGGTGGTAACTTTAGAAATGTTTATCAGTTTATCATGTTGCGAGTAATCGTCTATGGCAGCTTTAACGGTGTTGTGCAAGCGAGTTACACGCTGCCGTACATACTTGCGGGTTTTTGTCAAAATAGTGAGGTCGCCGTCTCCAGCCGCTTTCAGCGATGCTTTTTTTTTGGAAGCCATAGCTGTAAAAAGTCAATAAATATTAGTTCAAGTTAAGGTTATCAGCGCGAAAGTCACAAGGTTTAGAATATGTTAGAGAAGAATGCCGCTGCCGCTGATGCTGCACCACACTCGCCGACAAACCTGAGCTCCCGGCAACACACGTTTCCCCATACTGGCCACCATATAGAAAAAAAGGATTGATAAAGCTTATATTTAGGAGAGAGAAATAAGCGGAGTTCCGTCATGGGAAAATTTGCCGTTATTTATTACGTCAAATGTCGGAACGACATTTCAACAAGATCAAGCACTAAAACTAAGGGCAACAAAAGTACAAGTCCTTCGGAGCAGGTCTTCTGGGAGACAGGCGGGCGGTCCACTTGCGATCTGTGACTGCCGTCGTAGGAAGCAAGCACCCGTGCTCTGTGGAGTTAGTTGCAGTTAGTTAAGGTTTTAGTGTTTAGTCTTAGGTTTAATACAGTTTATCGTTGTAAGGTCAGTACGAGTTATAAGTTATCAGTTATAAGTTATTAAGGTAAGTTTATACGTTTATAAGTTTATAAGTTTTAAGTAAATTTATGCGTTTATAAGTTTATAAGTTTTTAAGGTAAGTTTATGCGTTTATAAGTTTTTAAGGCAAGTTTATGCGTTATAAGTTTTTTAAGGTAGGTTTATACGTTATAAGTTATAGTTATTAAGAATGCATGGGGAAACGTCGTCCTAAGTACCCAGCTCACGGCATGGCAAGAAATTGGTTACTGAACTAATAGTTCACCAACCTCCAATAAGCTCGTGAGCATCAGGATGTGCCGGGAAGCGGAGTCAGGCGAGTGGATGGTGAGCGGAGTGGTCAGCAGCACGTAAGGCGCCTCAGCCTCTCATCCTCCGGCCGTTCAGTCCTCGATGGAGGAGAAGCGCAGCGTAGCGAAGCGAAGGAAAACCCACTGGCTTCCCTGCGTTGGCAGCACGGGAGGTTCCGTCGGGGATGCGACGGCAGATGAAACCGACGGAGGCTGGGTAGGCTCAGTTACAAAGTTGAAGTTGTGAGGTCAATGGCTGGAAGCGATCTGAATCGGCCTCGAGAAAATTTGAGAGGTCAGTGCAGTTTGGCTCAAATGGTGTATTCAATTGGCTGCAATTGGCTGGCAAACTAATGTTCAAGAAACCAAATACAAGCCTAGAGCTGGGTTATAGGAATTTTTATATGTTAAGGTGATGAAGTTTGCAACATGAATTTTAGATTTAATATTCAGATATTAAGTTTTGCTTATAAGTTAAATGCTAATTTAATTTTAGTCCTTAATGTTAAGTTCATGAGGAAACAAGCTTAAAGTTAATTAACTGTAAACGATTACAGGATAGCCTGTAAGATTTCTGATACTTTTACAATCATCTAACCTAATAATACCCGTTGTATGTTTGTGTATGTATTTGTTCGGTGTCCGCTTCTTAAGAAACATAGGATGCCTGAGTTTGCGGTATCATGGATACCGAATTCCTCAGTAACATTGAAAGATCGTCTCTACATGCATTGATAAGTTTGAAATTTTATCAGGATAGGTTAGTAGTATTGGATAGGTTGTTGTGATCGCCGTAATTTGAGCATTTTTCCTAACAATGTCGCTTTTGTGCAGCTTTCAGGCCATATTGAATAATAAAGACATTAAATTAAATATAGTAATTTTGAGAGTAGCTGTGCCCGAAGTCATCGTTTTTGAGTAATGGTGATTTGTCACCGGAGGAGAACTAAGAGTCAAGAGAACTTTGTGTGTTCTTCTGCAAATGTGCTCGGCATAAACATTTTAAATTTACCCGGCTTTCCGTTCCACGTATTGGGAACTGTGGACAACGCATTAGTGGTGTAGTGCCTACAAGAACCGCAGTTGCTAACTTGCTACCATGTAATGACGATCGCTAGGCCTTCGCGTCGCGAACGTGCTTTGCGGCGGTGCGAGTCACGACATAGAATTAGGATAGCATAGGTTAGATAATGTTGACGGAATGTCTCCATGGATCCATCTAGCTTAACGATGACATTGTCCTTGGCATTTCCATGGGTCATGCTTCTACCTAATAATACCCTTGCCCATGGTTTATTTGTTTGGTGTCTGTTTCTTCCATTTCTCTGTCACGCTCATAAGTATAGTTATAATGACCGTATCTGTGATACGATTTTAACCAGTGCGCAAGTCCAAGAATATTTTTCATCACGGGTACTGTTAGGATGGATATACTGTATTTGTTTGTCATCTACATCTTGAAAATTCGTTCATGAAAGGTATTGAATCCCATTTTTGGCAGGCCCTGCACACTATATAGTATTAAAATAAAACCATTATAAGCCCTACATGGGTGCTGTAATAAAATTATTTGCTAATATACGAGTATCTAATAATATAACAATATTGACAATAAAGTTTCCGATTATGAATAATAAAATGCTCTCTCTATGTTAACTATATTGTTGAGAAAAATAACAAAATGAAATCCATTCAATAGATACGTGTTTTATAACCGTATTGCAACGTAATGTAGACTAACTATAATAGCAACTGGCTCCAAAAGTGGACCAGAACAATAATTTCTCCAAAAAGGGTTGTCATTTTCGTGTTATTCGCACCAAATACGAGTACATACTTTGGCGAAAAGAAAACATTAAAATTCGATAAGTCCCAAAACCGAAAATATCCGCAAACAATCAACTTTAAGATGAGGAATTTAAAAACGAGGAAAATTTCAAGGAACTTGATCATATTTATTAGGAATACGTTTCGGAGTTCAGATCCTTCACCGGTTCGTAAATGTACAAATCATTATGTCTGAAATAAAAGAAAAAAGAAAATGTTGGATACAGTCATTAAAGGAAATCAAGAAAATTAAAATAAAATGAAAACCTGTCCTGGGAAAACTAAAATCGACAAGACCATTATTTATTTACAATTTGCAATGGGTAGGAACTATGAGAATTGTTGAGGGCGGTTTTCGTTTAAAAATATGTAACGATTCTAAAATTCTGAGGTCACATGCAGTTGAAGTGGAATCTAAGATTTTGAAGTCCGCAGAGGATATTGGTTTGTTGCCTTTTACTGTGTGATAAAGTACTGCGGAGTGTGAGGAGTAAGCTAATTAGTTCCCAGCGAAAGCCTCGACCCTGCTGTTCGGCCATTCTGTTATAAAAATTTCGTGACGTCATGCCGACGTACGATGATGTGCACTGCACACAACTGTACAACTGTTAAGAATAAATCAGAGAGGCTCGAATCTCCATCGGAAGCGCATCCTTGTACCGGAAAAAAGAAGCAATTTAAAATTACACAATTCCGGTGCAAGGATACGCTTTTGATGGAGAACCGAGCCTTTCTGATTTATTCTTACAGTTGTACAGTTGTGTGCAGTGCACATCATCGTACGTCGGCATGACGGTGCGTAAGTCGGCATCAGAATGGCCGAACATCGGGGTTGAAGCTTCCGCACGGGGAACCAATTCGCACAATTCGTACGTAATCACGCAGTAAAATGCAACGTGCCGATATCCTCTCCGGACTTCAAAATCTTAGATTCGGCTTCAACTACATGTGACCTCGGAATTTTAGAGTCGCTACATATTTTTAAACGAAAACCGGCCCTCGACAATTCTGACAGTTCCTACCCATTGCAAATTAAGAGTAGATCTTGTCGATTTTTTTTCTCTGGGACATGTTTTGATTTTTTTTGTTTTCGTGATTTCCTTCAATGACTGTATCCAACATTTTATTTTTTCTCGTATTGTAGTCATAATGAATTGTACTTTTACGAACTGATGATGGAGCTGGTCTCCGAAACGTATTCCTAGTAAAGATGATTAAGTTCCTTGGAATTTTCCTCGTTTGCAAATTTCTCATCAAGTTGCGATTAAAGCAATCAACTGACTCGTTCAGATGTATTCAACTATAAGATTGTCCGTGAATTTTTCAAACATCTTAATATAGAAGAAAAATACAAGATTCGTTATGAACGGCGATATACTTGCTAAATTAAAATAAAGTCTTAGCTTCGGAATATTTGACGATTTACAAGCTAAATTAAAATAGAATTTTCAGCTACTTCTATATTCAATTCACAAAAACTTCCAAATGCACCTTCAGCTTTATTAAATTGGTTTGGTTTTTGTTAGCCTGCCATATACTTTAAGAAATGGATATTAGGTCAAACTATATAGGTTACAGTCGTAAAAGTATAATAATTTCATGTCGCTACAGGGTTCAGCTATTCTTGCTACAAAGCTTTCAGTTATGACCGTGACTCATCGGGAATTCAAAGTAGTGAGTTTAGTTAGCGGGTCTGATTAAATGCTATGATTCAACAGTTAGCTAACTAATTTACTAGGTATGAATAGGCTCTTCATTTGATTACTGGTACGCACAGCCCGTCAAAAATGACGGGATTCACCAACTTTCTTGAACAAATTTTCCAGATGTGGTGCCCAACGAATGTATCCTTCCTAACAGCACCCGTAATGAAAAATATTCTTGTACTTGCGCACTGGTGAAACTCGTATCACAGATACGGTCACTATAACTCTCCTTATGAGCGTGACAAAAAAATGGAAGAAGCGGACTCCAAATAAACCAAGGGTTATTATTAGATAGTAGCAGGACCCGTGGAAATTCCATGGACAATGTCATCGTTAAGCTAGGTAGACCCGAGAAAAATTTTTGTCAGTATTACCTAACCTGTGCTAACCTAGCCTATCTTAATCTAAGCTAACCTTTCCTGATGAAATGTCAAATATTTAAATGCATGGAAACGCCATCTTTTAATGTTACACTGAGGAATTCGGTATCCATGATACCGCAAACTCACACAACCTATTTTTCTTAAGAAGCGGACACCAAATACATATATACATAAACACACAACGGGTATTATTAGGTTACATACTTTTACTTTCATGATTTATGACCTTCATTTTAATGATAAAATACGTATTATTGGAAAGTATCGGTAAAGTATCGGCCGGATTTTGCCGATACCGATACCGATACCACTAAAAATGGCCGATACTGCCGATACCGATACCGATACATCGGCACATCACTACCTACGTCTATCTTGCCTTGTAAGAGGATGGGGTACTAGGGGTACTAACGTTTACCCATTGTTACACGTAGCTGTTTGTGAACCACATGGTGAGGGAGTAATGACACTGGTTTAGACAAATGATAGTTTATATTGGAACAGGTGATTGTACATGCAATAACAAGTGACAGGGCTCAGAAACAGTGAAGATAAATTAGAAGCCAGTATAACCAAAAAAAGCCCTGAAAACAGAAATAAAACAAAAATAAAAATGCAGGAAAAAAGAAAATAAACCATACCATTCCTTTTGGATTCCTCAAAATTAAACTTCAAAACAAAGTAAGAAGCAGAACAAAATAAACCATGCTGAAAATAAATTCATGCTAAAGAAAGTAAATGCACTAACTAAAAATGAAACAAAGCAACCAAAAATGGGCTATGAAATGAATATGAATGATATTAAACTCAAATCAAATCATTCAACAACAAACTCAACGGAGTAACTCAGGAAAAAAATATCATTACGAAAATGGTCTTGAAACCTAGCAAAACTGAAAAACCTAATCTTTCAACAAAAAAGAAATGAAAGAACCAATATGCCAAAAGAAAACATCATGCTCAACATAAAGTAAATCTTTGCCTAAGGCAACAAAAAATATATACAAGCAAAGCAAACTGTACAATGAAGCAACACTTACCAGATCAACACTTAGTTTTATGAGGTGAAGGAATAGCTCTACCAAGATATAATATTACACTAATTTTACTGTAAATCTGAGTGACTGAAAGTAAAGGAAAGACAATGCATTAAGAGACAATTCAGACACAAAAACACAGCAAAATCAAGAACACATAACAACCAATGAACACTTACAAACACACATTTAAACTCTTATCTCTATACTTAACATTAAAAATCATTCAAAAAACAGGAGAAAACAGAATGAATTCAGGCTGACGAAAGCTGGATATTACAGACAAACAAAAAAACGTATTTGGGGCCGAACCTACAGCCTAAAACCATTCTGTTTTTGTCCCAGGATATTTAATTCCTCAACTAAATGTTTCATTCTCTCATTCAAAATACCTTAAAAAATCTTACATACAATATCAGCCAGTGCAACTGGTCGATAATTTTTAAGCTCTTTCATACTCTTATGTCTACGCTGATGCAATAGGGCTACATTACACTTGTTCCAGTCATCCGGTACTCTTTCACTCTTACTTATCTCATCAAATAGACATGACAACATACTGACTACAATCTCTCCTCCGCATCTATAGAACGCATATGGGATTTTATCAGGGCCACTAGTGATGTACCGATACCATTTTTTGGCCGATACCGATACCCATTTTTTGGCCGATACCGATACCGATACTCCGATACTTGAAAATACCGATACTTTGAACGACACTACTACCAATACCGATACTTTCACAATCATCTAACCTAATAATACCCGTTGTATGTTAGTTTATGTATTAGTTCGGTGTCCGCTTCTTAAGAAACATAGGATGTCTGAGTTTGCATTATCACGGAGACCGAATTCCTCAGTGTAACATTGAAAGATCGTCTGTACATGCAATAATATGTTTGAAATTTTATCAGGATAGGTTAGTAGTATTGGATAGGTTGTTGTGATCGCCGTAATTTGCACATTTTCCTAACCATGTCGCTTTTGTGCAGCTTTCAGGCCATAGTGAATAATTAAAAGACATTAAATTAAATATAGTAATTTGGTGAATAGCTGTGCCCGAAGTAATCATTTTTGAGTAATGGTGATTTCTCACCGGAGGGGAACTCCGAGTCAAGAAAGCTTTGTGTGTTCTTGTGCATATGTGTTCGGCATAAACATTTTAAACCTACCCGACTTTCCGTTCTACGTATTGGCAACAGTGGAAAACGCATTAGTGGTGTAGGGTCTACAAGAACCGCAGTTGCTACCATGTAATGACGATCGCTAGGCCTTCGCGTCGTGAACGTGCTTTGCGGCGGTGAGAGTCACGACATAGAATAAGGATAGCATAAGTTAGATAATGTTGACGGAATTTTTCCATGGGTCCATCTAGCTTAACGATGACATTGTCCTCGGCATTTCCATGGGTCATGCTGTGATGGGGCGATTCACCAGTCTCCTAAACCGTGTTTGCTGATGAGATGGTGCAATCTGCCTATTCCCCTAACCCCTATTTTTCTGTTTCAGAACAGATGTATCAATGTAAAATAGTAAAGGAGAAAATTTCTAAGTGCAGCATTACAGTAGAGAGGCAAATTATTAAGAGCGGCACCATCCAGCAAGGGTAAGAGTAATAGGCAGCAATAGGGTGGAAATAAAGGAATGTGGACGTTTATTTAATTATTTATTGATTGAAATACTTTATTGTAAATGATATTGATTAGTAATTAGGCAAAAGTGAAAAATTATGTACTCTATTGCTTGTATTATCATAGTAAGTTATTATTTATTATGCGTGGCGGATTGGCAGGAAGACCTCCAAACCTCCAATCAACCTCCAACTGGAGAGCAGGAGCCGAGACCAGTGGGCGACACCGGAGCTCTCACCCGAAGCTCTGTCGTGTCAGCCATTACCCGAGACTGAAGAACAGCCCACAACCACAGCTGATTCTTTCTCGGACATCCTTCCTTGTTGGAAGTGCCATTGCCGTATTGCATCTGCCACTACCGCACCTCGGCATCTCCTGCTGTGCTCAGGCAGCTCCTGTTGCACTCCGGCATCTCTTGCTGCGGCCTTACTCTCGCATCTCCTATCACTTTGGTACCCCGGTACTGCTGCGCTCGTGCCCCCCCTTGCACTCCTGCAGGCGCGCTTTGGGTTGGCCATTGTGGTTTCGGGGAGTAGCTCTGAGGTTGCTGCCACGCTGGGCTATCCCCAGTATAGTTAACCGCTGCGTTATAGTTGATTGTTTGTTGGTTAGGGTAATTGGTAAGTAGGTAGGGTATTACTGTCCGCATCTGGTTAAATTTTTTGTGTTAACTTGTGTTATTATTGTTAAGAGTGTGTGAATAAATAAAAAAAAGAAAGTGAAAAGTAATCCCATGACCTGGGAGTGTTGGCTCGTTATTCACCTTGAGACAGATAGAAATAGGAAATAGTTCATCCACAACCAATGTATAGTAGTGCTAGCAGTCTACGCTACACGTGTTGATGGTAGGAAGCCTACCTGTCCCACAACATTGTGTTTTTGGTGCCGTGACCAGGATAGACCAGGAGAACCCAGGATTTTGAAATAGAGTAGTTTGAATATTTCAACCTATTATTTAGTTTAGCCCGGCCATCAACTTGCTATTTAGCCTTAACCTAAATCAGCTAATTATGTCTCAAGGTGTCTCAATTAATAACCAGGATGTGAACTTAGGATAGGATGTTATTTATTTCATATGTGTTTACTGCGTATCCTAGCCACTCGTCACTTTTAGTTCATGGTTTGCAGCTAAGGCTCAAGGAATTTTCTTTTGACTTGCCGAGCTGTTACACTGTTCCTGTGGGCAGAGAGTAAGTCAAACCAATTTGATAATCGTCATTTATTTTGCATAGGATGTGGGCTTGAGTGACAGGGTTAATTATTTGGAGGTCTTCTCTTCTGGCAGTAGAGTGTTAAGATGGCAGAGCATGGGAATTCTGGGGAGAAAAGGGAGGCACCTTTGGTTAGTGATGGAGCTGGCAAAGAAATTTCAAACATTTCAGAACAGGAAGAGGACCTCATTGTCCAAAATTGTGTGTACACGAACAAATTCTTAGTCAACCTAGAACAGATGAACACTTCACTAATGTCTAATTCATCTAAAAAGATGTTAGTTGAACTTAAGAAAAATTTCAAGCGGATTCAAATAGATGATGAAGATGAACAGAAACTTCCAAAAGTAGGGGTCGCTTGGCAAGGAGCGATACCCAAAGTCCGTAGGACAACGAAGCTTCCAAGAGCCAAGTCATCTTCTTCGGAGACAAGCACCAGTTCAGATAGGTCCACAAGTAGTTCAGAATCGCAAGATCTCAGCTCCAATTCTTCAGCCAGGAGCAGACGCAAACAGGAACCCATCCCAGCCATGCAGTCAACCGAACTCAAAACCCTGATGAAGCTGATGGAAAAGTTTGACAACAGGAGAATTCCACAACAAGAGAAAATTGATGAGAAGTCAGGACAAAGCCTGGAGACTTATCTGAAGAAATTTAAACGATATTGCGAGGAAAACTACAAGGGGGACAGCAGCTTCTGGTTGGGTGAGCTGGAAAAGCACCTTAGTGGACAAGTCCTCATTGCATTCAGGTCTTTGAGAGATGTAGGAGATAACTATCGGACAGTTAAACGTAAATTAGTCCAATGGTACAAGGACATGGCAGCATTACGGAAAAAGAAACACCGAGAGGACTTCAACAAAATCAAACATGGAAAAGGGGAACCTCTCTATCTCTACAGCAGCCGAATCGAAAGACTGTTCAAGGTTGCGTACCCTAAGCATGGAGTCCAATCGAGCTCCCTTCTGAGAGATAAGTTCCTGCAGACTATTCCCAGAGACTTGAAGAGAATAATCTCAACTCAGATGATCAGTGACAAAATTCATAACAAGAAAGTCAAATGGTCTTCAATCCAGAAGATCGCCAGATTCATGGATGTGGAAGTGGAGAGTGAAAAGAAATCAGGAAGCGATGGGCACGAAGACCCAGAAAACTGTGAAGAAATAACCATCAGCATTGGACAAGGGAAACTATACAAGGATGCTGCCACACAGGGTGATCAGAGGATTGGAGCTTCAAGTGGAGCAAACTCCACCTATTCTAACTGGGGAAGGCATCCTACTCAAGACAAAATTAATTCTTCAGGCCGACAGATAAATACGGTAAAGGCACCTGCAGGTTTCTCAAGACCAGCACCAGCATCTTTCCACTACGATAATTCAGTAGGGAATACCGGACCAAGGAGGACGTTCAACATGAGACCACCAACTAGGTTAGCTTCTCGCAACATAACTTGCACCTTCTGCAACAGATATGGTATTCATGGTGCTGGAGAATGCAGAACCAAGACTAATTCTTGCTATGCATGTGGCAAACAAGGCCATTATTTCAGGGATTGCAACCAGAGACAAGCAAGATTACACCCAAGATCACAATCTCAACATTCACCTAGAACTCCATATCAAAACCAAGGAAATCATGCTAGAGGCCCAAACCAAGAAAACATGGCAAACTTTCGCCCACAGGCTTATCAACCACATCGTGTCTACAGTGACGACAACCTGTGTAACAGGGCGTCAAACTGATGGGCTCTGGTAGAGAAAGGGGGTCACCAGCAGCCACAAAATACCCCTATACTCTGTTCTCACCCTACACAACATGGAACCGCTATGAGTGCCTAAGAATAGAGGATGAGGACGACGAGGAGGAACCCACTGAATGTTTTTCCGAAGCACAGACGACAACGCAAGGCACTTCACCAAAAGTAAAGAAGACTCCCACAAAAGGGAATCCGTCTAACATGCCTTTGGTCTCAGATAGAAAGGAAACACCCAAAAATAAGACGGTTACAAAGACTGAGGATGCCAAGCCTTCTGCAGTTGAAGATAACAAGGATGCTTTGGTTAATCTAGCGGTATTAGAACCCAACAAATTGTTAATCATAGAAGTTCAAGCTGGAGGAAAGGAAATAGAGGCTCTAATTGACACCGGAGCTGCTACCAACATCATCAAGAAGTCACTGGTCGACCAATTGCATCTACCGACTGATCATAACAGTCCATTAGTTCTTCAGGGGTTGGGGATGGTCAACGTGACAACACTCGGAGCAACAAACCTCAGTTTTTCTTATTACAACATCAGTGCTAGTAGGACTACCTTCAGGGTGGTGCCAGACAATGCCATAAATCATCCTATGATACTGGGGACTCCGTTTATGATCAAAGAAAGGCTCATAATAAATATGAATAAAAAATGATTTCAAAGATGACCAAAGAGAATGCTCGAGTTGACATATATTTAGGAGATAATACAAAGCCTAGGCTAATAATTCACGAATCTGTTCCTGTCCATGCAGCAGAAACTATCACTTGTCTAAGTCAGTCAGCTGAAGTTCAAGTAAGGGTCAATTTAATAAGCCAGAGTAAAACTTGCACTGACTGCAACTATTACTATAATGGAAAAACTAAGAACAAAAACATCACTGGAATGGATGGAATTTTATCCATGAAAGGTGAAAAGCAGACAGTCATAGTCCAACAGAGAGGTCCCATAAAAATGCAAAAGGATTAAAAAAGGAGATTTACTAGTTTATGCCAGTACCATTGTGGAACTGGAAGATGAACCGGAAACATCAGGATGGACTGTAGAAAAAATGAGAGAAGAATTAAACATAGGTGAAACATTGCAGGCAGCTGAAAAGGAAAAAGTTTTTAACATGTTGAAAAAGGTTGAGGCAGCACTAAGTAAGGATGCAGGTGATATTGGTAAGGCACACGTTACACCCCATAAGATAGAGCTAACTAATAACACACCCATATGGCAGAAACCCAGACGGTTTGCTGACCCAGTAAACCAATAAATTGAAAGGCAATGTCAAGGACTGAAAGCGTTGGATATAATTAAAGACAGCCGATCGCCATGGTCATCACCGGTGGTACCCATTAGGAAACCAGATGGACAGTTAAGACTGTGCATAGATTATAGGAAACTAAACAGCGTAACAAAACCTGAAAAGTTCCCAATGCCAAATCTAACAGACTCAATTTACAGTGCACATCAAGTTCAATTTTTCACAAAGCTTGATATGATTAAAGGGTACTATCAAGTCCCTATTGATGAAGATAGTAGGCAATATACCGCATTTAGCACAACCCATAATCAGTACCAGTTTAAAAGATTGAGTTTTGGCCTCAAGAACAGTGGAATCCAATTTCAGAGAAATATGCAATAAATTCTGTTGGACTTATGCTTCAAAAATATTGTTATTTATATCGATGACATCTTAATCATGAGTAAATCATTTAAGGAACACCTATCCATGGTAGAGAAAGTTCTGGCCATCTTAATGAATAACGGCATCAAAATCAAAGTCGACAAGTGTGAATTTTTCAAGAAGAGCGTTTCATTTTTGGGTCATTTAGTCAGCTGCAATGGAATTCAGAAATCCCCAGAGTTCATAGGAAAGGTACTGAACTTTCCAAAACCATCTAATGTAACACAGCTCAGGCAATTTTTAGGTTTAGTCAATTTTCAAAGAAAGTTTGTAAGTCAATGTTCTGTCATTGCAAAACCTCTAACAGAATTAACAGGAGGACCCAAAAAGAAAGTACTTCACTGGACTCCGGAAATGGACGCGGCATTTGAGGCCTTGAAGAGCAAACTAGCTGAGGAAGTTACTCTTTCTTTCCCGGACTATTCAGAAGAGTCTGAGGACCTGGAACTTTTTGTGGATGCCTCAGGCGGGGGGGGGCTGGAGCATGTTTAATGCAAAAGCAACAAGGAGAGTACAAAATAATAGCATATTCCTCCACTACTTTCTCAGAAGCTCAACGTCGCTATTCCACGATTGAAAGGGAACTGGTAGCATTACGTTTCGGCATTAAAACTTTCAGAGCATTCTTATTTGGGGTCAAATTCATGCTTTACACTGATCATAAGCCGTTGTTATACTTATACAACATGTCGCGGGAAAATTCTAGGCTGATGCGTACCATGATCACTACCATCACTGAATTAGCAGAATACGATTTTACAATCAGGTACCGACCTGGAATACACAATGAAGCAGCTGATGCTCTTTCTAGAGTAATTCATGAGAGACCTACTGTTGCCGAGCATTCACACTGGGCTAATACTTCTGAACTACCCAAAGGTTTAAAGGTGGTAGAAAAGGTGGAAGGAGGAGGAAATTCCTGGTTCATAGCATTGTTTTTATTATTATCAGATTTGGACGTGGAGGGATCTGACATGAATTTACTTGAGGACCATGAAGCCCTGCGTGAGCAATTAGTACAACACTTGATAGATAACCCTGAGAATTTCAATATTAAAATTGACAAAGCCAAACGAAAGCAACTGAAGTTAATGAAAAACTCAGGGGAACTACCTTGTGAAGAGGTTCTTTTAGCAGCTAGTGACGTTTTCAAATGGGAAGTTTGGGTACACCATGGGATGTCTTCACCAATTATCTTTAAATCAGATGAGTTGCCACCATTACCAAAAATTTTGCACTTGCAATGTTTGGCTGGAATTCACTTTAATCCAGTTATAGCCCTAAATGCAACATCCAATAAGAGAATTCTGCAGCTTGTTCAAGACAAACACATAAACCTGATACAGTCATCAGTAGCCATGTTAGTGGATCTTCATGAAACCATAGGGAACACTGATCCACTGGAACCCATAGGAAACAACACTGATCCGGTTACATCATCCTCAAGCATTCAATGTATCTGTGGACACAGTTCTAAAGGAAAATATATTGCTACTATCAAAGAGCACTCTTTCTGTTGTATAATTGATACTGGTGCACAGGTTAGTGTGCTTAGTAAAGCAGCTCTGGACCTCATCAACCCTGAGGCTTTGGCCATTAGTGTGACGAATAGGGAGAATCAACTATTGGGAGGAATAGGCCAGAACCAGACAGAAATCGTAAAGATTGTGCATTTGAAACCCAAATTACTTGATCTAGAGGTAATGGAGAGCACCCCTTTTGCAGTCGTTGAGACCAAGGCTATGCCGTGCTGTTGCATTTTAGGAGCAAATTTCTTATCCCGGAACCATATAATTCTAGACTTCCATGCTAAACAATTACACATTGATAATGAAGTAGAGCGACTAACCTGCCCCTTGCAGTTAGCACAGGGTACCCATCTCATGAGACTGTCAGACTTTTTGGCCATATACATGCAACTTGTGAAAATACTTCCAATCATAGTGTAAACCCCTTGTCTGATCATGAGCAACATTCCGGGACTGAGTCCCATGCTCAGGAAATCCATCATTGCACACCTAGGGTGAAGTTCACTATAACTAATGAACAGTTAGTGGATATTCAAAATAATGATCTCACTTTGAGTGCTCTGAAGGAACACATTACCACCAATTTTGATATTCAGCTCTGGAAAAACGAAACCCTAGATCAATTTAAGAGGCACAAGAAAAGCCTTAGAGTACATCTTGATTTACTTATAAGAGACACTGACAGGTATTGCTCAGTCGTAGTTCCATTTGTGTTAATGACTGAAATTGTTTTTAAAGTACACACCCAACTGGCCCACATCGGCCGACACAAGTTAGTTGACATTATTTTGAGGAGCTTTCGGCATCCAGCCTTGGATAAAATTGCCAGAGATATCTATGTTGCATGTCCGCATTGCCAATTCTTCAAAAGCAGTAGCCAGGACATTATTCCCCCTACTCTTAAGATAGAGACATCATTGCCGTTTGAATTAGTTGCAGTAGATTTAATGGTATTGCCAAAGTCCCACCGGAACAACTCTATTGTCCTGGTAGCGGTTGATCTATTCTCTAAATGGTTAGCCGCTGTACCATTAAGTAATAAAAAGGCCAAAACAGTTTCTTCTGCATTCTCAAATTTGTTACCTGCATTGGCTCGTTTACCTAACAGGGGATTGACAGATAATGGCCCAGAATTTAAATCAACAGAATTTAATGCACTCCTTGAATCACACAATATTTCCCATATCTATTCCACTCCATACAAGGCATCATCAAATGGATGTGTGGAGAGGTGCAACCGGACCATTATCCAACTTCTGAAGGGACTAGTGGAAGAAAATCCCAGTACATGGGACATTCAGCTGTCACGAGCCTTGTTGGTCCATAATAATACCAAACATTCGCAGTTAGGAATGAGCCCGTCTCAGTGTTTATTACAGGCACCACATCCTACTGATTACAATATCCCTATTGATAGCAACACCACTTCTACATGGAAAGCAGGACACCCTAAGTTCTCGCCATTTAGTGTAGGTCAGCGTGTCTTAAAGAAAACTATAAAGAAAGGAAATAGGGTCACAAGCAAACTATCTAGATGCTATGAAGGTCCGTACAGAATAATGAAAGTACAGTCTAATAGTGTGACGTATGACCTGCAAAGGAATGATACAAAGGGAGGAAACATTACTAAAGCACATTATAAACAATTAAAGCTATGGAGAGATGTACCAGACTATTTGAAGGAACTTGTCATCTTCAATGAAGAAAACGAACCTCAAAAGGTAACCACCGACAGTGAGGGCGAATCTGGATCAGGTCAAAATGGGCAGAATCTAATCTTTAGTAGTAATCCTAGCGATTCAAGGGAGGAAGCTGTTCTTCCTTTTCTTAGCTGGACGAGTAGAACCAAAGATGTAGATAAGGTTGACAACAAAGTCTCTAAGTCAAAAGAAAAGGTGGGGTTAAAGAAAAGAAAGGAAGGGACCAAAAGGGTAAAACTCAACTTAATTCCTGAAAATTTGAGCAAACTTGCTTGCAGTGAAGCTACCAAAGACCAGGTCTTGCAACAAGTAAGTATGAATTCCCATGTAATAGAAGACATTAATTATAGGATGTCATCTCCTATGTTTAGGGGGGTATCAGATAGTTTTGATTTTGGATTGGATGAACCAGTATCCAGCATTAAAAGCAAAACACCTCAGTCAAGTTCCCTAAAGATAAGTAGTAATATTGAAACACAGGATAGCTCTTTGATAGAGAATTTTTTAATTTGGTCTGAGAGAGCTTGGAGTTACCAAGAGAGTTACCTACAAAAGGTAATTAACTGCTCAGAACAAGAAGCTCAAGAAGGAAACAAGGTAGCAGAAACAGATAAGGAGAGACAAGCTGAAGATATTCATCAACTATTTGCAAGCAAAACTTCAGAGGAAAGTTGTAACTTTTCGGGATTTACAGATGACTTCACAGGATTCACAGCTATTGACAAGATTGGAGAAGAAAAATTAAACGTTTTAAAGAAAATTAGAGATCATTCCAAACAGATGCAGAAAGGGACATCCAATTTCAGACGATCCAACAATGAAGTTCTACGGGAAATGTGGCAAAGAAGATACATGTCTAGTGATACAAGAGTAGGTGTTGTAGCAAGTGAAGGTGAGCAGACTAAGAGTCCTCGTGTTTCAATAGCAAGATTGGATTATAATTCTTCTGGTAGGGTTACTAGAGCTAGAGGGAATGTAGAAAACATGCCCAATGTACAATTAAGAACATTAAAATATAGGGGTAAAAATAAGTAGCTTATAAAAAAATGAAAAAATGAAAAAAAAATTTGACAAAAGATGAAAATACAAAAAAATCATGTAGATTAAGTAGTAAGTTAAGTATTGGGTTAAATAGGACGTTAAGTAATATATGTTAACACGGTGTTTTCTATTGCAAATGCATGTGATGCAATTGAAATGTAAATAGACTGTTTGTAAATATTTATTGAAAATCTGTAATGTTTGCGCTTTATATCTGGATTGTCATGATATGTCAAGTGACAATACCAGCAACTTGCCGTGATCTGTCAAATGGTATGTTAACATTAAAGCGTTCTCTGCGTGTTTGTATATATTGTAGTTTGTAAGGTCCAATTAAGATGTCATGCTGTGATAAAATTCCCTGTGACTCGGAAATTATAGACACCAGAGTTCAATTATTGTAATTATATGTTTAGGATGTGATGTCAGTGTATATAACAAGGTGTACAGTGTTTAGAAGATAGCAGTAGGTGTTAAGTGCACCCTAAGGTTGCACTTGGTGGGGGGAATGTGATGGGGCGATTCACCAGTCTCCTAAACCGTGTTTGCTGATGAGATGGTGCAATCTGCCTATTCCCCTAACCCCTATTTTTCTGTTTCAGAACAGATGTATCAATGTAAAATAGTAAAGGAGAAAATTTCTAAGTGCAGCATTACAGTAGAGAGGCAAATTATTAAGAGCGGCACCATCCAGTAATAGGCAACATTAGGGTGGAAATAAAGGAATGTGTGCGTTTATTTAATTATTTATTGATTGAAATACTTTATTGTAAATGATATTGATTAGTAATTAGGCAAAAGTGAAAAATTATGTACTCTATTGCTTGTATTATTATTGTAAGTTATTATTTATTATGCGTGGCGGATTGGCAGGAAGACCTCCAAATCGACCTCCAAACCTCCAATCAACCTCCAACTGGAGAGCAGGAGCCGAGACTAGTGGGCGACAGCGGAGCTCTCACCCGAAGCTGTCGTGTCAGCCATTACCCGAGACTGAAGAACAGCCCACAACCACAGCTGATTCTTTCTCGGACATCCTTGCTTGTTGGAAGTGCCATTGCCGTATTGCATCTGCCACTGCCGCACCTCGGCATCTCCTGCTGTGCTCAGGCAGCTCCTGTTGCACTCCGGCATCTCTTGCTGCGGCCTTACTCTCGCATCTCCTATCACTTTGGTACCCCGGTACTGCTGCGCTCTTGCCCCCCCTTGCACTCCTGCAGGCGCGCTTTGGGTTGGCCATTGTGGTTTCGGGGAGTAGCTCTGAGGTTGCTGCCACGCTGGGCTACTATCCCCAGTAGAGTTAACCGCTGCGTTATAGTTGATTGTTTATTGGTTAGGGTAATTGGTAAGTAGGTAGGGTATTACTGTCCGCATCTGGTTATATTTTTTGTGTTTACTTGTGTTATTATTGTTAAGAGTATGTGAATAAACAAAAAAAAAGAAAGTGAAAAGTAATCCCATGACCTGGGAGTGTTGGCTCGTTATTCACCTTGAGACAGATAGAAATAGGAAATAGTTCATCCACAACCAATGTATAGTAGTGCTAGCGGTCTACGCTACACGTGTTGATGGTAGGAAGCCTACCTGTCCCACAACAATGCTGCTTCCTAATAATACCCTTGCCCTTGGTTTATTTGTTTGGTGTCTGTTTCTTCCATTTCTCTGTCACTCAAGCTCATAAGGATAGTTATAATGGCCGTACCTGTGATACGAGTTTCAACGGTGCGAAAAAAAATTTTCATCACGGGTACTGTTAGGATGGATATACTGTATTTGTTTATCATCTACATCTTGAAAATTCATTCATGAAAAGTATTGAATCCCATTTTTGGCGGGCCGTGCACACTTGTATTAAAATAAAACCATTATACTCCTACATGGGAGTTATAATGAAATTATTTCCTTATATATCTAATAATACAAAAATATTGACAAAAAAGTTTCCGATTGTGAAAAATAAAATGCTCTTGCTATGTTAACTATATTGTTGAGAAAAACAACAAAATGAAATCCATTCAATAGATATGTGTTTCTAATCGTATTGCAACGTAATGTAGACTAGCTATAATAGCAACTGGCTCCAAAAGTGGACCAAAACAATAGTTTCTCCAAAAAAAGGATTGCCATTTTCGTGTTATTCACACCAAATACGAATACATACTTTGGCGAAAGAAAATATTAAAATTCGGTAAGCCCCGAAACCGAAAATATCCGCAAACACGCAACCATCTATAAGATGAAAAATTTAAAAACGACAATTTCAAGGAACTTGATCATATTCATTAGGAATACATTTCGGAGTCCAGATCCATCATCAGTTCGTAAATTTACAAATCATTATGTCTCTAATAAAAGATAAAGCAAAATGTTGGATACAGTCATTAAAGGAAATCAAGAAAATAAAAATAAAATTAAAACATGTCCCAGAAAAACTAAAATCGACAAGATTACTATTTAGTTACAATTTGTTATGGGTAGGAACTATCAGAATTGTTGAGGGCCGGTTTTTGTTTAAAAATATGTAGCGACTCTAAAATTCTGAGGTCACATGCAGTTGAAGCCAAATCTAAGATTTAGTTGCATTTTACTGCGTGATTACGTACTGCGGAGTGTGAGGAGTAAGCTAATTAGTTCCCCGCGCGGAAGCTTTGACCCCAATGTTCGACCATTCTGTTATAAAAATTTTGTGACGTCATGCCGACGTACGATGATGTGCACTGCACACAACTGTATAACTGTTAAAAATAAATCAGAGATCGAGGTTCGCATCTCCTTCGGACGCGTATCCTTGTACAAGAAAAATGAGGCAACCATAAAATTATACAATTCCTGTACAAGGATACGCTTTTGATGGAGAAAGAGCCTTTCTGATTTATTCTTACATTTGTGTGCAGTGCACATCATCGAACGTCGGAATTACGGCACAAAATTCTTATATCAGAATGGCCGAACATCGGGGTTGAAGATTCCGCACGGGGAATGAATTCGCACAATTCGTACGTAATCACGCAGTAAAATGCAACGAACCGAAATCCTCTGCGGACTTCAAAATCTTAGATTCGGCTTCAACTACATGTGACCTCAGAATTTCAGAGTCGCTACATATTTTTAAACGAAAACTGGCCCTCAACAATTCTGACAGTTCCTACTCATCGTAAATTGGAAGTAGATCATGTCGATTTTATTTTCTCTGAGACATGTTTTGTATTTTTTTTTTGTTTTCGTGATTTTCTTTAATGACTGTATCCAACATTTTATTCCTTTATTGTAGTCATAATGAATTTTAATTTTACGAACTGATGATGGAGCTGGACTCCGAAACGTATTCCTAGTAAATATGATTAAATTCATTGGAATTTTCCTCGTTTTTAAATTCATCAAGTTGCGATGAAAGCAATCAACTGACCCGTTCAGATGTATTGAACTATAAGATTGTGCGTGAATTGTTCAAACATCTCAACATAGAAGAAAAATGCATGATTCGTAATGAACGGTGATATGCATTGTAAGTTAAAATAAATTATTAGCTTCGTAGAATGGCGATTTACAAGCTAAATTAAAATAGAACTTTCGGCAATTTCTATTTTAAATTCACAAAAACTTTCAAATGCACATTCAACTTTATTAAATTGGTTTGGTTTTTGTTAGCCTGTCACATACTTTAAGATATGGACATTAGGTCAAACTATAAAGGTTTAGTCGTAAAAGAATAAAAATTTTATGTAGCTACAGGGTGTAACTATTCATTTTACATAGCTTTCAGTTATGACCGTGACTCATCGGGAATTCAAAGTAGTGAATTCAGTTAGCGGGCCTGATTGAACGCTATAATTCAACAGTTAGCTATCTAATTTACTAGGTATGAATAGGCTCTTTACTTGATTACAAGTACGCACAGCCCGTCAAAAATTACGGGACTCACTAACTTTCTTGAACAAATTTTCCAAATGTGATGCCCAACGAATGTATCCATCCTAACAGCGCTCGTGATGAAAAACATTATTGTTCTAACGCACTGGTGAAACTCGTATCACAGATACGGTCACTATAACTCTCCTCATGAGCGTGACAAAGAAAATGGAAGAAGCGGACTCCAAATAAACCAAGGGTATTATTAGATAGTAGCAGGACCCGCGGAGATTCCATGGACAATGTCATCGTTAAGCTAGGCGGACCCGAGAAAAAATTATGAAAGTATTACCCAACCTGTGCTAACCTAGCCTATCCTAATCTAAGCTAACCTATCCTATCCTAACAAAACCTATCCTGATAAAATGTCAAATATTTAAATGCATGGAAACGTAATGTCACACTGAGGAATTCGGTATCCATGATACCGCAAACTCACACAACGCGGACACCAAATAAATATATAAATAAACACACAATGGGTATTATTAGGTTAAATACTTTTACTTTCATGATTCATGACCTTCATTTGAATGATAAAATACGTATTTTTGGAAAGTATCGGTGAGGTATCGGCCGGATTTTGCCGATACCGATACCACTAAAAATGGCCGATACTGCCGATGCCGATACCGATACCGATACATTGGTACATCACTAAGGGCCACATGTCTTTTTTTCACCTTCTTCAGAAAACTTACAATCTCTTCACAAGTGATTTCGTCTTCCATTTGCAGCTCATGTTTCTCAATAAGAAAATATACAGGTTCATCATCTGTTACCTGCTCATTCTTTCCACCAATGTCCTCCCAGTATTCTTTAACTGCTTTCACCATTTGCATCCCATCTCGCACACTGCAACCATTGACCACTAATTTGTTGACTCGAACTTCACGCTACCTCTATCATCACCTTGTATAAACTTATACCAATCTTTCATTGCATCCGGATCTTTAATTCTTAGATTTTCAACTTGGTGACTTTCCTCTTTAACTCTAGCCTCATTATTCATTCTCTTTACTTTTTTCTGTTGGTCCTTGTACTCATTCCATGCACTCTGCTATTCATCCTCAGTAGAGATGCAGCTGAAAAAAAAACGTTCTTTTTTTTTACATATTTTTTTTCAAAAAAAAAACCATGGCTAAAAAAAATGTGGTTATTTTGGTTTTTTTAAATACTTCGTTTGAAAATAACTCAGCAAGGAAAAGGACCGCTTTACATTATTTGTTTTCATGTCAGATTATAAGATAAAACAGCATACTTCTTAATTCGTGGTTTTCTATAGTTTAATTGAGTTTTTTATTTTCTGTGGTTTCATGTTTTGATATTTCATTTATTTTACAATGCATGTGAATCACTTTCAACTTCCCAAATAGTGTGTTGTTATAATATATCTTTACTTATGGTTAATGATAGAGATGTGACCAAAAACATGCTGTTTTATAAAAACATGTTATGTTTACAAAAAACATGGATAAAAATATGGATATTAACCCTTCAACGCCCACATTTTTATACTCATATTACCGTTATCATAACCACTATCACTAAACCGACACTGGCATTAGGTAGTCATTGTTATCAAGATGTGGACGGAACTGCTACTTGGCAGAGAAGTTCAAAGGACACATTAGTGAACAAATTGAATAAGTAATATAATATATTATTGTTATTTTTGAAAGAAGACCGTACAGTCCACTTGGGCGCTAAAGGGTTAATATATTTTATGTGACAAAAAAACTAATGCCGTTTTTTACAGAAAAATCATGTCTTAACCCTTTCGGTACTGACGGCTACTCCAGTGCCAAGTTGGCTAGTGCTTCCAGTTTAGGGCATCTAACCTAGTTTTAAACTAATTTAACTAGTGAGGGAATATTTTGGAGTAATAACAAAATTAGGGAAATTACAAACATTCATTAAACTAGTTTTTAAACAATTCCAGAAACCTGCACGCGTAAATTACCATAGGTTACCATAGGCCCCTGTAGCACGCGTAAGTTCATGCTACAGGACCCGAGCAACATATTCAATACCCTTTCCATTTAACTTGAGCAAGTTTTTCTGAACTTTGTTGATTTTTGGTAAATTCGGGCAAAAACGTATAAATAATTTCTTCGTAAATACGAAAACTTTATTATCAACATCAAAAATTTCTGTCGCCAAGCATCGAGCTTCAAAGATTCAAAAAATTTTAAAATTAAAATAATGAAGAAGGCACTTACTTAAGCTAAAAGCACCACACTAGGACAATTTCACTGACAATTCAGGGTAATGACAACTTTTTCCCCAGGAAGTTTTTACCCAAACAATTTGAATTATCGTACCGAAAGGGTTAAAAAACATGGTTATTAAGAAATTTTATGGAATCAAACAACCATGCTGTTTTTTTTAAACAGGTTTTTCTACAAAAAAATTCATGTCTGGAAAGAACATGGGTGCTATTATCTTTGTGACCAAAACACATGCTTGTTTTTGAAAAAAAAAACACTTTTTGCAAAAAATCATGACTAAAAATGCAGATATTTTAATATATTTTGTGTAATTAAAAAAACCCAATGCTGTTATATTGAAAAAAAAAACATTGTTTTTTTTTACAGAAAAATCATGACTAAAAATCCTGGATGTCAATATATTTTATTTGACCAAATACATCCATGCTGTTTTTTCAAAAAACATATTTTTCACAGAAAAATCATGACTAAAAGTGTATATTGATGTATTTTATGTGACAAATAACCATGCTTTTTGTAGAAAAATGTTTTTTACAAAAAAATGAAAAAATGGATAATGATTTGTTGTAAAAAACATTTTTTTTTTAAAAACATGGTTTTTTAGTCATATAAAACATATTAATATCTATTTTCTTCACGGATGTCATGATCAAAAAATGAATGTTAATGACTTGCAAAAAAAACATGTTGAAAATAGATGAATTTTTTGTCAAATTAAGGGGATCATCCGGGGCCCTTGCCAGATCCTGTCGATGTCATGGTCATTTTGCATGTTTTTGTTGTAGAAGGACCCTTAGTTGGTGGACTATTCGTTCCTAAAATTTTATGGCGCTACGACAATAATTCCCCCTTTCCCGGGGGGAAGGGGTGAAGGGACCAAAATATTTCAATTTTCCCGATTTTGACCCCATATTAAAAGAGAACAAATAGGAAATGGAAAAAAAGCCGAACGTGAGTGTGGTAGAAATGTTTCAAGGATTCTAAAACTGCATTTGTTTTTGTTCTAGCGTCAAAACTGAAGGAGGAGTCCCATTTTGAAATATCGATATCAATGAAAAGCACTCAAAATCTTTCAATTTTCCCGATTTTGGCCCCTATATAAAAAGAGAAAAATGAGAAATGGAAAAAAGCCGAATGTGAGTGTGTTAGAAATGTTTCAAGGATTCTAAAACTGCATTTGTTTTTGTTTTAGCATCAAAACTGAAGAAGGAGTCCCATTTCGAAATATCAATATTAGTGAAATTTCAATACCTAAAAACCAATATGTCAAATTTTTGCAAAATCTAAGGCCTGAATCGAAAAAATGAATGGATTCAATTGAGTTTCTTTTCAAAGTTTACATATCATAGTCAAATTTCATAAGAATCAGATTGAAAAAAGAAAAAAATTATTTTTTTGATAAAAATGGAAATTTTTTTTTTAAATCACAATTCATAGTTTGAATATGAAGTTATGTATGGAAAGTATCGAAATAAAAATTAAAACTGCATTCAATTACATCATTTGTTCATTATATTACACTTCAACACAAAATTTTATTTTTTGCTTATACCCAACACTTTGAATTTTCAACATTCATCCTGGGACTAGTTCTCGAGTTTTGATGCTAGAACAAATCCAAAGACAGTTTTAGAGTCCTTGGAACATTTCTAACAAACGTTCGTTCTGCTTTTTTCAGATTTGAATTCATTGAAGAAATATATAGCTCTAAACCCAAAAAATTGTTGCTATTTGAAATTTCCAAAAATTTTGAAAAAATAGAAAAAATTTGAATTTGAAAAAAACTAAATGAGCGTTTGTAACAAATGTTCCACGGGTTCTAAAACGATTTTTTTTGTTCTAGCATCAAAACTGAAGGAGGAGTTTCAATCTGAAATATCAATAAAAATGTACAAAAAACACATTTTTCGTCAGAAAAAAACTAAGGCCTAAATCAGAAAAATCACATAAGTAAAAAAGGTTTACTTTCACAAAAGACATATACTGGCCAATTTTCAAACGAATCGGACGAAAAAAGGTCTCAAACCCGGATGATCCCCTTAAATACATTAGTATTCATATATTTTAGACATGCTTTTTTTGTAAAAAAGGGTCAATATGTAATTTAATTCGCTCACAGAAATGAGAATTCTGCACCAAAGAATCACTAGGAACACAGTTAAAAATGTTTTACAAGCATATTCTGCTTGCAGACGAGTTATTATTAAGTTATTCAAGCTTTGAATTTTCGTCTTCCATAGCAGTTCCGTTGCACGCTTGAGCTGTTGGAGTACGCTTGGGTACTTTGTAATTTATTATTGGCCGACCTTGCAGAGCCTGAAGCCACTTCTAGGATGTTTTAGTTAGTAACACAATACAGGTTATCACCCCAATAATATTAGTAGGACTGGAGTAGTGAATACTAAAATCGATATGCAGTTGACATCAGTTTTAATATGGCGGCCACCGTAGAATATTAGTAAAAGCGTAGGAATGAATACTGTACATTCTAGTATTCACTTTCCCAGCCCCGCAAATATTTTTGGGTGATAATGTTTATTATGTTATTAACTAAAACATCCTAGAAGTGGGTTCAGGCTCCGCAGGTTCGGCTAATAATTAATTAAAAGTACCCAAACATACTTGAACAGCTCCAGCTCAAGCATGCAACTGACTGGAACGGACTGCTATGAAAGACAAAAATTGTGAAGTTGAATAACTCAAAAATAATGCATCAGCGACCAGAATGGCATTCATGTGAAAAGTTTTAAACGTATTCCTATAGTGATCCTTTGGAACGGAATTTTTAATTTCCATGAGTGCATTAAACTGCATATTGACTAAAAAATGTGAAAAAATAAGCATGGTTTTATGGTCACATAAAATAAATTAATATCCATTTCTTAGTCATGATTTTTAGTAAAAAAACATGTTTATTTAGAAAAAACAGCATGGTTTTTTTGGTCACATAAAATGCATTAATATCAATGTTCTTTAGTTGTGATTTTTTCTAATAAAACCATCAAAAGGAAACCATACAGTCAAAGTGATGGCAGAAAACCCGCAATTACCATGAGGAGTCTTGAGAGGAACAGCAGGAGCCACAGAACTTATATACTGATGTAGTAAAAATTCAGAGCTTACTATCTCTACTATGTCAGATCATTTGGTTACATAAAAATAAAATCATAGTAGAGATAACTGAAGAATTTTAGAAAAATAACTGAAAAATAACTGAAGTGCTAGGAAACCTATGTTACTATTCTTACTACTACTCATAGTAGAGGTAGTAAGCTCTGAATTTTGACTTCATCAATATAAGTTCTGTGTCTCCTGCTGTTCCTCTTAGACTTCTCTAGGTAATTGTGGGTTATCTGCCACAGTTTTACGGTATGGTTTCCTTTTGATGTTTTTATTCCAAAAACTCATGACTAAAGAACATGGATATTAATGTATTTTATGGGACCAAAAATAAACAGGCATATACCTAACAAAATTTGTGTGTGTGCAAAAAATAAAAATAAAATAAAAGCACATAAAAAACATGTTTTTTTGCAAAAAAAACACCAGCAAATAAAACCATTTTTTTTGCATCTCTAATCCTCAGTAATTCTGTTTCTTTCATACATTTTCCTCATACTGAATTGTTTCTTATTCAAAGTCTTTCTTCTCATTTTCTCTTCCTTTATCTCATCGGTAAACCACCTAGCTAGCATTCCCTGTACTTTTCCTACATTCCATTCTACCAATCTTTTGATCTGTCACATCATATAAGGTACTTGCAATCTCACCATTTAGGTCATTTACATTTTCACACCTGTTCCAGTTACACCTACTCAATTCATTTCTAAATTCTTTCCAGTTTGCCTTTTTTATATACCAATTTTTTTCACACTGTTGACATGCTGCATTGACTTCTTTCCACCCCAATTGCATTCAAGCACAAGCATTTTATGGTCACTATCAATATCAAAATTATCTTCATCTACAAACATTTCTTTGACACACTCTCTTGCTCTACTATCCACTATCATTAAGTTAATTGTAGTTTTCCATTCCCTGCTTTGCCATGCATGCAAGCCATTTCCTATTGGGACATTCAGGTTTTCAAGTTCATTCTGATCACAGAAATCAACATGGTGACTAGTGATATTTCATTTACAAATTTTACTACTTTTTACTACCTTACAGCAAAAAATTACTACCTTTTTTTACACAATGAATGTTGTCCAAATGTCCAGAGGTAAGTATTCGGCCTATAATGAGTAATTTGAGTCAAGAATAGTGATGCAAAAAAAAACGGTTTTATTTGATTGCGTTTTTTTTTTGAAAAAAAAACGTTTTTTTTTGTGTTTTTTTTGCACACCTCAATTTTGTTAGGTATATGTCTGGGTTTTTTTTTGACACCTAAAATATATTAATATCCATGTTTTTTAGTCATTTTATTGTTTTAAAAACATGAAAAAAAAACCATACAGTAAAAGTGGTGGCAGATATTCCACAATTATCTAGAGGCATCTAAGAGGAACAGCAGGAGCCACAGAACTTATATAGATGGAGTCAAAATTCAGAGCTTACTATCTCTACTATGTCTGATTTCATTTTTATGTGACCAAAAAATCAGACATAGCAAAGATAATTAGCTCTGAATTTTGACTCCATCAATATAAGTTCTGTGGTAAGTTCTGTGGCTCCTGCTGTACCTCTTAGACTCCTCTAGGTAATTGTGGGTTATCTGCCACCACTTTTACTGTATGGTTTCTTTTTTGTTTTCATTACAAAAAAATGACTAAAAACCATAGAAATTAATATATTTTAGGTGATCAAAAAAATATGCTGTTTATTAAAAACATGTTTTTTTTTAAAAAAAATTCTGACCAATAAAAATGAATATTAATATATTTTATGGTACCAAATATAACCATGCTTTTTTTTTACAAAGAATCATGACTAAAAAATAATATATTTTATGTGACCTGAGAAGCCCCATGCAGTTTTTTAAAAAAAAACAAGTTTTTACTGAAAAATTATGACTGAAAAAACATGAATAAAATTATGAAACCAAAAAATGTTTTTGTACTAAAAAATCATGACTAAAAAACATGAATATATTTATGAGACCTAAAAAACCCCATGCTGTTTTTCGAAAAATGTTTTTTTACAAACAATGATGTATAAGAAAACCTGGATATGAATATATTTTATGCGACCAAAAAACCATGGTTTTATTTTATGTATTTTTCATAGAAAATTGTGTCTTAAATTCATGGATATTAACATATTTTGTGTTACCAAAAAAATCATTGTTTTTTTAAACATGTTTTTTTATTAAAAAGTTACTATGATTTTTTTTTTGGTCAGGACTTCTTTGTAAAAAAAACACCCCCTCAGGGTTATACAACTATTGTCAATGGGAACTAGTGCTCCCAGGGGGACAGTGTGAGGGCCCAAGCTGAGAGTTAGGTAGGCCTCCTTTTTGTTGAAATAAAATGTTTTTGTTATGTTGAGGACCACCTTTTTTCGGTTTGTAGTGATCGCCATCAGCCGCACCTCAGTCTAAATTTCTTAAATTATTAAAACCATCTTCTAAAAATTAAATAAAGTTAACACAATCATTCTTAAAATTTTAGATCACTATTTTCATTCAACATTACCCTTAAATCTATTAAAATTTGACCAAAGAAATACTTCGACAAGAAAGAACGGCGTTTTTACCTAGAACCATATCGCAAGTTCATCCGTTTCCGGAAAATTCCGGAAACGCTCGTCCGCTCAAAGCGCATATAAGGCCGGCTTTCCCAGGCAGAGTCGTCATTCTCTTATAGATCCTCCTAGCGCTTGGGCTCCAGAGCGGGCAATTGTAAGTATCAAGTGTAACGATAAGTGTGTATTATGTCTTAACTTTCCTGTGTTGTGTCTTAACTTGTTCCGTGTTAGGGAGCTCTCGTTATTGTGTCGTAGAAATATTCACTATGTTGTCTCTGTGCCAGTGTTAGTTAGTCACCAGCCTCAAGCTCACTGCCCCATCTTTGTCACTGTTTCGTGTTTACTATTCTCCGATGATACCGTATTGTGCTGTCAGTGTTAACCGATGTTGGCATTTGCTCCTTAGATATTTTAGTGCTGAGCATAGTGTTAAGACACTTTGCTGTCCACAGAGATCATCTTTGGTTTGCTCATATTTTGTGTGTTCCAGCTTCTAATTAATTGTGTTCTCAACTTTTGTATTTTGACTGAGTCAGGTTTAAATAATTTTGGAATTCCTCTGCAATTTTTAGTCAATGTTTGAATTCATATCTTGAGAAATGAAGCTATAATAGGTTATTTAAACCAATAGAGATTGTATCTTCTGTAGTCACTCACTCAAGTCAAGTCACATAAATAATCATTCTTTCTTGCTCATCGGAATAATAGAGTATAGAGACTTCACCTTTTCTCATACTTATATCTTAGTACATTAATTATCTAATTACCTCAGTGCTGTAGCTATTATTTTTGGCTGTAGTTCATTTAAACTCAGTTGTGCTGCTGCTTGTAATGTCAGGATAGAGCTTGTGACCAGTTGGTCTGGAACACTGATTCTGGTGTTAAGATGATTCAGGCTGCGACTCGGGCGCTAGAGTTGCGGACTGATTCTTATCACCGGACTCCTGCCATTGTTTATCCTGTTAATGTTGCAGTTTGCGCAGCCTTGCACATGTGTTATGAATGGACTCAATTTATGTGTTCAAAATAATCCAGCACGAATTCCCCTGACAGGATCTGCTGGACCATTCATTCATGCACTCACAAACACGTATGGAACCAAACCCTGACCTCTTAATGTAAGGAGCTTACCTCCTCCAAGTGTTCCCTCCAAGCTTCTCCTCATATTCAAAGTTCGCTATACTGGAAGGCCTGCATCCCTGCAGTTAAGCCGCTTGAACCTTAAGTTGTGACTACCTTTGGGTCGAGGGTCCCTTCCTACCGAGTTTTCCCAACCGGTAGCTACCCCCATACTCATCACTAAATTCACCACTCACTTAGTGTCGGAACCTCCCCACACTTACACCATCATCGACTTAACACACTCCAGCACACGCTTCCACAAGCCTGAGCTGAACGAATCGTCTGAAGTTATTCAACCTCCTCGGACTCTCACCAAGATCGTCTCTCGAACAAGAATCAAGCCTCGCACTTCGGCGTGCAACCTTCCCTTCAATAAATTCCCATACCGGCGAGTGAAACTATTCTCTCATTTTCCTCCGGTGTTGGCTTGTGGTAATTTTTGTTGTTGATTGTAGACGCTTGAAATATTGCGTCCGAATACCGCCTAACTCCTTCTGAGTCAGAGGCCTTAAATCATATCTTTTTGCAATTAAGTGTGCTCTACCCGGAGCACTGGTGACCCTTCTTAATAAGAAGAACATCTTCCTTGTCACTTGATAAATTCCTCGATATTCAACCTTTTTAAATCAAATTCAATTTGATTTCCCCACTTTGGGACAACTTCATACTGGTATACCCCAGAGCTAGATAAATAATCAAACAACTAAGTTGCCGCAGCCATCATCGGGAGGTTTTGAGCGCATGTCGAGGCTGTTGCAGCTGTTGCATGTTGAACCTTGGAGGAGGTAGTGTTCCTTTCCATCCTTTTCCTCTAATTCTCAATAATCAAACATAGTTTTCCTCTTTAAAACTCTTCCCTAATAATAAGTTATTGCTACTGCAGCCTATTCTAACGAATTCTTCATGTTTTTTCCATTGCTACTGAAGCCACCTTTTACGAAACTCTTCATGCATTTCCATTGCTACTGAAGCAAACCATAGGAGATCTTCTAGGATTATTTTTCCATTGCTACTGAAGCTCCTTACTAATAACCTTCGCAATTTCCATTGCTACTGCAGCACCATTGCTGCTGAAGCACAAAAGTAAACAAAAAAATGTCTATGTGCGAAACACTACCTTGCCATCCTGAGCAACTTACGTATGTAAGGGAACTGCCGTCTGTACACCGGTTGTCCTTTAATAGTTCTCCGTGTCCCGTACGGGTACGGAATGCTCAGCGCAAATATTTCACCATCACTTGACTAAGTCTTTCCCGATCTCCCATTTTTTGTATTGCTGCCTGGTCGGTGTGTTGGTAGCCTTGGGGACGCCTGAGGAGCACGCACGTTGACTAGGGTGGTTGTGCAAACGACTCACGTCGCACAATTGCCGTTGTAACCGGCATATGAGTTTTGGGAAGGAAGGAACGGATTTTTTTTTGTAATTTGGCATACTATAAAAACCTGGCATGCGACTTCGCCTCAGGTCAACACCTGTCGAGCCAACGAATTCGTACGTCTTAGTTCGCTTTGAATTTTCTAAAGTCATGAAAGTCGACCAATTCTAGATTCCCCGTTACACCGTTCAAAGAACGCAGTCGGAATCAAGAATTCGGGCGCCTCCATTTCGGCGGATACTCTGGCACCGTATGCCCAGTGATGCTAACCTCCCAGATTTTTTATGGTCCCAGTTCGGGATCCGAGCTGAAACTTTCATAGTCCCACAGTTAACCTTCCACTATTTTCATCTATTTTCTTCTGTCAAAGCATCTTTTGGAATCTCTCCTTCGTATTTCTGACTTGCACTTTACAAGTAACAGCTTCACTGTTACCAGACCTTTCGGTCTCCTTTGGGGGGAGGTTGGCTGTAGTGATCGCCATCAGCCGCACCTCAGTCTAAATTTCTTAAATTATTAAAACCATCTTCTAAAAATTAAATAAAGTTAACATAATCATTCTTAAAATTTTAGATCACTATTTTCATTCAACATTACCCTTAAATCTATTAAAATTTGACCAAAGAAATACTTCGACAAGAAAGAACGGCGTTTTTACCTAGAACCATATCGCAAGTTCATCCGTTTCCGGAAAATTCCGGAAACGCTCGTCCGCTCAAAGCGCATATAAGGCCGGCTTTCCCAGGCAGAGCCGTCATTCTCTTATAGATCCTCCTAGCGCTTGGGCCCCAAAGCGGGCAATTGTAAGTATCAAGTGTAACGATAAGTGTGTATTATGTCTTAACTTTCCTGTGTTGTGTCTTAACTTGTTCCGTGTTAGGGAGCTCTCGTTATTGTGTCGTAGAAATATTCACTATGTTGTCTCTGTGCCAGTGTTAGTTAGTCACCAGCCTCAAGCTCACTGCCCCATCTTTGTCACTGTTTCGTGTTTACTATTCTCCGATGATACCGTATTGTGCTGTCAGTGTTAACCGATGTTGGCATTTGCTCCTTAGATATTTTAGTGCTGAGCATAGTGTTAAGACACTTTGCTGTCCACAGAGATCATCTTTGGTTTGCTCATCTTTTGTGTGTTCCAGCTTCTAATTAATTGTGTTCTCAACTTTTGTATTTTGACTAAGTCAGGTTTAAATATTTTTGGAATTCCTCTGCAATTTTTAGTCAATGTTTGAATTCATATCTTGAGAAATGAAGCTATAATAGGTTATTTAAACCAATAGAGATTGTATCTTCTGTAGTCACTCACTCAAGTCAAGTCACATAAATAATCATTCTTTCTTGCTCATCGGAATAATAGAGTATAGAGACTTCACCTTTTCTCATACTTATATCTTAGTACATTAATTATCTAATTACCTCAGTGCTGTAGCTATTATTTTTGGCTGTAGTTCATTTAAACTCAGTTGTGCTGCTGCTTGTAATGTCAGGATAGAGCTTGTGACCAGTTGGTCTGGAACACTGATTCTGGTGTTAAGATGATTCAGGCTGCGACTCGGGCGCTAGAGTTGCGGACTGATTCTTATCACCGGACTCCTGCCATTGTTTATCCTGTTAATGTTGCAGTTTGCGCAGCCTTGCACATGTGTTATGAATGGACTCAATTTATGTGTTCAAAATAATCCAGCACGAATTCCCCTGACAGGATCTGCTGGACCATTCATTCATGCACTCACAAACACGTATGGAACCAAACCCTGACCTCTTAATGTAAGGAGCTTACCTCCTCCAAGTGTTCCCTCCAAGCTTCTCCTCATATTCAAAGTTCGCTATACTGGAAGGCCTGCATCCCTGCAATTAAGCCGCTTGAACCTTTAGTTGTGACTACCTTTGGGTCGAGAGTCCCTTCCTACCGAGTTTTCCCAACCGGTAGCTACCCCCATACTCATCACTAAATTCACCACTCACTTAGTGTCGGAACCTCCCCACACTTACACCATCATCGACTTCACACTCCAGCACACGCTTCCACAAGCCTGAGCTGAACGAATCGTCTGAAGTTATTCAACCTCCTCGGACTCTCACCAAGATCGTCTCTCGAACAAGAATCAAGCCTCGCACTTCGGCGTGCAACCTTCCCTTCAATAAATTCCCATACCGGCGAGTGAAACTATTCTCTCATTTTCCTCCGGTGTTGGCTTGTGGTAATTTTTGTTGTTGATTGTAGACGCTTGAAATATTGCGTCCGAATACCGCCTAACTCCTTCTGAGTCAGAGGCCTTAAATCATCCCTTTTTGCAATTAAGTGTGCTCTACCCGGAGCACTGGTGACCCTTTTTAATAAGAAGAATATCTTCCTTGTCACTTGATAAATTCCTCGATATTCAACCTTTTTAAATCAAATTCAATTTGATTTCCCCACTTTGGGACAACTTCATAGGTTCACTGATGTCCTGTTTTTCAGCACCTAATACTGTCGTCTTCAAATTTGATCTTGTTTCATAATCTTCCTTCCTTTCTTTGGATCGCATTCGTTGCTGGGTAGGGAGGCTAAAACTAATGACTAATCAAATCTGTAAAAAAACATGGATATTAATTTATTTTATGTGACCGAAAAACCATGCTTTTCGAAAAAAAGATTTATTACAAAAAACAGGAGTGTTATTCAATTTTATCTGACCAAAAAAACATGACATTTTAAAAACTATAATTTTTTCCCAAAAGTCATTAATATCCATGTTTTTACATCATGATTTTTTTGGTAAAGAAAACATGATTTAAAAAAACCAGCATGATTTTTTTGGGCACATAAAATATATTAATATCCACATTTCTTAATCATGATTTTGCTGTAAAAAGATGTTTTTAAAAAAACAGCATGGTTGTTTAAGGTAAAATAAAGTATCTTAATATCAGTATTTTTTAGTCATGATTTTTTTGTAACAAAAACATTCAAAAAGCAGCGTGGATTTTTCGGTCACATAAGATATATTAATATCCATTAGAACCGTACCAGGTCTTAGAATAAAATATCCACAAAGAATCTATTCACTCTACAAAACCTTTCGGAGACTAGCTCCATCCTCAGTAAGTCATTCAGTCAAATGTTTTTCAAAGAAACAGTGAAACTTCATTGTCCATTTCACTAAATTTTACTGAATGACTGAGGATGGAGCTGGTCTCCAAAAGGTTTTATGGAGTGAATAGATTCTTTGTAGATATTTTATTCTAAGACCTAGCACAGTTCTAATAAACATGATTTCAATATTAAAAGCATTCTTTGTTCATAAGTTTCTAAAGACAATTCGAATAAAGAATGACAATTCCTGATATTTACATCCGTGTTCTTTTAATCATGATTTTTTTTTAAAACGTTAATAAAAAACAATATTTTTGGTCCCATGAAATATAATAGCCAAGTTTTTTTAGTCAAGATTTTTCTGTTAAAAAACAATGTTTTAAAAAAAATAGCATTGGATTTTTATGGTCACATGAATATATTTTTATCCGTGTTTTTTATTCATAATTTTTGTATAAATAACATTTTTTTCTTCAAAAAACAGCATGGTTTTTTAGTCACATCTCTATCAATGACCATAAGTAAAGATTTGTTATTAAAACATACCGTTTTGGGAGTTGAAGGTCATTCACATGTATTGTAAAATAAATGAAATATCAAAGCATGAAACTGCAGAAAATGAAAAATTTCATAGAACCATAGAAAACCATCAATTAAGAAGTATGCTATTTTATTTTGTAATTTGACATAAAAACAAATAATGTAATGTGGTCCTTTATCTTGTTGAGTTATTTTCAGACAAAATATTAAAAAAAAAACAAAATATCCACGTTTTTTTTGGCCACGGTTTTTTTTTAAAAAACGGCATGGTTTTTTAGTCACATCTCGAGTCAAGAATATATGCAATACCAAAGGTTCAAAAAAAGCTCCAAGTTTCTTAATGCTTAAAATACTTAAGGACACCGTCTACGTAGAAATCAGGATATGTGTTGATTTTCTGCTTTTATATGCATCTTATAGAGGATTTTCTTGCGCTTCCATTGGTACTTTCCGTTTACGTCTACTCCGAATAGTGCGCCCACCAGAGAGGGGAAAGCGATGGGGGTGGAGTGACCTTGAACCCTCCCCCCCCTCATTATTGGGGGTCAATTGAGCCTGTTTTTCTGCGGGGATGGCATTATAGTTCGTTAATGGGCAACTCAAAATGCTTCCATTATTCAAACGAAACATTCTAACGCTGAGTAAATATTTTTTTATAATTTTTGACAATTTCAGAATTTAGCTGTTCTGCGGTATCTATGATACCGCAGCTTTCATTCATAGCTCGATGACAGCTGCAGTATCATAGCTACATCTATGGCGAGCACACCAATCCAAAGGGCTTGAAAAGAGCTATGAAACAAAGGAGTTGACTTGACAAAAAACGAATTGTGGTAAAAAAAATTAAAAATTAAAAAAATTGGTTGATTTCAAGAATAACACCTATTCTCTTTTGTTGTATATTTTTTCCCAGAGTTCAGAGTTACAGAGCTACAGCAATGTAAATTATACCAATCGAAGGGGCTTGAAAAGAGCTACAAACGCTCAAGAGTTTATTGTAGAAATCCCTGTAGTTCAAAAGATAAAAAAAAAATTTGTGAAAAAATACGTTTTTCTGGAAACTTGATAATTGCTTTCTCAAATGCTACTTCTTCCACAATTTTAGAGCTACGAGAATGGTTTATATACCATTCGATAGAGCTTAGAAAGGTGTATCCACGCGCAATACCATTTTCTGATACATTTATTATTTTCAAAATTACACGACATGAAAAAAAATGGAAAAAAGGTAATTTTTTTTCAATTCTCAAAATCCACGAAAAAAGTTATCAAAATTCCTTATTGCGCGTGGTTATATAGACATATAAGCAATCTAAAAACGAAGTACTGGTTCTTTAACTTCAAAATTGTAGAAGAAGTAGGATTTAAAAATAAACTTTATTTTATCATATTTTTCGAAAATGAAAAAAATCTAGTGCAGATACAAAAATTTTGTCGAACTAACAAATGATCTTTGCATCATTTCACACATACTGTGAAAATTTCAGAGAAATCCATCCATAAATAACGGACTTTTTTGGGTAGACGGTCCCCTTAATGAGATCATCCCAGGCCCCTGATGCTCCAATGGTCATTTTTCATGTTTTTTGTTCGAAAAGGACCATTAGGTAGAGGACTACTCGGTCCTAATATTTTATGGCGCTACGGACAATAGATCCCCCTCCAGGGAGGGGGGGGTAAGGTAAGGAGACCAAAATCTTTAATTTTTGACCCCATATAAAAAGACAACAAAACGGGAAATGAAAAATTTTGTTAGAAATGTTTCAAGGATTCTAAAACTGTTGTTTTTGTTCAAGCATCAAAACTTAATGAGGAGATACATCTTGAAATATCAATACCAGTGAAATATCAATACATAAAAACCAATTTGTTAAATTTTTTCAAAAACTAAAGCCTACATCACAAAAATGAATAGAAGAAATTGTGTTTCATTTCAAAAGTTACATATCATACCTAGTCGAATTTCATAAGAATCAGACAAAAATTTTTTTTTTTCATTTGTTGAAAAAATTTTTTAGGGGTTTGGAAATCACAATTCACAGTATGACTATGAAGTTATGTATGGAAATTATCGAAATAAAAATTGAAACTGCATTCAATTACATACATTTTCCGTTATCTTGAACGTCGACAAAAATTTTTATAATGGCTCATACAAAAAAAAAACTTTCAAACATTCAAACCGTATCTCCTCATCGAGTTTTGATGCTAGAACAAAACCAAAGATAGTTTCGTAATCCTTGGAACATTTCTAACAATAAAGTGAAGACTTTTTTTCCAAATTTGAGAAAAAAGTTATATTGCTCTATACCCATAAATAATTTCTTCCTGATGTAATCATAAAAATCGCTCATCACCGAAATTTTTCTGAAATGTTAAAATATTGCTTCATCTTCTTGATAGAAATTCTTTTAAGATTCTAAAACTGTCTTTGGTTTTGTTCAAGCAACAAAACTGAATGAGGAGATACATCTTGAAATGAACATAAAAACTTACTAAAAAACTTATTTTCCATAAAAAGCTAATGCCTAAATCGAAAAATTGACATGAGTAAGAAGTGTTTACTTTCAAAAAATACATATATTGGCCAATTTTCAAACAAATTGGACAAAAAAAGTTGGAAATCAGGATGAATTCTTTAATACTTATGTAGCAACTGAAGCTTTACTGCAAAAAAGTTACCTAAATTCCTAAGGTACCCGATCCTAAATGGACTCCAAAAAAGTTTGGCCAAGAATTTGTCTTGACATCTTCCAACTATGAGGAAAACAGTTCATCATATGGAAAAAATAAACTGACAGGAAACTAGTAGACATCAGGGGATTGTCAAATCCCTTCACTGCAGGGTAGAATATCAAGGAATTTCATTATGACCAAACACTATGGCACTTCTGAAATACGAGTTTATAAACAATTTCTATCGTACCTCAAAATCTTAATCGGCATCCTAATTGCGAACAATAATAACAAATGGGTTATGAACATGTTATATTATGGAACCAATCACAAAAATGCAAATTTCATGTAGGTTTCCTATATACTTTTAGAAGAATGAACTTTGATTACATGGAGCATCTCCATGCTATGACGACATCCTAGAGGTAACTGAATCGCCACACAGTACAGAGAAGATCTTCTCTGTACTGTGATCGCCATGCCTGCCAAAAGGAACTTCAAAGGAACTAAACTCTTGTTCAAATGATGACACATTTTATTAAAAGATAATTTTATAGCATAATTCTCTATGTATTTTGGACATAAATTAACATCACTGGAAAAAAATTCTAGTTTACAATGAGGTAATTTAAAAAAAAAAATTATAGTTTCAGTAAATCGTTGTTTCCCCAAATCGAAGTGGACAGAATAAACTCGTCTTTTCAAAGGAAGATAATACTGCTCACAATCAATCTCAGGTCCAAAAAACATTTTCTGGATATAATAAATAACTGCGGAAAAGTTCCATTGACTTCATTGCAATGTTTCTATCCTGCCGCAACAACTTGGGAGTGTGAGAATATTTGTCTTGGAATAAGAATTGGAAGGCTACATCAAGTTTATGATAATCAAGACCCTACCAGTCAAATATATGACTTTGAATTAAACATTATTCATTAGGAGGAATTGAAATGTAATAAGTTTGATTCACAACTTCCTCATCTGAAATTGCAGCAGGACTCTCTAAAAGCTAATTGAGAATAATGTTATTTCTGTGCTTACATTTGAGAATAAAATACCTAAATTTATGAGTATCAGGTGCACAAAAGAACAATTACGCCAACTATGCTATACATCTTATGAGCAACTGCATCCACTAAAGACGAAATCCAATAAAACATAATAATTATTTCGTGACAAGTGCAACTACCTATTTAAAAATTTTGGCTAGTTGTTAACGTTTATTCATTAAATTTAAAAGAAAAAGTTCACACGATGTTTTACATTTAAAATAAGCATAATTCATAATAAAATATAGATTATTTTACTAGACAAACATATTTCAATCAAAGCCACTTGAAATGCTTCCACAAGAAAAAATGTAGCTATGCTATTTCATTTTTCCTTGAGATCGTATAATGCATATTTGATACGTAGGAATAAAAGATGTTAAATGTCAACCTAATAATCATAAATGTACAATTTTTAAATCCTTATTTTATTTTTAATACTATTCTCTGATATCACAAGTTCCTAAGTTTGTATCTCAATGTAAGTGTGCACTAATAGAAGTGTTTTCAACAATGCATTGCCACATGTATTACATTTTTAAAATTTATATTCAAACGATTTATGAAACCTTGATTACCGCATTAAATCGAAAGCCATTTTATCATTTTTTCTTAATAATTTGTTCATAATAAAATAGCTCAAATCAACCTTCCATCCTTAAACTAGATAACTTTCAGATCAAACAGAATGAGAAGAAAAAGTGAACTGTTTTTACTATTGTTCGAAAAAAAATTGAAACTTTTTTCTATTTAGTGACAAGTGGTGTATTGCTACGCCAGGCGCGTATTCCTACGCGCGGCCAATCACAGGGCTGCACCCGTCGGCGGGTTGCGTGTGTACACATCGTAATTTGTGTTCACGGATGCTTTGGTGTTCCAATGTGTTTATTTTGTTTAGAATTACACATGCGACGTTTTTTACGTTGTAAGCTGCTCTGTTTGAGTGGCAGGAGGTATTTTGTGGGATCTACTTCCTGACGTATGGAGCGTCGGTTTGTGCGCCGGCCTTGGGATTGTACAATAAATTTACAGGAGTTCCTGTATCAGTTTTCACGTTCGTTGACTTTAAGCTTTTCTTGTTCTTGAACTTAATTTTAAGGATATAAGTAATTGATAATAAACCATAAATAGCCCTTCAAACCTTTAAATAAAAATTAGTGCAGATAATTTAAGCAAATTCAAAAACGTAAAAATTTCTATAACCCTGCTCTAGGCTTGTCTTTGGTTCTTGAACTTTGGTGTACTATCCTGAATGCATCCTAATGAATACACCATTTGAGCCAAGCCGTACTTACCTCGTAAATTTTCTGGATGCAAATTCAGATCGCCTCCAACCTCCACTAAGCAAACATCCTCCATCAACTTTATTGCTAATATAAACTTGAGCTTACTCAGCCTTCGTCTCGAACACCGTGCGGAACCTGCCTGTAACCAGCCCAGGGATGCCGGTGGTCTTACGTCAGCTTTGCTACGCTATCCGTCCCTTCTTCCGAGGACCGAGCGGACAGAAGATGAGAGGCTGAGGCGCCTTCCTTGCTGCTGACCTGCACCACTCACCGTCCACTCGCCTGACTGCGCTTCCCGGCACGTCCTGATGCTCACGAGCTTATTGGAGGTTCGTAAACTATAAGTTTAAGACCAAATACTTGCCATGCCGTGAGCTGGGTACTTAGGACGACGTTTCCCCATGCATTCTTATAACTTATAACTTAAAACGATAACTTACCTTATAACTTAAAACGATAACTTACCTTATAACTTAAAACGATAACTTACCTTATAACTTAAAACGATAATTTACCTTATAACTTAAAACGATAACTTGCCTTATAACTTAAAATGATAACTTACCTTATAACTTAAAACGATAACTTACCTTATAACTTTAAAAACTTATAACGATAAAACTGTGCTAAACCTATGATTAAAATTACATCACGACTAACCGCAACTATCTCCACAGAGCACGGTTTGCTTCCTACGACGGCACTGGCGCAGACCGAAAGTCCAGCGCCCGCCTGTCTACTTGAAGTCCTGCTCCGAAGAGTTTATAGTTTCTTGGTTCATTTAAGTTTAGCGGTTTGTCCTTCTTCCAAATGTCGGACATTTTGACCTAATAAATTACGGCAAATTTTCCCATTACGGAACTCAGCGTATTTCTATCTCCTATAATTAATATTAATCAACCTTTTTTTCTATATGGTGGCCAGTATGGGGAAACGGGTGTTGCCGGGAGCTCAGGTTTGTCGGCGGGTGTGGTGCAGCGGCAGCAGCATTTCATCGTAACTTAATTTCTAACCCTTGCGACTTCCACGCTAATCAATTGGAACTTGATAATCTAACGTACTCATAACTTTGAATTACAGGTATGGCTTCCAAAAAGGAAGCTCTTCCAACAGCGCCTGGCTGTGGCGATCTTAACATCTTAACTAAAACTCGCAAATATGTGCGGCAGCGTGTAACTCGTTTGCACAATACCGTAAAATCTGCTATCAATGAAATCTCGAACTATGACAGATTACTTAACATTTCTAAAGTGACTTCCTTGCAGACAGAGCTGAAGGATTTAGACAAGTCAATTTTTGACTTGCTGCTTTGCAGCGACGCTGCTGACGACGTGCTTGAGACTGCTGCCAACGAGCAGGAGTCTTACGAGGCGCAATTGTTCGATTGCCTGGCCCTTCTGCAGTCGCAGCCCTCTACCTCTACATCTGCGAGAGAGGACGAAGCTGCTACTTCCTCCGCCTCAAACGCAGGTATTGTCAATGTACAGCAAAAATTAAAACTTCGCAATGTTCCCTTGCCTCAGTTTAGTAACTCAAAGGACGAAAGTTTTGAGAAGTTCTTGTTCAATTTCGAGGCGATTTTTGGCAAGCACAATTTAACTTCGTACGAAAAATTTGTGTACTTGTACAATCAAGTTTCGGGCTCGCCCAAAATCTTGTTGAATTCTCTTGATATTGCTGATCAGACGTACGAGACTGCTAGAGAACTATTGCAAAAGGCGTTTGCTTCTGTCATCGTTCAAAAATACGATGCGATAGACAAACTTTCGAAAATTAGGCTAAGCGAATCTGATGACCCGTATGTGTACATTGGTGAACTAAAAACTACAGTTACAGCTTTCAAGAAACTAGAAATTGATGTTGACACCGTCATGGCCTTCTTTTTCTGGAACGCGCTTAACGACAAGTTCCAGAATATTCTAATTCAAATTACGAATACTAATAAACCGTCTCTTGCGCAAATCGAAAATAACTTGTTCGAAGCTACGGAACGCTATAAGAGAGAAGTTGAGCCTTGTGACGTTCCTCAAAGGAGGGACCGTAAATTAACAAAAACTCATCCCACAGTTTCTTTAGCCGTCGCTGTAAAACCGAATAAACAATTCTGTGTCTTATGCAAATTTGATGGCATTAACTCTGATCATAGTCTTAGTAGGTGCTCTACCTACGATAATCCATCTAAAAAATGTGACAAACTGAAATCTATTGGCGCTTGCACGAAATGTTCGTTCCAGAACCATAACGCTGCAAATTGCAAATTTAACTTTTCCTCGGCTTGCCGGACTTGTGGCGGTCAGCACATGACCTACTTGTGCAAAAAAGGCATGCATGAGGCTAATTCTTCTTCATCTTCCAGCGGATGGAGGTATTAGTGGGCGGCCGACAAGCTCGGGTGAACTATCATTTAAATTAGATACGCCTAATGTTCTTCTCTAACAGAAAGCTGCTGTTGCAGTTAAGCATAAAATACGCTCTCGGGTGGCAGACGACACCGTAAATTTAACTTAATGAACTTTCATTCGCCTTCATTTTCAGTGAAGCCGAATCCCTGGCGGGGAATGTACAATAAATTTACAGGAGTTCCTATATCAGTTTTCACGTTCGTTGACTTTAAGCTTTTCTTGTTCTTGAACTTAATTTCAAGGATATAAGTAGGATATAAGATAGAGCACACGTTTGACTTTCAAATGCAACAAACCGCATTGCTCTAGCTTTGTAAATTTCGAAGTAATTCTGAATAATGCATGTATATATAATTTTTTTTCAATAATTAATTTTCTATGGCCTTATGAAAAATTTTTCTTAAACAAAAGTTGTTCCCTCCACCAAAACGCGAACAAAAACACAAACTTTTCCGAATCGTGTCCAGACGTCCAGACTATACGCTTTCAGCGGAGAGAAGTTGTTCGCGAGCAACATGTAAACAAACAATACAGCTTCCCAAGTAAGTTTGAGTTAATTGATGCATATGATTGGTAAATTTAATTTGTTGAGTTAGTTACCATAATTTATCTGTGTGGGCATGTGTGAACAGAAAGTATTAAGAATCGCTGATATATTATGAGAATATTTTGAATACTATCAGTGTTACACTGCGTTTTTCCAGTCATATCCCCGAGAGTTACCCGCGTAAAGCTCATTTTACACTAGCGGTGTGGAGCGACGGTGTGGAGCGACAGTGAACTTGCAATAGCTCCGCCAACGAGAGGATTGAGCGTCAGTGCACACCGACTTGCCTTTACATTGCCGCTCAACACGCCGCTCCTTCCCCAGAGACAGCAATCGTCTCTGTTTTTGTTCTTGGCAGAACAATTTGTAGAATATTTACAGAATAATTTGCAGAAGTAAAAAGCTAATGTTCTATAAAACTTTAATACTGCCCAATTACCTTCAAAAAACATTGTAAATGGAAAGAAAAAATAAAAACCAATTACTAATATCAATGTGTACTTTAAGTTTGATTTGACTCATTTTCTAATGACACCTGCCGAATGTTTTCCGTGTACTTGAAGTACTTTTCTTGAGAGCCATGTACATTGTACAATTTAATTACACTGTAATTAATTTTACGTTTACATATGCAGTGTATATTTCCTTGATTTTGGGAATAGTGAGAGCTGTTTCCTATCTTGGCCTCTCAGTGTTTGAATTTTCATTTTAACCATTGCAAAATTCAGTGTTGGGCAGTTGCGCCGCAACAAGTTGCGACCGCAATTGCGATCGCAACTTTTTCTGTTGCGGTTGCGCCGCAACAATTTTTGGAAAGTTGCGAATCTGTCGCGATCGCAACAATTTTCGACGTGTCAGGCCGCAACTCTCAACCGCAACATCACGATGGTAATTTAATTTTTAAAAAAACCTTTCAATCGAATTTAATACGCATTTCATAATCGTTTAAAACTAAACCGTACTGGGTACAACCCGTCTAGCAAATGTTTATTATTGTGAGTTGATTGGCTGAAACAGCCAGTAATCAACAGAACTAGCTGAAGTTCCCAGAGCGATGTTTCCTTCAAGTGAATTTTTCGTTTCGTTCATCAAATTCAACACTCCAATACCATCGAGCGCTGCGGTCGAACGACTGTAGGTAAAGAAATTTAGAGACCACGATGTGCTCTTGCTTTCAGACTAACATTTTAAAATGTTAACATTTTTGAGAGGCAACGTTGATCGTCATTACATTGCATTAACATTGTCACATTGAGATCATGAGCCAATATTAAATTATAACAGAGGAACAACAAAAAGCAGTAGAATATCATATATTACCGGAGCTTATGCATGGTTCTTCTTTTCACGTCACATAGGCTGTACAAATGTCCTGCACTTTTATGTTTTCTAATTCTTTTACTATATATATACAACTCCTATGAAAATATAGCTACTAGCTGGTACCTTTTCAATATTATTATTAGGAAATGGAATTCATTTTATTGTTCATGCTATGTTTACAAATGAAACGTTTCTTTCAGTATCTTGATAATTCATTCAAGTCTAGTCCACACATTTACTCGATTTATTAATTTTCTTAGCAAAACAATGCACTATTTTGAATATCTTAATATTATTTTTATGCATAGCAATATTTACGTAAAATAAATTGAACAAAATCTAATTAAAATTATATGTATTAAATAAAATGTTGCAGCTGCGATCGCAATTATTTTTTGCGATCGCAAGTTGCTGTTGCGGTTGCGTCGCAACTTTTATCGTGTTGTTGCGGTTGCGCCGAAACATTTTAAAAGTTGCGTGCCCAACACTGGCAATATTATAATTTGGGAAGTGAGATGCTATACTTATAAAAGCAATCTCTCTGGACAATCTGTTTTTATTCCCTGTGAGCTCAACGTTCCATAAACATGGAAATTCTTTACATTTTTCGATTGGAGTTTTAATTTATTCCTTGCTCCATAATATGTAAGCCATGACTACACATGCTCTCTATGGTCTCAAGAGCAACTGAACGCTGTTGACTGGCAGTGCACACCGCCAATTTTTAGCATGCAGAATGTTGGCGCTCCTTACCGTGAGCGTGGCAATAAGGGTCATTTTGCTCTGCTGTGGGCGGAGCTTATTTGGCTGGCGGGATGAAGCGACGGTGTGGAGCGCGAAGACACCGTCAATGTAAAAGGGCCTTAACTCTCTCCGGAGTAACTCTTAACAAGATCCGAAATCGCCACTGTGAACACGATTTTACCATTTTGGGGTTACTTTGGCTATGTTTGTAAACAAACATTGAATCAGCTGATTAACTTGCTCTCTTATTGGAGTTGATTACGAAAGTTGAATTTTAGAGTATGATAATAATAATCGTTATGTTTTATACTGACGCTTAACCCCGTCAATGATTTGATTTGTAGACAATGCTTCACGCTAGGCTAGATATTAAAATATACACCTAATTCTCCATTAGTAGCTTTGTTATATATTGTGTGTGTTTTTGTTGAGAAAGTGATCTTTGATGTGTGAATCTTATTCCAAAGGTTACGAATAATTAAATTCTCATACGTTCTGTTATATAATAGCAATAATTTTATCGCAATTGGGTGCTTTATTTATTTAATTATTTTATTTGTAAAGTTGAAATTTGAATTGTTACTTCGGGAAATGACATGAATAATATGAAAAAAATCTATTCTCAGCCAATGCTGGTTCTGAGGCAATGTTTAGTAGTGGTCTACAATGCTCAGTTATGAAGCTTTTCTCTTGTTCATGAAATGTTTTATTTACAGCTGATGATGGAGAGATCAACAACTAATATAAGATTGAAAGTGCTATGCAGTTGCTGTCAAGATTATCTAGTGCAATAACTTTACTCAAATTAAACCTAATTTTGTTATTTGTTGACGCAATTGATTAGAGTTACTCAACAGGCATTCATAAAAATTATTAATAAATCTAGTTGGGAGCTCTAAATCCTATCAAAATCTTTCAATTCAGCAATGTATACACGTAAATGAAGTATTCTAAATGTGAATTTTTTAGGCTAGCGGATTTATGAAATAAGTAACAGTGGAATTTTCTTGTTTTGCAGGCTTTAACCATTCATTCTCTTATAAATTACTTGAGATGGATGACTCAGAATGTTTTAAGGACATCAGAATCAGTGAGCAGGCATTTTAAAAGCTAAAAAATATTCTGAAAATTTCTCCAACAGATGACTATCCCAACAAGCTTTGTCCTACGCATCAAATTAAATTATCAGAGAATCTCCAAATAGTGTTATGGTACCTTGCTTCAAAAACAACTTCTAGAGAGACTGCGTTGTTCTTCCGGCCAAGTCAAGAGTTTTTTTACAAGCTATTGAATGTAATTAAAACTATCAAGGCCTTAAAAATATCCTGGTCTCTAAATCCTGAATAAAAATGTTATAGACTTCACATGAGTGCAGTACATGACAGTGTCATTCAAGTGGAGTCAATCACTTTCTTTGATTCCACATACTTAATAAAAAAATTGCTCATGTTGTTAGGTGGACAATTTTATCCATTTTCATATCAGAAATGATCTGTGTAACTTACTAGGATGTTTAGGAAGTATAAATTTTGTGAGTTTATGAGTTATGGTAATGTCACGAGAATAGGACCCGTCACCTTCTTGTTAACATTTCATTAACAAGAATATCAGGCTCTCGGAATTGAGGGGTTGGCTCACCTCCATGGGATACATAAACAACACAAAAAAATTAATGGATCTTAATCGACATTACGGTACATATACTAAAACAGAGTGGTACTCACCGATGAGAGCTGACCCACTTACATCAGCGCGTTTCAGTGCGCTTTTTTGCCTCGGTGAGATGGGGTGCGAGCGTTAACGGGGTTTTTTAAACGCCATTAAAATGCTAAAGAATCCTTTATAATGAACACCCTGGTACAAAGCATTAATCGTAATTTACTGGAACTGTAAGTAACACATGTTGACAAATACTACTCTGCCTAATTGACTGGTCAATTTCTTCAAGTGAATTACACACGGAACACATATAATGAAATAAGGCCTGACTGTCGGGTTGGCGCATCCCAACGGCACAATGGATGGCTATTTGACCTCGGTTCACTAGTTCTTTCAACCAAGAGCAGCTTCAGTTCAATCCCTGTTTCTTACACGGTGCATATACTGTCTTTGGACGTTTTATGAAGAAGTCGTGCTTGCAATCAATAGGAGAAAACCGCCCTCCTGTGGAGCAACAAAATTTTTGACAATTACTTTAATTCTACAATTTTCTCATACATATATATGCACATATTCCACATTTAATTCAACTGCTTCAATTCTCTACGTTATATGAACCTATCGTTTCTAGCGGTATCTATCGTAACAAAAGCACGAGCCTTACCCGCCCTGACGACGTTATCAAAAATCTTCCTTTAAACGACCTCCCCGGTATGGGATCTTCTTCCCTCTGCAAACGTAAAAATGTAAACTTTCAATTTTGTTGATTCAAAAAAAATATATCTCAACAGGTTTCGCTTCTCACTTATTTTCCAGAGTATAACATTTAATATAACACCTATTCACCCACGCAGAGTATAACACTTTAGGTATAATAATGCCTAGCCACAACGAACCTTATCGAAATGCTCGCAAAGACTCACTGACTCTTGTTTTTGCATCCTGGCCCAAGTGTTCTTTTGGGGCTACCCTCTTTCCAATCATGACCAATGGTACTACTCTTGCACCTTCTAAACAATCGCCTTCTCTGTCCCATTGGCTGTTCTCGGGGTTGCACGCATCCTATTTGCTGTTAGAAGGACACGAATTTTCCTGCCCATATTTTGCGAAGTGATCTTGAAGTCAAAACCCGTTGGTGATCCAGCTTTCCCACGACTCTACCCTCTATCCTCTACCCTCTACCCCTAGGCCGGGCCTTATGGTAAACAAATTTTGCCTTTGTGGTAACACAACACCGCACTTCTTGTTCGAGCTCTCGAGGTCTGCTTACCAAGCACAACACTAACCCAGCTCGAGTGCCTGCTTCGCTTACACGACACATAAATCTATGTTGAATGTAAACATTCAGGCCTACACTCATGTTAGAGCAACCCACTCGTACAATTGGAATGCGCCTGACCACAGTTTTATAAACTCACAATTTTAGTTCAAGCAAACAATAAATGCGCACAAAATTCGTTACACACAATTACAAGATTTATTACACATGATCAAATTTTTCCTAAATTTTCATTTTCAATTCGCAAAATTGATCGTTCTTAACAGATTCTTGACAGGACCGCCCTCCTATAGTTAAAAAAAAATTGGCCTGACAATTTTTTTTGAATTAGTTTTCAGATATTTATTGAATTCTGATTACTGCAGTCTGTAGCCAACATAAAACACACATGGTAAATTCTACTTAAGCACATTATGTTCTAAAATTAACTACGCAGCAAACAGTGTATTACAATTAAGAATCCTATTCATTACAATCAGCAACATTTTTCTATATTGTCTTGTCTTCATTTACTCGATGTATCTGTCTTCCGCCGAAGTGAAGTACGTCATAAATGTTCTGAGTGTTCACTCCTAATGACATTCACAAAATATTACGGTTACATTTCCTACCCTCTCTAACATCCTACAGTATTGATGATTTTATATCTCGTAGAGTTCAATTAACGCTTGTATGTTCTGTTGTCCAACTCCTTGCCGCTGCTGTTGACGTTTCGATGTTGACTCCTTTGGTATTGCTGACGGAATTTGCTTTCCTTCCATGCTTCTCACCATTTCTGATCACCATTCGGTAGAATGCCAAATCAATATTGCAAAAGAGAAACAGAAATCTAGTTACATTACATATCGCATGAAAAACCACTACTCCCCTGAAATATTTCAAGAAAAGCTATTAGACAAATGGAGTGAATTTCAAGGCATGGAAAACACCGATGATGTCAATCTACAAGTTTCGCTTTTCAACGAAAATTTCGTATCAGCTCTTAACGAATGCGCACCTTTCACTACGAAGAAAGTTAAGCCAAGAATTTCTAAATGGATAACAGATGAGATAAAACATTTGAGCAGAGCTAAAAGAAATTTGCAGCGTGAGTACAAACTGAATAAATCAGACAGTACGCGTCGAAAATTATATAAAGATCATGAGAAGATCCTACGAAGAAAAGTTAAGGAAGCAAAACGGGACTACTTCCACAAAGAACTCTTGGCGGCAAAACAAAACCCTAAAAGAACTTGGGAAATCATTAGAGAAGCTGCTCAGTATAAAAATTCAGACTGCAAAAGCACTTTTGACAACCCCTCAGAAATGGCGAATGACTTTAACACTTTCTTCTCAAAAGTTGGCGAAGATGTTTTCAATGAAGTATCCAGGACAGTTTCAGACACATCTACAGAGGCAAATCTGAGCGATGTTTCATCCCCAAATAGTAGCAACAAGTGGAGACCAAAGCCAGTTAGCGTCATAGAGATACGAAAAATCTTATACTCACTAAAGAATACTAAAGCGACTGGACATGATGGCATAAGCCTCCAACATATAAAAGACAGCTTCCCTGTCACAGCACCCTTTATTCGCTTGATAATAAATACATCTATAGTCACAAACAAGTTTCCCGATCAATGGAAACTATCCATAATTAAGCCATTACATAAATCTGGTGATATCGACATAGCGTCAAACCACAGACCAATCAGTCTCCTGCCTGTTATGTCCAAAATATTAGAAAAAGTAATAACAAACCAGCTCTCGTCTTACATAGACGAGTCACATCTACTGCATCGCAATCAATATGCTTACAGGAGGAATACCAGTACTCAGGACGCCCTTTTAAACATAACAGAAAAAATTTACAATGATATTGACCAAAAAAAATTAACTCTCTTACTATTGCTTGATCTCTCCAAAGCTTTCGACAGTGTTGAGCATAAGAAACTTCTACAAAAAATTTCAAACCTCAGAATAGACACTCAGTGGTTTGAAAGCTACCTACGAAACCGCTCTCGTGCAGTGTGCTTGAATAACAAAATGTCATCAATCATACCAAATAACTTTTGGCGTTCCTCAAGGTTCAATCATCGGCCCACTCCTATTTTCAATTTTCATCAACGATTTCCCCACCATGCCGGCAAACACAAAAATCTCAATGTATGCTGATGACGTACAAATTGCCATGACAAGCTCAACAGCGGATTTAACAGAAACACAAGCCAACGCTGAAAACCTTCTGAGAAATCTGAAATTGTGGTACGACCATAACGGCCTCAAACTTAACGCAAGTAAAACGCAATGCATTATTTTTGGATCACAGAATGCGACTGAAAATTTACCACCATTCAAGCTAACATTTGGAGACGATACAATTAAACCAGTCGATGAGGTTAAAAATCTGGGTGTTTGGTTTGACAAAAATATGACTTTCAATTCACACGTCGAAACAATGTGCAACAAAATTAACGGAACCTTAATGTTCTTTCATCGTATAAAGAACACACTTGACGAAAAATCTAGATTATTAGTGATTCAGTCTTTAGTTTTATCGCGTCTGGACTACTGCAGTCTTGTGTGGGGGGACTTACCTAAATGTCGTCAGGAAGAGTTGCAAAAATGTGTGAACTTCGCCGCCAAAGTAGTATGCAAAGGAAATTTCAATAAATACGATCATGTCACCCCTCTTTTAAGAAAACTCGACTGGACCCCAATACCGAACAGATTCATGATCCAGAAAGCTCGACGAGTATTCTCCTCTCTGTACCTCCCCCAAAGTAATGCAGAGGTGGTAAAATTTTTTCCATCTAATATCCCAAACGAAAGACCAAACCGGAGGAACGATGTTTTAGTCAGTTACCGTTCATCTAACGTGGGACAAAAAGCTCTCTCAGTATCTGGAGCTTTTTTGTGGAACAAGCTTCCCCAGCAAATCAAAAACTCTAAAACTGGAAAAGAATTTAGAGAAAATGTGTCACGTCATTTTGCATCTCTGTCATAGGGCCTGCAGCATCTCGGTGTGAACTTCCCATCTATCAGAAATTTCAATTTTTCCTGAAATTTCTGTTAGAAATTTAGAAACTATTTCATTTTACGTTTACTAAGCGATTCGCATATTAAACTTACTTATTTCTGTCGACAACAATGAGCACCACTGCCGTCAGTTCAGTGCAGCAGAACGAACGTTCTTTCCATAATTAAGAGTATTTCCTCATATTCATTTTGTTATTTCTTTCTCTTTTCAGTATTAATATTTAACGTCCGTATGACAAATATACCATGAAATACATTTTGTGTGTACACCAATAAACAGGTTTATAGATGTGAGGGTTGTGCAAAGTTAATAATGAATTAAATTTTTGGCTAACGTTGTCTCGCTATTTCAAAATCATTCTCGAAGATGTTTTCAATCGATTTTCGGCTGAGCTGGGGGGAAAGGGGTAATTTAAGCATTGCATTTAGTCTTTTTATTTTTATTTTTTTCGTGCGTTCAGCGCACACTAGCACTGAACTTTCAAATCGGAAAAAACTCTAAATTTCTGTAATCAAAATTATTATTTTGGATCAAGGCCTAATCTTCCTATATGTGCCAATTTTGTGAATATTCTCCACTCAGATGTGATATCCGGCCACGATGTTACTCCATTTTATCCCACGTACACATGTCCGTATAATGCTGAAGAGTTGTGTTGCTTCTTGACTATAACTTGATTTTTCTTACAAATTTCTGTGAAGAAATTAAAAAACAGCTCATTTTTATGTTTTTCGAAGTCTTCTCTTCCTTTTAGTTATCTTTTGCGAAAAATTACTTAGGATTACAGTGAGCTCAGCTGTCATTTTCTGTGTAGTAGATGGTAGGTTGCTTCTTTCTTTTATCTTATATATGTATTTTTTTCTAAAATTTTATTTTCAATAAGTAGATATATATTAATATGTGTGTGTACGTGTGTAGGTATATATATGTATCTACATAAATAGATATACATGTTTCTATTTCATTTCTTTACGCAAGAACCATTCGGTTGATTAATTTTATTTCAATAGCGAAATGATTCAAAAATAGATCTAGCACTTCCCCAGAGGGCGTTTCTGTGAATCGGATTAATGTCACATATAATTGATGAAATAAAGTGCAATTTGAGCATATGAACCGTAGTAAAATTATCTTTCTGTCCGTATGTTGTACAAGCTATGAATTTTGATATTGAATATATGTTTGTTTACCCATTTGTACCAATATTTTTTAGATATTTGTCAATCATGAGTGGTAACCGGCTTACACTGTATCTCTATTTTATCCCATGCACCCATGTCCGCATGATGTGGTGAATATCGAGAAGATATGAAATATGTTTTTGGTGGTGATAGGGCTTTGCATATTTTTAGGGCATATTTTTCATTTCTCATTCAACTACCCTTGACAGAGATAGACTATTGGCAAGCCACGTGTGGTTTATCTATTAGTACGCCTCGTATATTTTGTCTATTAATATGCCTCGTATGGTCTATCTATTTTGTACACCTCTGATAGCTTGTCTATTAGTACTCCTCGTATAGTTTGCCTATTATTATCATGCCTCGTATGGCTTATCTATTTGTACACCTTGGATGGTTTGTCAATTAGTACTCCTAGTATAGAACTTTTGTTAGACTACTAGCACACCACAAATGGTTTGTCTATTAGTACACCTCGTATATTTTGTCAATTAATATGCCTCGTATGGTCTATCTACTTGTACACCTCTGACAGTTTGTCTATTAGTACACCTCGTATAGTTTGTCTATTATTATGCCTCGTATGGCTCATCTACTTGTACACCTCGGATGGTTTGTCAATTAGTACTCCTCGTATGGAACATTTGTTTTAGGATGCCCTATATTTAAGAAACTTTTAAAAGCCAATATGTTGGCATGTACCTCATGTGACAATTTGGAAATAAACGTTTTTTCTTTTTTTCTTTTCTTTCTCTTCTGGCATTTCAATAGCTTCACACACGCGTTGAAGATAGGTACTCATTTTCAGGAGGGAGTATTGCGAGTCTAATATCCAGACTCATGACAAATTTCTATACACCACATTAACTGCACGATTTCATTCTGTAAGATGTATCATTATCACGATTCAAATTACCACTAACTCATGTCAAATGCAATGTTTCACTTACATTTTAAGACGCTTATTCAGACTCAATTTTTTAATCAGCAGATTACTCATGAACGCTGATTCGTTGATCAGGCGAATCGGCAAATCAGGAAGTTATATTGATCCGTCGATAAATACGAGTCGAAGCGTCGATAAATTTCATTCAATGCAGTCTCCATTCGCGATAAGGTTCCGAATCCTACGAGGTAATCCTGAAGAATTCGAGGGGTATTCCTGAGCCATGCACGGTGGTACACTGTAGAATGCGTGTCCGTAGTCCTTGATGTTGACGTAGAAGTTTCTGGTAGACACGATATGATGTTCCATCCATTTTTGCGAGTAAATACTCTCATTTGCGCGAGAATTTTGTGGGTTAATATTCTTTGAAGATCGTACGCCTCATTCAAAGCCTATCCGACGTAATCTCTTTTAAATTTTTATTTCACGTATAAATAGAGATGCCTAAAATGCGGCTTCAATATTCCAATGTGATCATTTGCCTAGTAAAAAAAATTCACAGGAAACTTTCATTCACGTTACAGGAATGCTTTAGTAAGCATTCATGTCACAATGCAACTTCCAAATTACTCAAGTTAGCTTCAACACTCAATAATATAAAAGCATTGTTATTGTTTCATTTGAGTGCCCACTATATAAAAGCATTTTGAACGCTATTACATTAAGGCACCCGAGAACATTATCTGCTTTATTTTCGTATCTCCTTCCTTCCTCATGGTGATGCTTCGTCGCTCTGTGGTGCTTTCCACTTCGAAGTATTGGGTACTAATTAGTCGAGAAGTCCTTCCTGGCTCGGTTGCCAACTAACGATGGGTTGGCCGCAAGCCTGACCACGGGCGAGTCAGGCAATTACTTGTGCCCTCCGCATTCTTCTGAACATGGTGCAAAATTTCCAGCTATACATTCGTCTTCGTTGCCTCTCACTGCAACGCTTGAATCTGTGCAATCCTTTTAAATACTTCCAATACAAGTGCGATGTATCCCCTATGTCATGTCGTTGCTATCTCTTCTTCGTTCTTATGAATAATTACTCGTGTCCCACGTGATTCTTCCTTAATTTTGCTGCTTATACGCGACGTGTTTCTGTCATTTAATCTGCTGGCCTATTTTGTGCTGAAGTACTTCCTACGCTAATCTCCCTAGAAATCAATTCCTTAAGTCTGAAAAAGAAATGTACTACACTCTACAGAGTAAGATAAGATTAATTCCTTCCAGAATAAAGGCGGACCTGTCAAGAATCTGTTAAGAATAACCAATTTTGTGAATTAAAAAATGAGGATTTAGGGAAAAATTTTAATTGTGTGTAATAAATTTTGTGCTTACTTAGAAATATCTCAGTAAATCCCAGCAGTAAAGGAGGGTCGCTTCAACATGTATGTTTTTATGCCTGTATGTTTGGACTCAGCAAATGTTAGGTGGAGCGATAAGATGTAAGGGCTCGAACGATGTCTGTTTACATTGTGTGTTGTTTCTGGAGGGGTCTATTTTGTGGTGTTAGCAATTTTTTCATTCGGGCGAGCCCTTGGAAACTTTAGTCGTTCGGAAAAATGCCTACCCATGCGCAAACAAAGTCGCCTTGTGGTCAAACATAAATCGAGACACTTGATCCGAGAGAGGTGGCAAACCAACGGTCGGTTTCGAAGGAGCTTGAGCGTGAGAAACAATGAGGCTAAGAAAGAAATAAAGGCGAGCTACGGGACTACCAATTAGAAAAGAGGTAGGCGGTCGCTTTCGAGGTCCGAAGAAGCCTATAGGTCGAATAGGAGAGAGCGGACAGCCCTCAAGAAAATGAGCTGGACATGCGATGAACAAAAGACAGTTCGACAACCGACGCCGGGGCGCCAAGTATAAGAAATAAAACGCGGGTGTGTTCGCAGTAACAAACGTGCTTAAAGAAATGTCAAAAAAAGGTGGCTATATTGAAAATTATACTAAAGTTTACGCTAAAATATAATCCAGAAATTCTAACATTTTCTCGTTTCACTTGCAGAGAGGAAATTTTACGTGTCCCCTTTACCACGTTCACTAAGGGGAGATGACCAAATCGACCAAATTGTATGAATCATTTGATGGAACGGAGATGCCACACTAGAGGGGAGGGTAAGAGAAATATAGTTTCCTTTGGATAAGATGTTTTGAGATAAGTATTGTGAATTTTCAATGTCATTCAGTGAAGTAAAAATTTGAGATATTTGAGGGGACGTTAGTGACGCGATTAAGGGTAACAAGTTAAATTTTTGTCTTTAACAGGCAAGACGGATTCATGTAATTGAAGAATTGATCTGCTCGGAGGAGAGGGAATTAACGTGCGAAGATACCGAAGCGGGAGCTCCGAAGTTAGCGATTGGCAATAGACTTTCTTTGAACTGTGCATAGGACAGTCATTTGAACTGAAGCTGTGTGGGCTCACGAACGTGAAGGTCGAAGTAATGATCACATCCCGTGCTGCTGGAAGCGCTGAGATATTGTAGGCCTTACAAACAAACAAACAAACAACAAAACCGTTTATTTCCAAGTTGTCACATGAGATACATATGCCAACATATTGGCTTTTAAAAGTTCCTTAATATAAGACGTCCTAAAACAAAAGATCCATACGAGGAGTATTAATTGACAAACCATCCGAGGTGTAAAAATAGATAAGCCATACGAGGCATAATAATCGACAAACTATATGAGGTGTGCTAATAGATAAACTATCAGAGGTGTACAAATAGATAGACCATACGAGGCATATTAATAGACATAATATACGAGGCGTACTATAATAGACAAACCACACGTGGTGTGCTAATAGTCTAACAAAGTTCCATACGAGGAATACTAATTGACAAACCATACGAGGTGTACAAATTACTTGTGTTATGTTTGGGAGTGTAAGTAACATGCGGGAAAAGGCTGGCCAGCCGGAAAAATTCAGCATAGTTATGTGAGGGAAGTCATTTGGCGTATGCTGTTTTGGATTCCATTATTTGATTTGCATCAGTTCGAATACCATTCATTGTGTGTACGCTCATTAATGTTTGTATGACGTATAGCTTGAAATTATAAATGTTAATCATAGTTTATCCTGTGTATCATGCCCCACAATATTAGAAGCGATCAATCGTAACACCACGGAGGGCGCTCAGAAAATGCGCTGCGTAAGTGTGTCATCTACCATCGGTGAGTACAGCTCTAGTTTTAGTATACAATCATTGTTTTTTTCTGTCCTTAGTGACTGTGTTCTTGATACATCCTCACATTGTTGTGTATTGTGTAATGTCATGGAGGTGTGTCATTCCTCAATTCCGAGAACCTGATCTTCCTAGTAATGAAATATTAACAAGGAGGAGAGGACCTTTTTCTCGTGACATCAAGTTACTTGTGCAGAGATTGACAGTATGAATGATTTCAATTAATTATAGTTTCAGAAGAAATAGTATTTGTAATAGAAGGAGAAGATAACAAGCTGTTAAATGTTGGCCCAACTGTGATGAACAAATCAGTAGAATCAAGGGAAATTTTCTATCGCAATAATTTTATGTGCTGTTAAAACTTCATTCTAAGAGTATCTAAAATTTATATGATAGCATGTCATGACTATGTATTACCTTAATATGGGTGTACAAGGACTGCTTGGCTGTTAAAAATTGATTCACTGAATAGGACTGCTACATTTGTCATTGTAATATCAAATTAGAGTGATTGGGAAAGATAATTTGGTCACAAAATATCCCTAAATGGTTTTAAAATGATAATGTGTTTATGTATAATTCAAGCTCAAAAAAATTGAATGGAATGCATATCAGAGGTAAAAAATAGATCTTTGTATTGTACTTGTATATGTTTGAATATAAGAAAGCACATGTGAACCTGACTGTTTGATTGGAATCATCATGCTTTGTCACGTGTGATAGTGTTGATCAGTGTGGGTGTGGAAATAAATTCCCTGCTGCAGAGCTGTATAATTAACAGTAGAGGTACACAAAGGCTCTAACGTAAAGATATTCACACATTCAGTGTGAAGATATTCTACACACATTCAGTGGTAAGGGGGTGTTATCTTGCTGTAATAACTCCTCTCACTTTCCTATATGCATGGCAGTGAGGACAGCATCAAGTTACAGTCAATTTTTTCCTATAATAATAATGTAAATAAGTTTTCTAGCATTCAAATGTAATTTGGTTTTTAAAAATTTTGAATATCTTCGTTAAAGTGTCTCTTCTGTTTTTTTTTAAATGTAATTCCTCAACAAGATACTCAGCTATCATCGATGAAAATCATTATGCGAACTTCATTAGGTGGCTTAAATATATGGTTTTGAGAATTAATACTTTCAAATAGGATAGGAGTGATACCTCATATTTTCCTATCAATAAAAAAGTTCACACGGTTTATGTTGTCTTTTTGGTCCATCTAAAATATAATTCTTCACTATGGAGACGATTGAGGCAATAAACTTCATGAAGCAATGCACTGTTCTATGTTAGAGTAAATAAAGAACAGATTCGGAATAAATGAAAACGTGACTTGTCAATGTTCACTGTAATAATAATTGAAAAATTAACAACGGTAGGTAAAGAGCTATCGATTGAAAGATAAACATAGTCCAATCATTGCAGTCGATCTTCATTCTTCAAGTTGAATTTCATGAAAACCTCAACTTTAATGAAGAAAATCAGTACACATTTTTGACATCTTAAAACGAGCATTGCTAGTTGTCCAGCTGAAACTAATATTTATTCACTTTAGGTCCGCGTAAGACGATACATAACTCGAGAATTGACTGTAACTGGCAATGCGATAGAAATCTGTTCAATTTTCGCTTCACATCCTTTAAGCTCTACAAATTGGATAAAAATCATATATGAACAGAACAATTTACGCTCGGCGTGTCATGGTCAGTTTTATTATTAATTTAAGAGTTTCTATCCACAATAAAGGCAATAAACAAGATTAAATTACAAGGAATTTCTAGTATGGACTATAAAAAAGTCAATGCACAAAGTGTTTTCTAACACAAGATACGCTGCGTATTAAAACAGCAATTTTGAAAAAGGGGCAACGAAGAAATAGCTAAGTATGCATCAGAACTGAAAGAAGCAATATGAACATGAATAATAGGCCTGAATGATAGAACTGGACACTTGAGGGTGCCAGTCTATAGCATAGGACGATCAAATCAAAGTTAACTTTTTACCGTCCAATGCTTGGGTAAGTGCATGTTTATACAGTAGTGCAGCTAGGGGAGAGCACGAGGGATGACAGCATCACAGCACCGGTCCTCTCTTATATGTAATCATAATGCATGATAATAAATGGAAATAGTTACAGCATAGTTCCTCTTGAGTTGGCTGATGCGTTGTATACTTTGTTTAAATGCTACAGAAAATGTTTCCGTTCAAAATTACGGGTCAAAATAACGCACACATAGATTTACAGCCAAGCCGCTAAGCTGACGTTAAGGTAGGTTAAATTAATTTATAGCTTAACCCTACAAGACAGAAAATTTTGGAACAGGAAATTTGTTATAACATTTGTACTCAATACAACGTGATTGCTTCAAACAATAATACAATCTACTAAAATACTGGGTATTAGAGTAAATTTTCTTTATTGCATTGGTGGAGGAGAATGAATGCAAATACTAAAAGCATATTTCTTTCTCTCTAAATTAACACGAAGTATTGTTGAACAGAATAAACGACAGCAAAGTTTCTTTAAAAATATTTTGGAATAAACTTTTGCTGTAATGCTTCGTTTATTAACAATGGGCCCTAATTTTGTTTCCCTTTCGAAAAATCTAAGTTTTAGAAAATCGGTGGAATAACCACTTTACAATGATCGATTTACTGAAAGGGGGTAGAAAAATTAATTGTTCAAAGGAAAAGTTTTTAAAGAAAAAATGATATTCTTCTTCATTTTGTACGTTCCAAAAACCCGGACAAACAAAAATTTAAAAGAGCGACAAATCATCCCTTCAAAAACGTTTGAATAAATAAAGTAGTTTAGTATCCTTTGACATACTTTCCATTTCTTTCAGGGCAAGTATTACTTCTAGCCACCGTTGAACCAGAGTTTTGTGGTTTATTTCAGTTTTCTTTCAGTTCTCAAAACACTTCCTCAATTCGTTGTCAAAGAATTATTACTGATGGAGGTGAAGTTTTCAAAATCAAATATACTACATTGTGAAAAAAGACCATTTTTGGAAAATGCAAAATGAGAAGAATATCGATTTTGTCTTAAAATTTTTCCTTTTGAACAAGTAATTTTTCTACCCCTTTCAGTAAACTGATCATTGAAAAGTGATTTTTCAACCGATTTTCAAAAACTTAAATTATTCAAAAAGAAAACTTACTACATTATAAAAAAAAGACAATTCAAATATGTTAATTTAAAGCAGAGATGTATTCAATTATTAAGTCGGGGACATTTTCACGGGACACCCGGCCTAATAAATCACAGCAAACACTTTTTCTTGAAATACTTCCGAGGCAGTTAAGGTCAGCTCAGGCTAATTTTCTTCAACATCCGCATCAGTCATTTCTACCTCCACCGGTTCCTCGAGAGCAGACAATGGTACTCCTGCTCGTGAGCCAGATGCAGATGACATCCATGCCACTGGCATTGAACCTTAGCAGATGATGCAGCAGCGAGCGATGATATTTTTTTCTAGTAGGAACGTTTACGGTGTATGATGTTGGAGTTGTTTTGTTGGACGCTCCAAGTCAATGACATCTGGTCAATCCCAAGTTATTGCAGTAGAGGCTGAAGGATTTGATGAATCAAAGAGGAATGGCACCTGTACTACTTCCCACAATACACTCCATACATTTGAGATAAAAAATCATTTTGACTGCTCGTACCAGTTGCCTTACAATTGCTGACATCGGTCTTGAAGGCGTGCAGCAACTTCTTATATTTGTTAGAGCATTGCTCACCCAACGTGTGCTCGTCGTGTCGTGAGACTAGCGAACTTGCCTCCGTCCAGGCAGACCCTGGTTCGAGTCCCGGCGCTGGTGGCGATTTTCTCTGTTGGGTATAGGGGAAAAATTCCAAGCACAATACCCCACTCTACCCAGGTGTCTGAAATGGGTACCGGTCTTGACCGGGGGAAAGCGTAATGGCGTCCTGGCGTTAGTTATAAGGCATTTGAAAATCCAATGTATAAGGTGATATGTATCAGGCTTGAAATTGGAAATAAAGCATCCGTAGATGCCTTCATTATTATTTATTTATTTTAACGCTCGTCCAACCGTGACCTGCTGCGAAAAAGTTTCATTTACTTTCCTACAATTAAAAAATTATTTAGAGTAAGGAAACCTGCGCTTGAGAAAAAATAGATTTGCTGCCAAAATTAACAAATGTAAACACTTCTGGAAATGTAGAGCCTAGTTCCAGTTACCTCAGCTACAAAGCTCATTACTAAATGAAAGTTTGATGGAGCGACTGAGCATTCAAGTTAAATCTTGGGTAAGGAACCCATTTTGAGCTTTATTAACTGTTGCAAATTGTAGAAATTTCTTCCTCAATAAAGTTAACGTCAGCCAAGCAGTAAAAATTAAATTCCTACACAAGCTTGATGCTCAACACTGTTTGGTTTCCAATTAACATTCTTAACAAGCACTACTAAAGCAAGGATTCACTATTTATTGTTCACTCTCATATATACCTTAGAGAATTTTAAACCACAATCTTTTTTTTAGCATGAAATCTCAGCGGCTCACACATGTAACACAAGAAATATTTGAAGGTTAGGTTAAAGGTTAGGTTAACATCGGCATCTTTGGGATGCTTTATTTCCCATCAAGCCTGATACACATGATCTTAGCATTGGTTTTTCAAATGTCTTATAACTAACCCTATATATAGGACACCATGACGGTTCCCCCGTAAAGCCGGTACCCATTTCCGACACCTGGGTCGAGTGGGGTATTGTGCTTGAGTTTTCCCTTATACCCAACGGGGAAAATCTCCGCGCCAGCGCTGGGAACGAACCCGCGACTTCCAGCATACAAGTTCAATCCCTTAACCGCTGTGCCACGGAGAGCACCGAACACCGGAGAGCACCGAACATTGAACATACTGGCTAATGAAAGTTTGTGGTAGAGCAGAGAACGCCTCCAAGAGCAAAAATCAGCTGATTTGTTCAACTCAAAACATAATTAATGCCTTGACCTAAGGGCAAGAAGACTGAAAAACATCTTCCTTGTTGAAGTTTTGAAACTATGTGGTTGCGTCTTACCCTTTGATTACATAAAAATTATAGAACTGTTCCTAAATATTTTTGACTGATACCCTCTTTACTTCTTAAGTAGTTCACTAAATGTACGAGGAGCTCACGAGATTCGAACTCAGGACTTAAATTTACCGCGCCAGAACGCTATCGATCGCGCTATCGACCACCCTAAAAGGTGATCGAAGCCCAACGAAAGCAATGCTTGGCACAGTGAAAGCAGGCACGGGTGGTGGTCGATAGCGCGATCGATAGCGTTCTGGCGCGGTGAATTTAAGTCCTGAGTTCGAATCTCGTGAGCTCCTCGTACATTTATTTATTTGAAAAAACCTTGTGGAAGCAGTAGCTTTCCGTACCAGATTCGTAACTGTTTCTGGGGGTGACTTGACTTTGAACTCTCGATACATAAGTAGTTCACTAATTTTATAAACATATTCTAAGAATTTTGTAAGTCGATACATGCCCTTTCAGGATATGGTATATTCAGTAACACTGGTGTATCAGTTCAACTTATGGAAGATTATCCCTATTGCTAATCACAGGTTTCAGCGGAAAGTTGTAAGAAAACTACACTTTTACATTCATCAGTAAAGTACACGGTCGATACTTATGACAGTCATCTAGGCCAAACTCAGGTGCAAATGTGTTGAATAGTACAATAATTTCCTCAGCACCCACTTTTGCAGTGCAATAAGACTACTTTAAACACCTGAATATCGGCGTCCATTGTGTGTGGGAGAATTTTCTAGGCTTCCCATATTTTGCAAGCACCATCTGAGTTAGTAGAGATGAATGAAATAAGAGTTGGGAGAAAGGCGAGTAAAAAATTAAGTCTAACTGCTTACCTGATTCAGATCACAAGCTCTATATTCCCTTTCTTTCTTGTTCTTGTCATCAAGAGGGTGCTTGTTGTTCTACTTAGATGCAAAAGCTTTCCACCTTGCCTTCCGTCCATGCCACTGAAGATTCTGGAATTTCATACGTTGACATGATCATCACAATTAAAGAGGTAAATATTTACCTTCAAAAAATTTGGATCACCATAAATGAAATTTGTTTCCAAGGTAAAAAAAACGAAAACTACATCTATTATATACATAGAACATTTTTCGTTTTTCACCAAGACATGTAAGATGTACAATACATAGAGACGTCTCCAAAGTTTTGATGAAATCCTTTGCACAAAAAGACGAAACACCAATACAAACACTACTCTATCTCAATTTCGTAGTTGGTACCGTTATGCCAAGTCGCCATGTGGGACGAGGCAAAACTGCAGTTAAAACAAACAAGAGATATGTTCAATAGAACAATTATTTTGCATTCAATATTAAAAAAACATTATGAATCAATCAGCTTGAATCATTCAAAAGAAAAAAAGATTAAGGAGCAGGAAAAACATCTTCATGGCTTCAAAAAAATAATATAGGAACAGAATTATCCTAGAAATGCAATTGAAATCTTACATCAGTAGTAAGTGCATTGCCTGTGAACAAATACTATTCAAATTATCTCGATCAGTTCACTGAGAGTAATGAAACAACAAAACATTAATATAATATTAAAATTAAATACATTGCTCCCTACTCCATGAGTCAAATCTATCATTCTCCCTGTATGCACATTCAACAACATTGAGTAGCAAAAATAATTGATACTATGCATATTAAAAGTAAATAGATTACTCCCTCTCTGGGATAAAAACAAATAACACACCTTTAGAGGATTGAAGGCACTGAGGGTCATGATCCAACTGCTGGCAATGGACCTCATACTGCGACTGTAGCCAACGCGATGCTGGCAGGACTTCATGAGCAAGAAGACTTTCCTCCAGGAGAACAGCTTCCTGGTGGTGTACTTTGTGATAATCATTGATGTAAAAAATGAAACATAGAAATTAATTTAGTTTACATCCATCCCAATCAGATGAAGTTGGTGCACAAGAAATAAAGAAAATACTTCATTAAAAGTGAATTGGAGGGTAAAAACTGTCATGGAAGAGTAGTAAAACAATCCAAAGCCCATGTTCTTTCTGTTTTTACAATGAAAAAGAAACATCTAGTCCAACATACTAAAGAATCTAACAAACAAGAACATTCAATTGAGGAAGTACTTTAATAAAAATGTTCTACAACTCCAGACAACGATAAGTAATTGAGCCAACGAGAAGTCTAATTAGAACAGGTGAGAGGAGCATGCGTAATCAGACGAGGGCTTATAAAGACCATTTGAAAGGGTACATTGGATCTGATTCTTTACCATTTAGGGACGCCTTGGTTAAAATGTAGTGTGATGAAAAAATATATATCAGCAACTTGACCTAATACACTAAGATCTATTGACACAGAAAAAAAAGATATGAAAAAGCATGAATGTTTTCTGTTTCCATCTTAGAGATAGGGAGTTTTAAATCATTCAAATGTGTTTTATAGCCATAGGTATCCATCCAAGGCTATTACACAAGTTGAATGATCAATCAGATTGAAAAAAAATTCTCTGAACAGTGACAGAGGGCTGCTCAATGAAACAAGAGATTAATGAATGAATTACAAGATTCAGTATCAATCTCATTACCAGCAGGGGTCAGTCACACATTACAGGTCTTCAGTTCTGAGAAAACTACATTTATTAGCAATAAAAACACAGTTTACTACAAGAAACTCACACAAAACCTCAGTAGTTGGTACTATCAAATCTATAAGGTGGCAGTTAGGACAAAAAATGAAAAGCATCAATTTTTTAAGGGACATTGATGATCACATTCACAATCAACATTTATCCTATCACATAAAAAGAATAGTATCAATCCCAAAAACTTACTAAGTTTATAAGATTTTCTGTATGATACTTTCCTCCATCATAGTTGTCTTAGAAACAGTGCACAATACACCAAGGTTAAATATATGCATAAATGAGGGAAAATCATTATCAAGTCTGAATCCAGGATAACAAAAAATGAACACAAGCCAAAAAAAATGAACAAAATAACACATCATCTTTGTACTTTATCCATGCAACAAACCTTTTGGCTATACACAGCATTTTGGGCTTTTATTCAGCAGTGCTAAATCTGAAGCTGCCAATTCCCTGTTGCTCTGTAGTGGAGAGTGGGCAACCCTTTCCTGCAGGAGTTTCTTTCAGTTTGCTGGATGAACTTGCTGTAGATTCCTTTGGAAATTGAAATAATTAAACTTAGATTGACTAAGATTTAGAAGAAAGAGGCATACTCAAACCAGATATAAATCAATACTTCTAGGCTGATACTGATAAAAGCAAACTCACTTGCACTACTGTTAAAAATAGTGACGCACAAATTCATTTGTTATATTATTTTATAGTAATATACAAATTTTGGGGATTTCAAGGATGAAATTTGATTTCTCTAATTATATAATCAAAATCTTTAAATGCTCATGTATCAACAGTAATCTTCTCAGAAGTTGATGCAATCAAAATTATTGAACTCTAAAAATAGTGACTCACAAAGGATAGGTTTGAAATGCAAGAAATTATTGGTATTACAATTTACTTACTATTAACATTTCTATTATTATTATTATTTTACTACTTCTTATCTGGTCTTCACAACATCTGTTGAGCTGAAATTTACCAAGTGATGACTACAGCCCGAAGTGGAAGTTTCTTTCTCATCCTAATATCAGTGACTACCATGTGTATGAGCTAGCCAGCTTAGTGATGGTGACTGTACTAATAGTAAAATAAGTTAAAAAATAAGCTGTTAAAGGGTTAAACTAGCAATTGATGAATATCATTGTTCTATTGTATTCCAGAATAATGGTTAATAATTAATACAGAATTGAAAATTGCGGAGCAGATTTCAAGTTTGGTGAAATAATGTTTTGAGTGCAGTGAAACTACTTTTAATCAGCTGAACATACTGCAAGCATTTACCAAACACATTCATCAGTATTTTTGCTATCACAGGAGAACATTAAGACTGCATTATCATGACTAAACAGAATAAAAAGTTTGAATTCACTTAGAGAAGTTATTAAACATAAAAGTTGTTTGCTTTTTTCAAAGTTAAAACTATATGAGAATAGCAACTATGAAAATAATTCAATGAATGTTTCAATTGACTGACTATTTCATTAATTTGGACAACATATTCAAAATAGTGTTAACTTTTGCAACAGCAAAATTTTCAAAGTGTTCTTTAAAATTTGTAAAAATGAGCAGGATACTTCATTTGAACAATTTAATGAAGAAACAATGAAACATATATGAAACATCCATAATTTTTCAAACTAAGATGCTTTCTTCAAGAAATGATAATAGTGTTATGCTACACTCAGCATGAATGCTATCATCTACTTACATGACTCATAGAAAAATCAATCATATAAGATGTTATAAAACATTTCCACGATTTTCAAAGCTGTAATGAAGTTATCTTTCACATGTATTTTTCATTAACAGATAATGAACATAAAAAGATGTTCTACCCTTAGGTGACTAAATTGTTGTCAGGAGAGATAAATTGAAAATGCATTGAATTAAAAATAGATAAACAATATAAGAATTAAACCATGAATATTCAGCCATAATGTAAAATTGCAAAAATCATACCTCATTTCCAACTTACTTACAGTGTAAATTTTACTAAATTGTACTGCAAGTTAACATGGTAAAAATGTGTACCATGAAGTGCATTTCAACAAAATACGGTATATGGTTAGGAGAGGACCATAATCAATTATCCACTTTTCGGTGCCTAAACATAGTTAATTACATATAATCAAACAACTTTTCTTCCATGCCCTTTCCGTCGGAAATACATATTTAACAAGTTATGGCGGTAAATTAGTTAACGTAACTCTAGTGTTTGAAGCGGAAAGTAATTCGAGCGCATGGGATGGCAACACTACAATGGACTTTTCCTTCCGACGCGCTCAAATGATCAAGCGCATTTCTGCCATCTAAGACCAAAGCTAACATACCGCTATAACTCATTTTTGGGAAATAATGTCTATTAAACCTAACCTTTATTGTGTTATTACCTAAAAGATCCTAGAAGTGGGTTCAGGCTCTGTGGGGCTGGCAAAAAATAAATAACAAAGTATTCACACATCCTCCACCCAAACTAAACTTACCACTATAACTCGTTTAATACTAATATGCGACGGAGAGTGCATAAAAGAAAAGTTGTTTATTTTGATCTAATTAGCTATGTTTAGGCACCGAAAAGTTGAAAATCAATTAGGCCTATGGAACTCTCCTTAACATTTGCTATAAATATTCAAACAAAATCATATACATATTGTTGAACTTGCACGCTTACATGACATTATTATCCATTGTGAGAGAAGAATGAACAGTACATAAAGAGATGCTTTGATTAAATTAGTACCGCTCCAAACCAACAGGATGGAGTTGGTTCAGCAATAACTGAGTAAAAATAAATTTACAAACCTAATTTTTATGAAAAAATTATAAATATATATAGAAATTTTTAAAGTAATACCATTACCTGAATGATTAAGTTTATATATAATGAGAACTACTCAAATTTTGATGACAAAAATGAAAGTATTTCTCATAGCCTTGCATCAAATGGCATAAAAAACCCTCTTTGTGCATGTTTACTATGTTAATTTCAAATACCTTCACATCTTAATTATAAAAACTCTACACAACATACTAGAAACTATCTTAACCTTCCAACTTTATCCTATTTGATCACTCATCTTCAAGTAAATGTTAAAATTACACCTTGAGTGTTTTTTCTGTTTCTTATGTTAATAGATATTAATTGTTCCAGACGTTTCTCTTGGAAGCAGTGGTGAACTAGTTCCTTATTTTGTACGACTGTTTCCATGTATGAAATCTCAGTAAATAGTATTTTCTTATTTGTTGCGGAATATTTGTTGCTAACAGTACAAATGTGATGTTTCACAATATTACTCATATTAGTATTACTTCTTAGAATGTTCGAGAAGTTTAATGTCTAGACGCAACGCGCATTAGTTTATAGTCTGACTCGACAGTCGCCGTCGGTACTCATTGCTGTTAGGATGTGCGGCTCTTGCACTATCCTCCTGTGTTCTGTATTAGTTATCCTCAAATAAAGTTCAGAACTAACTTCGTCGTCGTCCTTGCCCCCATAATTCTAACAATGGTTATGGGCCCAGCTATGCAATGCTGGTTTAAATAAAAGTTGTCTCTGTGAGCTCGTCTTTGAAGAATTTAAATCGCGCGGCGGTTTTTCGAATCGCGTGTGACGGCAAGTCAGCAGACGACTGCAGGCAGACAAAATGGACGGCAAGGCGGTCGGCATTGTTCCGCTGAACGACAGGAGCTATGCTACTTGGAAAATTCAAATGAAAATGAATCTAATCCGAGATGATCTTTACGACATCGTCGATGGCAGTGAGACGGCACCTGGTCCTGGAGCTGATGAAGCGGCTCGACGTAAATTTAAAAACCGAAGAGACAAAGCTCTCTCAGCAATTGTGCTTGGAGTGGAGCCCAATTGTTGTATCTTCTCGGCAATCCACAAGATCCCAAGGATGTGTGGGAAAAACTTCAATCCACGTTCGAGAAGAAAAGTTGGTCCAATCAACTACGTTTACGGAGGAAACTCCATAATCTTACTCTTCAACCTGATGGATGCATGCAAGAGCATCTGAAGGAGTTGGTGGAACTCTTTGATTCCCTAGCAGTAATTGGTGACGAAATCAAAGAAGAACTAAAAGTTATAACTCTTCTTGCCTCGTTACATGAAAGCTACTCGACATTTGTTACAGCGCTGGAAACTCAAGATAAAGTACCAAGTTTGGAATCTGTGTGTGAAAAATTGATCAATGAAGAAAAGAAGATCAAAGTGGTGTCAGGAAATAAAGTGTTACTATCTAAAAATAAGACAAAACTCAAATGCTTCGAATGTAATAAAACTGGACACCTGAATAAAAACTGTTACAAGTTATTGAATAGAATAAAACGTGAGAAACAAAACTCATCTGCAGTTGCTAATGAAGCTGGTGAATGCAATGACAAAATAACATTGTTTGCACATGCATCGGTCATGAAAGACTTTGGAAACCAAGACTGGTTGATTGACAGTGGTGCAACTCAGCATATGTGCAATGACAAAAACTTGTTTGTGAGTGTTGAAAAACTCTCTTCACCAATTAAAGTAGAAATTGGTGATGGCAGATTCATTGAAGCCATTGGCTCTGGTGATGTTCATCTATCAGTGAAAGCCTCTTATGGCAAAGTGAAAAATTGTGTTGTAAAAGATGTGTTACTTGTACCTGAGCTAGCATTAAATTTAATTTCTGTTTCTCAGATGTCAAATTCTGGCTTAGTAGTGACTTTCTCTAACAGCTCTTGTCAGATTTGGAGAGACAATCAACTTCAAGTTACTGGAAAAAAGAGTGGTAAACTGTATCTGTTGTGTACTGTCAACTCGAATGAAACTTGTGCTGCTTCTAAATGTGATGACAGAAGTCTGTGGCATTTTAGGTTCTGTCATTTAGGCAGTGATAACTTGAAAAAGTTGGTCAAGTCAAAACTGGTCAAAGGCATTAATTCATTTGATTTTTCTTTGACTGATGATCACATTGAATGCAAAGATTGTCTTTCTGGTAAAATTAAGCGTCTCCCTTTTGATGTTTCTGATAAAATTAGGAAAACTTCTCCACTTGAATTGATTCATTCTGATGTTTGTGGTTGCATTGAACCCATGTCTTTAGGTGGAGGTAATTACTTTGTGACATTCATTGATGATGCTTCTAGATATGTGTGGGTGTATGTTATTAAGAACAAAAGTGATGTATTTTCTGTATTCAAAAGTTGGAATTCACTGGTTGAGAAACAGTATAACAAAAAGATCAAATATCTGCGCTCTGATAACGGAGGTGAATATTCTTCCAATGAATTTAAATTCTTCCTGCAACAAGAAGGCATTGTTCACCAAAAAACTGTTCCAAAAACGCCTCAACAAAATGGAGTTGCTGAACGTATGAATAGGACTTTAGTAGAAGCTGCTCGATGTATGCTCTCTGAGTCAGGCTTATCTAAATCTTTCTGGGGTGAAGCAGTTTCAACTGCTGCCTATGTTAAGAATAGAAGTCCAACTGTTGCCCTCCAGAACATGACTCCATATGAATCTCTCAATGGACGTAAGCCAAATGTGCAACATTTCAAAGTGTTTGGTTGTGTTTGTTATGCTCATGTTCCTAGAGATGAAAGATGTAAACGTGATCCTAAGTCAAAGCGTTGTTACTTTGTTGGATACAGTTCTGTGACAAAAGGCTATCGCTTGTACGACCCAGAGTTAAAAAAGGTGTTCTTGAGTAGAGATGTTTTCCACGAAAATGAATTTGTCCAGTCTCAGGAGTCAATTAAAAATAAGGTTGAAATTCAACCAATATCTGACTCGAGTTACTCCGAGAGTAACACTGAAATTATCACTGATAAACTGGAACAGGAAAACCAAAATAATCTAGAGCGTAACCTAAGAAAATCTACTAGAATAAGGAAAGAACCTGAACGTTTTGGCGAGTGGGCGTGCGCCTGTAAAAATGATGATGAACCTTGTACTGTGAAAGAGGCTTTGAGTAGCCCAGACGCTGCTAAGTGGAAAGAAGCTATGGAAAAAGAACTTGCTTCTATTCAACTAAACAATGTATGGTCTCTAGTTGAACCCAACAGTAATCATAAGCCAATCAAGACTAAATGGGTGTTTAAGAAAAAGATTAACCCTGAAGGAATTATCTGTTCCTATAAAGCACGTCTGGTTGCTCAAGGTTTTTCACAAAAATAAGGAATCGATTTTGAAGAAACGTTTTCTCCTGTGACTCGTTTTGAAAGTGTTCGAACTGTAATTGCTTTAGCTGCAGTCAACAATTTGATGATACATCATATGGATGTAGATTCTGCCTTTCTGAACGGTGAAATTAAGGAAACCATTCATGTCACTCAGTCTGAGGGCTTTGCTGTTTCAGGCAAAGAAAACCTTGTTTGTAAATTAAATAAAGCACTGTACGGTCTAAAACAATCTCCAAAGTGTTGGAACTCTACTTTAGATAACTTTCTGAAGAAACATGGTTTTGCCCAAACTGACAGTGACTCATGTATTTATACTAAAATTGTTGCCAGCAAATTGACCATTGTAGCCATCTATGTGGATGATATAATTGTTGCTGGTTCTTCTCTGAAGGATGTGTGTAAAATTAAAGATGTATTTGCGTCTAACTTTAAGATGAAGGATTTAGGAGAGTTGAAATATTTTCTTGGAGTCAAAATCGATCAAGCAAAAGATAAAATCTCTTTGAGTCAATCTGCTTTCACAAATTCTTTACTAAAGCGATTTGGTCTGGAAAATGCAAAACCTGTGTCTACGCCTGCTGATGTCAATGTATTGGAAAAAGCTAGTGAAACTTCTGAATTGTTTGATCAGAAAACTTTCCAATCTGCTGTTGGTAGCTTATTGTATTTAGCTTGTAAAACTAGACCTGATATTAGCTTTGCAGTTAGCAATGTTGCTCGACAATGCTCACAGCCCACAAAACAACATTGGTGTGCAGTTAAAAGAATATTTAGATATCTAAAAGGCTCAAACAATTTTGGCATTGTGTATCACCGAAATAATAAGAACAAATGTGTTGGTTATGCTGACGCTGACTGGGCTGGCGATAAAAATGATAGAAAATCTACTTCTGGCTATTGTTTTCTGTACGGTTGTAGCGAACCTTCGGCACGCAACTCAGTATAAATTTCGGAAATTCTCAAAATGATCATTTAAAAATTCAGTAAACAAATTCAACCATTAGAATAAAATTTCATTACGAAATTAATTAACTTCTATCCTCAATTTTATTAAAATTGTGTACTGAAAAATTCAATCTCTAAGAAATCACTTTCGAGTAGTAACGAAACCTCCCATGTCACCGTGTTGGCAACATTTCACCCGCACAAGCGTCACTTGTTTCAAATCATTCAAAGTGTGTACATCTCGGTTTTCTTCTCTGGTGAGAATTATATTATTGTGTGTGCTTATGCTGTTCTACGGGTAACTACATAATTGATACGAAACTTGTAAATAATGTGTGTGTAATATTAAGTAGGTTATCTCAAATTACCAACTGTGTTTAATGTGGATTTAGGATCTTGTCCAAGAAGCAATTCCTAAGATGAAGTTTCAGAATTTGACCAAACATAACCGGCTGGACTAGCCAGGAAATTATACTTTTTAGGATGCATACTAGTAACCTAGTTGCTATCATTGTGTCAATTTTTGGTTGTGTATTTTGTGAATGTGTTTTCCAGCTTCTGATTGATCTTGTGTTCTCAAGTGCTGTATTTTTAATCAAGTTAGGTTGTGAAGCAATCATAAATCAATTTAAGTCTTACGGCTGTATTTTTCTTGATGATGTTAGGCTATGCATCAATTATCATCTTCTAATCTTTACAGCCGTATTTTTCTTTAGGAAGTTAGGCTTTGCATCATTATAAAATTATTTCATTTCCCACAGCTGCATTTTAATTAAATTAGGTTATTGAATCAATTAAAGACTTTTGTAGTTTCCATTGCTACATTTTTAATTAAGTTAGGATTTGAATCGTTTACAAATATTTTTCTAGTTTTTCAGTCAACGCTAAGCTCACTTAGAGTCAATCACATAAATAATTGTTCTTTAGTCTTGCTCAAAACTATTCCCCTACCTAATTGCGTGCGACAACGCATAGTAACCGAAGATTTGTATTTTTAACATAATCACTGTAGTAACCATCTTTAACTATTGATTTTGGTAGGCTAATTTTGTGTATAATAATGTTAGTAACTAGTAGGTGCCTGATTCAGCTAAATTAGGGTGATTGTGCTTACCTCTGAGAAATCTCTGAATAATCTAAATTCCCAACTCCTAGAAATTTTAATCCAGAAATCATCTAAGTCTCTGGTTTGGGGTTATTTGTTAGTTTAACCGGCAATTGCTTGTTGTCATTTGTGTTACCTATCCCTTTTTACCTCCTGTCAATGTCGGCTACCTCCAGTGGTTGTTGTTCAATATAACTCATAGGATGCCCTAATATTATTCTGATATGCACCCTCATGATCATTGTTTTCTAAATCCTTCTTGTGCTCTGAACTTCCTTCTTAACTACGGGTCTGTGCGCTTGGTGCATAGATTCCGCGTTCCCTCTACCCTTTACTAAATGGTTCTTCCTCCGTCCTCTCCTATGACACCCTTCGAGTACCAAATCAGGGAGACTAGGAACTTTCTCATATATTAATAGGAATAATAATCATAATAATTAGGCTGTACGTGCCCTCTCTGGCACGGTTCCTAGCTTAAGTCAATTAATCTTCTTGACAACTTTAGCCTTAGTATGCTCAGTGCAGACAGCCCTCGACTGTTGCTTAGTGTAAATCGATCTAAGAAACTAATACCAATCTTAAAGCACTCATTGTAAATAGGCAACAGCCTTGATTTGTAATCAAGTTAAACCCCACTTACGTTGCCTAACCATTAATCTCGTGGACTAATTGTGCTCTCCATGTCGGAGACAGTTAGAACACGCCGTGTCACGGCTAGTAGTCTTGTGGATTAGAAAAATGGGGAAAAATGTTACCTATGGAATTTCGTGATTGTCCATACGATGTACTTGTTATTGCGACTGCCTCGGCCGTATTCGGGCGCCAGAATTACGGGCGGGGCATCAGCATATAAGCCTCTATTTGAGACAATTGTTGTAAATTAGCAGGAGTTCGCAGCCTGGCCTGTGTAACGACTGTTCTCACCTTATGTTATCGTGCTTGAACAAGTAACCCAAGCCCTACTCCCATACAGAAGAACCTGCGAGGCCGACACACAAACACCACCAACAACCCTCTATTAACGTTCCTCAGATTCACTTGAGAGCGTCCAATTAGATTCATTCGGAACGTTCTCAGATCCACGTGAGACGTTCCCAAAATCTATTCAGCCAAACAGCTACACCTCATACAATTAAGCCACAAGGCTCACAGGCAGAAACCCAGACAGGGACTGCCTCTTTCTAAGATACCATCCATCCCCAATTATCACCGCACCTGCGGATAGTTACACCCACAAATACATTCTCGCCTGGATCCACCACGGATCCCCTCGAGCCACGGCACCGGCTGGCACGTCACCTGACTGGACCCGGACCTTCTTCCACAAGAAGCGGATCCACCTCCCAGTGGCCGTAGCCACGGCACCCAGAGACTACCAATAAAATTTCATAAGGCGAGAAGTTGAAGTTCAGTCATTATCCTACAGAGAACTCACTCGTGCAAGTCGAAAAATAGGTGCCAGTAATGCATCCGAATACTTAATAACCTCTTTCTGAGGACAGAGTCAGTGGCCGTAATTAATTCATTTTGCAATTCATTGTGCTTTACTCGAGCACTGGTGACCCGCCATTATCAAAAGCACATCTTCCTTGTGAAATCGAGAAATTCCTCAATATTCAACCTTTAACCTTCAAAATTAAGATCATCAAACCATTCCAACCGCACAATCTCAAAGCTTTCAATTCAAGTCATTTAAATCAAATTCAATTGTTTCCCCCACCTTGGGAAAACTTCATACTGGTGACCAGAATTCTTACCAGAGTGGTTGTTTTTTCACTTGCACGAGTTGTCCTTTGTGGGTTTGTGAGCGCATGCCAGTGTTGTCAACTTCTGTTGATGGTTGTCTTGAAAGAGGTAGTACTCTGCTCCTCACTCTTCAGTAGTCAAAGCATTCCTCTCTAAACCCTTCCCTATTAATAAGTTATTGCTACTGCAGCCTATACTAACAAAACTCTTCATACATTTCCATTGCTACTGAAGCAAACCTTAGGAAATTTTTCATAGGATTGTTTCCATTGCTACTGAAGCTCCTTTATAACAACCTTCTCGATTTCCATTGCTACTGCAGCACCATTGCTACTGAAGCACAAAAGTAAAATAAAAACTTGTACGAAACAAAAGCTATTGCAACGCGCGTTATCAATAATTCTTGGGGAAATATTCGGGAGCAAGTATGTCTCCGAACGACAGAAACGACAGTCAATTACAGTGCGTCAAACTGACCCCACTCTCGATTCAGAGTTTGGATTCTTGGTTCTTCCAAACCGAAGGCCACTTTGAAAACCTAGCCATTTCGTGTGAGAAAACTAAGTATTATGCACTACTGAGGGCCATTCCCGCGACTATCTTAGACGACCTTTCAGTCATATGCGATGCTAACGCGGAGAGGCCTTACTCCACTCTCAAAGATCATATTTTAAAACGATATATCAAAGATAGGGACCAAAGAATCCAAGCTTTGACGAGTAACCTTACCACCTACATTAGCCAAACACCGTTAGAGCTTCTGAAGGAAATGAGGAAACTCGCGAAGGGCGTGATGGATGACAATACCCTTAAGGCATTGTACATCCAGCGCTTGCCCGCGCGGTTGCACCCATTTCTCCTCGCCCCAAACTCTTCACTTAACATAACCGAGGTTGCTGAATATGCAGAGAAACTCCTCGGATGCGAGACCTTGGCACAGAATAACTCAGTCACAACTCCAATAGTCAGTCAGACAAGTGTAAGTGAGACCGACGGGCTGTTGCGAGCATTAGTTCAGCGAGTTGGAGCGCTAGAAGTCGCCAACCAGCAAGCCGAACACACAGATAGAGTGCATGTGGTGGCACGTGAGAACGCGTCGGTTCAGAAGGTTGTTAACCATACAGATACCGTTCCCTTTGACAGAGTAAATAGTAGGAATCGTTCGTTCACCAAGCGTCAAGGGCCCGCTAGACCAGACACCGGTCATGGTCCAAATTCACGAGAAAATTTGCAAGAGGAACTGTGCTGGTTCCACAGGCAATACCTGCATAGGGCTCGAAAATGTGAGGGGGAACAATGCCCGATGTTTGCACTTCTACATAAAAAAAAACGGGTACAGCGCGGCGTAAGAGCGAGTCAGACGCCGTCGCTTACTAAACCGATACTGACTCGATGCCTCACAGTTTTTGACCCCTTAACTAGTATTAGATTCCTAATAGACACGGGTAGCGCTGTGAGCCTTATCCCGGCCTCCCAAATAGAGAAACAGGGTATGGGAACCCCGAGCCTTAAAGCCGCGAACGGCTCACCCATCCTATGCTACGGCACAAAGTCCCTTACTTGTTCCTTGAATCTCAAGCGTTCAATGGAGTTCGTGTTCATAGTGGCGGACGTGGACACGGCCATCATCGGCGCGGACTTTCTGCAGAGGTTTGCGCTCGTGGTGGACGTGAGAAACAGATGCTTGTTGGATAGCGAATCCAGTGAAAGAAGGGTCCTCCACTCTGTCAATATGGTGAACGTTACAGCAAGCGTGACCCCCAACGTCGCTGTCACTTGCCCATACGAGCAAGTGTTGGCAGAATTCCCTACCCTTGTATTACGTAACGTAACTCCTAATCACAACACGCTCACGGAACACTATATTGAGACGAGTGGTCCGCCCGTTCACGCTAAAGTAAGGCGTCTTCCCCCGGACCGGTTGCTGGAGGTAAAGTCTGAATTCCAGCGTATGATAGCTGACGGGACAGTTCGCATCTCAAAAAGTCCCTGGTCTAGTCCTTTGATTCTAGTGGCCAAAGCTAATGGCGAGACGCGCATCTGTGGGGACTATAGGATGCTTAACTCAGTCACCACACCCGATATATTTCCCATTCCCCTATTGCAAGACTTCACTGCGAATCTTGCAGGGGCAAAAATCTTCTCTAAAATAGATCTCAAGCGTGCATTTAATCAGATTCCGATGCACGAGAGTTCTATACAAAAGACCGCTGTGTGCACGCCGTTCGGTTTGTTCGAGTATCTTCGCATGCCATACGGCTTGCGGAATGCTCCTCAAACCTTTCAGCGTCACATGACGGAAGTCCTTTCCGACCTACCCTTTTTGTACTGCTATCTCGATGATGTGCTCGTGGCCTCGGGGATGCCTGAGGAGCATGTGCATCATCTGAGAGAGCTGTGCAAACGACTAGCGTCGCACTCACTACTCATCAATACTGAGAAGTGTGTGTTGGGAGAGAAGGAATTGACTTTCTTGGGTCATCACATTAGCGAGAGAGGAGTGAAGCCGCTTCCCGAAAGAGTGGAAGCTATACGGAATTTTCCAAGACCCACTACTCAGAGACAGTTGCGCAGGTTCTTAGGATCGGTAAATTTTTACCACCGATTCCTGAGGAACTGTGCAGAGACCCTTGCCCCACTCACCTCTTTGATTAAACCTAAGAAAAGAGGCAAACCCGTTACGGTCGAGTGGACTGGGGAGGCAGAGAGAGCGTTCGAGCTCATCAAAGAGAGACTCGCTACTGCTACAGAATTGGCTTACCCACACCCTAAGGCAGACTTCAGCCTGCTGGTGGATGCGTCGAGTGTAGCGGTCGGTGCTGTTTTGCAACAAACTGTCAATAATGTCACTTCGCCGTTGGCGTTCTTCAGCCGCAAACTCTCTCCCACCGAACAACGTTACAGCACGTTCGGGAGAGAGCTTCTGGCCATATACTTAGCAGTCAAGCACTTTCGCTATACACTCGAAGCCCGTCAATTCATAATTTACACAGACCATAAAGCTATAATCAACGCAATCCGAATGCCTCCCGAGCGCCATTCCCCTAGGGAAAGCCGGCACCTGAGTTTTATCGCGCAGTTCACGAATGACATCAGGCACATAAAAGGCGAGGAAAATACGGTTGCTGATTGTTTGTCGCGTGTGTACAGCGCGGTACTAAACCCATCAGCACCCGAGTTCCGACCCTCCGTACAAGCGGTTTCGCTAGCCGAGGTCATTCGTGCGCAGCAGTGCGACTTGGAAATCCATAACTTGATTGAGTGTCCCGACTCTTCCTTAAAGCTCTCACTCAGAGAAGGCGTTTACTGTGACGCCGACCGGCCTAACCGATACTACTTGCCTAACAATTTGCGCTTGTCCACCATTAAACATTACCATGAACTGTCCCATCCTGGGACGGATAGAACTTTCCGCCTAATCGCAGATCGTTTTGTCTGGCCCGGGATGCGTAGGGCCATAAGAGAGTTCGTTCGCAATTGTCCAGATTGCCAAGCTAGCAAAGTCACTCGGCACAACAAAGCCGCAATTCAACCTTGTGCATTTTCAGGCGGCAAATTTGACGCAGTCAATATAGACATCGTAGGCCCACTTCCTAACTCTCGTGGGTATAGTTACTTACTTACAATGATAGACCGTTTCTCCCGCTGGGTCGAGGCTGTTCCCATCGCTAACATAACTGCAGAAACTGTAGCACGCACTTTTGTCGAAACGTGGATTTCCCGGTTTGGAGTCCCTCTGAGCATCACGCATGATCGTGGGGCTCAATTTACTTCCACCTTGTGGTTAGAGATCTCCAAAATCCTAGGTAGTGACAATATCTCGACTACTGTAATGTCGTGCGCTAGCGGAATTGATCTTCGCTTCGGCACGCCATTGAACGGAACTCGGTAGGATGCCCAAAGGGAAACGAGGTCTCTTCAGGTTTTTTTATTTCTTATCCCCTGGTTCCATAAATTTCAAACAAATAAAACGTTGGCGTCATTCTTGCGGACGAAGCGCGGATCCGCAAAACGTTGCCGGAACAAATTATCAAAATTCTTTGAATTTTGTCGTGTCTTGTAAGACGCGACACTCCCCCCCCTTGGTGGCTCTGGCCACCGATAACTGCCTTCGGGGGGGAGGGGGGACGCTGGGTAAGGGCTGGTTCAGTGGCGGGGCGCCACACTCTACGGGCTCATCGCAGCCGTCTCGCCCCGCGGGACGCGTCGGTGTTGTCTTCAGCGACGGGTGGGTGGCCTTCCACCTGCCGCGCGGGCGTGGCTCGTAGAGGAGTCTTCTCTGCTTCCCCGACCAACGTCGAACTTTCCGTCGCTGGCGGGTGGTGGACCTCTGGGAGGGTCCCGGTGTCGTCTCCTGGTCTTTCTCAACGTTGCCCGGCATTCCTCGTGCGTCGGCGAGTGCGTCGTGCTCGTCCCGATGCTTCGGATTCCGACGGCGGCTTGTCGCATAGGCGGTACTGAGAGGCTGGTTAAGGGAGAATGGAGGTGGGTGCTTGGCGCCTCCTGGAGGGTCGGGGGCTACGGGGCAGCCTTCTCCTTTGCTTGGCCCGTTCCGTCGAGCTCTCTTATCAACAGAGGTGCGCTCAGCATGGTGCGCGTCGTGCTTTCTCTTCGAATCACCAGGGTGCGGAAGCTCCCGTTTCCGTTTCTTCTTGGACTTCGGTGGTGCGCTGTCTGGATCGCACTGTGCGTCCATTTCATCGTTTGTTGCTGACTGGTTGATAAATCTCGTCGCTGGCGGGGCTCCCGCTTGATTCTCGTCCTCCATCCTTGTGTTTTTCGTCTTTTCAGGGTCTCCGCGGTCGTCGGGGGGCCGCGGTTGAGAGGTCTCGTCGCTGTGCTGCTGGGTAATAGCGTCTTTTCCTGAAAACAGTTCAAGGCACGTCTCCGGGCCACAGGTTTTGAGAGCGACTTCGGCTACGATTCTTGCGACCGTGTAAGAGTGCTCTCCTTCGGGGCAGACGTCGTCGTTCACCTTGCCGACCACTGCCCAGCCCAAGGCGGTGTGGTGGACGAACGGAGCCTTACGACTTTGTTTGTCGGAGTGGCTGTAGAGTAGGTCTCCACAGTCCGTCCCTAGGAGCACCGCGACTTCTGCGTGTTTGTCCAAGGGCAAGAAATGGTGAGCGAAGTGCGATATCTCCGGGGTTCTTGCGACGCGTTCGTAGGTCGCAACTGCTTTCTTTCTATCGGGGATGGAGTTGCATTCCAACATCGGTGGGAGCTCGAATGTTTGGTCTTCGGACACTCCCTTTATTTTCAGCCCTGACACGCGTCTGCCGTATCGAGCGGCGGATTGATCGGTCAGCGTTTCCAGCTCGTAGTGAGACTTGGGGGTTGTCACGCGGAGGGCGTTCAACAGCTTAGGAGAGCAGAAGGACGTGGTACTTTGTTCATCTAAGATTACGTAGGCGCGGCACGACCGACCCGTGTTCTCGTCGATAACGTCTGCCAGGACAACTTTGCTGCATGCACCCTTCTCGGCTGCGGGTACGCGAGAGGCCAGGGCCACGGCTCTCAATCTCTCCCCGAGTTCGCTCTGAGCTCTGTCGTCGCTCGGTTCTCGACTGGGTCTCTCCCGACGAGTGGTTTCACTCGAATTTCCCGCTGCTCGCCAGTTGATGTGAGCGGTTGTGGTGTAATTCTCGGCTCCGCAATCGTCGCACTTCACGATCTCTTTGCAATGCTTTGCCCAATGAGTCCCCAGACAGCGGTAGCACAGCTTGTGCTCACGTATGAAGTCCTTCTTCTTCTGAGGTTCCATCTTTCTTACTGCTTGGCACGAGTTCGTCGCATGTTGTGCACTCTGGTGTAGGACGCAGCTGCCGGTTTGATTCTCCGAGGACGTGTAGAGGACTCGAGGGGCTCTTAGATTGGGGTGAGCGGGGGCCGCGGTCTCGCGTCGAGCACTCATCCAGTTGAGGTTCGATGCCCCGAAACTGTCGCATTGGGTATCTGACAGCGTTTTGATGAAATCGCAGAACTTCGCGAAATCAGGTAACGATCCAGTTAATCTTCTGTGCCTGCTTCTTTCGTTTCTCCAGGCATCTAAAACGAAGAAGGGCAGTCTCTCTACAATGGGGGATAGCCCTACGTCGGTGTTCAGGAAGGAGAGGCCGTGATTGTGCTGCATGGTGCGATGAATCGCTAGACAGGCGTCGCTGAACTTCCGCAGCTTGAGGCCGACCGTGCGGTCGCCTTTAGATCCCTTGATGTCCGAGGCTTGCGCGAGGCGTTCGAGCAGAGTGTCGGCTACCCGGTCGTCAGAGCCGAAGCGAGTCTTCAATTGTTCGACGATGTGGGTGAGCAGGGCCGCTGTGTCTAGGTACGTTGCGGCCAGTATATCGTTGATCAGGCTCCTCGGCTCTCCGCAGGTGTGGTTTGTGAGGATCTCAATGGCGTCGATGGGCTCCACGGCGAGTCTTTCCATCCTCCTCTTGAGGGCGTCGAACCATCTGTGGAACAGATGGGCCTCTCCCGCATAAGGTTGGCTAGGCCCTTTCTTTAGGTCTTCGATCATCGAGAGCCTCATAGCTCCGTCGATCACTGGTGGCCTTGCTTCGAATACTATGGCAGGCGAGCTGGTGGAAGCGCTAGGCTGGAATGCTGGTGCGGAGGGATTCATCAGGGGTGCGAGTGCGGTGTCACCGGGTAGAGCGTTCGCGACTGCCGTCGCGCCCCTTGCGGGCTCCACGACGTGGCGTTGGAAAGCTTGGTCGACCCAGGCACCTGTCCGAGCGTTTTTGCTCTCAGTGTTCTCTTCACCGAAGGGCTGATCATTCTCCGCTCGGTTCCCGTTCCTCAGTTTCGACCTCTCGATGGTGATTTGTGCCAACAGTACCGATGGCTCTTCAGTGATGTCGATAAGCATCTGCTTATTGCCTTGGCCAGGGGGCTCGCGGCGCTCGTATTCGCCGTCCTTGTGACGAGGGCTGGCGCTGAGAAGGCTCTGGCTACGATCACTCTCACTGTCTTGGCTCTGGCTGTAATAGCTCGAGCCTTGGTGACTCTGACGACGATGGCAGGGGCTGGCCTGGTCTCTGCCCCGACGGTTGGAACGGTGTCCGCTCCTGCTCTCGGCCAATGATGGTTTTGGGGGCTTGTTCTGATAGGCAGCGACTTGCTGCTAGTTCTTGGACGAGGTCCTCTTCGACCTCGAGTTCTTGCGCTGGGAGGGGGGGCGCTGGGTAAGGGCTGGTTCAGTGGCGGGGCGCCACACTCTACGGGCTCATCGGGAAATTTTACGTGTTCCCTTTACCACGTTTACTGATAGGGTAAAGTAAAAAAACAGACCAATCAATTATTTTATGTCCTAGAATATGCTGCTCCAGGTCTAACGTGAGGGACCTTTCCCCATCGTCTATTTACTGTAATGTCGTGCGCTAGCGGAATTGATCTTCGCTTCGGCACGCCATTGAACGGAACTCGGTAGGATGCCCAAAGGGAAACGAGGTCTCTTCAGGTTTTTTTATTTCTTATCCCCTGGTTCCATAAATTTCAAACAAATAAAACGTTGGCGTCATTCTTGCGGACGAAGCGCGGATCCGCAAAACGTTGCCGGAACAAATCATCAAAATTCTTTGAATTTTGTCGTGTCTTGTAAGACGCGACAACTACCACGTACCACCCCCAATCAAATGGACTCATCGAGAGAGTCCATCGCGACCTGAAAGCATCCCTTCGTTGTTTGCGGTGTCACGACGACTGGGTGGATCGCCTACCTATTGTATTACACACCCTGCGGAACCTGTTCAGGCAGGACCAGAAGTGCACATCCTCCGAACTGCTTTACGGGAAGTCCTTACGATTGCCTGGTGATGTTATTGATCCCATGTACCAAACCGATGATTCCCCCAGCCAAATCGCTGATTACGCATCACGCCTCAAACGCGCCATGGGCGAAGTGGTTTACAAACCACCTCGCCTGCCTTCACCTTCTGAAAACCTAGACCCTTGTTTGCAGAGTTTTACTCATGTTTACGTTGGGGTAGACGGTGTAAAAACCCCATTGCGACGCCCTTACGATGGCCCCTATAAGGTCCTCAAGAGGACTCCTAAATTTTTCGTAATCGAAAGGGGTACCAAATGCGACAGTGTCAGCATAGATCGCCTTAAGGCGGCGTTTTTGTCCCTTCCGGACGACACCCTCACACACTCTCGTGAACCACAACAACCCAGGCTGCAAATTAGCCTCAGGTCAACACCTGTCGTGCCTCTCAACCTGCACTTGTCTGACAGCGCAAGGAGATTACCTCTGTTGATGGACTGTAACGAGGGCTTTGTTCCCCGAGTTACCGCTCAAAGAACGCGGTCGGAACATAACAATGCGGGTGACTTCACCTTGGATAACGCTTCTGATACCTTTTCCTCCCATCACGATACCCTTTCGTTATCCCAGTTGGGTATACAAACAGCAACCTTCACAGTTCTCCAACTTATTCCTTCTACAGTCCCCGAGCATTGTACCAGGTCTGGCAGACCTCTTCGTCCGCCAGCCCGTTACGCGCAGACTTAGGGTGGTTAACTCTGTTCTGTCCTTCTCCCCTATTTTTTTTGGCTGTCACGGTTCTTTGGGAACTCTTTCGGAGTTTGTTATTTTTCCGCGTAATTGTCGGGGATCGGCTTCGCCGCTACCAGATCTTTCGGTCTCCTTTGGGGGGAGGGTAGCTGTAGCGAACCTTCGGCACGCAACTCAGTATAAATTTCGGAAATTCTCAAAATGATCATTTAAAAATTCAGTAAAATAAATTCAACCATTAGAATAAAATTTCATTACGAAACTAATTAACTTCTATCCTCAATTTTATTAAAATTGTGTACTGAAAAATTCAATCTCTAAGAAATCACTTTCGAGTAGTAACGAAACCTCCCATGTCGCCGTGTTGGCAACATTTCACCCGCACAAGCGTCACTTGTTTCAAATCATTCAAAGTGTGTACATCTCGGTTTTCTTCTCTGGTGAGAATTATATAATTGTGTGTGCTTATGCTGTTCTACGGGTAACTACATAATTGATACGTAACTTGTAAATAATGTGTGTGTAATATTAAGTAGGTTATCTCAAATTACCAACTGTGTTTAATGTGGATTTAGGATCTTGTCCAAGAAGCAATTCCTAAGATGAAGTTTCAGAATTTGACCAAACATAACCAGCTGGACTAGCCAGGAAATTATACTTTTTAGGATGCATACTAGTAACCTAGTTGCTATCATTGTGTCAATTTTTGGTTGTGTATTTTGTGTATGTGTTTTCCAGCTTCTGATTGATCTTGTGTTCTCAAGTGCTGTATTTTTAATCAAGTTAGGTTGTGAAGCAATCATAAATCAATTTAAGTCTTACGGCTGTATTTTTCTTGATGATGTTAGGGTTTGCATCAATTATCATTTTCTAATCTTTACAGCCGTATTTTTCTTAATGAAGTTAGGCTTTGCATCATTATAAAATTATTTCATTTCCCACAGCTGCATTTTAATTAAATTAGGTTATTGAATCAATTAAAGACTTTCGTAGTTTCCATTGCTACATTTTTAATTAAGTTAGGATTTGAATCATTTACAAATATTTTTCTAGTTTAAGTCAACGTTAAGCTCACTTCAAGTCAATCACATAAATAATTGTTCTTTAGTCTTGCTCAAAACTATTCCCCTACCTAATTGCGTGCGACAACGCATAGTAACCGAAGATTTGTATTTTTAACATAATCACTGTAGTAACCATCTTTAACTATTGATTTTGGTAGGCTAATTTTGTGTATAATAATGTTAGTAACTAGTAGGTGCCTGATTCAGCTAAATTAGGGTGATTGTGCTTACCTCTGAGAAATCTCTGAATAATCTAAATTCCCAACTCCTAGAAATTTTAATCCAGAAATCATCTAAGTCTCTGGTTTGGGGTTATTTGTTAGTTTAACCGGCAATTGCTTGTTGTCATTTGTGTTACCTATTCCTTTTTACCTCCTGTCAATGTTGGCTACCTCCAGTGGTTGTTGTTCAATATAACTCATAGGATGCCCTAATATTATTCTGATATGCACCCTCATGATCATTGTTTTCTAAATCCTTCTTGTGCTCTGAACTTCCTTCTTAACTACGGGTCTGTGCGCTTGGTGCATAGATTCCGCGTTCCCTCTACCCTTTACTAAATGGTACTTCCTCCGTCCTCTCTTATGACACCCTTCGAGTACCAAATCAGGGAGACTAGGAACTTTCTCATATATTAATAGGAATAATAATCATAATAATTAGGCTGTACGTGCCCTCTCTAGCACGGTTCCTAGCTTAAGTCAATTAATCTTCTTGACAACTTTAGCCTTAGTATGCTCAGTGCAGAGAGCCCTCGACTGTTGCTTAGTGTAAATCGATCTAAGAAACTAATACCAATCTTAAAGCACTCATTGTAAATAGGCAACAGCCTTGATTTGTAATCAAGTTAAACCCCACTTACGTTGCCTAACCATTAATCTCGTGGACTAATTGTGCTCTCCATGTCGGAGACAGTTAGAACACGCCGTGTCACGGCTAGTAGTCTTGTGGATTAGAAAAATGGGGAAAAATGTTACCTAAGGAATTTCGTGATTGTCCATACGATGTACTTGTTATTGCGACTGCCTCGGCCGTATTCGGGCGCCAGAATTACGGGCGGGGCATCAGCATATAAGCCTCTATTTGAGACAATTGTTGTAAATTAGCAGGAGTTCGCAGCCTGGCCTGTGTAACGACTGTTCTCACCTTATGTTATCGTGCTTGAACAAGTAACCCAAGCCCTACTCCCATACAGAAGAACCTGCGAGGCCGACACACAAACACCACCAACAACCCTCTATTAACGTTCCTCAGATTCACTTGAGAGCGTCCAATTAGATTCATTCGGAACGTTCTCAGATCCACGTGAGACGTTCCCAAAATCTATTCAGCCAAACAGCTACACCTCATACAATTAAGCCACAAGGCTCAAAGGCAGAAACCCAGACAGGGACTGCCTCTTTTTAAGATACCATCCATCCCTAATTATCACCGCACCTGCGGATAGTTACACCCACAAATACATTCTCGCCTGGATCCACCACGGATCCCCTCGAGCCACGGCACCGGCTGGCACGTCACCTGACTGGACCCGGATCTTCTTCCACAAGAAGCGGATCCACCTCCCAGCGGCCGTAGCCACGGCACCCAGAGACTACCAATAAAGTTTCATAAGGCGAGAAGTTAAAGTTAAGTCATTATCCTACAGAGAACTCACTCGTGCAAGTCGAAAAATAGGTGCCAGTAGAGCATCCGAATACTTAATAACCTCCTTCTGAGGACAGAGTCAGTTGCCGTAATTAATTCATTTTGCAATTCATTGTGCTTTACTCGAGCACTGGTGACCCGCCATTATCAAAAGCACATCTTCCTTGTGAAATCGAGAAATTCCTCAATATTCAACCTTTAACCTTCAAAATTAAGATCATCGAACCATTCCAACCGCACAATCTCAAAGCTTTCAATTCAAGTCATTTAAATCAAATTCAATTGTTTCCCCCACCTTCTGAAAACTTCATACGGTAGCGGTTTGATTTCATGGCGAACTGCCAAGCAAACTTGTGTAGCACTCTCAACTGCCGAAGCAGAGTATGTTTCTTTGGCTGGTGCTGCTCAAGAAGCTGTTTGGTTAAAAGGCTTATTAAAGCAGCTAAACTATGACATAAAGTCACCCATGACTCTGTACGAAGATAACCAGTAAGCAATATGCTTGTCTAAAGATCCAAAATACCATCCAAAAATGAAGCATGTTAGTATCAAATATCATTTCATCCGAGATATGATTAGTCAAAAGGAAATTGTTGTAAAATATTGTCCTACGTCCGATAACCTTGCAGATCTGTTTACAAAGCCATTGCCTGCTGTAAGATTTACTAAACTTAGAGAAATGATAGGAGTCTCTGATGTTTGAAAAAGGCACTCAAGTTGAGGTGGAGTGTTAAAGTTACACCTTGAGTGTTTTTTCTGTTTCTTATGTTAATAGATATTAATTGTTCCAGACGTTTCTCTTGGAAGCAGTGGTAAACTAGTTCCTTATTTTGTACGACTGTTTCCATATATGAAATCTCAGTAAATAGTATTTTCTTATTTGTTGCGGAATATTTGTTGCTAACAGTACAAATGTGATGTTTCACAATATTACTCATATTAGTATTACTTCTTAGAATGTTCGAGAAGTTTAATGTCTAGACGCAACGCGCATTAGTTTATAGTCTGACTCGACAGTCGCCGTCGGTACTCATTGCTGTTAGGATGTGCGGCTCTTGCACTATCCTCCTGTGTTCTGTATTAGTTATCCTCAAATAAAGTTCAGAACTAACTTCGTCGTCGTCCTTGCCCCCATAATTCTAACAGTAAATACGTCACTTATGTCAAACCCCGCCAAAAACTTGTTGGTAAACATTAGTGACGTCATAACTTTTGTTAGACTACTAGCACACCACGAATGGTTTGTCTATTAGTACGCCTCGTATATTTTGTCAATTAATATGCCTCGTATGGTCTATCTACTTGTACACCTCTGACAGTTTGTCTATTAGTACACCTCGTATAGTTTGTCTATTATAATGCCTCGTATGGCTCATCTACTTGTACACCTCGGATGGTTTGTCAATTAGTACTCCTCGTATGGAACATTTGTTTTAGGATGCCCTATATTTAAGAAACTTTTAAAAGCCAATATGTTGGCATGTATCTCATGTGACAATTTGGAAATAAACATTTTTCTTTTTTTTCTTTCATAACCCAACCCGGTAATAATCCTTTTCAAAACGAGGTTACAGAGAAAGTTACTCGATTGACACTAACCTGTGTTTCTAGAAGCAATCTCTGCAACGGATCACCTTTGGAAACACTGTTTTTGACGGATCGAGTAACCCGCGTAACACCGAGGGTTACTCGATCACTTCGAGATTAAGACTGGAAAAACGCCTCATGATACAGGCAACAAAAATTTTGAAAATTGAATAATTGCATCTCCTTAACAATAACCAATATTCTTATAACATAATATTTTTGGTTGATAAACTTTATTGTATTATTAACTGAAACATCCTAGAAGTGGGTTCTGGCTCCGCAAGGTCGGCTAGTAATAAATTACAAAGGACCCAAACATACTCTAACAGCTCCAGCTGAAGCGCGCAACTGACTGGAACTGTTATGGAAGACGAAAATTTCATAGTTGAATAACCTGAAAATAACGCATCAGCGAGTAGGACGTCATTCATGTAAAAATTTATTAAATGTGTTTCCTTAGTGATTCGTTGGAACGGAATTTTTAATTTTCATGAACGTATTAAACTGCATATTGACCGTATATTTTCACATCAATTATGGATATTATATGATGTAAACTAGATGGTTAAAAGTTAAACCAATGATGTGAATACATATATACAGCTTGTAATTCTTGCTAGAACCAAAATTTATGGTTAATGTTACGGAGATGCAACTAATCGATTTTTGAAATTTTGTTGCCTGTATCATGATAATTACATCTAAATAAACAACTTTTCATTTATGCATTTATTAGGGCAAATAAGTATTCAACAAGTTATAGTAGTAAATCACTAACCGCAACTCAAGTGTTTAAAGTAGGAACAAATTGTTCGGAGGGAAGACTACAATGGACTCTCCCTTATGACGTGCTCGAATGATTGAGCACATTCCAGTCATCAAAAACAAAAATTAACATACCGCTATAACTCGTTTTTTTGGGGTGATAACCTTTATTGTGTTATTAATTAAAATATCTTTGAAGTGGGTTCAGGCTCCTCAGGGCTGGTTACAATAAATTACTCAAACATACTCTAACAGCCCAACTGGAACTGCTATGGAACACGGAACTAAACCTACCGCTATAACTTGTAAAAAGTAGTTTATTTCAATGTTATTACCATGGTTCAGGCAACAAAAATTCAAAATCTATTACTAGCTGTTTATTCAAGCGCATTCCTGTCATCAAAGACGAGAATTAACATACCGCTATAACTCGTTAAATACTCATTTGCCCTAAAAATTGCATAGAAGAAAAGTTCCTCATTTTGATGTAATTACCATGATACAGGCAACAAAATTTCGAAAATCGATCGAAAATCGAAAATCATAACATTTACTAAATTTCTATTGGTAAGGCATCAGGTAATCAAAACAACATATTATTGAAATTTTAATCAATTTTGATATGGCCTATAAACGGTTTTGAGCATTTTGTTGCCATGTAGATGTAATAAGAGATATCCAAGAGGTTGTAAATGAATGTCACTTTACTTGCAAATGGGTGATTTTTAAGATATTTAACTATTTAACTCTGAAGTTATGGGAACTTGAACTGGCTTTACTGAGACATAGGTATTTGTGAAGGAGAGGACAAAAAATCAAATTTCCAATTTTTGGTGCTTGATAATGGTAATTAGGGTAAAGTTCGAAAGTGCTTCGCTGTAAAAAGGATCTTTCAAATCTTGATATGAAAAAAACAACTTGCTTTGCGTACACTTGGTCCAACTGAAATTTTCGAAAGTTCGTACCAAATTTGAAATTAATTTAAAATTTCGACCACGTTTCGAATCTCATTACAAAAGTTCGTACACCCTCTAAAATTAAATTTATATTTTTTTTAGCGCTAAATTTACCTGTGAGCGTTCGAATGTTATGTAAAATAATAGCGTGTTCATTTTTAATGGATTTGATACGTACGTTTTGATACCGGCAGGCCGCAGCCGAGACGGTTCAAGAAACGATTAGTGGAAAGTACAGAAATTTATTGAGTCCTACTTTAAACTTCAGTCCACCACTCGTAACTTTCGAAATAATGCACCTTTTGACTTTAAATTACTCTCAAACGAAAGAACAAAACATTTTCTACAAAGGCGTTATAAACACATTCAAAATTGTTTCTGAAAAGTACAAAAATTCTTCGATGAACCTGTACGACTCAAGCGCCGTCGAAAGACCTAAGTCCACCACTCGTAACTTTTGAAAGAATGCACCTATCGACTTCAAATTGCTTTCAAACAAATGAACAAAACATTTTCTACAAAGGTGTTACAAAGACATTCAAAAAATTTTCCTTAAAAGTACAGAAATTCTTCGATAAAAATGTTTGATTCGCGTGCCATCGCGAGCGCGAATGGGTCAACTAAAGTCTTTCGAGGGCGCGTGAGTCGTACAGGTTCATTGAGAAATTTCTGTACTTTTCAGAAAACTTTTTTGGATGTGTTTATAACAACTTCGTAGAAAATGTTTTGTTCTTTCGTTTGAGAGTAATTTTAAGTCGATATGTGCATTCTTTCAAAAGTTACTAGTGGTGGACTTGGGTCTTTCGACGGCGCTTGAGTCGTACAGGTTCATCGAAGAATTTTTGTACTTTTCAGAAACAATTTTGAATGTGTTTATAACGCCTTTGTAGAAAATGTTTTGTTCTTTCGTTTGAGAGTAATTTAAAGTCGAAAGGTGCATTATTTCAAAAGTTACGAGTGGTGGACTGAAGTTCAAAGTAGGACTCAATAAATTTCTGTACTTTCCACAAACCGTTTCTTGAACCGTCTCGGCTGCGGCCTGCCGGTGCCTTGCTGACGCTCTTGAAGCGTTGTTTTTGGAACACCAGATTTGTCAGTTGCGTTGCGTATACTCAAACTTCCATTTTTTATCTCTGCTAATGCGTGAACGAGATCATCATTGCAGTAGTAGTGTTTTTTATGAGGAGCCATAATTTAAGGTCAACATTCGTCCCAATTCATAAACTATTAAATCTATAGGGTAATTCATCAAATATCGAACTGAACTGATTATCGAACAACTTTGGAAATATGCGCGTAATAAATTTAGTAAGCATCCAAACTTGCTCAGTGCCAGTGATCTTACATCTAAAACTCCTATTTTAGTGATAAAAACTCATTTCTGTGAGCTGCAAACTGCTACCAGCGGTTGCGAACGCATTTTCTGTACGACCCTTACAAATTGGTCGAATTTTTTCACTCAAAAAATCTTACGCACCTCGGGAAAATTGCGACGGTTTAATTGATGTTGGGTCACCGTCAACCTCCCGTCATAACTAGAGAGTAGTGTTGTCATATGATGTTCTGTTGCTGTATTTTTTTCTTTTCCGCCAAAAACTTGATAATTATTCCATGTTCGACATTCAGTTCCTTTTTCATGTCAGTATTAAATACTGAACAAAGGTGTTCGAATCAAAATTCCTTAAAAATCGTGAATTCATGCCTCGAACAAGGCTTTTCGATTCTTAATTCTTTTAAATAACTGAATCGATCTATTGAACGCCTGTTTTATTTCATTAAAATATTGTATTAACGCTTGATAATAACATTGAATAGTTGAAGATGGGAATTCTGGTGAGGGGCTACCAATCAGCTGCTGGTGTTCCAAGGCCCTCAAGATCATCAATGATTCGTCTGGCTACATTTACTGATGATCAATCCCTTGCCAAGAAAATTGATGCAAGCATCAATAATAATTCATTGACGAGTGCTTTACACTCTTCTCCAAAAAAGGTCACACAGGTTGATGATCACAATGATGGTTCAACAAACACTGCAAATGAAACATCGACATCATATTCAAATTTTGATAACTCTCCATTCAAATGCATCTTGAAAATAAGTAATGAGACAGTTATTTCAAACAAACAAACAAAACAAACATCGGCATTTTTGGGATGCTTTATTTCCAATCAAGCCTGATACAAATGATCTTAAGCATTGGTTTTTCAAATGTCTTATAACTAACACTATATATAGGACACCATGACGGTTCCCCCGTAAAGCCGGTACCCATTTCCAACACCTGGGTCGAGTGGGGGTATTGTGCTCGAGCTTTCCCTTATACCCAACGGGGAAAATCGCAGCGCCAGCGCTGGGACACGAACCCGCGACTCCAACATACAAGTCCGATCCCTTAACCGCTGTGCCACCGCGAGCATTTCCAAGAAAATCCAGTGCACCAAAGAAAAAAAAGAATGAAAGAAAAACGTTTATTTTCCAAGTGGACACATGAGATACATGTCAACATATTGGGTTTTAAAAAGTTTCTTAATATAGGACGTCCTAAAACAAAAGTTCCATACGAGCCGTACTAATAGACAAACCATACGTGGCGTGCTAATAGTCTAACAAATGTTCCATACGAGGAGAACTAATTGACAAACCATCCTGTTCGAATCAAAATTCTTGTTCGATTCATGTTCGATATTGATGAAATTATGTTATTAAAGAATTCGATTTTTAGAACAATAAATAAATTCCAACAATCTACGTTGTCTTTAAAGCGACATCACAGAACAAGAAAGCAACTGTTCAAGAATAATCTTGAGGCCCACAACAGTTATTCAGAGCAAAAGTTACCGATTTATGAAGGTTGTTTCTAGACGCACGTGGTTTCTGTTCGATATTTGATGAATTACCCCACCTGAAAAGATATTAAGTATCATAAACAATGAGGAGAAACTTGAAGAAAAAACGTTGTACGAACAAACGAATTCATAAAAATGATTTTTTCAAAACTCCGTACATGTGGACGAAGTAATAACACAAGCCGTTAAAAGATTCGAAATTTAGTACACCTCAGAAACAAACGATGGGAGAAAAAAACTCCGTAAAATGGCAGCATTACAGCTGTCAACACTCACACAGGTACGACATCGCCTAACACAACAAATTCGTCAACGGAAAACATTTTAGTCGGCGATGCAAAATGGTAGTCAGTTAAGGTGTGACGACTTCATAAACAACTGAAGCGCAGGTCATTCACTTGGGCTGCCATTTCTGTTCAAACAGTGATATTTATTTGCGGTGTGTGGCAATTATACAATATTATCAACCAGCAGTTACCACGTGAACCACTTTTCGATGAACTTCAACTTCATATTAGCTTGTTAAAGTAAAATATACCTGGTGTGGACGGAAATTCGAAGTGGAGGAATTTTCGGAACTTACCCGATTTTCGGGAACTTACCTAGATTGCAATAAGAAATTTTTTTCTAGGGTAATTCATCAAATATCGAACAGAAACCACGTGTGTCTAGAAACAACCTTCATAAATCGGTAACTTTTGCTCTGAATAACTGTTGCGGGCCTCAAGATTATTCTTGAACAGTTGCTTTCTTGTTCTGTGATGTCGCTTTAAAGACAACGTAGATTGTTGGAATTTATTTATTGTTTTAAAAATCGAATTCTTAAATAACCTAATTTCATCAATATCGAACATGAATCGAACAAGAATTTTGATTCGAACAGGATGGTTTGTCAATTAGTTCTCCTCGTATGGAACATTTGTTAGACTATTAGCACGCCACGTATGGTTTGTCTATTAGTACGCCTCGTATATTTTGTCCATTGATATGCCTCGTATGGTCTTTCTATTTGTACACCTCTGATAGTTTGTCTATTAGTACACCTCGTATAGTTTGTCAATTATTATGCCTCATATGGCTTTTCTATTTGTACACCTCTGATGGTTTGTCAATTAATACTCCTCGTATGGAACTTTTGTTTTAGGACGTCCTATATTAAGAAACTTTTTAAAACCCAATATGTTGACATGTATCTCATGTGGCTACTTGGAAAATAAACGTTTTTCTTTCATTCTTTTTTTTTTGGTGCACTGGATTTTCTTGGAAATGCTCGCGGTGGCACAGCGGTTAAGGTATCGGACTTGTATGTTGGAGTCGCGGGTTCGTATCCCGGCGCTGGCGCTGCGATTTTCCCCGTTGGGTATAAGGGAAAGCTCAAGCACAATACCCCTCTCGACCCAGGTGTCGGAAATGGGTTCCGGTTTTACGGGGGAACCGTCATGGTGTCCTATATATAGTGTTAGTTATAAGACATTTGAAAAACCAATGCTTAAGATCATTTGTATCAGGCTTGATTGGAAATAAACCATCCCAAAGATGCCGATGTTTGTTTTGTTTGTTTGTTTGAAATAACTGTCTCATTACTTATTTTCAATATGCATTTGAATGGAGAGTTATCAAAATTTGAATATGATGTTGATGTCGATCATTGTGATCATCAACCTGTGTGACCTTTTTTGGAGTAGAGTGTAAAGCACTCGTCAATGAATTATTATTGATGCTTGCATCAATTTTCTTGGCAAGGGATTGATCACCAGTAAATGTAGTCAGACGAATCATTGATGATCTTGAGGGCCTTGGAACACCAGCAGCTGATTGATAGCCCCTCACCAGAATTCCCATCTTCAACTATTCAATGTTATTATCAAGCGTTAATACAATATTTTAATGAAATAAAACAGGCGTTCAATAGATCGATTCAGTTATTTAAAAGAATTAAGAATCAAAAAGCCTTGTTCGAGGCATAAATTCATGATTTTTAAGGAATTTTGATTCGAACACCTTTGTTCAGTATTTAATACTGACATGAAAAAGGAACTGAATGTCGAACATGGAATAATTATCAAGTTTTTGGCGGAAAAGAAAAAAATACAGTAACAGAACATCATATGACAACACTACTCTCTAGTTATGACGGGAGGTTGACGGTGACCCAACAACAATTAAACCGTCGCAATTTTCCCGAGGTGCGTAAGATTTTTTGAGTGAAAAAATTCGACCAATTTGTAAGGGTCGTACAGAAAATGCGTTCGCAACCGCTGGTAGCAGTTTGCAGCTCACAGAAATGAGTTTTTATCACTAAAATAGGAGTTTTAGATGTAAGATCACTGGCACTGAGCAAGTTTGGATGCTTACTAAATTTATTACGCGCATATTTCCAAAGTTGTTCGATAATCAGTTCAGTTCGATATTTGATGAATTACCCTATGTTCTTTCCGTCACAAATGAGGGTTTAATGAGTTAAAGCTGTAGGTTAACTACTGCAATTCCATTCATTGAAGTCTGGGAAAAATTGGTTTGAGGGGAGGACCCTTAATGGACTTTCCCTTCCGAAGGCTGTAATGCACTTGAATGATTGTTACGTGGAATTAATTAAGGTTATTTATGTTACTTCACATTATTTTAGGTTACTATAGGTTAGATTAGTTCAATTACATTACATTATGTCACTGCTATAACTCGTTAAATACTTTTTTGCGATGGAAAGTGCATGGAAAGAAAATTGTTTATTTTGATCTAATTATATATATTCAAGCACCAAAAATTGAAAAATTGATTATTGTCCTCTCCTCTACATATGCCGAGACATGTTATTGTGCCTGGACAACTGAGTGTTCAAACATTGCAGGGTGAATTTGCCGTTTAATCTGTTCATGGAAATTGAAAATTTCATTCTAAAGAATCACTAAAGAAAAACATTTTAAAATATTTCACAGGAATAACATTCAGCTTGCCAATGTGTAATTTTTGAACTCTTCAACTTTCAAGTTAAAGGATCGTTGTATGTAAATGTGAAGGAACGGACATGTTCCAGCCAAAAAGTGGGCGTGTCCCGCCAAGAAAGTGGGCATGACCCAACAATGCAGCGATTAAGGGGAGCGTCCCCCATACGAATTTTTTTTTCTGTATTGAACCTAGAGCAATGAAATTTGGTATACAGATAGGAAATGCAATTTGGAGTCGTTTGTCTTCTTTAAAAATATGGGATTTTCTTCAAAGAAAATTTTATATTCATAGAAAACGGAGTTTGAGGAGGGGGGGTTTCAAAATGCACCTCCTACAGTTTTCAAGCCACAGTGATAATTTTTATGTCATTAGATTTGGAATATTGTGGACATTACAGGATGCTATAAGGAAAATCTCTGAAGTCACACTGAAAAAAAATTGAAATTTTTTTACGTTTTACTCTATATATTTTCATTTGTGACATCACAACTTTTGTTTGTAACAAATCTCGAAATTCCCTCATAGTAACTTTTATTCTCCACGCTTTTCTGCATCCAATGATACCAAAATCAGTGCTGTAGCTTGAAAACTGTAGGAGGAGATGCATTTTGAAACCCTGCATTCCGAACCTACAAAATAAGGCAAATTAGGTAAACATAAACAATCTAAACAATTCTTCGTTATTATTTGTGGGGCCAGCTAGGACCATTGAAATCATTCTATAGTAATAAATAGACATGGAAGATGACATAGTAACGTTGCACCGTGAAGAAAGAGCCATGGGGGAGGTGAAACATGATAAAATACCAGTTCCCCCTTCCCTCCCGTCCATTCTTCAAACCCCCGTTGCGGGCGAACAAGCGAACTTACGAAATTCATTTTTTCACAGGATGTACCTGATCTTTTCCCTCTCCTATAGCAGCTAAAACCTATTTTTCATGCATTTCCCCATATATATGTTGGACGCTCCCCTTAAAGCAACCGACTATATATGTTATTCCTATCTCGATGTAATTAATATATTCAGAAAATATCGCATCAGTTGTTAAGGTTCCCTCCTTCTTATATTGCCGTTGCCATGTTATGATGCCTAATTCTATTCGTTGCCACAATATCGTGATGATTTAACGACGTTTGGTCGTTGCTAAGTCGTCGTAATATCATTCTCATATTTTCATCGCACCTCTTACACGTCATTGAGATAATATTCATACTTTAGTTTTCATCGCTGCGTCATGTTATTTCCAAGGATGTGGGTTCTATTTCTGACGCCACAATGTCATTACTGATGATAGCTTGCAGTTTCTATAGTTAAAGGTAAATAATCAGAGATTATCCAATGAATTTAATATTAAACGGAAATGGACATGAGGAGGTGAGGCCTTGTTATTGAATTAGCTTGCAAAATACATAACATTTAACTCATCAATAAATCCAGCGCGATATATTTTTGGGTACAAAATTTAGACCTACCACGTGAAGTAAAAGACTTGAATGTACGGATCACAAAAGACATTAGGATACTTAGCTCAGTCCTGAATGGCGCCTATGAGTCAATACACAACTCAATGAATAACCCTCACTGCCTGGCTAACTTGCCAGGGCAGCGAGGTAGGAGAACACAAGTAGGTACGACTATCACTCGTGATCGCTGTCCAGCTAATCCCGGGGCCGTCGCCTTCCAAGCGCAGCGGCCTGGGACGCTGTTCTCATTGGAAACAGACATGTTCTTATAGACAATGCTTTACATTAGTTATTTCTATCGGAAATGGCAAGTGTCATATAATTAGAAGAGAATAGATTTACACTTGGATGACAGTTAATTTACCCAGAGTAGATAATATCCTAAGTCTCTAGGGAAGGAAAAGAATATATGTTGAGCAATGGAAGCATTTGGCAGCACGGCAAGCTATCGACGCCTTGTGACGTGTCACTCGTAGAGGGTGTGGTGGTGCGCTTTTCAAGCGATGAGGTTGATGTTGTCGCTGGTGGATGTGACGGTTGGTAGAGCTGAAGGCGACAGTTGACAATGTCTAGGCAAAGATTGTAGAGACCAGAATATGCAGTCCTTATTGATGAGAAAATATCTTTATGGAAGTCAGTCTTTTCGAGGAAATCTCGGTCGCTAGCTAGGCAGACCTTTCTTCTTAACGCTCATTCAAACACAACGTAGAGCAGTTACAGTAGAACTATAACACAGTGAGCAGGTTGTCATTCATTTAAAACGTTCATAAATGAGTTCTTTTAGTGATTCTTGGGAACGGACTTTTTCATTTCTATGAATGGATTAAATTGCATATTGACCCAATGCATCCACAATGCAAAGCACCAAGAGCTAAATCATAACTGCCATTAATGCTATTCATACCTGAAAATTATTTATGTTATATCTAGAGATGTGACTCAAAAAAACCATGCCGTTTTAAAAAAAAACACGTTTTTTTACAAAAAAAAACCGTGGTAAAAAAAAACGTGGATATTTTTTTTTTTTATATTTTGTCTGAAAATAACTCAGCAAGAAAAAGAACCATATTACATTATTTGTTTTCATGTCAAATTACAAAATAAAACAGCATACTTCTCAATTGATGGTTTGCTATGGTTTTATGAAATTTTTCATTTTCTGCGGTTTCATGCTTTGATATTTCATTTATTTTACAATACATGTGAATGACCTTACACCCAAAATGGTATGTTATAATAACATATCTTTACTTATGGTCATTGATAGAGATGACTAAAACACCATGCTGTTTTTAAAAAAACCATGTTATTTATACAAAAATTATGAATGAAAAACATGGATATTAATATATTTATGTGACCTTGAAAATCCAATGCTGTTTTTTTTAAAACATTGTTATTTAAGAGAAAAATCTTGTCTAAAAAAACATGGCTATTATATTTTATGGGACTGAAAATTTTTTTTTAACATTTGAAAAAAATCATGACTAAAAAAACACGGATGTAATTATCAGGAAAGTTATTTTTTCTTTGATCGAATTGTCTTTAGAAACTTATAAACAAAGAATGCTGTTAATATTGAAATCATGTTTATTAGAACTGTACTAGGTCTTAAAATAAAATATCTACAATGAATCTATTCACTCCATAAAACCTTTCGGAGACCAGCTCCATCCTCAGTCATTCAGTAAAATTTAGTGAAATGGACAATGAATTTTCACTGTTCCTTTGAAAAACATTTGACTGAATGACTTACTGAGGATGGAGCTAGTCTCCAAAAGGTTTTATAGAGTGAATAGATTCTTTGTGGATATTTTATTCTAAGACCTGGTATGGTTCTAATGGATATTAATATATCTTATGTGTCCAAAAAATCCATGCTGTTTTTTGAATGTTTTTGTTACAAAAAAGTCATGTCTAAAAAATAAGGATATTAATATACTTTATTTCACCATAAACAACCATTCTGTTTTTTTGAAAAACATCTTATGTACAGAAAAATCATGATTAAAAAAATGAGGATATTAATACATTTTATGTGCCAAAAAAAACCATGCTGTTTTTTTAAATCATGTATTCTTTATCAAAAAAATCATGACTAAAAAACATGGATTCTGATGACTTTTTGTGAAAAAAACATGGTTTTTAAGTCATGTTTTTTTGGTCAGATAAAATTTAATAACATTCATGTTTTTTATAAAAACCTTCGTTTCTAAAAGCATGGTTATTTGGTCATATGAAATAAATTAATATCCATGTTTTTTTCCAGAGGAGATTAGTCATTAGTTTTAGCCTCCCTACCCAGCAACAAATGCAATCCAAAGAGAGCAAGGAAGATTATGAAACAAGATCAAAGTTGAAGACTGCAGTGTACCAAAAAAAGGTGGTCCTCAACATAACAAAAACACTTTATTTCAACTAAAAGGAGGCCTACCTAACTCAGCTTGGGCCCTCACATTGTCCCCCTGGGAGCGCTAGTTCCCATAGATACAATAATTGTATCCCCCTGAGGGGGTGTTTTTTTTCAAAGTCGTGACCAAAAAATGAATAATAACTTTATTATGAAAATTGTTTGAAAAAACAATGATTTTTTTGGTAACATAAAATATGTTAATATCCATGATTATAAGACACGATTTTTTATGAAAAATACATAAAATAAAACAGCATGGTTTTTTGGTCACATAAAATATATTCATATCCAGGTTTTGTTATACATCATTGTTTGTAAAAAAACATATTTTTTAAAAAACAGCATGATGTTTTTTAGGTCTCATAAATATATTCATGTTTTTTAGTCATGATATTTTAGTTCAAAAACGTTTTTTTTGGTCTCATAAATATATTATTCATGTTTTTCAGTCATGATTTTTCAATAAGAAACATGTTTTTTTTTAAACTGTGTAATATAGCGAGTAGTGTAAGTTCTAGTTAGAGAGACCAATAGTTGGCAACGCTCGAGACAGCAACACTCGTGGCCAGTCTACAAGTGAACTCGGGCTCGACAACAAGTAAATGTTGACCGAGTGTGTAAATAATATTACCTACTGTGGTTGGTATCTAACTTCTTAATTTCTAAACTAATGTACTAATTCTATGCTACCCTATTCTATATATTCCTTTCTATCTCCGCTCTGCTCTCGCTAACCACATTCTGGTATCTGAGTATCTAGTTATGTTGTAAGGTATCCAAGAGGTGAGTAAACTATTTTACCTAACTTGATGTCTATTACTATGTTGTGTCTATGTCTATGTGAAACCTATACTGTGCTATAGTGTAGGTTGTGATATTGGCGACGAGGATTTGGTAGAACTGCTGGAAGTGACTAAGTGGTTGTGACTACTGACTAGTGAGGGAACATAAAATTTGCCTAGTGAAATTTTTTGTTATTGTTGTTGTGCTGCTCACTGGTGTTGCTAGACTGGCTAGACTATGTTAGTGAAGAATCTCAGAATTGATCAAGGGATTGTACTATTTGTGCTGTGAAAATTTTTTTTTACAGTGTGTTTTTGACTTACTAAAAATTCAATATGCCATTGATAGGTTCAGTAGGAGAATTTAATCCTGTAGAGGAAGAATTTGGAGACTATGAAACTAGATTACACTGCTATTTTTTAATAAACAAAATTGAGGAAAATAAAAAAGCCCCCACCATAATTTCACTAGTGGGTCCTAAAATTGCTAGGCTCATTAGAGACCTCGTGTCTCCTAAAAAAGTACTTGATGCTACTTATGACGAGATTGTGGAAGCGTTGAGACGGCATTTTAAGCCAACAAGAAATCAAATCTTTGAGAGGTTTAGGTTTCATAAGCGGAACCAGAGACAAGGGGAAAGCATTGCGGATTTTGTGGCTAGCTTGAAAGCACTTTCTAATACCTGTAATTTCAAACAGGAAGTGCTAGAAGAGACCCTGGTGGATCGTTTCATTTTGGGTGTGTCCAGTAATGAAATTCAAAATTGCTTGCTAAATGAGGCTGGCCTGACATGGCAAAAGGCCATGGATCTAGCTACTGCTAAAGAAACCACACTGAGAGAAACAGTGGGGTTGAGGCAACCAAATTCAATTCTAAATGTAGGCCAGAGCAGAGTTAAGCAAACTGCTATTAAGCCTCAGGGCAAAACTCAGACTCAAGCTAACCCCAAATCAGCATGCAGCGGCTGTGGTAATCTGCACTGGCGTAGAGATTGCCCCTATAAAGACAGTGTTTGTCATGGTTGTGGCCAAAAAGGCCATCTTAAGAAATGTTGTTTTAAATTGACAATTAAGAAATCTGATAAAGGCAACACAAATAATTTTGTGCATGCTATGCATGAAAAAAGGGGGAGGGAAAACCACCCTAACCCTAATGGAACTAGCAATGGAACCAGTGCAGACTACCCAGCCCCCAATCCAGAATGTTATGGGGACATTTTTGCTTTAGCCGAGGAAATGAATCCCCCAATCAAAATAAAATTGTTACTAAATGGTGTGCCATTAGAGATGGAGGTAGATACAGGTGCTGCCAGGTCTATCCTTTCAATGGCCACCTACTCTAAAATTCCAGCTAAGCCAAGACCCGAGCTGAGACCTTCTGATGTTAAGCTTAGGACTTATGGGGGAGCTGAGCTGGTAGTTTGTGGGGAGATTAGGGCTAACATCCAGCGTGAATCTAGTGGTATGGTTCCTCAGCTAGCAACTATTGTGGTTGTAGACAGGGAGGGGCCAGCCTTGCTGGGTAGGGACCTGATTGATTTCCTTGGGCTAACTATAGTTTCCAATAATGTCAACAAAGTGATCACTTGCCCTGAAGAGTTAGCAAATAAATTCCCCGACCTTTTTCAACCAGGTCTAGGTTGCTTTAAGGGAAGAAAATTCAAAATAGAAGTGGATCCAGCCATACCACCAAAGTTCTGTAAGGCCAGGAACGTGCCTTACACACTTAGACCTAAGGTGGAGGCTGAACTTGATAGACTGGTGCAGGAAGGTATCCTCACCCCTGTACAGTATTCAAGATGGGCGGCAGCGATCGTCCCTGTGCTCAAGGCTGATCAAAGCATCCGCATATGTGGGGATTACAAACTCACAGTCAACAGAGCCACTAGGCTTGATACCTACCCCATACCCCGAGTGGAGGATCTATTTAGCGGGTTAGCAGGAGGAGTTATATACTCCAAGCTAGATATGTCTCAGGCATACGCTCAACTACCCTTGGATGAAGACTCCAAGGAACTCACGGTAATAAACACCCACAGCGGTTTATTTGCCTACAACCGTCTCAGCTTTGGAATTGCGTCCGCACCTGGAATCTTTCAGCGTGCCATGGAAGGACTATTGCAGGGCCTCCCAGGAGTGTTCTGCTACCTGGATGACGTCCTGGTGAGTGCCACTAATGAGAAAGAGCACAACAAGCGTCTCTATCAAGTCTTATCTAAACTACAGGAAGCAGGGCTAAAACTGAAAATGGATAAATGTCAAATTGGAGTGCCACAGGTATCCTACCTTGGATACCAAATCGACAAGGACGGATTGCACCCCACTGCCGAGAAGGTAGCAGCAATCCAGAATGCACCAGCTCCTACTAATGTGACTCAACTGAGAGCCTACCTGGGGCTGTTAAATTTCTATAGGAAATTTCTAAAATCATCTGCAACCATGCTGGAGCCCCTAAATACCTTACTGAGGGATAAAACCCCTTGGAAATGGGATGCAAGTCAGGAGAGAGCCTTCCAGAAATCTAAACAAGCCCTCCTGGACTCTCAGACTCTAGTCCACTTTGACCCTCAGAAACCCATAGTGGTAGTGGCTGACAGTAGTGCGTATGGTGTGGGAGCGGTGCTGTGTCACCTTATTGATGGGATTGAACGCCCCGCCTATTTTGCCTCCCGAACTCTAACAGCAACAGAACGCAACTACTCTCAAACTGAGAAAGAAGCCCTAGCTATGGTGTTCGCACTTCGAAAATTTCATTGCTACCTGTGGGGACAGGATTTCACTGTGGTTACGGACCACAAACCTTTGTTAGGACTATTTGATCCGGGTAGAAGCATTCCTCCGATGGCATCCGGGCGCATCCAAAGGTGGGCTTTACTACTGCAGTCCTACAAGTTCACCTTGCGTCACCGGTCTGGCGTGCTGTTGGGTACGGCTGATGCTCTCAGTCGTCTACCCTTGACAACTCCCGAGGAAGCCACACCTATTCCTGCGGAATGGACGTCCTTAGTAAACTTCCTCGAGTCAGCTCCAGTCACCAGCACCCACATCCGCGACAGCACCCTAAGGGACCCAGTACTTTCAAAGGTATACAAATACTGCCAAGTAGGCTGGCCTTCGATGGTAATTGGTGACCCTGATCTCGCTCCGTATACTAGGAGGCAAGACGAATTGTCCACACAAAATGGCTGTGTGCTCTGGGGGGCAAGAATTATTGTACCCCAAGCTCTCAGATAAGCCATTGTGGAGGAACTTCACTCTGGTCATGCTGGATCATCCAGGATGAAGGAGTTAGCTCGCAGCTACGTGTGGTGGCCCCTTCTGGATAAAGATCTAGAAGAAACAACTAAGTCATGCAGCGAGTGCCTGAGCACTCGAGCCGCACCGACGAAAGCTGAACTCCATCCGTGGGAATGGCCTGCGAAGCCTTGGCATCGCATACACATTGACTACGCGGGCCCAATGGATGGAAAATACTACCTAGTGATCGTGGATGCACACTCTAAGTGGGTTGAAATTTTTCCCACATCTACTACAACCTCTAGCGAAACGATCTTGTGCCTGAAACACACTTTTGCGACATTTGGATTCCCAGTAACAATTGTTTCAGACAACGCAACGTGTTTCACATCGGCTGAATTCCAAGAATTTGTGAAGGCATGTGGTATGCGACATATTACAAGCGCACCATACCACCCTTCAACTAATGGACTGGCAGAGCGCATGGTACAAACTTTCAAGAAGAATATACGGAAGTCAACGGAACCCCTACGCCCAGCACTAGACAGGTTCCTGTTCAACTATCGGCTAACACCTCACACGACAACAGGTGTTACGCCTGCCGAACTGATGTTAGGCAGGAAAGTTCGCTCTCGTCTTGATCTGCTTTGGCCGTCAGAAGCAATCGCGTCCAAAGTTGCTCAACGCCAGGACGCTCAGAAAAGATACCACCCAGGGTCTCGCGCGGTTGACATTCCGCTGGAGTCACCTGTGATGGTCCGTCAATACACGCCGGGTTCCCCAAAATGGACCCCTGCTACCACCATTGAGAAAACAGGCCCGGTATCCTACAAGTGCCAACTGAAGGGGGGAGAGGTCGTTCGTCGACACCAGGACCAAGTTATTACCTGCTCGAACACCATCCCTGAACCCTTGGAACAACCTACGGAGGAAACCGTTGTGTTTCCACAACCTGCTCAAAATTCATACTCACCACCTCCGACCCATGAACCTGACTCCGAAACACCTGATTACCCGATTCCCACCCAGGAGGCTAGGATGCACGAGCCTCCAAGCGCTAGCATCTCGCGCAGGTCTACCCGAGCTCGGAAGCCTGTGGTGAGAATGGACCTTTAGGATTGACTATATTGAATAAGGGGACTGGGGATACAGGGGGGGTTTCTAATTAAGGAGGGAGGGGTGTAATATAGCGAGTAGTGTAAGTTCTAGTTAGAGAGACCAATAGTTGGCAACGCTCGAGACAGCAACACTCGCGGCCAGTCTACAAGTGAACTCGGGCTCGACAACAAGTAAATGTTGACCGAGTGTGTAAATAATATTACCTACTGTGGTTGGTATCTAACTTCTTAATTTCTAAACTAATGTACTAATTCTATGCTACCCTATTCTATATATTCCTTTCTATCTCCGCTCTGCTCTCGCTAACCACATTCTGGTATCTGAGTATCTAGTTATGTTGTAAGGTATCCAAGAGGTGAGTAAACTATTTTACCTAACTTGATGTCTATTACTATGTTGTGTCTATGTCTATGTGAAACCTATACTGTGCTATAGTGTAGGTTGTGATAAACTGCATGGGGCTTTTTAGGTGACATAAAATATATTGTTTTTTAGTCATGATTCTCTGTAAAAAAACAGCATGGTTATATTTGGTACCAGAAAATATGTTAATATTCATTTTTATTAGTCAGAATTTTTTGTAAAAAAACATGTTTTCAAAAAAACAGCATATTTTTTGATCACCTAAAAAATATTAATATCTATGGTTTTTAGTCGTGTATTTGTAATGAAAACATAAAAAAGAAACCATGCAGTAAAAGTGGTGGCAGATAACCCACAATTACCTAGAGGAGTCTAAGAGGTACAGCAGGAGCCACAGAACTTACCACAGAACTTATATTGATGGAGTCAAAATTCAGAGCTTATTATCTCTGCAAAGTCTGTTTTTTTTCACAAAAATAAAATCAGACATAGTAGAGATAGTAAGCTCTGAATTTTGACTCCATCAATATAAGTTCTGTGGCTCCTGCTGTTCCTCTTAGATGCCTTTAGGTAATTGTGGGTTATATATATATATATATATATATATATATATATATGTGGGTTATATATATTTTAGGTGTCAAATAAAAAAACCAGACATATACTTAACAAAATTTAGATGTGCAAAAAAAACACATAAAAAACAGTTTTTTTGCAAACTAAAACCCAATCAAATAAAACCGTTTTTTTTGCATCACTAGTTATATCTCAAAAACAAAGCATCCGCGAGCAGCTAGGATGTAATTTGTAATTTGCCAGGATGTAATACTGTTATGGAGCTCTTTTCTGACGTCATTCTTTCTTTTCTTTTCGTCCTTTTAGCTCTTTTGACGATCGTAATTGAAGATAACATTCTTTTATTTTTTTGTTAGCAAAGGTAAACTGGGACTTTTCAATGTCCATAAATTTAGTTGATGAGTAAGTGGCAGATTAATGTAAATGGTAGCGTGGACTTTCTCTCCACAAATCATGATAATTCACCTTTCTAATTAGCAGGTAATTATACGAAATGTCACATCGATATTCATTGCCTATTCTCGTTACATGAAATTGACGTTCTCAAATACAAGTAGACCTAACGCACTAAGTTACATTTCAATTAACATTTTAGATATATACTGAAGGCAAAATGTTTACAAATGAACGCTTAAGGCGTGACAACGATAACCCTATGCACAGAGGAGGACATGAGGATACTCCTATAGGGTATATGTCAAGATGGACTTATCTTAATTTGGATTCCGGAAGATAGCTATATCGTGGGTACGCGCCGAGACATTTATGAATTACTTTAATTTAGCAGGTATACGGTATCACTTGGTGTGCACATTTCAAAAGAGAAACAATGCCCAGCCCCGAAAGGCAGGCGTTCAAGATGTGTTAAAGCGCTCTCTCTCTCAAGGCAGTCTCGGGGGTACTGACTGTTCTCCTACGCTGAGCACTTACCCTAGCGGTCAATCTGCTCTCACGCCCCACTCAGAGCGATGGCTTACATTGCAATCTCAATATAGATCATTCCTCAACCAAGCGGTTATGTATGACTCTAGCGTATTGAATTATACGAGCAAAGGGAAACATTAATTTTCGCTAATCGTACAAATGATCTAATTAACATGGGCTATTGAATAATGACAGAATTAACAGTGAAGAATCTCTCTCGTGTTGGTATTCGGCAGCTCCTTCAGTCAGTTGACGTCCTTGCTTCCCTGCGCAATCTTGGAGTTGACGTAGAGTAGATATAGAAGGAGGGAAGAATAACTACTTAGCACGACTCGCAGAATCCGATAACCGTTCCTGCGGCACACGGCGTCTCTCTCTGGCTGCTTTGGATCATTTCGAATATGTTGAGGCATCCCTCGTCTCGAACGATCAAAATTTTTTATATGTCGTGGGTAGAATCACGACAATACTGTGATGATTGCTTGCTCTTTACGATTGAATAAGTAGATTTCTTATATTTTCCAGGACAATTCTTCTAATTGAATAAATTTCTTTTCTTAATCTCTGAATATCTTTCGAGGATATCATTCAATTAAAGCACACCTATAGCAGGTATTGAAACACACGTTATGCATGGCCATACAAAATTACTGTTTTAGGTTGATATTACCAAGATGACGGAGAATTATTGAAGTCCGCAAACACAATGATAATGACAAGGAATATGCAACTCTTACGTGATCTTGGAGGAAGCGCAGGTGCGGATATCGTTGTATTCGAAGTAGCCTCGTCTACGTTACTTATTTAATTAGTCATTCTAAGTATGAAACCACAAATGACAATTATACAATGGCAACACTCAGTACGCCGGGCTGAGTTCTATCTCAAAGATTCAAGTAAAGGCGGCGTTTACGAGGTCCTTCACCTATGATGACACGCTCGAGGAATGAATACCCCTGACTCAAAGCACACTCTTAAGTAGAAGCAGTTACCGCAGCTACCTCCCATGGCGGTTGGTAGCAACCAACGGGCGTGAGACCTTTTTATGAATCTTTTCTGATGTCCTCTACCAATGCCAGGCAAGCGTCGCCTTCTTCTGCTGATGCAGCTTTCTGTTGAGGTTATTATGCTGAGTTGCAACGGTCTTTTAGGGCACGGAGTACGAGGCGCTTGCTCGTTGATGCAACTGTCGTCTTCGCCGTGCCGTTATGTAGAATGTAGAAAGGTATATGACAATACTATTTTTAAAAGTTGTTACTTTTTACTTGTATTCAATTTTTTGGCAGTACACATCAAATCTGTTTCATGATGAAAATTTCATTTACTTGGAATTATTTTGAGTTAACCAAATGTGTAAATTTTATGTTTCTTGATTAAAAGGTTAATGAACAACATGTTATTCAAGGATTTTTTGGTTTTTAAAAACCAAATTCAGCTTAGTGCATGAGGAGTATGTATGGCAGAAAAACTAAAAGGCTACTCTACATCCGTCAATAGACATTCTTGTCTTATTATGAGCTCTGAAAATATCAAATTGTAGCTTCATGGGAATAGTATATTTATCATCAAATGTAAGGCATTTGAATTATCTCTTACAAAGTTCAACTATAGTTCTCCACTCCATTTATTCCATTCACCGAGGGATCATATAAGTTAGATAAAAAATATTGTTGGCTAGGAATGCAAGTAGGAAAAATGCAAGCTCACCATATCAACACAACTTTTATTTGCTGACTGACAGGCATTGATGCTGGAGCAGTTGGGAAATTGATGCATGCAATAATGGTTGAGAGAGATGAGAAAATTGCTCTAGGTTGAAGAGCAATCTGTAGCTATAGATCTTTTCACTCAAAATGTCATGTAATTCATGTCCTTTTTCCCTTTTATGTTTTCTTAGTGTAGTTTTATTATTTTTAAATTTCTTCAATTGAATAATTTATAATTTGTTTGTTTGATTGATCCTTGTCCATGGTTGTGAACTAGTTTCAGTGGCTTTTTGTTAGAAAAAATGATGAAATATGGTAGTTTTAATTTCTGATGCTATGATATATTATCTATGTTGACGATAGTAAGCTATAAGTGATGCGTAAAAAGTGGAAGTGTAATTATTGTGTTGAGGAAAAGACTAGTGAGACAGTGATTATCTCTGTAGTAGACTTGCATAACTAGCGCCCTGGTTCTCTGTTGTATCAAACTCTCATTATTACCTTAGCAGAAATATCTATTGACTGATGTTCATTTCTTTCAAATTGGCTAGATCTTTGTACTATGCATAACCTTTGGTTTTAGATCACCCTTTTTCTTCAAGACTGAGTTGAGCTCACATACTTTATCATTTAATTGTCTTGTTTTTTCTCAATTTTATTTCAAGTTGGATTCTACAGTTGAACCAATTTAAATAAATGCTAGATGCTACAAGTATATTCACAGTCGGATTCTGGCGGTTGTAAATTGTAAAGATGAATGTGAATGATTTGAACTTATGAGATTTATGTTTCCTAACATGAATTTTTTATTTTTATTCACAAAAATGTTAGGTAAAACCGTTTCGTAACTTCAATTATTTGTTCGTTGGGAACAAGATATGAACCCGATAAGGGAACTCTTCATATGAACAAGAGAATATTTTAGGAAGACCGTCCCGGCTGTTCAACTTTTTTGTTCGATTCGTTTGAAAATTAGCCAGTATATGTATTTTGTCCAAGTAACCCGTTTTTACTCCTGTTGTTTTTTCAATTTAGGCCTTAGTTTTTTTCAAGAAAAATTAGTTTTGGCATATTATATGGATATTTCAAAATGGGACTAGTCCTCGAGTTTTGATGCTAGAACAAAACCAACGACAGTTTTCGAATCCTTGGAACATTTCTAACAAACTCACTAGCGTTTTTTCAAATTCGATTTTTTTCTATTTTATCAGATTTTTTAAAATCTCTAGGAACAAAAGTAATTTTTTGGGTTTAGAGCTATATATTTTTTTGAAAGATTTGAATTGGAAAAAAAGCTAGTGAGAGTTTGTTAGAAATGTTCCAAGGATTCTAAAACTGTCTTTGGTTTTGTTCTATCATCAAAACTCTAGGACTAGTCCTATTTTGAATGTTGGAAGTTAGAAGTGTTGGGTAACAGCATAAAACAAATTTTTTTGTTAAAGTGTCATATAATGAACAATTTATGTATTTGAATGCAGTTTTATTTTTATTTCGATAATTTCTATACATAACTTAATATTCAGAGTGTGAATTGTGATTTCCAAACCAAAAAAAATATTTTTTTTCATATATCTTAAATTTTTTATTTTTAGTCTGATTCTTATGAAATTTGACTATGATATGTAACCTTTGAAAAGAAAAACAAATTATTCCTTCAAATTTTTTTGATTTAGGCCTTAGTTTTTGAAAAAATTTGACATATTAGGTTTTAGGTATTGATATTTCACTGGTATTGATATTTCAAAATGGAACTCATCATCTGCTAGAACAAAAACAAAGACAGTTTTAGAATCCTTGGAACATTTCTAACAAACTCGCATGGGCTTTTTTTATTTCCCATTTGTTCTCTATTTATATGGGGTTGAAATGGGCTCAAAATTAAAGATTTTGGTCCCATTACCCCCCCTTGGGGGGAGATCTATTGTCCGTAGCACCATAAAATTTTAGGACCAAATAGTCCACCACCTAAAGGTCCTTTTCCAACAAAAACATGAAAAATGACCACCTGAGCAGCAGGGGACAGGGACGGTCTCCTTAATGAGCTGTATAAAATATTGTTAATAATTCTTTGCATTCTTCAGGAAATAATGTGATTCTTTAAGTTTCATTTTATTATGAAGAGTTGATGAAATTGTATTAAAGGTAATTCTGAAAATAAAATTTGAGAAAAAGTGCATCTCAGCTAAGTGATGTTTTAAACAATTTAAACAATTTAAACAATTTATTTACCACAGGTGATACAGAGATAAAATGTTTCTTAGGTCTAGTACAATGGTCAAATTTGAGTATAGCTACCTGTGGGCCCGAATAAGTTCAGTGACTTCTAGGGCATCCTACCATCAAGGTTAGTCTTAGGAGTACAATAATGTTTAACGTAATTCACTTAAACTAGAGACGCATTAAACTGATCAATGAGATAATTAACTCGAAATTAGATGCTTCATTTCACAATATAGTTCATATGGACTAGATTTAACAGTATATTCGACAAACGATTCAAGAACAGACTGAAGATCGGCGAAATTAACCAAGGCAAATTACATTATTAGGACCAGTTATGTAGGGGACAAGGTTTGACTCTGTGATCTTACAAGACTAGTAATCTGATAGGAAGTGAGACTCGAGACTTTTTTTGAATACCTTATAAGAATTACTTTCACGGATCTCCGCAGGTATTGAGTTCCAAGTTTTAGTTCCAACGAAGAAGATACTGTGTTGTGACTAGAGATGTGACTCAAAAAAAAACCATGCCGTTGTTTTAAAAAAACACGTTTTTTTTACAAAAAAAACCGTGGCCAAAAAAAACGTGCATATTTTGTTTTTTTTTAAATATTTTGTCTTAAAATAACTCGGCAAAAAAAAGAACCACATTACATTATGTGTTTTCATGTCAGATTATAAAATAAAACAACATACATCTTGATTGGTGGTTTTCCATGGTTTTATGAAATTTTTCATTTTCTGAGGTTTCATGCTTTGATATTTCATTTGTTTTACAATACATGTGAATGACCTTCAAGTCCCAAAATGGTGTGTCATAATAACATATCTTTACTTATGGTCTTTGATAGGGATGTGACTAAAAAACCATGCTGTTCAAAAAAAAAAACATGTTGTTTATACAAAAATTATGAATAAAAAACATGGATAATAATATATTTATGTGACCTTAAAAATCCAATGCTGTTTTTTTTAAAACATTGTTTTTTAACCGAAAAATCTTGACTAAAAAAACATGGCTATTATATTTTATGGGACCAAAAAATTGTTTTTTTTTCAACATTTACAAAAATCATGATTAAAAAAAACACGGATGTAAATATCAGGAAAGTTATTTTTCTGTAATCGAGTTGTCTTTAGAAACTTATAAACAAAGAATGCTGTTAATATTGAAATCATGTTTATTAGAACTGTACTAGGTCTTAGAATAAAGTATCTACAAAGAATCTATTTACTCCATAAAACCTTTTGGAGACCAGCTCCATCCTCAGTCATTCAGTAAAATTTGGTGAAATGGACAATGAATTTTCACTGTTCCTTTGAAAAACATTTGACTGCATGACTTACTGAGGATGGAGCTAGTCTCTGAAAGGTTTTATAGAGTGAATAGATTCTTTGTGGATATTTTATTCTAAGACCTGGTATGATTCTAATGGATATTAATATATCTTATGTGACCAAAAAATCCATGCTATTTTTTGAATGTTTTGGTTACAAAAAAGTCATGACTAAAAAACATGGATATTAATATACTTTATTTTACCATAAACAACCATGCTGTTTTTTTAAACATCTTTTTACAGAAAAATCATGATTAAAAAATGTGGATATTAATATATTTTATGTGCCAAAAAAACCATGCTGTTTTTTTTTAAATCATGTTTTCTTTACCAAAAAATCATGACATAAAAACATGGGTATTAATGACTTTTTGTGAAAAAAAACATGTTTTTTAAAATGTCATGTTTTTTTGGTCAGATTAAATTTAATAATACTCCTGTTTTTCGTAAAAAAAAATTTTTTCAAAAAGCATGTTTTTTTGGTCACCTAAAATAAATTAATATCCATGTTTTTTTTACAGATTAGATTAGTCATTAGTTTTAGCCTCCCTACCCAGCAACAAATGCGATCCAAAGAGAGGAAGGAAGATTATGAAACAAGATCAAAGTTGAAGAAGACAGTATTAGGTGCTGAAAAACAGGACAGCAGTGAATCGAAAAAGGTGGTCCTCAACATAACAAAAGCATTTTATTTTAACAAAAAGGAGGCCTACCTAACTCTCAGCTTGGGCACTCACATTGTCCTCCTGGGAGCGCTAGTTCCCATAGATACAATAGTTGTATCCCCCTGAGGGGGTTTTTTTTTTTACAAAAAAGTCGTGACCAAAAAATGAATCATAATAACTTTTTAATGAAAAAACATGTTTAAAATAAAACAATGATTTTTTTAGTAACATAAAATATGTTAATATCCATGATTTTAAGACAATTTTTTATGAAAAATGCATAAAATGAAACAGCATGGTTTTTTTGGTCGCATAAAATATATTCATATCCAGGTTTTCTTGTACATCATTGTTTGTAAAAAAAACATAATTTTTAAAAAATACCATTTTAGGTCTCATAAATATATTCATGTTTTTTAGTCATGATTTTTTAGTACAAAAACATTTTTTTGGTCTGATAAATATATTCATGTTTTTTTCAGTCATGATTTTTTAGTAAAAAACATGTTTTTTTTAAAACTGCATGGGGCTTTTTAGGTCACATAAAATATGTTTTTTAGTTATGATTCTTTGTAAAAAAAAACAGCATGGTTATATTTGGTACCAGAAAATATATTAATATTCATTTTTATTAGTCAGAATTTTTTGTAAAAAAAAACATGTTTTAAAAAAAACTGCTTATTTTTTTGGTCACCTAAAATATATTAATATCTATGGTTTTTAGTCATTTTTTTGTAATGAAAACATAAAAAAGAAACCATACAGTAAAAGTGGTGGCAGATAACCCACAATTACCTAGAGGGGTCTAAGAGGTACAGCAGGAGCCACAGAACTTATATTGATGGAGTCAAAATTCAGAGCTTATTATTATCTGTGCGAGCAAGCATGCCTCCCTACCCCTGTGCTCAGAGGTCTTATAAGCAGTGAGCTCTTTAGGGCCCGCGCATTTGGTCCGCATCCCTACCTGTACAACATCGTACCAGTAAACGTCGCAGTTCTCCATTGTTATCTCTGCATATATCTCTGCCTGCATATATCTCTGCTATGTCTGATTTTTTTGGTCACATAAAAATAAAATCAGACTTAGTAGAGATAGTAAGCTTTGAATTTTGACTCCATCAATATAAGTTCCGTAGCTCCTGCTGTTCCTCTTAGATTCCTCTAGGTAATTGTGGGTTATCTGCCACCACTTTTACTGTATGCTTTCTTTTTGATGTTTTTATAACAATAAAATGACTAAAAAACATGGATATTAATATATTTTAGGTGTCCAAAAAAAAAAACCAGTCATATACTTGACAAAATTTAGGTGAGCAAAAAAAAACCAAAAAAAACAAAAAAAAACACATAAAAAACACGTTTTTTTTGCAAAAAAAAACGCAATCAAATAAAACCGTTTTTTTTGCATCACTAGTTGTGACCGAGCCTTTAAGTAATAAGGAAGCATGAATTTACTTCTATTTCGGGTTAAATGGTCGTGATGACCAGTTTGCGCAGTTAATAGTTGTTTTAGGCTATTGTCGCCATCATTTGTTAATGTTTTGTAAATGAAATTGCAAATGGAGATTTTGTAGCGATCCGAGAGCTTAAGTATTCGTAAATTTTTGAATAAGTCATTTGTGTGAGCATTATATTCTAGATTCTTTACCGCTCTTATGGCTCTTTTTTGCAGGGTAAAAATTTTGTTGGTTATATTTTTATCAGTTCCGTGCCATGCTTCTATTCCGTATTGCAAGTATGGTGAAATGAGCGTTCGGTAGAGCATTTGTAAGGCTGTTGCAGGCAGGAAATTTTTAACTTTATTTAGGATTCCGATAGGTTTTGATAATTTAGAACTAATATGAGCGATGTGCTCTTTAAAGGTTAGATGTTTGTCTATTAAAATGCCGAGGAATTTACTTGAGTTGGTTTCTTCGATTTCACCTTTGCCAATTTGAATGCGTGGGAGAGATATATTTTTCTTTTATGAGAATGTAATATATTTTGTTTTATCGATTTAATTTATTTAGACACATTAGGGCCAGAAGATGGTAAAACTTGGCAAAAATTCTTTAGATGTTATACCTGTTATACATAATAATTTCATAAAATAGGTACAGATAGAAGGTGAGATATTGTCAAGTTGAAAAATCAATTAACAGGCATTCCAGAAAAAAAAAAACAGTATACAGGAAAACCAATATTTTTTTTCTAATTTCTAGCAAAATCATCCAAAAGCTGTCTGAGAAAAATATTTTTAATAGAACAATGTTGAACAATTTTCCATTCACAAAAGCTACTGCAACATTACTAATTGTAGATTTAATGACACATATCAAATGTTTACCCCATCACATATAATGAAAGCATGGCAAAGTGCTCATGCAGATGTATGATGAAACAGCTTGGATGAAAGCCAACGTCATATTATTTGCACAAGAACGGTGCCCATCCCTAGCACTGTCTGTGCACCTTTGCTTGTTCATTCTGCACAATTCAGTGGTTCTTGCAATCATGTCTTACTATGTCTGTCAGCCTCCAAGGTAACTTTCAAGTCCTCTGCTGTTACATCTCAAGTTTTATTATGCTGTGCTGCATACAAATTTGATTGCTTTGCATTTGGACAATTCTAAAAAGTTCTGTGGGCTTTCTGATCACATAGCTTCATTAGATGGCAATGTTGGGCTGCATCATTGTGAGATGGTAATTTCCCTATTTTTATTCAGCTACTTTCTTTGTGCCTTCCTTTTAGCTTTAGAATTGATACTCTTTTCCATTTCAATGTTTTCCTCTTCATCCTGGTCAATAGGAGCAGGAGCTTGGAGGAGAAGTTGACTGAGTCTTTTGGAATTACCTTCTGCTTCTTCATCTGATTTGTCACTATTGCCATCAGACTATTTGTTTACTTCAAGGAAGCCCATGTAGAATTCTTCAAAGTCATGAAATTATTCCATAAAACTTACTACTTCATCTGTGTTCATTGTGAGGAGAAAAAAGCACATATAAACATTTATATATGTTAGTATTTCATTGACTATGCATGACATAAAAGCACTTATTAACACAGTAACATTATTAACATAAATATTTACATAAAGCAATTCCTGACATAATAGTATACAGGGTGTTTCAAAAATACACGGCATAATTTCAGGTATGTATTTCCCACATGTAGACAATCAAAATAGTTCATTACAACATATGTCCGGAAATGCTTCATTTCCGAGTTATGGCCTTCACAACATTGAAATTCACCGGAACGTTTTTCTTTCCGCAGGTCGTTGCCGTCAAAGGACACATTAAGAGGGCACTCTGACAGATCATTCCTAGGCGAAGGTTAAATTCAGTGTTGTGTTTGGCGTTCGACTGTGTGTCATGTACACAAATCAGGAGCTGGCAGAGATGCACTTGATCTACGGTAAGGCAGACGGCAATGCTGCGCTGGCTCGTCGTTTGTACCAGGAGAGGTACCCACAGCGACAATGTCCAGATCGGAAGACATTTGTAAGTCTCCATCAGCGTCTGTGCGAGTATGGAAAATTTGACTCTCCTGGATTGGGAAGGGGACGACCAAGATCTACAACTCCAGAAGAACAGGAGGAGATTCTGGAGATTGTGAACAGAACTCCTTCTATCAGCACACGAAGGTTAGCGTTGCAAGTGAATGTTCCCCATACGACTGTCTGGAGACTGCTGAAAGAGTATCAATTGTATCCTTACCATTTGCAACGTGTACAGGCGCTGTCACCAGCAGATTACCCTGCACGAGTTAGGTACTGTCAGTGGTTCTTGCAGCAATGTGCTGCAAATCCGAACTTTCCTGCCTTAGTATTATTTACAGATGAAGCACAGTTCACACGAGATGGCATAACAAATCTCCACAATCAGCATGTATGGGCGTATGAAAACCCAAATGCAACTGTTGTATCTCATCACCAGGTGCGGTTCTCCCTCAACATGTGGGCCGGTATCATTGGTGATCGGTTAGTTGGACCCCATGTACTTGTAAACAGACTTACGGGGCAGGCGTACACAAACTTCCTGGAAAACATCATACCTGATGTTTATGACGACACTCCACTGATCGATCGTCAGCGCGCTCACTTCTTGCATGACGGCGCTCCTGCACACTTCAGTCGTACGGCTCGCCGGTACTTGGATCGAAGATTTCCTGATCGATGGATAGGTAGAGGTGGCCCAATTGCTTGGCCTCCACGCTCACCTGATCTGAACCCTCTCGATTTCTACTTGTGGGGCCATTTAAAATCATTGGTTTATTCGTCTCCGGTGCCTGATTTGGAATCCCTTCGGAATCGAATTGTGGCACGCTCTGAGGACATACGCCACATTCCTGGAGTGTGGGATCGTGTTCGCAGGTCAATGAGACATCGATGTGAGGTCTGTATTCAAGCAGGAGGTGGTCATTTTGAACATCTTCTGTAATGGCAACGACCTGCGGAAAGAAAAACGTTCCGGTGAATTTCAATGTTGTGAAGGCCATAACTCGGAAATGAAGCATTTCCGGACATATGTTGTAATGAACTATTTTGATTGTCTACATGTGGGAAATACATACCTGAAATTATGCCGTGTATTTTTGAAACACCCTGTATAGTAAATAAATACACACTAGCTCAGAGCAATCTAAGCTGCAATTTTGCAGCACTTTACATGCTGTGGGGCCTGGGCTTAGAAAAATCTACGGGTAGAATTTGAATTGAAATTTCCCCTTTACTTTGTTATTTTTATGGTAAAAATGTATTCCGATTTGTAAACTAATCACTTAACTTGAACATACACACTTCAACAACAAATGGTCATACCGTGAAAAATACCTAAAATAACTCACAAATGTGTTATGATGGAACATGCAGCCGCCATGTTGCATGCATTGCTTGTGTGATAAACATCCGCAGAACTCATAAGTCTTTAATGCATACATAGACTTGTAGGAAACATTAAAATTAGATTTAAGAAAATTAATAGCATCTTCATGAAGGGTAGAAAAATCTATGCATAGGCCCTAATGGGTTAATGATATTTCAGGATTTAAACATTCAAAGATTCTTCCAATCAATCATTAAAATAGTTCCTTCATCCATATTCAATTTGTTCTGGCATATCAAATCTGTTACTGATAACTAGTTCCTCTGTTTAAAGATATTTTGTCACAGAAATTCATAAATTTTATATTCGGGTGTCATTGATTGGCAAATTAATTAATTCATTAATTACTTTCATCAATCTATTTGTGCACCTTGGATGGTTTGTCAATTAGTACTCCTCGTATGGAACTTTGTTAGACTATTAGCACACCATGTATGGTTTGTCTATTAGCATACCTCATATAGTTTGTCTATTATTATGCCTCGTATGGCTTATCTATTTGTACACCTTGAATGGTTTGTCAATTAATGCTCCTTGTATGGAACTTTTGTTTTAGGACGTCTTATATTAAGAAACTTTTAAAAGCCAATATGTTGGCATGTATCTCATGTGGCAACTTGGAAATAAACGGTTTTGTTTGTTTAAATGGCTATTTTCCATCCTAACATTGAACACTCTTGTCTTATTTTTATCATATTTTGTAATTTCAAATTGTAATTTCAAATTTCTAGGAAATGGTTATTCATTATCAAACACAGGGCATTTGAATCTTGCAATGAATTCTATAATAGAGTCCACATAACTGGTGTCATTGTTTAGCTATGATTCATGAAAGGTAAATAAAATTAATGCTGAATCATGCATCAAATTGAAACCTATCCTTAGCCTTGCAACCTAACCCTAGCCTCTCAACGATCGTTTGCTGACTGAAATGCATTGGCATCCTCTGTTGCTTTGTATATTGTCACAGGTACAGTTGTCAAAGCAGAGGTTACAACAATGAATGTATTAATATTTGAGTGATCATAAAATTTTACAGGTTAGAATAGCAGTTAAACATTTCTCATGGACTGATAATATAGGTGGAATGTTTGTGTATCTCATTTTTTGGCTTTTGCTTTATGCTAAGATTACCTTGATTGAGTGGGCATTCAAAAAAAGTTATGCATGAAGCTGCATTATTACAGTGGTAGTGTGTTGCTCTCAAAACAGTTTCATAGAAACATGTCCTTCAGGGTATATGATGGGAATGCTGTTAGCATTTTACATACACTTGAAATTTGTAATATAAATAAAGAAATCGTAATCATTGTTGTCGTGTAGCTGAAAATTCTTTCTTCTGTTACAAGTCATAACACTTCATTAGCATATTATCGAAAGAAGTTCCATCACCTCACCATATGAAACATATTGAAGTTGAGGGTATCATCAAGATAAATATAGTAGTTTCATTTGGGCATGCATGAAGTTTAGATGGAAAGAATTGAAAAATGATCAGGCATCATATGTGCATCACTTAAACACAATAATTTAATAAGTAATATTATTTAATGATATTTTTATACCATTTGAAATTTTTGCACTACACTCGTTTAAACTTTTCGGATGTTGCTTCCTGACAGATTGTGTGCACTATTTGTTAGTAGGTGATTGTCACAGAAGTATTTGAACTTGAAAATCAGAATAAACTTATAATGTTGGCTGAAAAAGTATTTTATTTGTGGTGTGAGTTTTAGTACCATCAGATTTATGTTGAAAAAATAAGAAAGCATTATTTTAAACAATTTTTATTTTTCTTAAATTAAGCACAAAAGAAGCAGGAGTACGCCAGGAAAAATAAGAGAATGCAATTGATCCAAAAATTAATGGTCAAGAGAGTAGAAGTTGAAGTCTTCCCTATAAAAAGCACTCTAGGATTAAGCACTGGAACTATACAGAGTGGCAACTGAGCATTCAATGAAATGGTGGGTGACATTGATTGATTGTTGGAGTTGCTGAATGTTTTTGTTGTTGGTGCATTGCTGATAGATTTGAGGAATGTGTGTTGTGATTCAATTCTGTAAAAGTAAGGGGTAGGTATTAGAGTTCCAATTCATAAAGTAAGTATATTGAGCATTGTTGGTAATCTGTGTGGCAGAGTGCTATTGAATCATATGAAAGAGGAAACAGAAAGTGCAATAGGATATAAGCTGTTCAGTTTTTGGCAGGATAGAGGGTTTGTGGATCTGATTTTAGCAGTGAAACAAATGGTGAAGTAGATGATACAGTTGATCAGGCAGTGTTGTTTGAAGTGCTTAGAGTGTGTGGTCTAAAGAGCAAGGCGCTTAAGGCCATGAGTTAGTATATTGATAGCCGAGCATGTGTGGGAACTGAGAGTATAGTGAGTGAATGGTGTGAAGGGCTTGTGAGTTTCCATCAGTGGTATGTAATGTTATGTTTGTTAAATATGGAAACCGATTGAATTTTGTGGTTTTTAAAATGTTGGCTGCTCAGAGCACAGTCATCAATTCATTGCAGCTACTCTGTGCTGATATTCTAGCATTATTTGCTGAGATGAAGAAAAACTGTATACTGGTAAAAGTGTTTATGAGAGTCTCTTATGGAAAGACTTCAAGTGATTGTTAATAAGAATTAAGACAAGAATGGTTTACCAAAAGTTGTTTGTAGTATTAAGGAGTACCTGGGGCTGCTGATAATGAATGAATTAGGTAAGGTGAAAACTAGAAGATGGTAACAAGCATGGGAACGTTTGTAAGGAGCTGTACGGAAAAGTTACCTGACTATAAATGCTAACAAAAATTGTATTGCAAGGAAATGAGGCATTTTGTTGTTTCATTGTATAAATGTACTTAATTCTCTTTGTATTTGAATTTCCTTCTATTGTATTCAGTTCTGTTCCTTTACTGAATGCTCTTTTAATTCTTTTCAGCTTCATCTTACAATAAAGAAAAAGAATTTAATTCAAGTTCAATCAATAATTTTAATTTTTGAATAACCATATGATACCTGCCTTCCTGTAAAAGGAATATCCTGTGTGATCAGGACTCTCATTAGGTAAGTCATTCATCTTTTATTCAAAGATAGCTTATGATGTCAGTCTTTAATCTCTACTATAATAAGAGCCGCGTCCGTCCGTCGGTCTGTCCGAAGCCGGCCGAAAGTGTGATGAGCGTATCTGTGATACAAGCTCCAGCTCTATGTATTTTGACGGGCCGTGTTCACGCGGCCTTATCAACTCTCAAGAGATGGTATTTTTTTAAATTTCTTACAGCCTTTCTCTCATTTTGCCCTCTTTTTATTTCAAATAGAGGGGGGTGGACTAGTTACTATAATTCTTATGTATTGTAGTTTTAGAATCCTTGGAGCATGTCTAACAAAAGTATGGTAGAAAATTTTTACATATGTAACTTTTTGATTTTTATATGTGATATTTATCACTAAATCAAATATACACTAATTTTGGGTTCAAGATTGATGAAAATAAATTTTTGGTACAATTCGGAAGTGTGCTACCATTCTTTTGTCAGAAATGTTCCAAGGATTCTAAAACTGTCTTTGGTTTTGTTCTAGCATAAAAACTCAATGACTAGTCTTCTTTTGAAAGTTGAAAGTTAGAGGTTTTGGGTATAAGCTCAAAATGATTATTTACTGTTAAAGTGTAATATAAGGGACAATTTATGTAATTGAATGCTGTTATCATTTTTATTTCAATAATCTCCAGGCATAACTTCATATTCACTGTGAATTGTAATATACAAAAAAAAAATTTTCTTATAAAAATTATGAAACTTTATATTTGAAGTCTGATTCACATAAAATTTGACTATGATATGTAACTTCTGAAAAGAAACACAATTTCTTTCATTCATTTTCTCAATTCAGGCCTTAGTTTTTCGAAAAAATTTGATGTATTGGTTTTTAGTTCATTTGTATTATTTCAAATGAAAAATACTCATTGAGTTTTTATGCTAGAACAAAACCAAAGACAGTTTTAGAATCCTTGAAGCATTTTAAACAAATTTAAGATTTTAAATTTTTCATTTCCTGTTTTTTTCTTTTTTACTTGGGGTCAAAAATTCAGGATTTTTGTTCCCCTTACCCACCCCTGGGGGGAGATCTAGTGTCTGTAGCACCATAAAATTTTAGGACCAAATAGTCTGCCACCTAAGGGTCCTTTTCCAACAACAAAAAAAACAAAAGCTCACCGGACCAACAGGGGCCTGGGTTGTCCCCCTTAAAGCTTAAAGAGTAAATCCACTTAGTCCTGTTGGGCCTTGCTGTGGAAAAGACTCCCTAAAGATGTATATGTATAAAAGTAAATTATTAAATGTTGTTGTCCTGTCAGGAAGAGGCAACTTCTGTGTCTATGGTAATTACTGCTCTCTGGAGGAATTTACAGATCCCTAGCCTGTAGTTAGGAAGGTATTCTTTTTATTAAAATAGAATGATTACATTTTTTACAGGTCATCTTTTTTCAGTTGCTGCTTTTTTCTTAGTATCCATATCTTCTTCAATTTTAATTTTGTTTCTTAAACTCTTTTCCTTACTTGCTGTTCTTATATGCAGATGACCCTGTGTGACAGCAGACCTTGTGTGTAGACTCCTTGTTGCCTCAACTCCAAACTGAATGCTGTCTCCAACTTTATTCCCATTAGAACACCCCTGTTGGGCAAAGGAAGGCTTAAACTAACATATCTTGTATAATACTTTATCCCTATACTAAGCAGTGCATTCTTTATTTCTCCTTTTGGCTCTCCTTTGTTGGGGTTGGGAAGGCTTCAACTTATTTATAATTCAATCTGTGAGTTTTTTGACTATAGGGCTGAATCTGATTCAGGGATTGACCTTGGTGATTACAAGGTGTCTGTGAATAGTGTAGCCAGCTTGTAAATGCTTCCAATTTTCAAATTGTTATAAAAAGTTTGAATGAAATTGGTTTCATAGAGAGGACTAAAATCTGGAACTTTGACATGAACATTTGTTCTGTTTGGCTTTCAAAATAACCAAGACAACCAGTCTCAAGACATTCACCAATATAAATATCAATTTGTGCTCCAACATCCTTCAAAGTATTAACATAAATAAATAAAACTAGCAGAACCCGTGGAAATTCCACGGACAATCCCATCGGTAAGCTAGGTAGGCCCTGTCAACATTACCTTACCAATTTCAACATAACATATAATCCTAACCTATCCTACCATATTCTATTGTAGCCTATCATATTATAATAGAACCAATCCTAATATTGTGTCGAACATAAAAAATGTGGACCTGTGAAAAAGTTCCATCAGCATTACCTAACCTATAATAACCTATCCTAACCTACCCTAACTTAAGGGAACCGTCTAGTCAGAATCAAGAAAATGGCCGTCCCGTTTTTTGTACGGTATCTAGATCTATGAAATTTTGCATACGTAGGTATTTTAGAAAATGAATAAGGGTTATATTGGGCACTTTTTCCGTTTTCGCCGTAATTACGGAGATAACGAAAAAAATGTAATGAAAAAATGGGGCATATTCAAGCCACTTCTTCTCAAAAAGTAGTCATCGTAGAGAAATGATTTAGGTGTCATTGAATGCGGAAAGAGCTGCTGTATTAAGAGTCAGAGGATTATATTGAAACTCCCAATAATTTATTTGTTATGGAATTTAAAAAAAAAATTTAAAGTGTCATTAATTTTTCCGTAGATTTTTTAATGTAACTGAAAATCTTCTGTGAATTTCAATATTATCCTCTGACTCTTTGTGCAGCAACTCTTTGTGCATCTAATGATACCAAAATCATTGCTCTACAATAACAACTTTTTGAGAAGAAGAAGCTTGAATATTGACATTTGTATTGCTCAGAAAACGCGTTTTAGTGCCGAGACAGGTTTTTTTTGTTTGCAAGCTACATTTCTTGGAGAAATTGGTAGTGTTGACGTTTTGAATATCATTTTTGGAAGTTATTGTGGTTCCTTGAAGGAACCAGTACCACAAGTGGTACCAAAAATGTCTAAAACGCACCAGGAGCATAAGCTGGGGCGTCCTTGGCATCCTCGTAGGCTCCTCTTATAGAATATGGAAGCGCCACGCAGAGCCAAAAGCTTATATCACTACATTAGTACTGAGCAATCAACGTCAAATCTAGAAAAATCTTGATCTGCTATCAAAAAAAAGCCATCTAAATCTGAATAAATCGTCGGTCTGCAACAACTAGATCAGCTAACATGACATAACTACGCAAGCAGATCGGGCGAGCTACCAATCACCCTTCTTCCCCCTGAGGGAGGAAGGGGTAGAGGTACCGAGAACTCAACTTGCCAAGTCTCAAAAATTTTGATCTGCTTGCAGATAAATGCATATCTAATTATGAACAAACCGTCGGTCAGCAAAAACTAACTCGGTTTATTTGGCACATGTGCATTAGCCTGCTGGGCGAGCTTCCCCCACCCTCCTTCTTCCTCCCGAGGGAGTGAGGGGTGGAGTTACCGAGAATTCAACTTGCCAATTCTCAAAAATTTTGATCTGCTTGCAGATAAATGCATATCTAATTATGAACAAACCGTCGGTCAGCAAAAACTAACTCGGTTTATTTGGCACATGTGCATTAGCCTGCTGGGCGAGCTTCCCCCACCCTCCTTCTTACTCCCAAGGGAGGGAGGGGTATAGGTACCGAGAATTCAACATGCCAAATCTCAAAAGTGTTGACTTGCAAGGAGATAGATACATACCTAATTATGAACAAACTGACTCTCAGCGCCAACGGGCTCAGCCAGCGTTGCATATCTGCACGAGCTGGCCGGGCGAGCTACCTCCACCCTCCTTTCAAACCCCCATTTGACATACTTTGATGAGACGGATCGTTCTGCCGCTTTGCAGGAATGAAGTTTAGGACTTTCTCAATCGAATAGAGCAATAAAAAAAAATATGATGGATTTTTGATTTTTGACTGGTCGGTGGCCTTAACCAATCCTGATAATATGTCAACATAAAAACCTGTAGACCCACAAAAAAATTTCATCAACATTACCTAGCAAGTTTAAAAGTAACATAGTCTAACCAAAGCTATCTTTACCTAACATATTCTAACCTATCTCTTCCTACTCTATGCTAACCAAACCTATCATGATAACATGTCAAACATAAAAACGTGGACCAGTGAAAAAATTCTGTCAACATTACCTAACCTATGCTAACCTAACCTATCCTAGCCTAACCTAACATATCCTAACCTAACGTATCTTAACCTATCTTATCCTAACCTATCTTATCCTAACCTATCTTATCCTAACCTATCTTATCCTAACCTATCTTATCCTAACCTATCTTATCCTAACGTATCCCATCCTAACGTAACCCATCCTAACGTATCCTATCCTAACGTATCCTATCCTAACGTATTCTATCCTAACGTATTCTATCCTATCCCAACCTAACTCAACCAATGTCATCGTTAGGCTAGGTGGACGCGTGAAAAAGTTTGGTGATCTTTACCCAACAAATGCTACCATAACATATTACCATAGTATATACTAACCTATCCTATGCTAACCAAAGCTTTCCTGATATGTAAACATAAAAATCTTTGACCCGTGAAAAAATGTCAACACTACATAACCTATGCAAACCTATCTTGACCTAACCTATCCTAACCTATCCTAACCTAACTTAACCAATGTCATCGTTTAGCTGTGAGAAAATTTGGGAAACATTACCTAAGAAATTCTAACATAACATATTCTAACCTAACCCATCCTAACTTAACATATCCTTATCAAAGCTATCCTGATAATATGCCAAACATAAAAGACATGGACCCGTGAAAAAATTCATCAACATTTCCTAACTTATGCTAGCCTAGCCTATGCTAACCTAGCCTATCCTATCCTTATCTATCCCATTCTAACAGGAACTTATTTAACCTATACTAACCTAACCTGATTCATTTAAATTGTCGTAATCAATGGGTTAAACAATGATATAATTTAACTAGGTAGACCCTTGAAACAATTCCATCAACATTACTTAACAAATTCGAATATAATATATTCTAACCTAACCCATTCTAACCTAACATCTTATCTTAACCTACCAAGCTCCTAATATATTCTACTAAGCTATCCTGATAATGTCAAATATAAAGAACATATACCCATGAAAAAATTCCATCATCATTACCTAACCTATGTTGAGGTGATAATGTCAAAGGCATCAATGCATGTAAAGGAGATCTTTTTATGTAACACGCAGGAATTCGGTATCCATGATACCGCAAACTGGGATGAGAACGTTACACGAGAACTTAGTTTTAAAAGTATTGATATATAGATATAAATAGAAAGTGAAAAAATTTTAGATATAAAAAATGAAATGAATAAAATAATGAAAAATATGAGAAAAATGAAAATAAATGAAGAAATATTAGAAAATAAATCGAATGAAACAAACAAAATTACAAAATTAAATAATGATTGAAAATTGAACAGAAATATTAAAAAATTGAAAATGAATACATTAAAAAGTAAAAAATATAAAAATACAAAAATGTTTGATTAAAAGAGATTAAACAATGAGAAACAAAAAATTAAACAAATTGAATAAATAAAAAAATAAATAAGAAATATTAAACATTGAATTAATGAATAGATAAAAGAAATCAATAAATAGAAAAAATGAAAAAAAATGACAAAAATGGGAAAAAAATTACCACCAATAGTAAAATAATATTAAATAATAATAATTAATAAAATAATCAAAATAGTAATAAAAAATATCATAACCTAACCTAATTTAACCTATCCTACTAATCCTATTCTAATAAAATGTCGAACGTATCAATTCATGTAGAGGCGATCTTTTTATGCAACACTCAGGAATTCACTAGCCATGATACCGCAAACTTGGATAAGAAGCGTTACCCACGAACTTAGTTTTAAGCGTATTAATATATAGATTATTTTTCTGGCATTGTTTTTCAGTGGAGCAATGTGCAATACAAAATATTCTCCATGTTATCCCCCCAAGGGGAATACAACTATTGTATCTATGGGAATTAGCGCTCCCAGGGGGAAAATGAGAGGGCCCGAGCTGAGAGTTAGGTAGGCTTTCTTTTTTTTTGTTACGTTAAGGACCACTTTTTTTTGGTTCACTACTGTCTTGTTACTTGCGGCGGGCGAACTTTGTAGGTTGCGAGAACACACTAAAAATAGTACCCGTGAAAAAATCATACCTGGCTCCAACATCGAAATGCTGGTCGCCGAAAGGTGGAGCCTCGAGTATTATAAAAATTCACCCCCTAATTCGCGCAAAACCACACTTCCCGAGGTCCTAGCGCTCTCAAACTTGGTGAGCGTGTACAAGGGAAAATTCTAAGATCTACGGACCCCTTTCCAGGCCCCAAGACCCCATAGGAGACCCCCGAGAAGTCGAAAACCGACCGAAAATAGGGTCATTTCAAACATGAAGAATTTTTTGATTGCTCCGTCGGAGGAGCTGACTTGGTGGGAGCTGATAGAGAAAATGTCGGGCTTTAAGACGGTGTGATCGTTACTTCGAAAAGTATTAGGGAAAATGTTCAACGAATGAAAAACTTTTGGGTAAAAAAACCGCCGTTTTTCAAGTGTCACTTTGGCTGCCAGTTGCGGCGTTTTCGATGGGCTTTCGCCTCCCAAAATTTGATAGAATGTAGATTGGAGTTTTTTCTAAAATCTATCAAATTTATGAAGCGACAATTGCGATACTTTTCTTAAAATGAGCGATTTAAAAATAGTCCTTTTTGTCTGAAAATTCACTTAAACCAAAAACATTGGAGAACGCTTCGTTTTACAGGCAAAGTTGTTGAACACTTTTTGCTCGTTTGTTCACGCTACATACAAAATAGTTTTTGTGGAACGATCGCATCAACCGTTCCATATATATATGGAAAAAACATGTTTTTCACGTCATTTCGACTTTTATTACTCCTCTCACGCCCCCTGCTTTACCCCTGAGGGCTTTTAAGTACTCTGTAGTGATGCGTCTCGAGGACATCTTTCTATAATGATACCTGTCTCAAAGTCCTAGCCTTTCAAGTTTTTGAGAAAAATGGAAAAAACATCGAAATAAATTTCCCCTGGACGCGAAATGTGCCAGTGAAAAGGTCTTTCAATCTCCGCAGATTTTTTACACGGATTATTCCAATGAAGGCATTGAAGTCTCCGCAATGAAAACCATGGGTGACTGCGTTGAGGCACCCCAGCTTGCTTGAGTGTTGTGAGGGCTGTATAAGGATCTTGAACATCATGACGGTTATGTTTTATTTTTTGTGGAGTTTGATCCGATATCTTTCGATTGTTTGTTAAAGTTCAAAGTTTTACCAAATTTTTTCGAATTGGAGACGCTGTTGATAATTTGTTATAGGTCTACAGTGTTGTTATAGTTATTATAAATTTATTTTGACGTGGAACTCAATACTCGAACTCGATTCTTTCGCTTATAGATTCGCATAACTTGCAGTCATGACTAGTCAATCATCGTTTTCAAGTGTTGAAACTGGTTTAACTTGACACTTTATAGAAAAGAAATGTGTTTAGACTTTGTGATTCAGCTTATGGTAGTATTATTTCAATTCTAACATGTTTGGCAGAAAAGAAAAAATTATGGTTACGCGTGTTATTTACCCTGCTTGTTGGTCCATGAATGTAAGAGTAATTTGAAGCGATATGGCCGCTTTGAATGGCAATATAGTAATGAGGTTTAGTATTTGAGACCTAAATTTGCAGCTTCTTATAATAATTGTACTATAATTATCAAGTTGAAGTAATATAAAGTGACATAAATCGCAAATCAGATGTTGCGTAGAGGCGTAAATATTGCTGTTGATGCGTTTTTGACGAGAAAAGATGCTCATATTCGTTCGAGGTGCTGATTTCAGTGAAGCTTTATTTCTTTTTGATGACGTATTATATGTTGTCGTCACTTCATCACATTACAAATTCAATGTTCAATCTAGTGTTTGACTTTAAAGTGTCAGCATCATCGACGTTACTTCGTAGTATGAGTTCAAATACGCAAAGCGAGTAGTTTTCGACGCCAAAAATTCCGCATCTTCTGTTGTTGAGAGCAATTTTATAGCAATCTTATAATATTTTGACATCGCATATTGTGTCATCGGAAAACAAGCCGAATATAGGTTAAACTTCGTAACTGAACTATATAATTCAAAGGTGATACACTTAAAATTAGTCATCTCTATATAGAGATATAGGTTCTAAATATTTTTCGTTCGGCACAGGTCTTTGTGCCTATTTGTGTTGTGTTTAGAATTTGTTTTTTCACGTTAGAATATTGAATTTGAAAGAGCTCTTAGTCGAAGAATTTCACTTCTTATTTTCTAAATTAATGAAGCTCATTGAGGAACGAATCTCTCGTTTTATTGGTTCAAACAACACGAAAATGGTTCCTACCGACGTATGCTATGATTGAACGAGGCATTTTCTAGGAAGGGTATAGTTTGGGTGAATATTTTTCTGATAAATTTTTATGGTTGATATGTAAAATTGCTGGATGTTCACGACCAAGAACACGTGTCAAGTGTTCACCAAAAATTCTATCTCCAATAATAATAATAATTAAAAGTCGTTGTTTGAAGGCCTCAAAATCGCTCACATTGCATGCGTGAGTTTCAGGAAGTCATCATTTGAGTGAGTATAGACAAGATTACGAGGTTCTAACTGATGATTAATATTTGGTGAATATGTGTCCCCGAAGACAACGAAATCTTGTGCAGGTTTTGTATGTTTGAATGATGTTATTTATTGAATTTGAAATGGTTTAACTAATGTAATTGCAATAATAATTTATAAATTCCACTCAGCCTAATTGAAGGTTTCTGTATTGATCCACAATAGAAATATATTATTAGAAAGAGGTTGAAATTGTTCACATTCGTGACTAATAATTGTTGTGGCGAAAATGATGTCTATGAGGAAACATCAGTGATTCCAAGCTATATAGCCGCAGGTGTTCACAGATAAATTTGTTTGAGAAATGTCAGAAATATGTTCGGATATGATGTTGTCGTAATGAATGTGGACTTGCTAAATTTGATTTCTGATATGAAGAGATTGATTTCGTGTCAATGATGCTTTTAGAAAGTTCGTAGTTGTATGTAAGTTGTAAGTGCACTCAAAATTATAGATGAGTGCCAAATGCTAAAATATTGTTGAAAGTTTCCATGAGATTTGCTGCGAATGCGTTCTTTCTTTGTATTAACTGACTTCAACACAAAAACGCTTTCGCTTGGCGAGAGCTTGAGATCTCGCCAAGCGTTCCCAAAATGGAGAGTTTAATTCTTCGGCGTTCAAGTTAGCGCGCGATAGCGCGTTGTATATATTCGTTGAACGAGTTGTGATGCACAGTTATAAGAGACTTTGATTATTATACGTAGAATTAATCGTGAATGATAACTGTTTTATTGGGGTGTTTCGAACGTAAACATTTATGCTTGAATTTTCAAAAGTAGCTTACCGCAAAATAAAGATTTTATCTATTATTTTGAAATATGCATCGTTGTGACGTCATTTCTTCGTGACATCGAATTTCTGTTGAGTATGTAGGTCAGATATTTGATGAATTGTCGATTAGAACGAATTAAACTAGTCAACTTCGAAACAAAGGAAAAGGTTAGTGATGCGCACCCATTAATAAACCGAAATGTAATAAATGTTTCGTCACAATATTTCGTGAGGTAAAATTTGGAACAAATTTTCAATGAAACCCTAATCCCCATAATTTAACAATAAAATATAGCAGGCAGAATGTCTCTGCCGGTGAAATAGTTATGGAACGCATTTACATTTTGTGATCAATAGAATATCAATTGGTTATAAGTTACAGTTGGATGGAAGGATATTTTAGGGCACATAGAGGTTAGGAATTCGTTAGGAATATATGGGCAAAGGCGTAACCAATAAATCAGATAAAAATAGGTGCTACCGAAATTGTAAGTATATAGGACAGGGAACCCTGAATCAGTAAAGTGTAGTTGTATGTACGTGAGTTGGAAATGTGTCAAGTAAGTTAATTCATGTCATATTTAGAGCAAGATAGATTAAATTGAGTTAGGTTAGAGTAGGTTACGATAAATTAGATTTTTGTAGGTGAGTTTAGACCATGTTTCGTTAGTTGAGGTTAGGTGACTTTGCCTTGAGTTAGGTTGGGTTAGAGAACATTATATTTCTTTAGATAGGGTGTGACAGTGTGACACGAAAGGTTTTTTAAATATTTGATGAGTTGTAACACATACGTATGGTCTGTGTTATACTATGAATGAGGGTGCCATCGTTTTGGTTGGGCTTTGTTATTCATGCGAATGGTTTGGAGAAATTATTTCGCATCAGTTTGTTACAGTGACAGGGTTAGGTTGATATTACTGTTAGTATATATGCGAATGATATTGCTTTTGGTAAATTAAATTCTTGAGGTGTTTCTGAGTTCGATGTTGAGTTTAGGTTGAAAGACGTGTATATATATATATATATTAGTTTGTCTTTTGAGACGATGGTGTGTGTGATAGTGGGTTGCTTCTTAATTGTGGTGATTTGTTAAGTTTCGTTAATTGAATTAGGTTTCACGTCAATTGAATTAAAGGGAATTAAGTTTCTTCATCAATGGTGTTGTAGTTGGTGAATGAAATGCTTGTGGTGTTTGAAAGGTAAACATAGAAATTGAAGTAAATAGCATTGATATTGATACATATATTATTTTGTCATTTGAGACGATGGTGCATCTCATTGCGTTGCTGCAGATTTGTGGTGATTTGGCAAGTGTGCACGACATTTGCATGTGCGTGTACATAAGTGTGTGCGTGTGTGTTTGAAGGTGTCTGCGTGTCTATCATTATTATGATAGTGGTGTACAGAGGAATGTCTGTGTTCGCCCCTATCGGGCTGTGCCTGGTTACTTGCGGCGGGCGAACTTTGTAGGTTGCGAGAACACACTAAAAATAGTACCCGTGAAAAAATCATAAGTGGCACCAACATCGAAATGCTTGTCGCCGAAAGGTGGAGCCTCGAGTATTATAAAAATTTACCCCCTAATTCGCGCAAAACCACACTTCCCGAGGTCCCAGCGCTCTCAAACTTGGTGAGCGTGTACAAGGGAAAATTCTAAGACCTACGGACCCCTTTCCAGGCCCCAAGACCCCATAGGAGACCCCCGAGAACTCGAAAACCGACCGAAAATAGGGTCATTTCAAACATGAAGATATTTTTTATTGCGCCGTCGGAGGAGCTGACTTGGTGGGAACTGATTGAAAAAATTTCGGGCTTTATGACGGTGTGATTGTTACGTCGAAAAGTATTCGGAAAAATGTTCAATGAATGAAAAACTTTTGGGTAAAAAAACGGCCGTTTTTCAAGTGTCACTTTGGCTGTCAGTTGCGGCGTTTTGGATGGGCGTTCGCCTTCCAGAATTTGATAGAATGTAGATTGTACTTTTTTATAAAATCTATCAAATTTATGAAGCGACAAGTGCGATACTTTTCTCAAAATGAGTGATTTAAAAATAGTCCTTTTTGTCGGAAAATTCACTTAAACCAAAAACATTGGAGAACGGTTCGTTTTACAGGGAAAGTTGTTGAACACTTTTTGTGTGTTTTTGATGGTACATACAAAAAAGATTTTATGGAACGATCGCATGAACCGTTCCGTATATATATGAAAAAAACATGTTTTTCACGTCATTTCGATTTTTCTTACCCCTCTCACGCCCCCTGCTTTACCCTTGAGGGCTTTTAAATGCTCTGTACTGATGCGTCTCGAGGACATCTTTCTATAATGATACCTGTCTCAAAGTCATAGCTTGTCAATTTTTTGAGAAAAATGGAAAAAACATCGAAATGAATTTCCCCTGGACGCGAAATGTGCCAGTGAAAAGGTATTTCAATCTCCGTAGATTAATGGCACGGATTATTTCTTGTTTTGCATTGAAGTCTCCACATCGAGATCATATGGGTGACTGCGATGACGCGGCCTAAGCTTGCTTGAGTGTCGAAGGCTCTATGAGGATGTTTAACATCAAGTCGCTTATGTTTTATTTTTTGTGTGGAGTTTGATCCGATATCTTTCGATTGTTTGTTAAAGTTCAAAGTTTTACCAAATTTTTTCGAATTGGAGACCCTGTTGATAATTTGTTATAGGTCTACAGTGTTGTTATAGTTATTATAAATTTATTATTTTGACGTGTGGAACTCAATACTCGAACTCGGTTCTTTCGCTTATAGATTCGCATAACTTGCAGTCATGACTAGTCAATCATCGTTTTCAAGTGTTGAAACTGGTTTAACTTGGAACTTTATAGAGAAGAAATGTGTTTAGAGTTTGTGATTCAGCTTATGGTAGTATTATTTCAATTCTTACATGTTTGGCAGAAGAGAAAAAATGATGGTTACGCGTTTTATTTTCCCCTGCTTGTTGGTCCATGAATGTAAGAGTAATTTGAAGCGGTATGGCCGCTTTTTGAATGGCAATATAGTAATGAGGTTTAGTAGTTGAGACCTAAATTTGCAGCTTCTTAAAATAATTGTGCTGTAATTATCAAGTTGAAGTAATATAAAAAGTGACATCAATCGCAAATCAGATGTTGCGTAGAGGCGTAAATATTGCTGTTGATGCGTTTTTGACGAGAAAAGATGCTGATATTCGTTCGAGGTGCTGATTTCAGTTAAGCTTTATTTCTTTTTGTGATGACCTATTATATGTTGTCGTCACTTCATCACATGACAAATTCAATGTTCAATCTAGTGTTTTACTTTAAAGTGTCAGCATCATCGACGTTACTTCGTAGTATGAGTTCAAATACGCAAAGCGAGTAGTTTTCGACGCCAAAAATTCCGCAACTACTGTGCTAGCGTTGTTGAGAGCAATTTTATAGCAATCTTATATTTTGACATCGCAAATTGTGTCACCGGAAAACAAGGCAAATATAGGTTAAACTTTGTAACTGAACTATAATTCAAAGGTGATACACTTGAAATTAGTCATCTCTATATAGAGATATAGGTTCTAAATATTTTTCGTTCGGCACAGGTCTTTGTGCCTATTTTTGTGTTGTTTGAAAGTTGTTTTTTGACGTTAAAAAATTGAAATTGAAAGTGCTCATAGTCCAAGAATTTGACTTCTCATTTTCTAAATTAATAAAGCTCATTGAGGAACGAATCTCTCGATATATAGTGGTTCAAACAACACGAAAATGGTTCATGTCGACATATATGCTTTGATTGAACGAGGCATTTTCTAGGAAGGGTATAGTTTGAGTGAATATTTGTATCATAATTTTTTATGGTTGGGATGTAAAATTGCTGGATCTTCACACGACCAAGAACCTGTCAAGTGTTCACGGAAAATTCGATGTCCAATAATAATAATAATAATAATAATAATAATAATAATAATAATAATTAAAACTCGTTGTTTGAAGGCCTCAAAATGGCTCACATTGCATATGTGTAAGTTTCAGGAAGTCATCATTTGAGTGCGTATAGACAACATTAGTAGGTTCTAACTGATGATTAATATTTGGTGAATGCGTGTGTCCCCGACTACAACCAAATCTTGTGCAGGTTTTGTATGTTTGAATGATGTTATTTATTGAATTTGAAATGGTATAACTAATGTATTTGAAATAATAATTTATAAATTCCATTCAGCGTAATTGAAGGTTTCTGTATCGATCCACAATAGAAATATATGATTAGAAAGAGGTTGAAATTGTTCACATTCGTGAACTAATAATTGTTGTGGCGAAAATGATGTCTATTAGGAAACACATGAGTGATTCTAAGCTATAGCCGCAGGTGTTCACAGATAAATTTGTTTGAGAAATGTCAGAAATATGTTCGGATATGATGTTGTCGTAATGAATGTGGACTTGCTAAGTTTGATTTCTGATATGAAGAGAGGAATTTCTTGTCAATGATGCATTAGAAAGCTTTTAGTGGAATGTAAGTTGTAAGTGCACTCAAAATTGTAGCTGAAGGCCAAATGCTCAAATATTGTTGAAAGTTTCCAAGAGATTTGCTGTGAATGCGTTCTTTCTTTGTATTTACTGACTTCAACACAAAAACGCTTTCGCTTGGCGAGAGCTTCAGGTCTCGCCAAGCGTTCCCAAAATGGAGAGTTTATTTCTTGGGCCTTCAACTTAGCGCGATAGCGCGGTGTGTGTATATATATATTCGTTTAACGATTTGTGATGCACAGTTAAGGTACTTTGATTGCTAGCCCTATAATTAATTGTTAATGATAACTGTTTGATTAGGATTTTTGCACCGTAAAGCTTTAGACTTGAATTTTGAAAAGTAGCTTATTGGCAAAATAAAGATTTTATGTAATATTTCCCAATTGGCATCGCTGTGACGTCATCATTTCTTCGTGACATCGAATTTCTTTGGAGTATGTAGGTTTGATATTTGATGAATTGTCGATTAGAATGAAGTGAACTTGTCAACTTCGAAACAGAGGGGTGAAAGTCTAGTGATGCGAACCCATGAATAAACCAAAATGTAATAAATGTTTCGTCACAATATTTCGTGAGCTAAAATTTTGAACAAATTCAAGCAGACCCTATTCCATATAATTGAACGAGAAAATATATAGCAGCCAGAATGTCTCTGCTGGCGAAATAGTAATGGAACGCATTTTCGTTATTTGGCCATTAGGATTTTAAGTGGTTATTATTTAGAATTTGATGGAAGGATGTTAGCGTACAAAGAGATTTTGAATTGTTGAGGAATAAGGGCAAAGACATAAGAATTAAATAAGGTAAAATACGTGGGGGACCGAAATTTGAACTATAGAACAGGACAGGGCACCCTGAATTAGTAAAGTTTAGTTGTATGTAGGTGAGTTGGAAGTGTGTCGAGTAAGTTAATTCGAGTCATATTTAGAGGAAGATAGGTTAATTTCAGTTAGGTTAAAGTAGGTTACGTTAAATCAGGTTTGCTTAGGTGATTTTAGACTATGTTAGTTGAGGTTAGGTGACTTTGCCTTGAGTTAGGTTGGCTTAGAGTACGTTATATTACTTTAGATAGAGTGTGACACGCAAACTGATTTAAAGATTTGATGAGCTGTAACACATACGTATAGTCAGTGTAATACTACGAATGAGGGTGCCATTGTTTTGGTTAGGCTGCGATCAGCATGGTAATGGTTTGGTGAATTGATTTTTCACCAGTTTGTTGGTTGTAAGACATACGTTTAGTCAGTGTAATACTATGAATGAGGGTATCATCGTTTTGGATAGGCTGTGTTTTTCATGTGAATGGTTTAGAGAACTAATTTCACACCAGTTTGTTAGTGGCAAGGTTAGGTTGATATTACTGTTAGTATATATATGTGAATGATATTGCTTTTGCTAAATGAAATTGTTGTGGTGTTTTCAAGTTCGACATAGAGTTGAGAGTGAAAGACGTTGGGTATATAGTGGTTTGTTTTGTGAGACGATGTTGTCTGTAAGTGGGTGGCTTCTGAATTGTGGTGATTTGTTTCGTCAATTGAGCAATGGTATTAGTGTTGAAAAATGAAATGGTTGTGGTGTTCGAAAGTTAAACATAGAAATTGAAGTAAATAGCATTGCATTTTGATACATATATTATTTTGGCATTTGACACGATGGTGTATCTCATTGCGTTGCTTGTGATTTGTGGTGATTTGAAAAGTGTGCATGTGCGTGTGTACATAAGTGTGTGCGTGTGTGTTTGAACGTGTCTGCATGAGTGTGTGTGTGTGTGTTGTGCTTATTATGATAGTGGTGTACAGAGGAATGTCTGTGTTCGCCCCCTATAGTGGGCTGTGCCTGGTTTTTCAGCATCTCCTACTTTTTCTTCAACTTTTATCTTATTTCATGAACTATTTTCTCAACTTACTGTTTCTATGCCCCTTCTGCATAGATTCCTCATTCTCTTATCTCCCTACTAAATAATGCCTTCCCCTTTCCTCTTTGATACGTTTTTTTTGTATTGGTTAGGGAGGCTTATATTAACATATAATCCTAATCTTAATGTTACCACATCAAAAAATAAAATCCAAAAAGACAAATCAGGTAATCTTTTTGACTTAATTAAATTTGATCTATGTGAAATTAGTGATTGAGGAAATCAGCCTTTCAACTAATCTATGGTTTCATGTACAATGTGGGTTTCATGTACAATTCAATGTGACAATTCATCAGGTTACGTGTTTCATGGCAAAATTCTTTTCACTATTTAATTGTACATTTGAGAAGTCATTACACCCACCCATATCTCTACTTAGCATGAGAAATTCTTGCAAATTTTTTCTCTGTGTTGACGTATGTTTTAATTCTTGTGGTGGCTATTTCAAATGATGAACATGAAACAGAAACTATTATGAAGTTTGTTCATTTTGATATAATGTACATCGGTCATTTATCACTACAGCTTGTGTGGGGTTTTGTCGCCGCCCACAGTTACGTGGGTGGTCCGGTTGTCGTACCCTGCCCCAGTTGTACCCTGCGGCAGTTGTCGTACACTGCCGCTACCACCTTGGGTGACTGATGCGCTGCCTTCGTGCTTTCGTCCTTCGTTCGTGTTATCTTTGCTGCGATCAATACCTGTGTAAGGCCGGCAAGTGCCTTCCGTTCTTCTGGGAGAACAGGAAGGTGAAACAGCTGAGGCAGCTGTTTTGCGGTTGCTGTTAACGTGAAGGCACGCAGCAACGGTAAGGTAAGCCAACAAGCTATCTAGGCTTTTGGCTGTGGTAGCCATTTTGTGGGTAGCAAGATGGTGGCGGCTGGAAAAACTGCGTCAGCTGAGGTGGCAAGGGTGCTGGGTGCTTGCGTATTGCAAGGGTGCTTGCTACCGCTGTGGCGGTGCACACCACGTGCGGGTTTGCCCGCAGAAGCAAGGCGCTGCGGCGCCTACTGGCGCGGGGGCCGTGAAGGCTCCCGCCAAAAAGAAGTTTGCATGCTTTGCGTGTGGAGAGGTCGGGCATTTCGCTTGCGACTGTCCGGTGGTAGGTAGGCCTACGGTTGGTGGGTCGGGTTTCTCTGTGGAGGACGCCAGTCGGGGCGACGCATCCTCAATGGAAACCGTTTAAGCCGAGCTTACCGGAGGTCTCCTCTCCCCGAGGACGGTGACGGCGCCCCCTCGGAGAGAGGGACCTTGAGCGGCACAAGTGTGTTGCTGGGGCGGGGCGATCTAGAATCGCTCGGAGCGACTGGCGTTACGACGCGGCGTCGGTTGCCAGTCGTTCGTGCCATCTTGAATGGGCATTGTTCTTGGTGTCTAGTAGACACCGGGAGCGAGCAGACGGTGGTTTGTCCCCGGGTGGTGGTGGGCCAACGCCCCCGGCCGGCAGGGATGGAAAAAACCCAGTTGTTTTTAAAAAAAACCCAACCCACCTGGGTTTTCCGGGTTAAATTAGGTTTTATGGGTTTTATTGTTTTTTTTGGGCTTTATTGTTTTTTTTTGTAATACCTGTTTTTAAAAAGAGTCATTCACACAACTCCTGTTGCCCCTATTTCAGATTTATATACATACACTTATTGAGTAAATATTGTTGTTTGATTACTTTATTTCCAACAATATATTACATTATTATATGAACTATTACATTATATGAACAATATATGAATTAAGTTTGTCCATCACAACTACCATTTACCAATTACCATATGCATAGAGACATAGTTCTGCAGTCTGTAAAGATATAAGATGTCCAAAGAGAATTGCTATGCTCGTCAATTCATAGTAAGTTGTTTTAGCAGCAGACAGGCGCAAGTCATGTGAGACGGAAGCACCATGCAGATCATAAGTAACCACCACAAGCAGCTTGAAGCAAGACAGCTGCACATCACTTAACAGTCATGCTGTTAACAACTTAACATGTGTATTGTGTGAGCTGGAGTGCTTAGCTGCGCAAGTCAAGTCAGTCAACCACACTGTTATGTGGTACAACATGTAGTGACATGCCAATTTTTTTTTTTAAATTTGCCAAAAAATTCACTTTTTGCAGTACAGGATAGCAACAAACACTAAAATGACTGGAAGTAAATGCTCTAACAGATTCCATCGTCAAATTTGTTCCAGTGCAGCTTGAATGCCCCCCATAGGCCGTAGTTTCTTTACTTTCTCACCCCATGATGGCTGCGGCTTGCCCCATCTGACGATAATTGTTAGACTTATTTCAATTTAAACAATTTAAACAATTTATTTACTGCAGGTGATGCAGAGGTAGAATATTTCTTGAGTCTAATACAATGGTCAAATTTGAGTATAGCTACCTGTGGGCCCGAATAAGTTCAGTGACTTCTAGGGTATCCTACCATTACATTATTCTAGGGTGTACAATAATGTTTAACCTAATTCACTTAGCCTAGTTTCACATTAGACTGAAGGACTCAACATCTTCCCAAAACACATGTTCAATGAGAATATCACTAAGACAATAACTCCTTGTTGATGGTGGGATATTCAAGACATGAAACAGCAGGAAATGCAGATTCATGAAAAAAACACGGGCAAAGGGTTGCAGCAAGCTTATAAGCAATCTTCATTCTTGCCCCGCAAGTTCAGGATCCATTGAGAGAATTTTCTCAACATTTGGAATTGTGTGGAATAAATTGAGAAATAGATTAGGATCAGAACGCGCACAGAAATCGTCTCAGTATATCACCATCTCACAAATGATCATGATGTGGATGACAACGATGAAATGGCAGTGGATGTAGAAAGAGAAACACAGTATTGTAGTAGCAGTCTAGTCTAGAAGATAGGAAAAATTCAGAAGTCTCTATATTAAGCAGTCAAACTGCATTCGTTTCTAAATTTTTGTTTTTTTACTTTGGAAGTAGAATTCATTAGAATATATTAGTCCCTCGAGTTTTTTTGTGATTACGGTTTTTCTAATTTGATTTGTATAGGGTTGGTGTTTTGTTTTTCAATGTTTTCTTGTCATAGTCATGCACATAACTTGGATACTTATTTTGACAAGATAAATATTTAGCTCATTTGATTCTATAAGCTTGAAAACAAATAAAATTTACATAACAATAATAAAACCCAAAAACCCTACTACTTAGTGTTTTTTTTAGTGTGGGTTTTTTAGGGCTTTTTTGGGTGGGTTTTTTATGTGCCAAACCTGCCGGCCAGGGCGGCCATTGCTAACGGCGGACGGCAGAACTTCCCATGTGGGAAAGCACTGTTGTGTGGTAGTCGGGTTGCAGGGGCATTGCTTTGGTGTCACTGCGCTGTTGCCGTTTGTCTCCCGCAGGTGAGATAAACTCGTTATCTGCTTGTTACTTTGTTACTAAATGGCAACTAATTAAGGAAAATAAAACTCTTCTACTTGATAAATTGCTATTGGAAAAATAATGATACAAGTGAAAATGTAATGGGTAATAATGCTTTGGTCAATGAAATATGGACTAAGGTACATGAATGGTAATAACTAGATGAACTTAACTAAATTAATAGAAGTAAATTAATGGGACTTGAATGGAGGAAGTTAACAGAGGAAAAGGAGCATGGACAGGTGGGAAGGATACACTGTAGGAAATAAACCAAAATCTTAAATTAATTACCTGTCAATAGAAGAGATTAAGAGACCAGTGGAGGGATCGTGAGGAGATTGGGATGCAACATGCAAAAATCTTAGCTAACAATATAATATAATACATGCAAAAGATATTTACAGAAATGATAAGAAAATATGGTATTTAAAAACGAAACGCAGAACTTAAAGAAACATATTACACTACTTAACTCAAATGAATGAAAACATAAAATAAAATAAATTATATAACTCAACAACAAAAAACCTAAAATAATAAATAAACTAATAGAAATCAAACAGCAAATAATAATAACTGAATTTCAACAAAATAAATAATAACAGAACAAGCAAGTAACAAAATATGGCAAATAACTCACATATCCTTAAGAAGGATAACTTACTATTTCACCTACCAGTGCAACTGGAGCTTCACTTCCACCTGGAATTCTCTTAGGATCTTTACTTATATCTTAATGTGGTTAAATTTATTACCAACTGAAAAGAACAAAAATGTACAATTAGGCTATAATAAACATGAAAATAAAAATAAAGATTATCTGAGTAAAAAGAGGCATGAAGGCTGTGCTATAAAAAGTAGCAAAACAACCCCCGGTTACAGCGCTGGTCATGCCGGAGTTGGGGAATCTTGGCGTGGACTGTCTCCTAGGGAGTGATGTTATTGATCACATGGGGGGCGTCACCGTCAGGAGAGGTCCTGACTCGAAGTATGCAGTTGACTGGGGGAGATCCTGGTCAGCTGGATACCGTAGGGGGTCCAGCAATGGATTCACCTGTGCCAAGCTGGGAGTCAACCTGGTGGCAGGGGTGGGGTCGGTGGAATCAAGAGGTGCGCCAGCGCCGATTGAGATTGTCGACCCTGACTTTATTGCTAGGTTCGCTGACGGTCGGTGGGCCGTCAGTTAGTGGTGGTCCGAGAAGCCGCCCGAGGGGTTGCAGACTCGGATTGTGGAGTACGGATGTACTCAGGCGCCTCACGTGCGTGAGCGCTATGATGCGGAGATTCAGAGTTGGATCTCGAAGGGTTGGTTGAGGCGATGGTATGGCCCCATCCAGGGCGTCATTCCGTGGCTGGCTGTCGTGCAACCAACCAAGGACAAAGTCCGTCCGGTCATGGATTATCGTGAGTTGAACGGCTTTGTCGAATGTCATACTGGTGATGACATGGTCGCTGTGTGTGGCAACAAGATTCGGAAATGGCGGCAGCTGCGGGGCGAGCTTAAGGTCGTCGACCTTAAGTCTGTGTACCTGCAGATCCACATTTCCGAGGATCTATGGCGGTACCAGATCATGAAGTTTAAGGGTGTGCCTTATGCTTTGACGCCATCAGGCTTCGGCCTCTCATGTGCGCCTCAAATCATGACGGTAATTCTTGGCAAGGTTCTGTCGTTGAACGACCGCGTTCGTCGAGGGATGGACCACTGTATCGATGATATAGTGGTTCGTGAGTCCATTCTCAGCGCGCAGGAGCTCCGGGAGCATCTGGCGCGGTACGGACTTGCGGCGAAGGAGCCTGAGAGCCTGGATGGGGGCCGGCTGTTGGGAATTTCTTTACGGAAAGATTCCAACGGACATCTTCGGATGTCGCGGGGGACTGCTCTCTCCGAGTTTGGTTTGGTGAATGTCGGCTTAACGAAGAGAGGGCTGTTTTCCTTGTGCGGTCAGTTAGTCGGCCATTACCCCGTGGTGGGGTGGTTGTGTCCTTGTTGCAGTTTTTTGAAACGGCTGGGGTGCAGTGGCTCATGGGACGACTCGGTTGACGGTTCTGTCAGCTCACTGGCTGCGGAGCTGTTGGCGCGGGCTCGTCGGGAAGACCCTGTTGGAGGCGTGTGGGGTGTCGACCCGCATGGTACGGTTACCGTGTGGGCTGATGCCAGCTCTCGCGGAGTTGGTGTGGCCATTAAGGTCGATGGCCGCAGTGTGGAGGATGCATCTTGGCTCTGAAAAGAGTCAGACCACCTTCAGATCAATGTGGCCGAGTTGGAGGCGGTGGCACGGGGTATCAATTTGGCGATTGCGTGGGGTTTTAAGACCTTCACGGTCGCCAGTGATTCCTGGACAGTCATCACATGGTTGGACAACACTTGACGGCCGCAATCGTGTTTGCACGAAGGGCGCAGCGGAGATGCTCGTGAAGCGACGTCTTGGGGTGATCCGTGAGACGATCGCTGAGCATGGTCTGGTCGTGTCTGTTTGCTTCGTCTCGTCGATCGAGAACAAGGCCGACCAGCTGATCTGGGTACCTAAGAGGTGGCTTAGTTACCGCGATGGTGGTGGAGCCGTCGCAGAGGTGTCTGCCGTGCTTGCCACTGGAGAGAGTCTCGAAGATGCCATTTGGGCAGCTCATCTGCCGCATCATTCGGGCTTCGATCGGACGTTCTACTTGGCACGTCAGATCCGTAGTGATCTGTCGCGCAAACAGGTGAAGCCTTTCTCAACTAAATATTTATGGGGCCATCTAAAATTGACAAAATGATGAATTCCTGGAAGCTGAAGAAAAGCAAACAACAAAAAAAAATTAAAAAATAGAAACAAAACGAACAAGAAGAAAAACCAAATGTCTATGTATTGAAAACAAACAAAGACAGTTTTGGTTGCAGCAGTGACAAAACTGCCGATTGTAGCAAGTCGTCTTTGTCTACTGGCAAACAGCTGACTTCAAAAGAAACATTTACTCAATCTAAAAACTGGGAGCCAAACAATACTGACCAAATACATACATAGAGAGAAATTGTAAATTTACTGGCTTTGTGACGCGCTCAATCCTTACGACCCTATGGAAAATGAAACTTTTTAATTTTGTAGGGTTTTTGAATAAGAAGTTTCAAGTTCCATCAGAGAAGGTAATTGCAACGAGACTAATTCTGGACCTCGTTATCCAAATTAAGTTTGCTATTTCAAAGGAAATATAAAAGCAAGTTAACAAAAATAGCGTCTTCTCAAAACTGCTGATAGTAGGACCTCTCCAAGTCAAGATTCTTTCATGTCAATAACTGCGCACTGGATTATAATTACGCTAGATGGTAGCATAGATACTGCTTTTTCTTTTTAGTGACTGCATGTTCTTCAGGATTGCAATGAAATCGCAAATCTCTTGAGAAATCATTTTAAATTTGTTTAAAAGACACGTGAATTTTTCACGTGCGGGGAGCCGGGCACACTACGCTTTATTCACTTCAAACTATTAGTCCAAGTCAAGTTCAAATTAATCCAAGTTGTGCCAATACGGTCACGCACTTATCCTCGTACACATGTTTAGTACGTACGTTCAGTGCCACGCCTGGTGCGACTTGGGCACCGTGCGCCGCTGAGTCAGCAATTTGTGTGTATAAATGCCCCGTGTTCAGCGCTTCAGAGCGCATTTGGATCTACTGTATCTCTACGTCAAGTACACGTTGAAGTCTACTCGTTCTACTCACTACCCACCCTTAGATGCGGCATACTGGTGGCCAGTATGGGGAACGAACCCACGACATCCGCGTTATCAGCACGGCGCTCTCTAATCAAGTGGCGCCAGAGTTGACTGAAAAACCCCGACTGATTGACTACGTACCTCAGTTAAAAGACGTATCATGGACTTTAGACGAATTCCGAAATGAGCAACAACTAGACCCATTCTGTTCTGAGGTTAAAGACGCATTACTAGCTAGTAGACAATCTACGATCCCTGACTTACAAAAATACTTAATTCTGAACGACATACTGTATAGACGACGACAAATAGACTCTAGGGAAAGTACTATTCTCACTTCGGTTATACCGACATCGCTCATGCACAAGGCGGTGCTGAGTATCCATTCCTTGTACCATACTGATGCCACGCATACGTTGTTTAAATTTAAGTTGCGTTATTTTCATTTATTAGAGAAGAGTATCATACGCAAATTTGTCAAAATGTGTGATGTATGTAAGATTCTAAAAGCCAGCACTACTGTACCTATTAAAATTTTAGACGCTCCCATCGCTAAAGAACCGTTCGAGGTGGTATCAATGGACTTCCTTGGTCCTCTACCTGTCACAGATCAGCAAAATAAATATATTCTCATTGTGATTGATTTATTTTCGCGTTACTGTAAGCTTTACGCGACAGCAGATCGATTGGCAGATACAGTTGTCTCTTGTCTGGACAGCTGCTTCTCAACTTTTGGCTATCCTAAAACACTTCTAAGTGACCAAGCTCTTGAATTTAAGTCTGCGGCAGTTAAAAAATTCTCTCAAATTCATTGTATTGCGAAAAAAGAGGTCCTCCCTTGGAGTCCTCACAGTAACGCTATTGTTGAACGTAATAATCGCAAAATTACGAATTTATTAAAACTATACATAAATTCTTTAGCGCATACGGAATGGGACCAATGCCTCAACAGCACAGAGAACGCGATAAACAATAGTTTAAATACCACATTGGGGGATACACCCTCGTTCATTGTTTTCAATCGCGATACGTGTCCGAGCTTTAGCGCTGTAACTTTCGAACCTAATTACAGTCACGACACGAACGTTGATATAATAAGATTTCGAGCTCAGGAAGCTGCCCGCATTGTTGAAAACGTTAGAGCTACTATAATAAATAATACCAGTGAAAGAACCATGTATCACAACCTTCGACGCAAAAATAAAAATTTTGAACTCAATGACCGTGTATTATTGCGCAATCACATGCGAAAAAACAAGCTTGATCTAGCCTGGAACGGTCCGGGTATTATAACAAAAATTAACCGAAATTACGTAGAAATCAAAATAGGCAATAAAACATTCAGGAGTAATAAAAATCATGTACTACCTTTACGTAAAAAGTGTTGAATGAAAACTATGCGACTTACGACTGACGATGTAACTAGGTCCACATTATTCTATTGTGTGATTCTTTTCGATGTTAATTTTACGTATATTTTTAACTGGAACTTTCCTTATATAACCGTATGTATTTACCTTATATTTTCGTTTCGTTTTTGGTGTACCGTGTTATTACGTGCGTGATTGAGTCTGTACCCATTAACTTTACCACCAAGGCTTACATCTGCCCGAGAGCCTTGCTCAGTTCAATAACAGCTTGCTCGGTTCAATAACATCCTGTGTTTAGAAACGCGGCCCCTCATTGCTGTGGGAGCGAGGGCTGGCTCCCGATTTGTTTTGCAAATAGGTGTGCAGCTGTCGAAGCCGTGTGGGACCTGCTGCGTGAAGATTTGATGTTTGTTTTTTTTTCTCATAGCAGCTGTCGCCAGCTGTGACTATTGGTTTCTTTAATTAATTTGACGTACTATTAATTGGTTAAAAATTTTTTGTGTGGCCATGCTAATTGAACTCTGTGTTTGTTTCAATTTCAGACGAAGCAAGCTCACGTTCCTGCCTTCCACGATGGGAAATAGGATGACCCATGTGTCAGTGGAGGCACTCACAAATGCCTTGGAGCAACACCAGGGAAGAGTGTCAAACGATTGGGTCAAGGCAAATGCCCTCGTCGACATTCTTCCCGATCGCATATCTGATTTAGGTATTCTCCTTCTCTTTCCCTTAACTCTGGGATTAGGGGTTTCCTTCTTCTATCTTCGTCGTGAAATTAACTTGCTGGCGGATCGCCTTCGCGCTGAAGATGCATTACTCCGCCGTCAGCAGCTCAGATCGAGCAACGCTGACCAATCGCTGCGTCACCTGCAAGCAAATAGCGAAGTTTAGGTGTCAGTGAAGCATGTGTTTTTCTTGTTTTTTTAAATATGTGGACTTTATTTTTTTTGCGTGTCTTCTAAGCGAAACTATTTTTCTCATGCGTTATAAAACGGAATTCTAGTTTTATGTTTAACATATACCTCAGGAATTAGTTGTAAGGTATTAAGTTGATTCCAGTCTTGTAATTGTGGTAAATCCTTCTAAATTTTAGCATTGATGTTCAAAAATAATATGATGTTAACGTAACTCAGTATGTATTAATTGTTTTCCGTATTCAGTAAATGTAATGCGAATTTTCTGATCAACTAAATTTCATAGACAATGCGTTGAAATAAATTTCATGCGTGATTATTCTTATATTTAACGAATGTATTGTTCTTTCTACAAATTCATGGCAAGTATAAATCTTTATTTCTTAATTATGTTTGAATAAAAGTATTTCAATTGTTGTTTCAAAGATGCGTTTTTCTATCTTTAATGCGTTTGCATTTAAACTGTTCATCACAAAACAATGTTTGCGGTAATTGTGTTTTCATGGCGAATGTTGATGTAAATGTAATAGGTACATACAGGCGATGTTTAATAATTATCCATTCTTCATGCGTAATGAATATTAGATTTTTTTTCTCAAAAACGTACAACAATAAATAAATTCAAAGTTGAATTTTTTTTTTAAAAAATAAGATTGTTGTTGTTTTTATTTTAATAGGATGCCTACGTAGTTTGTAATTAAGATTGTTCGTTAATGTAGTAACGTTTCCTTTTTTTCGATGAGTTCTTTACGGGTATTTCAAACGGTAGAGATAGTTAAATGTTGGTTCCTTGTACCGTAGATTTTTTTTGGTACGATATTAGTGTCTTAACTATTTTTGCGGTACACTGATATTGTTCTGTTGCGTTTTTGTCGACTTTACTTCGACGCGTTTTACTTTTATTTACGGATGTTTTTCTGTTTCGATAAATATATTATTGTTGTTGTACTAATGCGTTTTCAATACGGGTTATTGCTTATAAAAGAGAATATCTTTCAGTATTGTTTACGAAATATGTTCCTAACCTGCGGCTATCACCTTCTTTTTTTGTTGGTGGGGGTATTATGTTGCGAATTTTCACTTTGCATACCTAAAATCGAATTACATTGATGTGTTTATTTTTGTCACGAATTAGTAATTTTCAATCTTAGACATTTACGCCTTTAGATACCCTTGGCATTTCTTGGAGTTATGAATTTTAAATTCTGAGCGATTTATTTCAATTTGAGTAATAAAACAGGTATGGTGGGGGAGGTGTGTGCCAATACGGTCACGCACTTATCCTCGTACACATGTTTAGTACGTACGTTCAGTGCCACGCCTGGTGCGACTTGGGCACCGTGCGCCGCTGAGTCAGCAATTTGTGTGTATAAATGCCCCGTGTTCAGCGCTTCAGAGCGCATTTGGATCTACTGTATCTCTACGTCAAGTACACGTTGAAGTCTACTCGTTCTACTCACTACCCACCCTTAGATGCGGCATAAAGTCAAGTTCAAATTAATCCAAATCAACTTCAATTTAATCCAAGTCAAGTTCAAATTAATCCAAACCAAATTCAATTCAATCCAAGTCAAGTTTTAAGGGAAGCGTGCCCCATACGGACTTTTTTCTTTATTATTGAACATAGAACAATGAAATTTGGTATACTGATAGGAAATCAAATTGGAATCGTTTTTGCTTAGAGCAAAAGTTGGATTTTCTTGAAAAGAAAATGGGAAATCGAAGAAAACAAAATTTGAGAAGGGGGGTTCAAAAAGTATCTCCTCCTACAGTTTTTGAGGTAGAGTGATGGTTTTGATATCATTGGATGCAGGAAGACACGGGCTTTTATGGTGAATATCAATAATTCCCAAATTATTCACTGTTCATAAGTTATGACGTCATAAAACGGCACATTTTAGAAACAGGACATATGTTACAATTTTTACACTTTTTTATATCGAAAATGGAAATTTGAGGGAAAAAATGATAGTCACGATAAAAGCCCGTGTCTTTCTGCATTCGATTATACCAAAATCATCACTGTAGCTCAAAAACTGTAGGAGGAGAAACATTTGGATACCCCAAAAACCATTGTTTACATTATAAGCAAAACATACATATACCGGGCTTATCCTCCCCGTGGGAGGGTAGCCGACAGCAGGCCACAATCACCACACTTAGTCACTAGGAGGCGAGAGAGGCAGCACTGGCCGCACCTGAACTGCCAGGATCAGCAGCAGCCCAGCACAACCACCTTCCACAGTCAGGCCTGACAGCAACAGCTGGTTTACCCCGACCGCTTCATTGAGTGCAGCCCCTCCCCCGCACATGACAGGTCAACCCCATCACACGCGGGCAGCAGCCAGTAACGCGTCAAAAATAAAAATTACCTCCTTATACACTGCCCCCACTCACTTCTGTCCGCAGCCATCATTCTCGCCACATCCACAGTCAGACCCCTCATACAAAGCACGTCGCAGCCCATCCATCCAACTCATCCGTGGTCTACCTCGCGCTCGAAGACCACTCACTTCCGACATATATATCTTTTTCACCAGCCGCTCAACATTCATTCTTTCTACATGCCCAAACCATCCAAGCACTTTCATCCACTCGCCTACTCAACTTTTTGATAACACCCGTCTGCTCCCTAACCAACTCATTCCTGATCCTATCTCTTCTAGTTACTCCATACATGCTCCTCAAACACTTCATCTCAAACACATCCAACTTCCTCCTCTCAGCTGCTCTCAACCCCCAGGACTCTGCTCCATACAACAAAACTGGCACAATCAAACTTTCATACAGTCCCCTCTTAGCATTCATACTCAGACTCCTGCATTCAAAAACTTTCCTCATTGCACCCAATGTCTTACAACCTTCACTCACTCGATGCTTCACTTCTACTTCCACACTATCCTTAACAGTCACATCCGACCCAAGGTACCTAAAATGCTCTACCTCCTCTAAAACTTCCCCATTCAACCTCACATCCAAAGTTCCAAACACTCCACCTCTTGAACATCTCATCACCTTACTTTTATTCACATTTACCCTCAATTTCCGCCTTTCGCACACTCTACCAAACTCTGTAACCAGTCTCCTCAGTTTTTCCTCTGAATCAGCCACAAGCGCTGTATCATCTGCAAACAACGGCTGACACACTTCCCAATACATACCATTTCGTCCCACCAACTGCGCACCTCTTCCCAACACTCTGGCATTCACTTCTCTCACCACACCATCCATAAACAAATTAAACAACCACGGCGACATCACACATCCCTGTCTCACACCTGTCACAACTGGGAACCATTCACTCACCTCATTCCCTACTCTCACACATGCTCTGCTATCAATGTAGAAACTCTTGATTGCATTCAACAGTCTCCCACCCACTCCATACAAACTTACCACTTGCCATAAAGCCTCGCGATCCACTCTGTCATACGCCTTCTCTAGATCCATAAATGCCCAATATACATCCTTTCCCTTTAATAAGTATTTTGAACTAAGCAAAACAAAGAAACATAAACAATTCAAATGAAAATTTTTTTAAAATTTTTTGTTCAAGTTAGACCTCTGAAATCATTATAGAGTAATCCAGAGACATAGGAGATGACATAGCAACTTCGCGCCGTCAAGAAAATGCCATGGGGGAGGTGTAACATGACAAAATACCACTTCCCCCTCCCCTCCCCCCCATTCTTTAAACCCCCGTAGCGGGCGAACGAGTGAACATACGAGTCTCATTTTTTCACAGGATGTACCTGACCTCTTACACTTCTTATAGCAGCAAAAATCCCAGTTTCTCAAGAAATCTCATAAACATGGATTCATAAGGGGTATGCTTACCTTAACTAATCCAAATCAAGTTCAAATTAATCCAGCTCCAAGTTGAGTTAAGAATCGACATAAATCTCTCGATAATTTGAGCGTTTTTTGTATTAAAAATGTATCTGTTGGATGTGATGAGCAAGAAAAATGTTTTTCCTTTCAGCAAGGAACACATTTTATAATTCTAAATTAATGGCAGTATGCATCCATTCAAATAATTATGCTCAAAGGTACTTTTATGTTACAGATCCACATAGTATCGAGGATTTATTTACACTCATTTGAAGATATAAATGCCTGAAATTCCACTTTATCACACTTATGAAATCATATGTGCATGCAATTACAAATGATTGCCACTGGACGATGTGTAGATTTAACCTTTAAAAGAAATGGGCTAATGCGATTCACTGAGTAAAATCCTACAATAGCAATAAAAATTGTGCCATCCCTTCAAATGAAGAGGCCTAGGCAAATATATCATCGCGATTTGTAAAAAAAATGAAACATGTTTTTACAACAATCGTTTGAATAAGCAAAAACAGACATTGTTGCTATACTTCTTTTAAAAGTTAAATCTACATATCATCCAATGGTAATCTTCCATAGTTGCCTGCATATATGACTTTATATATGTGATAAAACAAAATTTCACGCATATAAATCTCTATATGAGTAATAAAATCCTTGACACTACTATGTGTATTTGCATGTGTAACATAAAATTGTCTTTGAACATAAATATTTGAATGGATGCACACTGCCGTTAATGTAGAATTGAAAAACAACTTTAATGTATAGTTAATACAAAGTTTTTATAATGGATTTCTATATGTTACTCCGTTCAAAGATCTGCATCACACTCTGCATCCTGATGCTGGATACTTAGCACATTTAATTTGAATTTGACTTGCATTAATTTGTACTTGACTTGGATTAATTTGAATCTGACTTGGATTAAATTGAACTTATCTTGGATTAAATTGACCTTGACTTGGATTAATTTGAAGTGAAAAAGGTGTAGTAAACTAAAAACCCCAGCCAAAACCCCGGTTTAGGGCACTATTTTGCCGGGGCCGGGGTCTGCAAAAATTTTCGGGGCTTGCCGGGACCGGGGTCGTTGTCAGCCAAAATGGCCGGGGTTGGCCAGGGCCGGGGCCCTGGTCGGTCTATATTGATCATATGAGACCCAAAAATAAATATTCTCATCTTGTGCTTGCTGATTGTTATAAATAAACAGACCACAAAAAACTAAAGAATTGACTTGCAAAGTAATTCGATATTGTGTGTTTCTTTTGAAAAACCAAAGGATTTAAAAAACAGGTTTCACTTCAATGAAATAATCATTTTGACTGCACACTTTTTTCACTTCAGAAGCTTTGAGTGGTTCATCTTATAACTCAAACATGAAAATTGTATCACTATTCTTTTAATTATGATTTTAAATTGTCTGATCCACTTGATATATGGTTATATTGCATTATTGAAATGTGTGGCCACTTATTATTTTCTATAATGATGCTAGAACAGTGTAATGTTTTTAATTTTTTTCAAGTTAGAGCTTCAGTTTTCTCAAATATTATAGCAAACAAGCATCCCAATGCTCAGGTACCTAAGCACCCAACATGAAGCGTGCAGTGGTTATGGTGCACAAGCTGACGGATGCTGAAGTGGAGAGGCTGTGCTGCAGGCAGGATTTCATCAAGCCAGAAGCTGCTGCAGAGAACATGGTGCAAGGTGAGACTTAGTTCAGGTCTGAGTGTGAGACAATGACAGTTTATATTGAAATAGAAAACTAAGCATAAGCATTACTAGTGTGAAAATAAACTAAAATGGTATTAAGATAGCTCTCCCCACTGGTTTGAGGGCAAGACCTGCTGTTTATGATATCATGAAATGTAAAGGAAAATAAATTATCCTAATATACTAAAACTTCAGGTGTCTCTTTGAGTAAATGAATTTCTATGTTTTTTATTTGTAATTTCCCCTATGTTATTACAATTGGTAGAGTTTCTACATGGATGCACAGTGGATGCTTTTTTGGTTGGCCCGCCTTTCTTTTACGCTCTTAAGGGGGACAACCCAGAGAGTTTTGAATTTTGATCTGATTGGTTCAAAATTTGGCCAGTATGTGTATTTCTTTAAAAAAACGAATTGTACTCGTGAAAAATTTTCGATTAGGCCTTAGTTTTTGAAAAAAAAATTAGTTTTTCAGTTCATTTTCAGTGAAATTTTAAAAAGAATAGAACTCAATGAGTTTTTATGCTAGAACAAATTCAAAGACAGTTTTGCAATCCTTGAAGCACTGCAAACAACTTAAATTGCTTGAATTTTTTATTTTCAATTTTGTTTTCATTTGACATGCAATATTTGATCACTAACTAAAATATACATTTTTTTGGGGTTTTGAACTGTGATAAAAAATATTAAATGTACAAATTGGATAATCGAAGGGTTTTAGTTTGTTATAAATGTTTCAAGGATTTCAAAAGTGTCTTGATTTTTTTCCTAGCATGAAAACTCTGACTTCTATTCCTTTGAATGTTGCAAATGATGTTTTTTCGCAGGAGGCCAACAACAATTTTTTTGTGGAAGTGCAAAATAATGTACAATTTTTGTACTTGAATGTTGTTTTCATGTTTTATTTTCATCTACAAATAATATGAATGCATAATTTCATATCAACACTGTGAATTGCAAGTTATACATGTATAAATTATATAAAGAAATGCATTTATTTTTCATTTCTTAAAGAATGGTAAATTTTTATTTGACTGATTCCTCTAAAATAAGCCATTATATGTAATTTTTGAAAAGAAACACGTTTTGTCCCATAAATTTTTTTGGTTTTGGCATTGGTTTTTCAGAAAATGGAAAATATTTGTTTTTTTTTCATTTTATACAATGTTTCTAATGAAAACAAGTCAATGAGTTTCCATGTTACAACAAAATCAATGACAGTTTTGGAATTTTTGAAACCGTGCTAACAAACTAAAAGAACCAGATTTTCATTTTCTTTTCGTTTTTTTTATGGGGTTAAAATTCATTATTTTTCATCTCCCTACACCCCTCCCCTGGGGGGGGGGGGGATCTAGTGCCCGTAGCCCCTAAAATTTTAGTGCACAACAGCCTACCACCTAATGATCCATTTTCAGTAAAGAAATAAAAATTGCCCATTGGGCCCAACAGCCTCTGTATTGTCCCCCTTAACACTCTGACTGCAACACGTGCTGCTGGTGGCCACGTATAAAATTTTCATATTGCTGTTGACTTGCCAGTAATTGCAAAAGCAATTATCATGGTTTCTTAATTAAATCTAGATGAGGGTATGATTCAGTTAATGATAGCTATTTTCAAACTTGCCTATTACTATTGACTTTAAATTTTAGTTGAATATTGAACTTCAGTTATACCCATTGCGGTCAAAGTGCTGAGGATACTTAATGACCGTATTTGGGTACACAGAATATTTCAATCACAGGTACTCTACGGATGAATATAGTTGTTTGTCATTTCCATCTGGGAGATTTATTTAGGAAAAATGTCACATCCCCTCATTTTTGATGGGTCATGTACACTTATAGGATATAATATTGCAAAAATTTTGTTTTAAAATAAAGCCAAATTGCACGTAAATATTTCTCTCTAGTCATTATTTTGACATGGTCTGTATAGCTAATTCTGGTTTGAATAGAACTTCTTCAACCATACAGATAATAAAACAAAGTTTGAACATAATGCAATTGGTACGTACGTTTTGTGAATGGAGATGTGGTAACACTAGACACTAATAGTCTTAGTGTTCCCAACATTATCTGCAACTTATTGTTTTTGGATTTATGCTGTCATTTTGCATTCGTTTTGGTGTACACTGCCATGTGTGTAGATGATGTGTGAAAATTTGGGAGTGCAATGCTGCATGTAAATCTCTGTTTGAATTAGATCATTGGAGTACCATATTTATTGTTCCTTTACATGACAATTTTTAGTGTCAGCCACCTGAACATTCACACCATGGATTTTAAAAAAATTGCCTCCAGAGTCAACTTTATCTCACTGATATTCTTTCGGTCTGCTGAGTCATGTTTTGAGTGTAATGTTGTGTATTTAAAAACCATCACCTTCTCATGAAGATACAACCATTGTTTCTAGGGATATAAATACATTTTTTATTTTGTTATGGACCATTCTTTTGTGGTTTGCTGCTGTCCGATTTTTCAGTATTCATTACTTTCTGCGTCAAGTTAAATCTTGTTTCATGAACTGCTTTCTTGACCTACTGTTTCTGTGCAGCTTGTGGATAGATTCCCCATATCAACACCATACTAAATGGTGCCTTCCTCCTTCCTATCTTTAGAACACCTTAGTTGTGATAAGTAGACTTAAACTTGCATCTAATCCACTATGAAAACTTTCAAAGAACTGAGGTATAGGGTCTGTTAATGATGAGGACTTCCGTGGTATATCGAGATGTGTTGAGTTTTGGTCTTTGTATTCAGTGGGAAACTTCCTCCCACAAGGTTGAGAAATGCTGTCATAATAGAGAAAACATGTCACTCACTGGATTTCAATCTATTCCAATTGTCTCATGAATGATTTAAAAATTGGTGTACACATTTTTAATTCAAACATGCATGATGTGCTTCAGAAATATAATGAAGTGTAAAGTGCATTTTTTAATGTAAATTTTTATTTGATTTGCTTGTTTGTTATGAATTGTAACTACTTTTTATTCTGAAGACTTCCTTTCTCGCCTCTCATTGTCACTTGAATTTGCTGGTGTAAGCTAAAATATGAATAAGCTCATTTAATCTCCAAAGCTTTTGAAGTATTAACTATTTAGTTGGAAGAATTATATTGTGTTCCCTGCCATAAGTATAACTAGATTTCTTTTCCTAACCTTCTAGATTGTTCCAGTTTTCATGTATTAAAATACTAACAAAATTGTTAACATATGGAATTATCTTTGTATTTTAACTCAAAGAGTTGGTGCTAGATTTGATATCTCAGATGCAATTTTTCTCAATGAGCTTGTGTCACTTGCAGGTGATGGGCTGAGCTCTGGGAGCCATCTAGAAGAAATTTACATTAAAAGTGAAGTGCCTGACGCTGAGCTGGAGGCCGTTACTGTAAAGGACGAGCCTATTGACTGGCATCAGGAACCCCAGGTGCAGCAATTAGCTGCTTACTCTTCTATTGAGTGCTTCTAATCGGTTCCTTACTCTTTTCTTGAATGCTTCTAATTGGTTGTTTCCTCTCCTCTTGAGTACTTCTAACTGGTTGTTAACTCCTCTTAAGTGCTTCTAATTGGTTGCTTACTTTTGTTCAGGAATCCTTATCCAAAATAATCTAGTCATGACTAGTGATGCAAAAAAAACGGTTCAATTTGATGGCCTTTTTTGCAAAAAAAAACATGTTTTATATGTTTTTTTTTTGCACACCCATATTCGGTTAAGTATATGTCTATTTATTTTTGGTCACATAAAATACAACATCCATGTTTTTTAGTCATGATTTTTTGTAATAAAAACATCAAAAGGAAACTATACTGTAAAAGCATGGCAGATAACCCACAATTACCTAGAGAAGTCTAAGAGAAACAGCAGGAGACATAACTTATATTGATAAAGTGAAAAACCCACAATTACCTAGAGGAGTGGAGTCTTAGAGGAACGGCAGGAGACACAGAACTTATATTGATGAAGTCAAAATTCAGAGCGCACTATCTCTACTATGATTATACTTTTGTGACCAAAAGATCAGACATAGTAGAGATAGTAAGCTCTGAATTTTGACTCCATCTATTTAAGTTGTGGCTCCTGCTGTTCCTCTTACGACTCCTCTTGGTAATTGTGGGTTATCTGCCACCACTTATACTGTATGGTTTCCTTTTGATGTTTTATTACAAAAATCAAAAATAAAGAAGAACATTGATATTAATGTTTTTTATGTGACTAAAAATAACCATGCTGTTTTTTTCTAAAAAAACATGGTTTTTACTAAAAATCATCACTACGAAACTGGATATTAATAAATTTCGTGTGACCAAAAAATAAAAAATAAAAAATCATGATTTTTAAAAAATCATGTTTTAAAAATAAATCAATTGTAAAACAACATGGATATTAATATATTTTATGTGACCATAAAACCATGCTGACTTTTTTCACATTATTTAGGCAATATGCAGTTTAATGCGCTCACAGAAATTAAAAATTCCACTCCTAGGGATCACTAAAGGAACACATTGAAAAACCTATTACATGAATGACATTCTGCTTGCTGATGCATTATTTTTGAGTTATTCAACTTCGAAATTTTTGTCATTCATAGCAGTTCCAGTCAGTTGCGCGCTTGAGCTGGAGCTGTTAAAGTACATTTGGGTACTTGTAATTCATTATTAGCCAACCCTGCAGAGCCTGAACCCACTTCTAGGGTGTTTCAGTTAAAAACACAATTATCGTTATCACCCAAAAATGCTAGCGGGGCTGGGGATGTTGTTGTGAGACAGGTAGGCTTCCTACCATCAACACGTGTAGCCTAAATTGAGAGCACTTATATACATAAGTTGTGACCGACCTACCTACGTCTCCTATCCTGTCTCAAGGTGAATGATTGAGCTGACTCTCTCAGGTAATGGGTTTAGAATTCTCTTTCTTTTTTGTTTATTGACACACTATTAATAATGATTACATACAGGTACATAGGAAAATAACCGGGAGTGGACAGTAATAAATTCCCTACCTACAATGAACCCTACAAATGAATACTTACAATTACAACACAGTGGGCGACTATACCAGGAAAAATTAAGCACAGCAGCAACCCCAGGATGATTTCCTACCCAGCAGTAATGGCCGACCCAAGGCTTGGCCTGTAGGAACGCATGAGCGGTAGGAGTGCAAGTGCGGCAGATGCCGGAGTGCGGCAGCAGCAGAGTAGTGCCGGGTACGGCAGCGGCAGGATATGCCGGAGTACAGCAGCAGCCGAGTAGGCCGGGGCTCCGCAGCGATATATTAGGTCGGGGTGCGGCAACAGCAGGGTATGCCGGAGTACAGCAGCAGCAGCAGTGGGAAGTGCTGAGTGGTGGCTGGAGTCCCCTGGTTGGCCTCTGCTGCTGTTCTCCAATTGGAGGTCGATTTGGAGATTTGGAGGTCTGGAGGTCATCCTGCCAATCCGCCACGCCCAATGAATAATGACTTCTAATGATAACATCGGCAATAAGGTACATAGTTTCTCACCCTCGCATAACAAATAATCAATATCATTTACAAATGAATGTTTCAACAAATGAATAAACCTATACATTCTTTTATTTCAATCCCATCGCTGCCTATTACTCTTTTCCTTGCTGGATGGTGCCGCTCTGAATAAATTGCCTGTATGCTATAATGCTGCACCAGAAATTTTCTCCTTTACTATATAACACTGATACATCTGTTCTGAAACAGAAAAGTAGGGGTTAGGGGAACAGTACGATTGCACCATCTCATTAGTAAACACGGTTTAGGAGACTGATGAATCGCCCCATTACAATGTGAATACTTGAATCTACAGTATTCACTCCTAGGCTTTTGCTAATGTTCTACGGTGGCCGCCATATTGAAACTGATGTCAACTGCATATCGATTTTAGTATTCACTACCCCAGTCCCGCTAATATTTATAGGGTGATAACCTGTATTGTGTTATTAACTAAAACATCCTAGAAGTGGGTTCAGGCTCCGCCGGGTCGGCCAATAATAAATTACAAAGTACCCAAGCGTACTCTAGCAGCTCAAGCGTGCAACGCAACTGCTATCGAAGGCAAAAATCCAAAACTTGAATAACTTGAAAATAACGCATCTGCAAGCAGAAGATTATTGTATAACGTTTTTAAATGTGTTCCTAGTGATTCTTTGGTGCGGAATTTTTAATTTCCATGAGCGCATCAAACTGTATATTGACCATTTTTTTTTACAAAAAAGCATGTCTAAAAAGTATGGATATTAATACATTTAATTTGACCAAAAAATTCATATATTTTCGTACACATTTTTTTACAAAAGGTCATTAACATTCATTTTTGGTCATGACTTCTGTGTAGAAAATGGATATTATTATATATTATGTGACCACAAAAACCATGCTTTTTTTGTAAAAAAATTCATTTGTCACATAAATATATTAATATCCATATTTTTTATTTATATTTTTTTGTAAAAATAACATGTTTTTAAAAAAAAGCATGGATTTTTTTGGTCACATCTCTAATCAATTACCATAAGTAAAGATATATTTTTACAACACTGTTTGGGAAGTTGAAAGTGGTTCACATGCATTTTAAAATAAATGAAATATCAAAACATGAAACCACAGAAAATGAAAAATTCAATACAACCATAGAAAACCATGAATTAAGAAGTACTGTTTTATCTTATAATCTGACATAAAAACAAATAATGTAAAGTAGCTTTTTTCCTTGCTGAGTTATTTTCAAACAAAATATTTAAAAAACCTAAATATCTTTGTTTTTGTAGCCATGTTTTTTTTTGTAAAATAACATGTTTTTTTTTTAAACAGCACGGTTTTTTTTAGTTGCATCTCTAGTCATGACAGGCGCTATTGCATGTAGAAGATTTTGCATGAATACTTTGTTAAATTTTGGTTCTGTTTTGAAGTATTACCGGCTGTGAAAAGAGAATGTGCTTTTCAGATTTCTATTGTGCCATCGTTATTTTTTGCTTCCTTTATTATTTTTCAAATGTTTTTCTCGTATTGGTTTTAATAGTTGAGCGCATTTGCTAAAAGTAAAAATGAAAATCAATGCTCATGTGCACAACTCAGTCTCAAATGTATATAGTTACCAAGTACATAGGTACTTTTAATTGCAATTTTCGTATAATGCATTATTTTTCCTGAGATTTCTGGCCAGTACTAATCAGAAAAAGTTCTTCATCACAGGGCAGTCCAAGTTCAGGCTCTCGTGCAGTTACTTTCAAGAGAGAAGTAGACAATGACTGCACTGAGGCACGTTCAGGGCTCGCAGAAGCAGAGGATGAGTTGAGAGAAGGCAGCTTTGGTGCGTGCAACACAAGTGCTGTTCATCAGGGACCGGCTGGAGCATCTCAAGGGAGCGCTGACTCGCTACCATCAGATGTGTCAGGTAGCGGCAGTGGTTTTGAGGCCGCACCTCCTGACAGACTCATGTCACGGCCCTTACTGTGTGAACATTGTGATCACTCAACTGGTAGAAGGGGCCTTATGGAGCTGCACCTCCGTGTCAGGCACAAATTGGGATGTTACTACGATTGTGGGTTGTGTGAATACTCCACTATGTTCATAAGTATTTTAAAGTGGCACTTAGTTGAGCAGCATGGTAATGAGAGCCAGCACAAAGGTCTATCCGGGAGTTACCAATATCCAAATGTATTGAGAAAGACGGGGGAACAGCGACGTAATAAACATGGCCAGGAAGAGCTTAAATGTGATTTCTGTGACTCTAGGTTTGTCGTCGAGCCCAATTATGATTCATGTAAAAAAGGTGCATTAGACAATATGGTGTATAAGTGTGAAGTGTGCGAATATTCTTCATCAAATGAAGGAAACTGGAAGCACTGTTTGTATGGTAAACGCAAAATAGGACCTCAAATAGGCAGACATGTTCAAGGTCGGCTTTACAAACATAACATTAATGACTCTGCTCGTGGAAACAAACCTAAAGCATACCAAGCTAGCAAAGATGAGAAAGGACAACTGTTCAAGTGTGCGTCATGTGACTATTCCTCGGCTCGACAGAGCAATGTTAAACTGCACCTAGCCAGCAAACATGGTGAAGGTCAGCTATTCAAGTGCGAATTATGTGAATATTCCTCTGCTCAAATGAGTAGGGTTAAGCGACACCTTGCCAGCAAACATGGTAAAGGTCAGCTGTTCAAATGTGAATCATGTGAATATTCCTCTGCTGAAATGAGACAGGTTAAATTACACCTAGCTAGCAAACATGGTGAAGGTCAACTGTTCAGGTGTGAATTATGTGACTATTCCTCTGCTTTTAAGGGTAGTATTAAACGTCACCTAGCCAGCACACATGGTAAAGGTCAGTTGTTCAAGTGCGAATTATGCGAATATTCCTCTGCTAGTAGAGCTAATCTTGAACGTCACTTAGCCAGCAAACATGGCGAAGGTCAGTTGTTCAAGTGCGAATTATGTGAATATTTCTCTGCTCAAAAGAGTAAGGTTAAGCGACACCTAGCCAGCAAACATGGTGAAGGTCAGCTATTCAAGTGCGAATTATGTGAATATTCCTCTGCTCAAATGAGTAGGGTTAAGCGACACCTTGCCAGCAAACATGGTAAAGGTCAGCTGTTGTAATGTGAATCATGTGAATATTCCTCTGCTGAAATGAGACAGGTTAAATTACACCTAGCCAGCAAACATGGTGAAGGTCAACTGTTCAAGTGTGAATTATGTGACTATTCCTCTGCTCTTAAGGGTAGTATTAAACGTCACCTAGCCAGCACACATGGTAAAGGTCAGTTGTTCAAGTGCGAATTATGCGAATATTCCTCTGCTAGTAGAGGTAATCTTGAACGTCACTTAGCCAGCAAACATGGCGAAGGTCAGTTGTTCAAGTGTGAATTATGTGACTATTCTTCTGGTCATGGGGGTAATCTTAAACATCACCTAGCCAGCAAACATGGTGAAGGTCAGTTGTTCAAATGTGAATTATGTGACTATTTCTCTGCTCAAAAGAGTAAGGTTAAGCGACACCTAGCCAGCAAACATGGTGAAGGTCAACTGTTCAAGTGTGAATTATGTGACTATTTCTCCGCTCGAATGGGTAGAATTAAGCGACACCTAGCCAGCAAACATGGTGAAGGTCAGCTATTCAAGTGCGAATTATGTGAATATTCCTCTGCTCAAATGAGTAGGGTTAAGCGACACCTTGCCAGCAAACATGGTAATGGTCAGCTGTTCAAATGTGAATCATGTGAATATTCCTCTGCTGAAATGAGACAGGTTAAATTACACCTAGCCAGCAAACATGGTGAAAGTCAACTGTTCAAGTGTGAATTATGTGACTATTCCTCTGCTCTTAAGGGTAGTATTAAACGTCACCTAGCCAGCACACATGGTAAAGGTCAGTTGTTCAAGTGCGAATTATGCGAATATTCTTCTGCTAGTAGAGGTAATCTTGAACGTCACTTAGCCAGCAAACATGGCGAAGGTCAGTTGTTCAAGTGTGAATTATGTGACTATTCTTCTGGTCATGGGGGTAATCTTAAACATCACCTAGCCAGCAAACATGGTGAAGGTCAGTTGTTCAAATGTGAATTATGTGACTATTTCTCTGCTCAAAAGAGTAAGGTTAAGCGACACCTAGCCAGCAAACATGGTGAAGGTCAACTGTTCAAGTGTGAATTATGTGACTATTCCTCCGCTCGAATGGGTAGAATTAAACGTCACCTAGCCAGCACACATGGTAGAGGTCAGCTGTTCAAGAGTGAATTATGTAGCTATTCTTCTGCTCGGAAGGGTAGAGTTCAAAAATACCTAGCTAGCAAACATTATTGCACTAATGCATTTCCTTTCTAGATGTGAAATGAACATTTATTGGCTGTTCAAATGTATGATCACTACATCACACTTCACATTTTTAAACATTCTAGCTCTTCCGTGTGGTCAAAGATCTTACAATATTCTCCTCTGCAGTATGTAACTTTTGTGTCAATGGGAATTGGTGGTTACGACGGGAATATGTGAGGTCCTGAACTTAAAGTTGAGATCATGTGTTTGTGGAAAATAAATGCTTTTGGTTTTGTTGAGGACCATTTTTTTTGTTTACTGCTGTCCTGTTTTTCATTATTTGTTACGCCTTCAACTTTACATTGTTTCATAAATTTCCATCCCACTTGCTGCTTCTATGAACCATGTGCATCAACCATGCGTTTTCATATGTGATTACTGAATGATTTCTTCCTCCTTCCTCTCTAAAATCCACATCTATAATTACACAGGCCTAAACTATTTTATCTAATGTGATCCAACGCCTCGGTAGCATTGTTGTCGGTAAACTTTTATTTCCTTTCAAACACTGCATTCTTCATTTTGCGTACTGGTCTGCGCAAATTGTGGTTTCTTTTTCGAATGAAATAAGATCTTTCTTTCAGTTGCTGAATGGCTTTATAGGATGACGCATGAAAATCAGCTGTTCACATTCTATTTCATAGTGTTTCTTGTCGCATCCGTGTGACATATGTCAGACTTGCACTGCAAATATTTTTTCTTCGTTTATATTCCAGGATAAACGGTCACAATCTTGAATTGTTTCGTGTTCTTTGTTTGTGTTTGTAAGAAAATGCACATTTCTGGTAACCTACTCGAATGTTTTATATCAGTGGTTCCCAAACTGGGGTCCCCGAACCCTTGGGGTCTCTGAGAAGGTCCTAGGGGGTCCGCGACACAATGGGAAAAATTACCTCCAGACAAAAATATATGTAAAAATATACAACACTGATTCTCTGTCATTATAATAGTTGGTATCGATATCATTGTGTGCAAGCAGCCAACACTTCTCAATTGCATTTTAATATTTGTCATAATATTTCATTTAGGCTTGTTACCTCACCCTTTGCTTCCGGCTTTATTGGAGCACTGTGTTTACTTCTGTGGTGTGTGTGTGTTTTATGTTCTCCAGAATGTGTGTGGTGGGTTTTTGGTACGTGTGAAAATGTTGAAGAAAGCCCATGTATTGGTAGGCTTCAAGTATCTTATTTTCGAATCAATATCATTAGCTTAATTTGAATTTATTACGACGTAGCAACTTTGAGCCTTTGCCAGTCCAACTGTCACTATCGTAAGTCTTGTGACCGGCAGTCTTGCCCCAAGTCCATTTGGGCTCTGGCTGTCTGATCGGTCTGGCTGCTACAAATTTGCAATGTACATAGATAGCATTCGCTATACGTTGCTATTATATAAAAATGACAGTAAATTATAGCGAGTTATTGATAATCAACAAAACTGTATTTGGCAAATTTGCCTAAATGTACTGTCACTGTAGGCTGCTCTTCTTCTATGAATTACTATTTATATTCATTCATGCTAGATTTTATGCTGACAGAAAGTGTGAATTGAAGATGGAGAAGTTTTTAAACTAAAGTCGACTGATGAGCTTCTCACTGCTACTTCAGCAAGACAAAATGAAGGAAGTAGTTTGGTACAAAGGAAAGAAAATCAAAACAAGAGAGTTTAATTCCTCAAGTATTGCATATGGGTTTACTTTTGTGGTAAAAAACGTTGGAGTGGAGTACCCGAAGTGTGTTATGTGTCAAGAAATACAATCCAATGAAAGTATGAAACCATCGAAAGTACAAAGACATCTACAATAAAACATCCAACTCAAGTCACACAATACATTGATTTTTCTAACGACAAGAGTCATCAGTAGCTAGCCGAACAAATACATTCGAATAGAAATTCACTCTTCCACACAGAGCTCCGAAAGCATCATTAAAGAAAGCATAGATTCTTTTCATATTAATCATGGCTAAAAATTCAACAGTGAAAAAATAGGCTTTTTGAAGCGTTTTGTCACGAAATGGATGCTGATTTTCATGGCTTTCTGCTCCACTCTGAAGTGCGATGGTTATCGCGTGGAGCAGTTTCGAATCGTGTATTTGCACTGCGGAAAGAATTAGCTGTTTTTCTCTCATCACCTGAACCAGATCTTTGCATCTATTTTGTGGATAAGTCATGGATTTTAAAGCAAGCATACCTAGCAGACATATTCCGACATCTAAATGTACTAAACAAGAGCATGCAAGTTCTTGAATTATGCATTTTGAATTTGCAGGACAATGTACGTGCATTCTCGCAAAAACTTTCACTGTGGGAAGGCAAATTCCAGGAAGGAGTTGCTGAAATATTCCCATTTTATCACCAAGAATGTATGCCATCAAGTGAACACTTTTACGCCATCATTGTGTCCCATCTATCACATCTGCAAAGCTACTTCTGGGAAAATTACCCTGAACTGGAAAATTTCCACATGAGCTGGATTAGAAACCCTTTCGCAGCGGGGGTCATGCGCATCTTGATATTAAGTTGTGAAAGAAACCTATTGAACTATCAAATGGTGAGGTATGAAAATAAAGTTCTCTGCCCTTCCATTGAAAAAGTTCTGGATCTCCTCAAGAACTGAATATCATGTTCTGGGTGAGAAAACTCTGAAATACACTTTGCCATACGCCACAACCTATTTATGTGAAAAAGGATTTTCCACATTGATAATACTGAAAACCAAGCCCAGAGCACGCCTACAGGTGAACAACGACATGTGTTTGGCATTCACTAACATCAAGCCCTGCAGTGATCAAATGTGTAGGAGCCATCTAGCCCATCCATCCCATTGAACAAGAAATATTTGATAGCTTTTGTGTTTAATTCTGCACTTTTTTATGAAGGTTTTTAGTTTTTTTGGTTATCTGTGTTGACAGTACATACTGTAATGAGTGTAATCATCTATCTACTGTCGCTGTTTCTACCAATTTTATTTTGAATTGAATTTAAAACAAACAATTTTGAAAATATTTTAAAAGCAAATTTTTATACTTTGTATTGAAATATGCAAACAGAAAATTTACTGCATAATAATCATGTAATGGGTATCTTGGGATGGCAATAATAACTTTTGATTGGCTGGGGGTCCTCGGATGGGGCTTAAATATCTGTGGGTCATCAGCATGGTAAAGTTTGGGAACCTCTATTTTATGTCATAGAAACAGTGTTCGTACGGATTTTAATCCCGAATCCGACTATGGAAGTTGGTGGGCAGAAAATGTGAGGTTTCTGAGCTGTGATTTAGGTGAGTCTTCTTTATGTCAAATTGAAATATTTTGTATAAGGACCAATTTTTCGGTTTATTGGAGTTTTGATTTTTCTCACCTCCGACTTCTGTTTTCCACTTTAATCTCATATCAACTTTATTTCTTAACTTACTGTTTCTTTGTGCTGGGGTTCCTGGTTACGAACACTCCTTGTGCATAGAATCTGTGTCCCCTCAACTCCATCCTAAATGGTGCCTTCATTTTTATTCCTATTGAACGCCTGTGCTGCGGAGAGGAAGGGAGGCTGAACAAACTTATCTCAAATTCAAAAATTTTGGATTAAAACTTGGAATTTTTCTCGAAAATGTTTTGGTGCGATGATGGCATGTGTATGAATTTCATCACGTATTCTTTTATAGAATGCCAATTTGATTGCATTTCTGCGTGTATCTTCTGTTAGACGTGCGCGTTGTGCTGTGTATTTTATAATTCTTTTGACAACTATTTCCCACTTCATGAATATCTCTGAGGACGGTGTTTCAGTTTGTTCGGTCAAGTGTTTCATGTATTTCCATTTTTCCAAACATAAAGCAAGCATTTTTATTTCACAGCTTGTGGTTGATTTGAACTTTTGTCATGGACATTAAAATATTTTTTTGTATTTTACTCCGACTAAGTAGACATCAGTAATTTTATATTGAGGACTTCTCTATAATCCAAAAAATTTCCTTTTATGTTTTCAACAAACTTATATTTTCATTTATAATTCTTTTTGATGGTGAAATGTTTATGTTAGCCTTGTGCGACGGCCGCTCTTCCTCGTGTCTGTTTACTGGGAATCTTTTGTGCCAGCCTTATTTAGGTAGAAAATATGACACAAAATTTTGTTGTTTTGTAAATCATGTTTGCCGAGTTAGCAGGCGCGTTTTATTGACATGTACGCAAGAAATATTAGTTTCAAATGTCTAAGACATTGATTTTTGTATCCGAGGCAAAATAATTTATTTCCCCCCATTATACCGTCAACAAAATCAACTCCTGCTGCGGCAGCCTGAGCTCTTGTGTGAATGTAAGAGGAGACTGTCCGGCCTGGCATTATTCAGTAGTATTGACGGTATTGATGAGCTTCCAGTCCTAGTGTGTAAAGAAAGACATTCAAGGTGATAGATTTCAATTTCATATATGTCAATCAAGTACTTAACCCCTAACGCAGCTGATGACTACTTCACACGGTGTGTCTTCTGCTTTAACCTCTTTACGTTAAGCATTATTCAAAATTGAAATTGGTTGTGATGAATTTCGTTTAATAACTTCTGTGGAAATAAACCTTCGAACTCTTGCTGTATCAACGCATAAATGTTTCCTTGCTAATTTAGTAGTAGAATATTTTACATTTCTGCTTGTGTTCTAATTTGTAGCTAAGGATGCACTTTTACCGCTATGTCCTCTGTTAATTTAGCTACTGTTCTAGATATTAGAGTAGGTGCTGCGGTTTCTCCTCAAATTAGATATAACGCTCTTTGTATTAAGGTTTTTCTGAAAAATTGTGTTGAATTTATTGTATCAACTTTCAGGAATTACACCATTTTATGTTTCTTATAAATAATTAGGGGTTTGTTACCAGGGCGGTTTCTTTTTGTATATCAAAAGGTAATGTCAGCATGTTCAACTGTTTCTGTATTTTTTTTACCGAGAATGTAGATTTTCATACCCATAATACTGACCGGTCTTGGTCTTCAGTTCAATTTGTTTTCTCTCAGTCAAATGTGCGCAAATAAATTCGGAGAAAAATAACCGAATTAGGTCGCTTAAGCTATAATGTTGGGCTAAATATAACTTTAAATACTTTGATCTGTTTTTAACTGCTATTCATTAATGATAATTAATATTTCCATGTAACATAACGCCCCTCGCGTGCAAGTAAACAACTGAGTAGCTTGAAAAAAGTACGCTTCAGAACATCAATTGCGCTGTGTATTTCTCACTCCTCAGGGGGATACAACTATTGTCTCTGGCTTGCAAATTAGCGCTCCCAGGGGAACTGTGTTAGGGCCTGAGCTAAAAGTTAGGTAGGCTTCCTTTTTGTTGAAGTAGAAAAGGTTTTTGTTTTGTTACGGACCATCTTTTTTCGGTTCACTGCTGTCCTGTTTTACAGCCCCTACTACTTTTTTCATCAACTTTTTCTTGTTTCATGAAGTTTTTTTCTTAGCTAACTGTTTCTGTGCACCTTGTGCATAGATTTTGCGTTCCCTCAACTCCATACTAAATGATGCCTTCCTCCTTCCTCTCTTGAAACATCTTTGTCGTGGTTAAGAGAAGCTAAAACTTTCTTATATAATATATAATAATGATGCATATTTCCCAGCTTAAAATACAACAAACCGAAAGAGGATTATGAGAGAAAAACTTCCTGCGGGTGGACCTGAGTCACTACAGAGGAAACACGGCAGGGTCATTTCTATGGGAGGGAGAAAATACACCTCTTGTTCGGCTAGCCAATGAACGGTTTCATTTCAAACAGGCTTTGTGACGTCACCAAGGCGACATGTCGTTGGCCAATAGTGGTGCTAGATTTGGGGCACGCAGTGCTACCGGATGCAATTTGAGCGCTGCTATTGGTTGGGTGTCATGACGTCAGCAAGGCCACACGGTCGACGGAAAAAGGATTGGTTTGACCTTACCTTATTTCTTATACCGTGATGTCAGTTCATTAACAAAGATGAGTTACGAGATGCTCCTATAGATATTATGTAAAATAATGTAGCAAGATCTTAAAACTACGAAATTCTATGCATTTACAATTTATTCACGTCCTCCCGAAGAAAGAATACATGTATCATGCTTATGCCGTATAGATGCTCATTTAAATTGCAATAGTGGATCATTTAATTGTTTTCGTGATTATTTCGATTCTTACAGTTCCATATTGTTATATTGTGAAGTAGGCATCGTTGTGTTTATGGGATTTCCGGAGATGAGGTTGGCGCGTCACCGGAGGACCTGTGGTTACGTCTTGCCGGATGCCTTATCGCGTTCAGGTCACATGTCGTAGTGCGACCTCCGCCGGAAGCCGTGCCTTCGGGGCGCATCGCATTGGCATGCACCGGAAGAGCCTTGTTTAACTTCCGAGCGCTATAGCTTATAAGCAGAGTCGGTGTATCGATGAGCCAGTACAAGAATAGGAACTTTGCTGAGAGTTTCCTTTTCATACTCCTTGAAGTTGAGGCTTCTGATACGGTAGTTAAAGCTACCGATACTGTAGTTTGCAGCTACAGTTACTAAACCTCGTGTCGTGATGAAATACCACGATACTACACATATCGATACAGAAACAAAGAATTGAAGTAATTATTTCACGAGTGTAACGCGTTTCATTAACCCGCGCACTGTAACTGGTCGCCTCATTTACCAGGCTCACTGGTTGCCAGACGTAAGGCATAACCCCAAGTTGTTATACACCAAAATGATCGTCTCAGCGAGTGCTACACAGCTGGAGCCAGAAACCCCCACATTGTGGGGGTTAAGGCAGAGCTCCAACCACTTGGAAGTTGGGAGGGGTAAGCACAGTCAGTGTGGTAAATGAGGCGACCGTGAGAGGGTGTGCGTGCGAACAGTCAGAGGCAGCCTCAGTTACCAGCGAAACTACTCAGGGCCTTATTTCGCCTTATTTCGTAAAAATGGCAAATAAGACAAATCTGAAGTCAGTAGCGTGTAGAGCAGTATTTTATTCATATTGTGTGAAAATTACAAGTTTCGAAACACTATACTTACAGTAATATAACCAGACATGCAAACATGCATTTATGTAGGAACTAAAACGAAGAATGGATAACACCTAGTAGACATGAATGGTCATAACTTTTTTTCTAATTGTTGTAGAGGAAAAATAAAAACATCAGCAGGTTTGGAAGGATTTTCTGCATAAAATAGCAGTGAAAAACATTACATTGTTTCCAAAACACAAAAATGGCCATTGATCTCTTTGAAGCAATGTTGTGCAAAAATCGACGGAGTTTGACTCCATATTACAAAGAAACGGTTCAAGTTATCAAAAATCTGACAACATCAAAGTGTAAAGCAACATTTTTTACTCATTACTTCATATTTTTACATCTCTGCCTATTACGGTAAGTGAACAGGGAACGGCAGAGTAACGCGGGTAAATTGACTACTTTTCTGAGGGATGCGCGACCGTGCGCGGGTTAACCTTCGATAATAGCTCGACACGCACGACCTCCAGGTGTTCAGAACGAATGCCATTATTCATTGCAGCTTACCATGAGAATGCAAAGCTTTCCCTAGCTTGCGCGCATCAAAAGTGCCTACATTCCGTCAAACTTTCCTGTAAATTGATGGCTAGTCTTTGATGTATGTGAGGTGATTTTTTCTCGATAATGAATTTATGTTACCGAGATACAGAAAGACATTCATTAGAATTGTTGATATAAAGTGTAAAATGAAAGTGAAACATTTTATTTTCAATAAAAAACAAACGATTTCGATAATTTTTCTATGTTCTCAACACAAAATTATGTACGTGCATCTCAGCAGGCACGTTAAATGTCGAATAAACGGTTAAGGAAAAGATATAACACGTTCCCTTTGTTGATACATTGTGGGTTTGATAATGCATACAAATTCAGGTAAAAATGTATACCTGCTGACTAACACTTGATTCAACGAACTTTAACAAAGGGTTAGGACCGTATTACTCGACAACCGGATGGCCCGATGAAATGTAATAGGTAGGAAAGCATTCCCGTAATAAACACAAGAAACAGAATAACAAACGGCCCTGATTATTAGCACAAAAGAAACTGATTTTTATAACACTCGATGGTGAAAAAGGAAAGGCGAAATGTGGCAGATCCACAAGTTGCGCTGATAACTAAAAATGCACACGAATGTGTAGCATATCGCTACAAAGCGTAAGAATTATAAATTTTCCCTTTCGCACTTAAATAAATTAATTATTAGCATTAAAAATCTTACTCTAATTTATTATTAATTATTTTCTACTTCCAATTCGTAATCATGGAAGTTTGTGTGTAAATACTTGAGAGATCAAATAATCAATCGACATTTCGAGTTTTAAAGCAGCCCGATTTGGCAACATCCAAGCGCGTCACTTGAACTGAGCGTTACTCACTCTGTCTTGTGGCTTGTTAGCGTGCGAACATCATCTCGTAAGTGCAAGTGAAATTTAGGGTTAGAATAGAAAAGAAACCGGGTAAAGTATATTGTGCCATGTGTTTTTTCGCGTGTACTGTGTTTAAACGTAAAGATCTGCTCAGTGTCGGGAGTTAGGGATAAACTCTAAAGTAGCGTAAGATTCTTAGACTAGCATGTGTTGTCTAGAGTGCTCACTCGGCGATATAGAGTGAATATTGCGTGTCATTTCCAAATTCACGTGTTGAGACTTCATACTAGATACTCAGCTAACGTCCTTGCTTTTCTTCATTACTGCAAGTAAATATTGCGGTTGTCTGTATCATATCGAGAATTATTCATAAACTGACTCGTGAACGAACGCGGCTAAATTGCCGGCGTTCTTTGTTGATAGTGTGTCTTTGTGTTCCATAGGGCGGAGCATACACTGCCGTTTCCTGTCACTACTCTGGACTATAATTGCACTATAAGCATGTGTTATAATAGTATTTTCTTTTTTACAAACATACTTGCAGTAGTTTTCTTAGATATGTTCCAACGTGAAATAATAATTAAAAATGGCTCTTAATAATCTCGTATGTGTATAAATTACGAAGATTATTCAGGTCGATGCTTGCTAAAGTTTTGAGTTTCAATTTTTATAGTTCATACGCCTTGAACCTTGCGTTTAATCGCACTTATTTCAATTCAAATCATTTCAATTAAAATTTAATTCCATTCTGTTCATTCTTGTGACAAAAATACCCACTACCATTTGCCTTTTCGTGAGTGCGTACACATTATGCCGGCGGCTTGGCGAATGCCGACGTGTAGAGCCGCCGGGTAAATCGCCGCACTGATTTTTATGTTTTCCTCTTGCGCATAATTCCTATCTGTGCAAGCCAAAACGTTTAGAGTTCCTTTCTTTTATTGTGGAGATTATTCCATAATTTTTAGTATTGCAAATGATATTTATCAGTGATTTTCAGTAGGATTTATATCAATGAAACCTTAGAATTTTTCTCTGTTATTTCTTGTACAGTTATAGAGATGTTCTAGAGTACTTAAAGAAGCATTAATTCTCCTTCTATGAAATTCTTAAGTGCTGGAATCCTTTCTTTTGCTTCATGAACCATGTCTTGTTAAGTCATGTGCTTTTCCATGGTTCCAAGGATTTGATCCCCGATTATGCTCTTAGATAATCACTAAAAGTATTACTAAAAATTCTTAAATTTTATGCCTTGTATTTAAAAGCAAGAGCAGCTGTATAAGAGTTTCTTAATTGATTCTGTCCTATCTCTCTACTTTTGAGCTTGACGAGAAAGAGAACAAATGAAATTAACTAGAGTCAAATCTGTAGGATTTCCCGAATTCTGCCGTGTGGGAGTTTTATTAATTGCAATGATGTGGGGACTGTCAGTGGTGGAAAGTGCCTTGATGTCTCTTTGGACTGTTCATCCAGCTATTGGACTCTTTGCAGGACTTCAACATCATCACCACACACCACTCGCAACAGCCTCCCCTTGGGCCTTGCTTCGCCTAAAACTTGTTTTGCCTACCACTTGTTTTGCCTCAACTAAACTGAAATTGGCCCGACCTTAACTGGACGTGACTTAACCAGAATTTACCTGGCCTTGGGCCTCATTTTTGGTCTAGCTTGTTTGGGCTTTAATGCTACTTAACTCACCTAAGAATTTCCTCAAACTTGAGCCGCCCTGCCTGGCCTCAACTCACTTCAAAATCGATCACTCCCCAACGTCACGTTTTCCTCAAAGTCGACATATTGGCCCCTTTACATCATTTGCAAACCACACACACACCCACACGGTCGACTCCAGCACTTCTCCAGGAGCCTTCCGACTGCCCGGACTGCAAACCCTCTGCAACCAAGCTCATCGGTGGTTCAAGACTTGGCGGTCCTCTCCGGCTTCCTTCCAATATATACCCCAAAAGCTGAGTCAAAAGTACCTCATTATCCTTCTCACGATTTTCTCTCAGATACTTGTCGAGGTATTGTAAGGACTGGCTATACTCCTCGGCCAGCTCCTAACAAATGTGCGCTTCACAGTATTTATGACATTCTGATACCAAATTTGAGATCAGAATGCAACTTGCGTTACTCAAACAAAGTTATGGTAGAAAGACCGTGCTTTTAGTGAACATGTCGACCGCAACTATGCATTTCCCATGCAGTTTGCAACAACAACGTGTGTCTCACGCACTACAAAACTTTTGAAAGTTTAGAATTGAAGCTGATGTCAGTTTGTATAGGCAATATGGAGAAAAGCAATACTTATGCACATAGAGTGAGATAGAATGGCTCCAAATACGTACAAGAGATATATGTCATTGAAAATTAATGCTCGTCAATTTTCAAATTAATGGCTGTACATGTCCAGACAACGCTGACAACGCGCAACTCGGGATTCGCAAACGTCACGAAACATATCATTACGGATATTGCGACTCTGCCTATCAATATTCAAGTTCGATTAATTTCAGAACTGCAATAACATTTCAAGGCAAACTTTTACTCTTTTACAAGCTAAGTCAATTTCCAGCCATGATGTGATGAATTGAATACACCTGCAGTTTATAACAGATAGCATGTTAGTGACAGTTGAAGTGTGAGTACAGTATTTTGAGACACCCTTTATTTTCAGTTCATAAAATCCAAGTGGCAGAGTATAAATTACTTGTCACACTTTCTACTACTAGATAAGGTTCATAAAGTCCAATTGGAAAAGTATAAATTAAACGTCTGCAGTTATTTCAAAATTGCTAATCTTGCTACTTGCATTTGCACTATAAATACTATGAACTTGTCAAGTCACTTCCTTTTATTATCGTCAAGCATTCGTGTTAGAATTGTCATACAATTTGTTGAGGGATTTAATGGCGTTTTTTGAGGCAGGTAAGTTAGATCTATTTTGCTGTCTTCGCTCTGAAAATTTTTTTTGAATTTCTGCTCTATCAACCATGTAGTTCTGAGTTTAAATTATCTATCAACACTTTCAATGTTATTCGCTGATGTCACAAAAGCCAAAGCTTATACGTCAATGTACGTCGAGACTGTCAAAAGCATATTAAATTCAAAGTTCAATAGTACTTTGTGTAATGTAGCTACTCTATGGGACACAAGTGTTTTGTTTTCTAATTCAAGTCCTAAAATGTTCTTGTTAGCTTTGAGCGGCAATATGTCGTTTCTTAAGCTCGTGAGTATATTATGACGGCAATATTTAGATAGTTAATTTTACGTATTGCTCCAATTATATTGCAAATGTTTGGCTTAGCAAGGTATAATAATTTTTTTCATGTTTCTGACTCCGGAGAACTCCTTTGTGCCAGTTAGCGCTAGAAATATTGTAAATTTATTCAGTAGTAATATTTATTTTTTCTTCGATCGATAATTTTGCACACTAGTTGATACGGAGGAGTGAAAAGATATTTCCGAATATCGACCTCATAGTCTTAGACGCAAAATTAATCAAACCTTCCCATTTTTCTTTCTTCCTACATTACTTCCTGACATCGCAAGTTCCTAAGCTCGTATTTCAATATAAGTGCGTACTAATAAGAGAGTTTTCAACAATGCATCGTCACTAGAATCATTTTTTAGACTTGTAAATGCATGCATTATCAAAACTGGAATACACAACAAAGGAATGCACTTTTTCATGCATTACTCTCAATCATTTATTTCGATTATTGACATGGGTAGTGTGATATCCATGTGTGTATTTAAACAAAAAATCTTCATAAGGAGTCATTTTAAAAACCAATGATTATTTTTTCTATTATCCCTATTATTAGCAAAGTGTTTTTCTTCTCTCTTAATCGTTTTTATTTCCTGTTAGTTTACTTCTCTTGAAAAGTTAGAGAGATTTAAAGTTCGTTGTGATTCAAGTTGATTTTTTTCCACTTGTGCTTTGTACTATGAAAATAATTCTATTTATTTGACAATTATTTTTAATATTATTAACGCTACTGTTTTTCGTACTGCCGTATAACCCAGTTGTATTCCACACAAATTTCTAATGCACACTTAAGCTTACATGCAAATACGAGCTTATAAATCGTACTGAAAAACTAAAATAATTCTAATTCTTCTGGAATTAGCCGATGTTTATTTATTAAGAAACTCATTGATGGTGAACTTGTAACATATAACTCCGTTTTAAAGTGCGGTTCTTGCTTGACATATTTTCGCGCAAAAAACAAAATTGGAATTGAGGACCTTATGGAAATACTCGTTTGAATATTTCAGGCAACGAAATTCCCAAGCATAGAAGTATTAACAATTTTATTCGTGAAATATCGCTATAAAATGTTAAAGTCGAAGGGGCAACTGTTATATTGAGATTCTGTAAACACAATAATGGATTAAATGCAATGCTGTTGAACATAGAGCGAAATCAAATTTAAAAGATATGCTATGCTATATTAAATTTTAATTAAATTTTTATCAAAGATTAAAGTATGCTTTGCCTAATATATATTTTTTTATAAATTTGACATCAGGTTTAAATTTTGGTTGTTAATTTTTTCTCAGATCGTTACACGCATAGAAATATATTCAAATAGACCCATGCAAACAGTGAAAAATATAATAACGTTGCATGTAAAAGCTACAAAAATGTTTGCATGGAATATAAATTCCAATCAGAAAAAATATCAAAAAACTCGTTCGTAACGCGTTTGATCGAAATGATGCATCACATAAGGGCTGAGCTCTGTTGCTTGGATTCCTCGCAATCCTCGAAAGTTTGGGTGCCTGCACACCAAAAGATTTGAGACCAGAAAGCGAGCAAGCTTGAATCGATATACATGTATTCCTATGGGAGTGCGCACACCACAAGCAAGCTAGCGAGCGAGTGAGAAAGATTGAAGATTGGCTGAAGCGAGAAAGCGACTCGAAGATGGTTTCATGCTTGAAAGCTGCATCGGGAAACGTCTGGCAGTGCATGGTGAGATGTCGACGAGAAAGGTGCGCTGCTCAATTCTTCCAGCATCGACTGAACTTCTTATATCCAAAGTTTATGCTGTACTGTGCCTTTGGAAGTCAAAAGATCCAAAGCACAGAGACAGTTTAGATGTTTCAAAGCGATGGGAAGAAGTAGGAATGATACTCAACGTTACAAACAGGCAATCCCTTAAGAACGGAACGATGGAACGCCCGGAACGGAACGTTTCATGGAACTGATATTACTAGCCCTAAAATCCGGAACGCCCGGAACAGTTACGGAACTCTTACAAACCTAGCTTCGAATTATCGTGAGTGATGTTGGAACACGCGGAAACAGTTTGACTCAGTAAACAATGATGAAACCCTACAATAATTGAGCTCTATAAACACCAAGCGAACATTTCTTCCCAAGAGCCTGTTATAGTTCCGTAGTGCTCGGAACGTTCCGGGCGCTACAGAACGTTCCAAAAACTACGTTCCATTCCGTTGTTTTTGGAACGTTCCGTTCCGTAGCGCCCGGAACGTTCCGTTCCGTAGTGCCCGGAACGTTCCATAGCCCCCGGAACGTACGTTCCGTAGCATCCGGAACGTTCCGTTCCGTATCGCCCGGAACAACTCTTACAAACCTAGGTTCGAATTATCGTAAGTGATAATGGAACACGCTGAAACAGTTTGACCCAGTAAACAATAATGAAACCCTACAATAATTGAGCTCCATAAACACCACGCAAACATTTCTTCCCAAGAGCCTATTAAAGTTCCGTAGAGCCCGGAATGTTCCGTTCCGTAGCACTCGGAACGATCCGTTCCGTAGTGCCCGGAACGATCGGTAGTGCCCGGAACAATCCGTTCCGTAGCGCCGGGAACGTTCCGTTCCGTAGTGCCCGGAACGATCCGTTCCGTTGTGCCTGGAACACACGGGATAAATCGTTTTGGGATACTCAGATCAAATCGTTCCGAAACACAATGGAAAAATTCGTTCCGATACAGTTGAATTGAACTGTTTAGGAACACTTGGAACAACAATACAAATAAACTTAGTTCACGACAGTTACCGTACAAGACGCTCATACTCAATCACGTTTTTTAGCTCGTAAACTTCAGATTAAGACATCACGCGCAATCCCCTTTCGTTCTTATTACCGTAAACGTACCTATTACACACTCACGTATGGGCGTTTTCAACATTGCAAGGGTGTCATTTCCGTTTATTTTGCATTTATATGAATTGTTTAACAAGGATCAGCGCAAAAATGGAAATGCATGTTTTCCGGCTCTTCTCTCCATGATTCGTTTCGCATATTACCAGACATGGTTGTAACGATGCCCACGCAATCGTCCTATAATTGACCATTTTCTACCCCTCTTAAATTTCCTCACCAATCAAAATTTTCTTAGTAGCCATAACTCCTATTTCTGGGTGTTGGAAATTCGGGATCTATTTCTGTTATGCTGATTTTATTTGAAAACAATTCGAATACATCTTCTACAGTTACCTTTGTAATGAATAATAAGAAAAACGGCGACGCCAGCAACCCCGAAAGCATCAGGCCACCGCCACTACAGCATCAAGTCACCGCCAGGGCGGCAATACAGCCACCACCAGGGCAGCAAGCAGAAGCAGGACTGCCACCTCCAGGGCAGCAGGCAGGAGGCAGCAGGAGCACGCCACCACCAGGGCAGCAGGAGCACGGCCACAACCAGGGCAGCAGGAGCACGGCAACCACCAGGGTAGCAGGAGCACGGCCACCACCAGGTCAGCACGAGCACGGCCACCACCAGGGCAGCAGGAGCACGGCCACCACCAGGGCAGCAAGAGCACGGCCACCACCAGGGCAGCAGGCAGCAGGAGCACGGCCACCACCAGCGCAGCAGGCAGCAGCACGGCCACCAAAAGAGCAGCAGGAGCACGGCCACCACCAGGGCAGCAGGCAGCAGTAGCACAACCACCACCTGGGCAGCAGGCAGCAGCACGGCCACCATCAGGGCAGCAGGAGCACGGCCAGCAACAGGGCAGCAGGCAGCAGGATCAAGTCCACCACCAGGGCAGCCGGAGCACAGCCACCACCAGGGCAGCAGGCAGCAGCACGGCCACCACCAGAGCAGCAGACAGCAGCACGGCCACCACCAGGGCAGCAGACAGCAGCACGGCCATCACCAAGGCAGCAAGCAGCAGCACGGCCACCACCAGGGTAGCAGGCAGCAGCACGGCCACCACCAGGGCAGCAGGCAGCAGCACTGCCACCACCAGGGCAGCAGGCAGCAAGCAGCACGGCCCTCACCAGGGCAGCAGGCAGCAGCAGGGCCACCACCAGGGCAGAAGGCAGCAGCATGGCCACCACCAGAGCAGCAGGCAGCAGCACGGCCACCACCAGGGCAGCAGGCAGCAGCACGGCCACCACCAGGGCAGCAGGCAGCAGCACGGCCACCACAAAGGTAGCAGGCAGCAGCACGGCCACCACCAGGGCAGCAGGCAGCAGCACGGCCACCACCAGGGCAGCAGGAGCACGGCTACCACCAGGGCAGCAGGCAGCAGTAGCACAGCCACCACCCGGGCAGCAGCCAGCAGCACGGCCACCACCGAACAGCAGGAGCCCGGCCACCAACAGGGCAGCAGGCAGCAGGATCACGGCCACCACCAGGGCAGCAGGAGCACAGCCACCACCAGGGCAGCAGGCAGCAGGAGCACGGCCACCACCAGGGCAGCAGGAGTACGGCCACCACCAGGGCAGCAGGCAGCAGTAGCACAACCACCACCTGGGCAGCAGGCAGCAGCACGGCCACCACCAGGGCAGCAGGAGCACGGCCACCAACAGGGCAGCAGGCAGCAGGATCACGTCCACCACCAGGGCAGCAGGAGCACAGCCACCACCAGGGCAGCCGGCAGCAGCACGGCCACCACCAGGGCAGCAGGCAGCAGCACGGCCACCACCAAGGCAGCAGGCAGCAGCACGGCCACCACCAGGGCAGCAGGCAGCAGCACGGCCACCACCAGAGCAGCAGACAGCATCACGGCCACCACCAGGGCAGCAGGCAGCAGCACGGCCATCACCAAGGCAACAGGCAGCAGCACGGCCACCACCAGGGCAGCAGGCAGCAGCACGGCCACCACCAGGGCAGCCTTCAGCAGCACGGCCACCACCAGGGCAGCAGGCAGCAAGCAGCACGGCTATCACCAGGGCAGCAGGCAGCAGCACGGCCACCACCAGGGCAGAAGGCAGCAGCATGGCCACCACCAGAGCAGCAGGCAGCAGCACGGCCACCACCAGGGCAGCAGGCCGCAGCACGGCCACCACCAGGGCAGCAGGCAGCAGCACGGCCACCACCAAGGCAGCAGGCAGCCGCACGGCCACACCCAGGGCAGCAGGCAGCAGCACGGCCACCACCAGGGCAGAAGGCAGCAAGCAGCACGGCCACCACCAGCGCAGCAGGCAGCAGCAAGGCCACCACCAGGGCAGCAGGCAGCAGCACGACCACCACCAGGGCAGCACGCAGCAGCACGGCCACCTCCAAGGTAGCAGGCAGCAGTACGGCCACCACCAGGGCAGCAGGCAGCAGCTCGGCCACTACCAGGGCAGCAGGAGCACGGCTACCACCAGGGCAGCAGGCAGCAGTAGCACAGCCACCACCCGGGCAGCAAGCAGCAGCACGGCCACCACCAGGGCAGCAGGAGCCCGGCCACCAACAGGGCAGCAGGCAGCAGGATCACGGCCACCACCCGGGCAGCAGAAGCACAGCCACCACCAGGGCAGCAGGCAGTAGGAGCACGGCCACCACCAGGGCAGCAGGAGCACGGCCACCACCAGGGCAGCAGGAGCACGGACCACCAGGGCAGCAGGCAGCAAGAGCACGGCCACCACCAGGGCAGCAGGAGCACAACCACCACCAGGGCAGCAGGAAGCAGGAGCACGGCCACCACAAGGGCAGCAGGAGCACGGCCACCACCAGGGCAGCAGGAGCACGGCCACCACCAGGGGAGCAGAAGTACGGCCACCATCAGGGCAGCAGAAGCACGGCCACCACCAGGGCAGCAGGAGCACGGCCACCCCCAGGGCAGCAGGATCACGGCCACCACCAGGGCAGCAGGAGCACTGCCACCACCAGGGCAGCAGCAGCACGGCCACCACCAGGGCAGCAGGCAGCAGCACGGCCACCCCCAGGGCAGCAGGAGCACGGCCACCACCAGGGAAGCAGGAGCACGGCCACCCCCAGGGCAGCAGGAGCACGGCCACCACCAGGGCAGCGGGAGCACGGCCACCACCAGCAGCACTGCCACCACCGGGGCAGCAGGAGCACGGCCACCACCAGGGCAGCAGGAGCACGTCCGCCACCAGGGCAGCAGTAGCACGGCCACCATCAGGGCAGCAGGAGCACGGACCACCAGGGCAGCAGGCAGCAGCACGGCCATCACCAGGGCAACAGGCAGCATCACGGCCACCACCAAGGCAGCAGGCAGCAGCACGGCCATCACCAGGGCAGCAGGCAGCAGCACGGCCACCACCAGGGCAGCAGGCAGCAGCACGGCCACCACCAGGGCAGCAGGCAGCAGCACGGCCACCACCAGGGCAGCAGGCAGCAACACGGCCACCACCAGGGCAGCAGGCAGCAGCACGGCCACCACTAGGGCAGCAGGCAGCAGCACGGCCACCACCAGGGCAGCAGGCCGCAGCACGGCTACCACCAGGGCAGCAGGCAGCAGCACGGCCACCACCAGGGCAGCAGGCAGCAACACGGCCACCACCAGGGCAGCAGGCAGCAGAACGGCCACCACCAGGGCAGCAGGCAGCAGCACGGCCACGTGAGGCCGCGGGAAGACCACATCAGGCCGCGGGACGGCCACACAACGGTACAGCCACGTCTGCACAGACAGTGCAGGCGTGAGGACGCTCTGTTACGTTTCTTAACCAGCGCGGAGACATGCACCAGGATTTCGATCAGAATGATATTGCATCAAGCTTTTCCTTATATCTACCATTCAATGTTTTGAAACAATATTTTTGTTTTATGTACATTGGAGAGAAGCATGCCATAATGCTGCATCTCGACCGATATTTGAACTTCCACTACTATTTCTGAGTTCATATATGTTCTGGTATAAAAGAATGATACATTCAATCAGCAGAGAACTTGAATTGATTTTTTTAACTATACTACGATAATTGCAGTGGCTGAGTGCTCTCACACACCCAAATAAGTAACATAATTGATTTTTCCAATACTATTTAACAGCAAATTAAAGGCTGCTCATGAGGCTTTAGAACTGAGTTACATTCATGGTTTTGAAAATACCGGGAAAGTTATGCCGCCACGGAAAAAAGGTTAGTGCTACGCGCTAGGGGTAAACAAACGGAAGTATTGTTGCGAGTTCATGATGACAAATCCAGCCCAACTGCGAGTCCGTTGAATTGAGTTCAATACAGAATAAAGTGGTTTTATTTCAGTAATAATGCAAAATCACACAAATAAAAAAAATACAGAAAAGAAATACAAGACAGCAGGATTAGTAGGAATTTAGAGAGAAGATTTTGTGTGTTGTATAGCAAGAAGATCACGACATCTACTAAGCTGCCGGAAAATGCAGCGTATTCTTTACCATGTGACCGACAAGGTTGTGGGTACGGGCGGGCCGCCCTCGATCAATTCCAACAATTAAGTTATTACGGAATATATATGGAGGATATGGTGTGCAATAATTTTTATATGCAATGACATTAAATAGAAAGGAGTAGATATTCTACCCAGGATTTTCATTGCAACTATTTTTCCGCTATTATTTCAAAATGCTTCATTATATTTCGTAGGCACATCAATGACATTTTGGATCAAATTCAAGTGTCACGGCATTGATTTAAGATTTTCAGTTGCATTGCTTAGTATTGTATTTTGACAAAGTCAGAGAGCTTTATTTTAAACTATAAGTATTAAGCAAATTAGAAGCGACTTTTTCAAGAGACATACAGTGGGTTCGAAGAAAGGCAATGACGCAGCACATAAATATGAAGTCTACTCAACTTAATAATTCCACTTCATGAATTAGTCTAAATAAATGTTTATTATTCAATTCTCATCCGAGAAATGAGTTTAAAGAGAAGGCATAATTATTATTCATTCATGACAATAAAACTTTCACTTCAGACAGGTGGGAGAGACGTCTGCTCTTACGCGCACGGTACAGTAGGGGGTTGACGAGCTCAATAAACCACACCTTAATTTTAGCCTTCAACGACCAGGAGGAAATACACATCGTCATTCCTTTTACTGCTTAATGAAGCCTCCAATATGCATGCCTGTATCACCACTGACTGTAAAAATAATTTACGAAAATTGAAATTGTCCCGGCACACGTGTTAAAATACGCAGCGCCAAAATAACAACATGGTGTTCATGGTGCTCATTAGATTAATTAACCATTCTCTATTCAAAATTTTTCCTTTCTCAAAAAATTGCTCGAGAAACGTTTTTCATCAGATACGATTGGAAATTATGAAAATCTGCCTCTGTAACTTATAGACAAAATACATTATATGTAGACCGGTTTCTGCCCTACCTATTTTTAGTTAAGCATTTGAGAAACACATAAAAAGTATAGTCCGATTTCGAACAGAATTCATTTTTTATTATGTATCAATGACTTCCGAACAAACAAATTAGCAATGCAGGCTGCCTCAAATTCATATGTAGCACATGTATGCAAGCATCGATAACGGGAATCTAGTTTTTTCACTACTTCACGACTTTCAAAAAACATGAAATTGGGTAAGTAATACAATATTACTCTCGAAACTCCACTGTAAAGGCTATGGACGAACTTTTCGTACTTGATTTACGATTCTTTGATAATTTTCATCACATAAACAAGATTTTAAGCGTCACGCGACCTACGGACGCTAAAATAATATCGTTTTGATGAACTTTGATTCAAGATTATTATTATTATTATTATTTTCATTATTATTATTATTATTATTATATAAGAAAGTTTTAGCCTCCCTTAACCACGACAAAGATGTTCTAAGAGAGGAAAGAGGAAGGCACCATTTAGTATGGAGTTGTGGGAACGCGAAATTTATGCACAAGGTGCACAGAAACAGTAAGCTATTAAAGAAGTTCATGAAACAAGAAAAAAGTTGAGGAAGAAAGTAGTAGGTGCTGAAAAACAGGACAGCAGTGAACCGAAAAAAGACGGTCTGTAACAAAAAAAACTATTATATTACAAAAAAAGAAGCCTACCTAACCTTTAGCTCGGGCTCTCACATGGTTCCCCTGGGAGCGCAAATTCTCATAGATACAATAGTTGTATCCCCCTGAGGGTGTAGGATTCTAGATCCAACTTAGACGTTTAATGAATCTAGAACACTTGCACGTCAGACTTGTTTCGTTAAAAAAATTCATTGGCAGTGGACTGACGCCCAGCTATCTTCGCAGCATCATTACATTGCTCAGGAACAGTTTAGGCGTCACGCAGGCGACCACTCACCTTCAAGAAAGGGAGCGACGCAGCACGTGAGCTGTACAGTCGCCGTTCAAATCAGCCTAATCTCTTTCAAAATCTGCCGAAGCAGTTTCACGTAAACTGCGCGTGTTCTGCAATAGTGTCGCCTTGAAAACGTTGATCACTCAGACATTGATAAGAAAAGAGGAAATAAGAAATGCGTTATAACAGCATTTACAAAATGAAACTGTTTTACTGCGTATATAAACAAATCGTGGTTGAATGGCTGCATCAGTTACGCAAAGCGGTGATGCTCAACTCAAGCTATTAAGTGACGGAACACCCATTATTTGACGACCTACATAACTGATTCCTTCAGAGCGCTCTACTATAGTGGTTTCAAAAGTGATGAGTAGACTGATTAACGTCGATAGAAACATGTGTTTTCTGACAGAATTGACATCGTCACTCGACAAGACACTCGCTCTGGATAATTAACCAACTTCATTTCCCACGTCCCGATGCTTCTCACATAGTTCAGGCTTTGACTGACCCAACTACTGAAAAAACCTCACGTATTTTTCGAAGCTACAACGAGCGAATGAGTGAAAGGCTTGCATCAGCAACGAATTTATTGACTAGGTCATCTCTAGTTACTTATTAGGCACACTGATTATAGTGCATTAAATTAAAAAATAGTTACATTACAGCAAAGTGTAAGAAAAACATTACTCACAATTTCAGTCAAGCTCGCTCTACAGGCACATTTGTAATGAAGCAAGACGCAAATCACGTGCGCACCTTCACTCTGTCCATATTCCACAGTCGGTCCAACCACAGTACAGAGAAGAGAAGTAACTTCATTTCCAGAGTCGGCTATTGTGACGTCATAACAATTGTGACGTCACAGCGACAATCATCCACTCAGAGCATGGATGTGAATGACGTGACCCTCTGTATGAATCGTGAGGGCTTTCGCCACGGTTGTTGTCTAAAAAAGCCTTTCTAAAATTGTAAATTGCAACCCATTTTTCGTAAGCCGTGATAAAAAGTTAAACCCATAAAACCCTTAAAATTTCGACGCCCTACGCTCCAGGAAGTCGTCACATAACCGTTTTGCATTTTGAGCCTCTACCAGCAGCGTCTTGGACAAGCGGCGCAGAACGATAAGGACTGCATCTTTCAACCCCATTCCTGCACGGCACAATTTGTTCATCCCCGGGAATATTCATCATTTAAGTGTCGCAGAGAAATCGTACGCCATGTCAGCTGAGTAGAGGTCAACCTCTGCGCGGCCTGCGTTGGGCAGCCGCTGATCCTGGAGGCCTCCACTGCACCTGCTCCCTGTGCGCCGTAGACCCGCTAGTTCAGACGTAAGTCGAACTCGTGAAAACTTGCCTTCGATGTCTGACGTGGCCTACACTTGGCTAGCTTCGGTGAACCTGGATTAGGGTAAACTTACAAATCCGGCTTACGATGTGGGTGTTCCCGAACTAAGCAATAGCATTGTTTAGGTATCAAGGCCCGGGTGCGTGGTCCCTGATCAAATACTTCAGTGTGATCTGTAGGTGTGCCAATGGTGCCATAATCGTATTTCAAATCTTTGTGTTGAACATAGGATTTACCTAAAAATTAGTTTATACTATTTTTTCAAATGTATGTGAAACGTGTATGTGTGATATAAATGAAATTACCTGTGTAAGAAGTATATTTAATTGATTTGGGGATTTAATTGATTTGGGGATTTAATTGATTTGGGGATTTAATTGATTTGGGGATTTAATTGATTTGGGGATTTAATTGATTTGGGGATTTAATTGATTTGGGGATTTAATTGATTTGGGGATTTAATTGATTTGGGGATTTAATTGATTTGGGGATTTAATTGATTTGGGGATTTAATTGATTTGGGGATTTAATTGATTTGGGGATTTAATTGATTTGGGGATTTAATTGATTTGGAGATTTAATTGATTTGGGGATTTAAGGCTCTAAGCGTGTAAGTGGTTGTAACGTCTGCTTTGCTCAGCCCTGTTTCTGCGTTTTTCAGGCAGCAGCTGTCAGACCGGCCCGCCATCCGAGGTGCTCTACATTCGCGCCGCCTGCCCTCAAGCTTTTAGAACAATTTTAACAAGAGAATCTATTCGTGCTATTAAATCTTTTAATTCGCAATTCTCTGATGAAATAATTTAACTTAACTTTTTTCTGTATCCTCTTTATTATGGTTTGAATACACAGAAAGCCTAATCAGGAAACTATTACGGAAAAGTTTCTCAATGAGAGATTTTTTTCTACATGGCGCTGTAGACAGGATACCGAGGCGGCAGGGCGCGGGTGTGGAGCTTCCTGGGTTGACGGCTGGTGGGCATGGCTGTGCGAAATTTGTTGTGAGTAAAACTTTAATATGTCAACTAGTGATTTTGTTGTGAAGTCCCGTGGGTTTGTTCGAACTCAAATTACTAAATTGTGTGATAAAATTTCTAGAGATCATTCATTGTTAACGGAGACGCAGAAGCAAACTCACATTTTAAAGCTTAACCGTTTGGAATCTGAGGTGACTAACTTTGACTCTCAGGTGGCCTCCTTGATGTGGGAGTCTGGTGTTGATGATGTAAAATTTTACGATGAATTGGAGTCTTGCGAATCTTACAAGGATAAAATCTTAGAATCTAAAAGTTTATTGAGTGTCGCTTTAATTGCTGGTAATGAAAGTGTTGCTTCTCAGCCTCCGACTGTTAGCAGACTTAAGTTACCTGAAGTGCCCCTGCCTAGTTATGCACATGCACCAAATGAAAGTTTGCAGCATTTTCTCAGGGGCTTTGAGAGCATCCTCAACAAGTATTCGTTAACTAGTCATGAAAAGTATATATTCTTAAAGCGGCAATTGAAAGGCGAACCATTGTCTCTGGTGAATTCTTTGGGTGTCTCTGAGCAATCGTATGAACACGCTAAGGATTTGTTGACTAAAGCATTTGCCTCTGAAACTGTCCAAAAATTTGATGTGATTAAGCGTCTAGCTGGGCTGAAATTGTCGGCATGTGGTAACCCTTATGAGTTCGTCAGTGAAATGAGAGTAATTTTGGACGCTTTTGCTGTGCTTCAGATCGATGTAGAGGCCATACAGCAGTATTTTGTATGGAATGCTATGACCAGTAATTTGCAGACTCAACTTATTAATATATGTAATAATAATAAACCTAATCTTAAGGAAATTCAGGACAACATTTTTGATGCTATAAACCGATGTAAAGAAATTGAAGCTAATGTTGGTGGTCCAAAAAGTAGAAGTGTTGACCCTAAAAAATTGCCATATTCCGCGGAACCGGACCTATCATCTTTTGCGGTGAATGTTCAGTATGAGCCCAAAATAGATCAAAGGAGCAGTGTTATGAAGTTCTGTAGTTTGTGCAGTGAACGAGGCCGCTCTAAAGTTACGTCGCACCTTACTAGAGAGTGCAAAAAGTTTGTAACTCCTGAGGCGAAGGTTTCTCGTCTCAAATCTTTGAATTGTTGTACACGTTGTGGGTTTGCCAACCATTCCACGGCGCAATGTTCATTTAAATTTAGCAGGCCATGTTTCAAGTGTCAAGGTACCCATATGGCTTTCTTGTGCACTAGTGAAAGTTCAAATCATGGTAAAGTTAATGCTAAGCAAAAACCGGTGACCATTCTAATCTAAACCTGTTCACGGGTACGGTGTGGACTGGCGCTGTGGGGGTTGGCGAGCATTCCGTAATACCTACTTTTACTACGAAAATTCATGACGTACAGATACGGGCTATGAAAGATTCAGGCTGTCAGCCCAACTTTATATTGTCCACAGTGGCGAAAGAGCTAAATTTGAATGTGGTGCGTTCTAAAATCCCAATAACTGTCAACGGTTTCAATGATACCCGTGAGTTTGTTACTGACGTCGTGGAAGTTCCTTTTGAGACGAATAAAACCTTACGAAAAATAGAAGCCGTGTGTGTTCCTGAAATTAGGCTCAATGTGGAGTTGCCGGGTCTGTCTGTCGTAGCTTCGGAGTTTGAGAAGAGAGGCTACAAATTAGCGGACTCTATGTTGACTAGTTCGGACACATTGACAGGCTTGCAGTTTGTGCTCGGTACAAATGATTCTGATATTTTAATTGAAAATCAAATTAAATTCGGTGACCCCATTCCCTCGGTGTTTGCTGATACTGAAGCAGGAGTGCTCCTCTTTGGTAATCTGGCGAGGCTCCGGGAGAACATCAACTTGCTCCCGCTTTCGGTGTCTTGACATACTGCAGATCACTCAAAGGTAGCCAGATCTGTAGAATCTAGTACTTGTAATGGTTGTGTTAATTTCTCGGCATTTGTTGTCTTGAATGATGCGGGGGAAATTTTGGAGAAAGACTTGCAATTAGCCACAGCCGAAGTGTTGGATTCTTGCTATCAGAGAGTAGTAGACTGTGATGAGTACAGTGACCCGGAGGCTAACAAAGAAAATGATGAGGTGGTTAATTTTGTGCTACATGGTAGCAATAGAGATGTTGATGGTAGGATTATCATGCCTTTGCCTTGGAGGGGCGAGTTTTCTCATTTATTAGCAAGTAATTTTAACCTAGCAAAGTGCATTCTTAGTTCCAATCTACGGAAACTACACAGAGATCCTGAGAAGTTGATAATGGTAGATAATGTCTTTAAAGAGCAAGAGGAGTCTGGAGTAATTGAGCGTGTCCCTGACTTCCGTGTATTTTGTGAGGCTAACAAGCATAGCTTCTTAGCACACATGCCTATTTTTAAGATGGATCGAGCTACAACAAAATGCCGAGTTGTGTTTTTGTCTAATGTTTGTGAAAAAAAAGGCGCCATGAATCATAATCAAGTCCTAAGTCCAGGACCGTGTCTAAATCATAAGATATCCACTGCGTTGTTACTGACTAGGTTCGGCGAAAAGCTTCTAACCTTTGATTTGCGTAAGGCCTTCTTGCAGATTTCGTTAAATAATCTAGACTCAAATAGGCTATTGTTCCTGTGGTTTCGAAACGTTGCCAAGGGAGACTTTTCCCTCATAGCCTACCGAAATCTAAGACTGCCTTTTGGTCTAAGGTCTAGTCCAGCGTTACTTATGTTAGCATTGTACAAAATTTTGGTCATTGATGACAGCGGAATTTCTGGCAAGCTGCAAGACTTGTAAAATAGATTGTATTCATTGATGTATATGGATAATGGTGCTTATGCTGGAACAGTCGAAGAAGTACAATATGCATTTTCTATGCTGAACCAAATTTTTAATCCCTACAAATTTGAAGTGCAACAGGTGGAGACAAATTGCGAGGTAGTGCAGAGGCTCCTGGCTCGTCCCGACGACGAACCGAAAGCGGTTACGAAGGTGCTCGGTATCATGTGGGATAAGGTCAGTGACACGCTTACCGTGCAGTGGTCTGAACTGGATGCCAATGCAAATACGAAAAGATTAATTCTCAAAACCTTGGCGTCGCAATACGATGTTTTTGGCTCAATCCTGCCTTGCTTAAATCGGGCGAAGTTGTTTGTTCATAGGTTACAATGCTCCCGGGACATAGAATGGGACACAGTATTGAACCACGAACTCTGTAGAGAATGGAAGGCTATTGCTCGCCAATTTAATGCTCGCCCGAATTTTTGCTTGCCCAGAAATGTCGGTCATTATTCAGATCCTTTTGAGATGGTTGCATTTTCAGATTCGAGTAAATTAATGTATGGCGTAGTTGTTTACTTGAAGAACTTGAATACGGGGGCTGTGAGTTTCATTGTGGCTAAAAACCGGGTTATCAGTAATAAATTGATTAGGAAAACTATTCCTGTCCTTGAACTCCAAGCCGTAGCTTTTGCTGTGAAGGTGTTGGAAGATCTTCGCAATCAACTATCTGGGGAATCGTGCTTGTGTAAAGTAAATTTTGTTAAATTCCGAGTATGCACGGACAGTATGATAGCGCTACATTGGCTTGATTCATATGCGCTGCAGTTAGATAAAATGCAGAAGCATTCGGTTTACCTTCAGAATAGATTGAAAGAAATAATGCTAGTAACGGAGACATTACCCGTCGAGTTCTCTTTTGCTGCTTCAATCGAAAACCCAGCCGATCTGACAACAAGGCCTGTTAGTCCTAAGAAACTGCAAGATAGTAAATTTCTGAAGGGGCCAGAGTTCCTCGCGAGTACCTCTGGGTTTCGTAGTGATTTGACAGTCTCTTTACCTCACCCTCGAGTGGACAAGATGTCTCTCTCGGTAGAGGCCCACCTTGCTAGCGCGGCGGTAGCGGTTAAGAACCGTGAATACGTTGTCTTGCCTGAACGATTTTCAAGTTTCAATAAATTAGTGAGAGTATACGCGTACGTAGGAAAATTTCTGTGCATATTCGTCAAAAAGTTTGGATCGGAGGAGGTGAGAAAGAGATTCGAGGGAAAAAGTCCAAGTAGGAGACAAGCTGTGATCGACTTGCTGAAGACTGACCAACAAATTTATTTTAGTGATATTTTTCTATTTTTCCAAAAACAGAACCCTTTGAATGAGGCCCCCAGATTAGTGTTTAAATTAAACATGTTTGTCGATGCAGATGGGCTGTTGAGAGTGAAGAGCAAATTTGGGAAAGCTAGCGATTATAGTCATAACAATTACTGTCCAATTTTGCTTGCAAAAAATAGCCGTATAACGGAGTTGATTATAAGAGATGCTCACATAGAAGCCGCCCATACTGGGTGTTATACTTTGTTAAATCAGTTGAAAAAGGAATATTGGATTGAGCACTTTTTCTCAACTGTAAAGCGAATTCTGAAAAAATGTGTGATTTGTAAACGGTTTAATGCTCGTACGGTGAAGCTTAATCAGAACTCCTATAGGGAATTCCGAAGCGATCCGCCTTGTGTTCCATTTCGATCCATTTTTGTGGATCATTTAGGACCGGTGTGGGTTGGTAACAAAGTGGGTAAGAAAAAAGTTTGGCTTCTATGCATTACATGCTTGTGGAGTCGTGCTGTAAACTTGAAAATTTGTGCTGATCTTTCCGTGGAGTCATTCCTCACTGCCTTTCAGACACACATTTATGAACACGGTATGCCGAGCCGTGTATTTTCTGATCTGGGATCGCAGCTGGTGTCGGCTGGTAATCTGATTTCAGATTTTCTCAAGAATGTGCACTCTCAATCATTTTTGGATAGGAATGGTATTGAATGTGTGAAATTTGAACAATATTTCAAGGGAAATAGTGCGTTAGGATCCATGGTAGAAATTTGTGTTAAATTTGTGAAGCGTCTTTTGTATAGTTCTATTAAAGGTTCTGTGTTACCTTTAGACAAGTTTGAATTGCTTGTGGCTAAGATCATTCATTTTGTCAATAAGCGGCCTCTAGCTTTTAAGGAGTCTCTTAGAGAAGACTTGGAGGAGACTCCGACGCCCATAACACCTGAGTTACTTTCTCGAGGGCGCGAGCTGATTTCTCCTAATATTATACCGTATTTGAACAGCAGGGATACTTGGCAGCCTGAGAATGTCAGAGAAAAATCATTGCTGGAGGGTTTTTCCAAGTTGTCCATCATAGACAATAGGCTTTGTTCTGTTTATAATGAAGCATTTTTTGCCACTCTTTTGGATCAGGCGACGAACGAAAAAGAAAAGTACCGACCAGTAAGGCATGAGAAGTTGAAAGTGGGTGATATAGTGTTGTTGAAGGAACCTAACCTGAAGGTTTACCACTTTCCCATGGCTGTAGTTCATTCTACTCAAGAAAATGACATAGGGGAAGTGACAGCAGTTACTGTGTACAAAGGTCGTACCCGAGAGCTTGTTAAGAGACACGTTTCTTCAGTTGTACCTTACTTGCGACCGTCGACGAACATCTCCAACGTCTCGAGTAATCCCGTAGTGGGCCCTGATGATTCGCGCTGCGCACGTCCGCAGAGAGCTGCTGCTCTTAAGGGCTCGGAGGCGTCTCGATCGATGCTCCAGAGCAATTTAGTTTAGGTTAAGTTTAGATGTTTTCTTGTATTTCTTTGTATTAACCTAATTGTCTATGTTTGAACCAATGTGTTGAGCCTAAATAGGTTTTTCTTGTATTTCGTTGTATTAATCTAATTTTCTGTGTTTGAACTAACGTGTTGCGCTTAAATAGGTTTTAAAAAAACCTGTTTTGTCCATTCTTCGGTACGAAACAATTTAGTTCATTTTTAGAGCCTAATCTTCATTTTCTAACTAGAAATGAACCTGGGCCTGTCGGGTGTTAGAAATAAAGAATTTTCCTTGATATATTCGTCCATTTTTAATCTCGTTAGTCTAAAAATGCACCTTGGCCCCGGGAGTGTCTAAAAAAGCCTTTTTAAAATTGTAAATTGCAACCCATTTTTCGTAAGCCGTGATAAAAAGTTAAACCCATAAAACCCTTAAAATTTCGACGCCCTACGCTCCAGGAAGTCGTCACAAAACCGTTTTGCATTTTGAGCCTCTACCAGCAGCGTCTTGGACAAGCGGCGCAGAACGATAAGGACTGCATCTTTCAACCCCATTCCTGCACGGCACAATTTGTTCATCCCCGGGAATATTCATCATTTAAGTGTCGCAGAGAAATCGTACGCCATGTCAGCTGAGTAGAGGTCAACCTCTGCGCGGCCTGCGTTGGGCAGCCGCTGATCCTGGAGGCCTCCACTGCACCTGCTCCCTGTGCGCCGTAGACCCGCTAGTTCAGACGTAAGTCGAACTCGTGAAAACTTGCCTTCGATGTCTGACGTGGCCTACACTTGGCTAGCTTCGGTGAACCTGGATTAGGGTAAACTTACAAATCCGGCTTACGATGTGGGTGTTCCCGAACTAAGCAATAGCATTGTTTAGGTATCAAGGCCCGGGTGCGTGCTCCCTGATCAAATACTTCAGTGTGATCTGTAGGTGTGCCAATGGTGCCATAATCGTATTTCAAATCTTTGTGTTGAACATAGGATTTACCTAAAAATTAGTTTATACTATTTTTTCAAATGTATGTGAAACGTGTATGTGTGATATAAATGAAATTACCTGTGTAAGAAGTATATTTAATTGATTTGGGGATTTAATTGATTTGGGGATTTAATTGATTTGGGGATTTAATTGATTTGGGGATTTAATTGATTTGGGGATTTAATTGATTTGGGGATTTAATTGATTTGGGGATTTAATTGATTTGGGGATTTAATTGATTTGGGGATTTAATTGATTTGGGGATTTAATTGATTTGGGGATTTAAGGCTCTAAGCGTGTAAGTGGTTGTAACGTCTGCTTTGCTCAGCCCTGTTTCTGCGTTTTTCAGGCAGCAGCTGTCAGACCGGCCCGCCATCCGAGGTGCTCTACATTCGCGCCGCCTGCCCTCAAGCTTTTAGAACAATTTTAACAAGAGAATCTATTCGTGCTATTAAATCTATTAATTCGCAATTCTCTGATGAAATAATTTAACTTAACTTTTTTCTGTATCCTCTTTATTATGGTTTGAATACACAGAAAGCCTAATCAGGAAACTATTACGGAAAAGTTTCTCAATGAGAGATTTTTTTCTACAGTTGTCGTTTAACAATAATCGTGATGGCTATTCGTAAAAAAAAGTGTTCTTACCAGAATTGTTCAAGTAACAGCAAAGACGACTCAGAGCTTAGGTTTTTCAACTTCCTTCCCTAAAAAATTATACCTAGAATGGATTGGTGGATCTGAAAATGAAAAGTTGAAAAGTCTCTGAGTTGTTTGAGAACGCATCGATATATTTGTGCTAAGCACTTCCACCGGTCTGATTTCGCAAGAACATTATCACCTTCAAAGACTAAGAGTTGGCTGAATGAGGGTGCAATACCACAAAAATATGTTGACATCCTTAAGTCTGATGAAGGTTAGTGTTTATTTGGGTACATTAGCCTGACCTAAGAAAGTTTGTTACCGTTATGATCATACTAAAATCTTCTCATTTTTAAGTTATTGTACTTTGAAATTTGTCTACATTTTGGTGGGTTTTACTTATTCCTTTTGTGGATTATTCGTTGGCTTCCATAACTTATCAGTCACTTTATAGTATAGTTTCATGCTTATTTCCCAATGAGTTGCACTTTAAAACACTTTTATTTATTGTTTGCATTCCTTTGAGTTGGTTTAAGAGTTTGTTAAGTAGTTGGTTTTCAGTTTTTTTCAATTGAAAATAAAAATTTATTCCATTTAGAAAAAGTACACTACTTTACTGTTATAAGTTCTGGAAATTTCAGTTCTCAAATATTACACTTCTTAATCAATGAAGAAGGACAGTTCAAGATCTTGAGTTTGATTCTTAATTTTAGTGTAGAAAGTCCAACGTTGTTGGTGAACCTTTTTTTCCTTGCACTCACATTTGTATAATAAATGTACTTCAGCCTGAAATTTTGATGATACTTTGATTTAACATTTTTTTCTTATAATATGTGTTCTTGAATAGCACGCTATTTTTTGAAAACAGTCATGAATTTATTAATTTGCTGTACAACTACCAATTTTGTAGATATTGACCTCAGAAATACCTATACCTAGCTATGATTCTCAAATCAAGGGTCATTGAAGTAAAAATCACAAGTGCTAATATAACATAAAGAATTGTAAGCCCATTGTTAGGTGTATTTCATATTTAATTTCATAGAAACAAAGTTCATTTTTTAATAAGGAGGATGAGACTTTTCCAGATATATAAACTAACACACAGTTGCTATAGTTGGTCAGAGCTTTGGGTTTTTGTCCAAACCTCACACTTGTGCCCAGAAAAATATAATCCAAAAACTGCAAACCTTTTTGAGCTTTTATCAAGGACAAGGTCAGTATTAAAAAACTCACAAGACAAAGCTAACAAATGAAAATACCCCTTTGAACTTTATCCTAGATTTGAACTGATACCTTTGCAACCAATAAAGTAATATAACCATGTAAATACACGTCATTGTTGCTTCAAATATGCTGGATACAAATATTTACAGCTCAATCACAAATTTGCATTTTGTTCAGTGATATATGAGATGTAGAATAATACCCCTGAATGAATTTTGAAAACAGTTATTTCTTGAACAACAAAAGTTATAAAAATATGCAATATGAGCTTACATTGTTGTATTATGTTCATTTTTCATTATTTTCCCATATTGTGTAAAATATCACTATGTTGCTCAACATGTGAGGATGACTAATTACCTAATGGTTCTTTTAGTATAAAAGGCGAGGGATATGAGAAGCTGAAAATATTCTAGCTCTGTTTTTATTATCTGCACTCATATATGTTTCTATTAAAGTAGCAGTATATTTTTACAACTGTCATATTGGTTACAATGTTTTAAAAAGTTTTCACGTTAGCCATGCTTAGAAGGCACTGTGTACCAGTGATGGATGTGTTTTGTTCTTGAAGTATTCAGGCTCAAATTTGATACCCTGATTCCTTACAACTCCTATTAAATGATAAAATTTGAAATATTTATATATTAATTATCAGTCCTGTAAGAAAAAATGGAAATAATTCCCAACGAATAAAATACTAGAATGAAATAAAAACCACTCGAAGAAATAAATATTACTGGAAAAACATGATAACCTCTAAATGAAATTGGATTTTAAAGAAATGAATTTTGGCCAACCTGATTGAAAGAGTTGTGTGTATCATATATTTCTCATTGATTGTTATTTAAATATACTCGTTGTTCATACTTTTTTAATTCTGAACAATGGGGTAGTTAGGTTTTAATTTTGCCAAACAATATTTAATTAGGGCAAAAGAGATTTTAGCCAACCCTGTGACAACCTCTCAGGTTTTAACAGAAGGAGAATGATTTCGCTGCAAAGAGCTAACTATGGGTTCTTTCTTCCTCACAGCTAATGCTCAGCTCATGTTCCCTGCAAAGAGAGTTTCTCCATCAACCTCTGACGAGTCTCCGTTAAAAAATGAGGACTACAATCGGAACACCTCTCATAGCCCCAGCAAGAACGCCTGTTAGGAACCTTGTCAGATGCCTGCCCCACAACCCAAATCAGCTTCCAATCAGCACCCCTGGACTCCCAACCAGCACTTCAGGAGCAGTCCCTTTGATTACCCCAACAAAGATTTCAGTTAGAAGTCCCATGAGGGCTCCCATCAGAATCCCCCTCAGATCTTCTGTGGCAACCCAAGTCAAAGCCAGAGTCACAAGTCCTGCCACAGTTTTGTCAAAGGACTCCATCAATGCTGTAAGTAGTAGCACTCCAGTGATGGTTGGTGTCAAGAGTGTTATTTACCTTGCCTTATAAGTGAGCCTTTAGTGAAGGAGTAATGTATTTATGCATCCGAATTTTTTTATTATTTACATTTTTAAAGTGGTCTTAAACTTCTGATCAGCAGTGTATATGTTTCCAATGTAGTTTCAAAAGATTTTAGTTCGATTAATGACTGCCCAAGGTCAATTCTAACAATTGTGTTACATTTAAAAAGTTTGTTTTTTATGTTCGGATTGCTTCTTGTCTTAATAGTAGCGCAACTTGTTCATAACATAAAATCAGGACCTTTGTTTTTCATAATGATATATTCTTCGTGTGCTGAGCCTTCAACAACTGTTGTGTGGTTTGTGTGATCATGATAGTTGATGTGTTCTAGCATTCTGGAGGTAACAATATAATTGAATCACAGAAGATGTGAGGAAAAAAGGTTGTTGGGTCTCATAATGTGTAACGTATGAGACTTACGAGGTATGCCAATCATCAGCTCTACTTATATATTCTGTATTACATTTTGTTCCTGTTAAAATAAAAGTTCACCGCTGTAAGCTTCTTCATGGGCATTACGTTTTAGAAAGTTCTTTGTTGCTTAAGCTCAGCAGGCACCAGGGTCCTAATGGTGTGTTTAGTGTTCGTGAAGTATATATGCTCTGTGTATATGCCTTAAAGCATGGTTTTATCTTATAATTCAGGTTCCAAACATCTATGTGTAAATGATCTTACATATAACCAGTCATTTAGCTGATTTTAAGCTCAAGAAATGACAAGATCTAATAAAACTTAAGAAATACCTAGGACAGCCTGTTATTATTATTTTTGAAATATAGAAATAGATTTATGACTACCTTGGTTTCTAATTTTTTAATTATTCTATGAACATTCTGTTCGATTTTCTATTAATTTCGTGTCATTTCAAAGTAGATTCCATAACTAATGAATTTCGCAACACACATTTATTCCTGTGCATGTGATTTAATAGAGTGTGTATGTTTCATTTCAGGTAACTAACCCAACTTGTGTATCACAGTCTCAACAAATTGATGCTCCTACAAATTTAGGTTCAACTGAGAAAGTTGAAAGAGACTCCTTCAACTGGACAGTGAGTGTTGCTTGTTTTATATTGTCTTCATTGCCATTTAAATTTTTTATATTCGAGTAGAACATTTATTAAAATCACACATTAACTTTCCTCATTCTCCTATCTCTCTTCCTTCTCTTTCCCTCTATTTTATCCCCAACTCACCTTACCATTCTCCTCCACTTTCCCATTCTTCTCGCTCCACCTCCATTTGATTTGGTTATTTTCAAATTATCAAGCCCCTAATATTTCTTCTTCCCTTCATATTCATACAGTCCTACTTTCCTTCCCTGTAGTGTACAAATTTCCTACCTCATTCTACGTTACTAATTTTTGTTAGCGCTCGACCTCTTTTCATCTAAATTTTCCCTCCATTGCCTTTTTGTTTATTTGTTCGTTTTTTTCCAGGAAAAAGCCTGTATGACGAAAGATGAAGCAACTCTGACCTGTAAGAAGAAATTGTTTGATCAGCCTTCTGCACTAGTAACAACCAATCTTTCGTCTACATTTTTAAAACCCAAAAGCAAGGGGGCTTCTCTCATGAGAAAGAGAGTTAGGGGACCTATCATCAATCGTTGGTATAACCTGCAGAACATAGTACAACAGTTTCATCCATCATTTGGTCCGTACATCACGGAACTTGTCAAATTTAAACTGAAAGGAAAGCGACGCTACACATCGTTTCATAAGTGGATGGAAGTTAACATGCTAGTGAGTTGCAGCATATCCGCGTACAACTTGTTAAGGAGAATGCTACCACCACCATCGCCTTCTAAAATTCTTCGTGTTCTGAAGGCCCACAAAATGAACCCCGGTTGCAATAAGCAGAACATATCCATGTTAAAACTCAAAGTTAATCCCCAAAGTGAACACGATAAGCTAATTTCCATCCTCATGGATGAAATGTCATTAAGAAGAGGCCTGTCGTACTGTCCCGACAAGAAGAAAATATTTGGGTACGCAGACGATGGTTTTCAGAGAAAAAAGAACTTGGTGTCATCAGCTTTGTGCGTTATGGCGTGTGGGGTGAAGAAAAACTGGTAATTTCCAATTGGATATTATTTAACATCGGGTGCTGTTCAATCTACCAGTCTTATTGAAATTCTTCAGAGCGATATAAACTCCCTTGAAACTGAGGGCTTTATAGTGCTTGGAATAACTTCTGACCAAGGTTCAAATTTTGAAAAAGCTTTCAAATCCCTGGGTTGCTTACGTACAAACCCAACTATTGAGCTAGGAACGAAGTCCTACTTCGTCTACAAAGACCCTCCCCATCTACTGAAAAACTCTAGAAATCTCTTGCTCAGAAGTGACGTTCCTGTGCCAGGCTTTAAGCACGCAGCAAGCTGGGATCACATCGTCACACTGTTTGAAAAAGAGGAAATGCACAGCTTGAAAATGGTTCCAAAGCTGTCTGATAAGCATGCGCACAGTTTGAGGTTTTCATCAAACATGAAAGTGAAACTTGCAGCTCATGTGTTGTCGAATTCCACTGCTGCAGCTCTAGATCCCGGTATGGCGCAAACAGTGAATAATGTGTCAGTTTCAGCTACTAGTTCTTACTGCGAGAAGATAAACGACCTATTTGACGTCTTGAATTCCGTCACATCGAGATGTTCAGTACCTTTACGAAGACCCATATGTACTAATTCGGACCAGTTCAAGTTTCTTCGTGAGTCTGTGCTTTGGTTGCAAGAGTTACAAGACCTCAATGCTAGGAAACGATGTAGCTTCATCAATGGATGGATTCAGTCAAATAATGTGATCCTGCAGCTTCGGTAACGCTTGGACGAGTATAAGCTACCCTACTTGTCTACGAGGAATATATGTCAAGACGGGCTCGAGTGTTTCTTTGGCAAGATTCGATTCCTTCAGAAATTTCCGGACGCCAGAACATTTGCCGACAGCTACTCAAAAATCGCTACTGCGTCATTCATGCGAGCGCAATTGTCTGCTAATTGCAAGACTGTGGATGACCAGCTGGACGGGACTTTGGTTCACTTTTCGAAGGTAAGTGGTGATATTCATATAACCCTTGCAGTGATATTCAACATAAAGATCAAATACGCGTCGTGACGTCACGGTTTTAAAGTGTCGAGAAACTTTATTTGTTCGCGTTTGAAGAATATATTTTGAGTTATGAAATTCGATTCAAATGTTCCGTTTGGTAATTGTTTTTTATTTTCGAAGGAAAAAATAGTTTATGGTCACTTTAGATGAATGGTCACAGAAAGTGACCATGGTCACCTTATAATCCTATACTAAGAATAGCCGTCGTGTGTTTATATATTGATTTATTTATGTTTCGTGTTTGGCTCTTAAGAATAGATACGAAGAAGTTAGGACTGGTGGTCTTGGTTTTAGTTCACTGGTAAATTAATGCACTCATTTTCGCTGTACAAGCGCACTATAATATAAGTCACATAAGAGATCCAGAGCCTTATATACTCGAGTCCGTATCATGTATACTGAGGTCGGCGGGGTTTTGCATATATGTCACGAGAAAAGGTCCCACCTCCTTATTAATTTTTCATTAATAAGGAAATCAGGTTCTCGGAATTGAGGGATTGGCGTACCTCCACACAAAGGATACAATACACATGAAATGCAAAAAAATTCACAAGAACACAGTCATTAAGGAAAAACAATCAACAGAGACCTATTCTAAATTAGGGCTGTACTCACCGATGATTAGGATTACCACTTACAAGAAACGCCTTTTCCTTGCGCCCGCTGCCACGATGAAATATGGTACTGGCGAAGACGGGTTATAAAACTCCATATGAAAGGGCTAACGTTATTTTCAGGGTAGAACACCCTACTACAGCCACCTTACAGGAAATTACGGAAGTTGTGAATTCTACAAGCGCTGCCTACCTAATCGGCCGACCGAATTTTATTCTACGTTGCTACACATCGAAACACATTGCAAATTATTCCTAGCCTATCACAGCGCACTCCACCGGGACAGATGATTATCAGATTCAGCGCCACAATATCATTCGCTCATGTCCAGCTTCAGTTCGAATTCCTGAATCACACACAGATCAGCCAATGTTTATTATCGTCGGTTTACAGCCACGTGCCACTTTTCTCCTTGCAGACGGGTTATCAGCAACAACCTCCCTCCCTGCAATATAATTAGATTTACCCATCACTTTCATTCTAAAATTTGCTCATGGATACATTCAATATTTTGATTCACCGGTACTTATTTCCATTAAATGCATCTATCGTATCGAACAGCATTTATCATGAACAAAAGGAAATTCTCTCCGCCCTGACGAAGCAAATTAATTTTTTGTTAATAACCACCACGGTTTGGTTGAAATGAGTTTCGCCACCTTCTGAAAATAGTTAACAAAAAATTTTTAATCTATTGAAAAGTACATTTCGATAAGTACTACGTTTCATACATGTCAAATTTTAAATATTATACAGCGCGTATTCACGTTTTTCCAGAGTGCAATATTATTTTCCAGTTTACACTTAGTCCCGCTTTACCTTGTCCGAAGGCACACCAAAACTTACTGAATCTTCAGGCCCTTGAGCTGCTCGTCCTGATTTTAAGGGCTGCCTTCTCAATTGCTCCCACCAATTGTTTTCTACGCGGCTTTCGTGAGCGCCCGCCTCCATTCCCCTCTGGCGTTCCCATTGGTTTTCCTGTATGAGTCGGGTTTTTCTTCCGCTCTTTCTTGCCTTATGGCCTTAAAGTTCATTTAATCTGCGTCAATCATGAAGTATCTGATGAGTTTTATTGAAGATAGCGTGCTGCCATCACCGGGCGAACCCGGAACTAAATTGGAGATTAATTACGTTAGTTTCCGATTGTCAATTGAGTACTTAGCTGTCAATTGAGTACTTAGCTCTCCCCCCAGCCGTACCCCCGGTTGTGTAGGGGAGGAGCGGCTCAGAACCCTAGCCACCCCTTGTTACCCAGCTCGTGTAGCGACCCCCCCCCTTTGGGAAGGGGGGAGCGCTGTCCAAGCGAGAGTTATGTCGGACGAGCAGAGATGACTTGGCGGGTAGCCGTCGTTGAGAACGGTGTAGAGAGCCGTGGTCGTGAACGGACGTTCTAGGGTTCAGCGGAGGGTTGAGACGAAGAGCCCGTTTTGATACTTAAGAATTTGAGTTGATAGTAAAAGCCCATATCTTCAATTGTTGAAATTCGAGACTGTGTTCGAGTAGAGCGTGGCACGATCAACGAAAATCCATTGACTTGTTTTGAGGGCGCATGATTTCAAGCGTCTGCTATACGCTAAATTGGCTCGAAGTCGGGTGATTGCAGAACACCCCCGGGCTCGTGTTTCGTTGGCTCGTGTGTTGGCTGTTTGTACACAGTCGGTTGTCGGGAGAAATCGATCGAAGGAACTCGTGAGTTATTGGTCTTGTTTAGTTCGAACGTATGAAGAGTTTCTACCACGCTGTCTCGTTTAATCCTTACCTGCCCTTCCCATAGTACACGTAATAAATATTGGCCTCGTATCATTCCTATCTCTCTCGTGAACTAGCGCCTGAAACACGCGCCAAACCGCCGCCATTGCTACCAAAGAAATTCGCACGATTATTTCATATTTAAACTTAGTCGGAGCTATCCGCTCCTGGTGGCAGCGAACATACGCTACTTTTCTTAGAACTTTAACGAAACGTCATCCGAATAAGGCGGTCAGAAAGTAACGGCAGATGAATGAAAGACACGTAAGCTTTGGAGCGGGCAGAAAATAACCCGAATTACATAATATTGGCCGTTGTATCTTCAATAAAAAAAAAATCATCATATACTTCAGGATTGACGCGGATTGAATGAACTTTAAGGCCATAAGGCAAGAGAGAGCGGAAGAAAAACCCGACTCATACACACCTTATCCTTACCTTAAAACTGTTCTTGCTATTAGAGGCCCAACTTGCTGTTCTATGTACCTCTGCTGAGATACTGCATTTCAGCTGGTGCCTTCCTCCTTTCTCTCTTGGAGACACCTCCTAGTTTTATTAGCGGCTAGAGCGTTTTTTTTAAACCAACTGAACATCTACTCTGTTATTGTGGATAAATCAACAAATCGGGAGTATAACCATCCATTTCAATGTATTGTGTGTTCCCTAGGACAGAAATAATACGTACCGATTCCGCATTTTGTTGGTCGCTCTTTATCCGTGTTTGGGGAGGAGATCAATGCTCCAAATAAAATTTTACTCTGTCGTTCAAAGAAAATATTTTTTTTGTGTCTTGGGCTGAACTAGGGTCAGTTGAAATTAATATGTATGAGTAACATTGCAAAGTACAGGGAACGATCAACGTGAATATTTACGCAAAATTTGTGCTGGTATATGACTCGTTTTGACTGTATTTGGTGTAAAGAGATTCCCTCCTGACGTATGGTTTTGAAGCCCTACGCATAAGAGTCCGCATTTCGGGTATTTTTTTTTCAGTGGTGCCCTCCTCTTTCCTCTCTTAGATACACCCGAAAAATTTTTCTTGTTTATGCTTGGTAACCAGTACTTATCGTAAAAGTTGGATGTTCATTGTTGTGTGTTGTTGATTTGCAACTGCCGATAGATATATTTGAGGAAAATTTGTTGATCATCGCTGAGTTTAAGCTGCAAAATGTCTAAGGACGAAGAAAAGTCTAGCAAGGCAGGAAGTTCTGCTGCCAATAAACAGGACGCAGGAGCCGCTCAGACAGCTGCAAGCGGGCCAGTGCTTGGCAAGCTTCCGAAATTTGACGGGAAAACCAATGTGGTGAAGTTTCTAAATACCGTAAAGAAACGCGCCGCTCTAGAAAACTGGTCAGACGACCGAAGCGCTGATGTCATCCGATATCTCTGCACTGACACCGCGGAGAGTTTTCTGGATTCAAACCCCGAGCTCGAAGCATGCGATCTGACGGAGCTGACCGAACGCCTTGAGGATCGTTTCCTCAAAAGCATTTCGCTGACGGATGCACATGCGGAACTGGCTGCGATCAAAATGGACTGGGGCACGATCGAAGATTATGCTGCGCGACTGGAGACCTGTTCGGCTGCCTTGTCGCATGTCATCAAGGAGTTGCAAGACGCATCATCCCGCGACAAGCTCTTGGCGAACGTGTTTGTCAAAGGTCTCGACCCGGCATTGAAGAAGACAATGGCAACATACGAACCAAAAAAGCTCGCAGATTGTGTCAAAATGGCACAGAAGTGCGAACGAATGCTGGAGGACGAAAAACCGCGCAGGCACATCTGCGCTATAGACGAAGTAGAAGCCGCCCCAACCCGGCCACCACCTAGATGCTGGTCATGCGACCAAGTAGGCCATTTCTCTCGAGAGTGTCGCAACCCAGCGGTGATTTCCAGACAAAATACTTTTGCCCAGAACATACGGCGAAGGACGATGAACTGTTTCAATTGCGGGCTGGCGGGCCATATGGCCAGACAGTGTAGGGCACAGTGGCCGACACCAAATCAAGCGAGGTAGATCAGACAATTGGACGAGTCACAAGGCTCGAATCCCGCATCTCATCGGAGGCTCAACGCTGATAACATGACACCGTGGCGATACGCACAAGGCCCGCCTAGCAGAAAAAACTAGGGGCACCTGTTGACACACACGAGGCCAAACCGATCATACAGATAACAGTGAACGAACAAGACTGCGAAGCATTCCTGGACACCGGATCGGTTTGTTGTCTGATAAGGCCTGACATGGCAGAAAAATTTGTGTCGGCAGGATTAGGTACAGTAGGAATAAAGACTGTCAAACTGAAGTTAAGTACAGTGAGTGGCGCGGAAATAGATGTGCGGGGCAGAATTGCGCTGAACATTAAGATAGGAGGTAACACGTATGTGCACGACGTGATAGTGGCCCAAGTCGGAAATTATCCAGGAGACATACTAGTAGGGCTCGATTTACTCCAGCGCATAGGTAAGGTGACGCTGGACATGGCCAGTGGACATGGTAGTAGAGTGATCGTGAACTGTCATTCGTATGCATTTAAGGACGGTAAGTATGCCGGAGAGTCGATCAATTTGATCAGACAAAGAAGAAGGGTAAGTATGCGAAAGTCTGAGGTCGCGGCGGTGCTACCAACAATGAGCAGTGACGATGGTGAGTATGGTATCACCGACGAGCTACCCGAGGCGGAAGTACCAAGCCTAGAGCATTTGCACACGCAGCAGCGTGAGAGTTTGTTAGCGCTCCTCGGTAAGTATGCGACAGCCTTTTCTCAGCACGAGCAAGATTTAGGCCGATGTGACTTGCTCCCACATCGAATTGACACCAGGAACACGGCGCCGATTGCTACGAAACAATGGCCTCTGCCCCAGGCAACACGCGCAGCAATCGAGGAACAAGTGCAGAATATGCTAGGAATGGACGTAATTGAGCCATCAGCGAGCGCGTGGGCATCTCCGGTGCTCCTCATCAAAAAGAAGGACGGCACGCATAGGTTCTGCGTTGATTTTCGACGAATTAATGAAGTCACGCTCGCAGATAAATATCCAATGCCACGAATCGAACAAATTTTGGAGTCCCTTGGAGGCGCATGCTACTTCTCAGCCATAGACTTGAAATCAGGCTACTGGCAGGTTCCTGTCGCGGAAGCAGACCGCGACAAGACAGCATTTGCTACTGAGTTGGCTCAATACCGCTTCAAGCGCATGCCGTTTGGGCTGACTACAGCCCCAGCCACATTCCAGCGCTTGGTCAATCGAGTATTAGAGCCAGTGATTGGAAAGACGAGCGACGTTTTCATAGACGACGTAGTGGTATTTTCGAAGACGTTTGAGGATCACATCGCTCATTTGGAGGAAGTTCTCGCTCTCCTTCAGGAGTCAGGACTGAAAATTTCACTGAAAAAGTGCAGCTTTGCCAAACCATCCATCGAATATTTGGGTCACGTTGTCTCATGGGACGGAATTCAAGTTGACCAAAGGAAAATCACAGCCATTCGGGAGTTGTTACCTCCCAAGAAACCGAAGGATGTCCGAAGAATTTTGGGAATGGCAGGCTATTATTGAAGACACATTCCACATTTCTCGGAGCGAGTCACACTTTTGACGCATTGACTAAGAAGTGTGATAAATTTGTGTGGACGGACGAGCATCAGGCCGCATTCGACGCGCTCAAATTGGCTCTAGTGGAAGCGCCGGTGTTGGGTTACCCAGATTTCGAGCGACCGTTCAGGCTGCACACCGACGCAAGCGATGTCGCGCTGGGAGGAGTACTGACGCAAGAAAAGGACGGCATGGATCACCCGATCGCATACTACTCACGGAAATTTACACCGGCGGAGACTCGGTACAGCACAACCGAGAGAGAAGCCTTGGCTATTGTGGAAAATGTCCACCATTTTGCTAGATATCTTTACGGCCGAAAATTCCTGATACTAACCGACCACCAACCCCTTAGATATCTCTTCCAATACAAAGCTACCGTTCCACGTATCGCCCGCTGGGCAGTGCTACTGTCGCAGTTCGAATATGAAATTTCATATAGACCCGGCAAGGAGAATGTGATTCCAGATACGCTCTCCCGAGGAGTGGCAGCCGTCCGCCCGACCGTGACGGAAGCACTGGACCCGTACGAAGTTTTCTGTGAAGAAAAGGTAAGTATGGAGCAGCGCAAAGCACAGCACTGGGCCAAGGTCATCAACGTATTGGAAGGAAAGGGTGAAATGGTGACAGATCCGAGCCAGTACAAGGATTTCGTGCTAGACAAAGACTGTTTATTCTACCTAGAAGTGGGCGACAAGGAGGGCATTCGCAAACGTGCAGTGATTCCCAAATCCCTAGTGAAGCCCGCGTTAATAATGTCGCACGATACTCGTATTTCCGGACATTTTGGAGTTAAAAAGACCCTCCACCGTGCTAGAGAATTATTCTTTTGGCCAAATATGGCACGACACGTGCAAGAGCACGTGAAAAATTGCACGACGTGTCAGAAGCGAAGTCCCCACTGGGGCCTTAAAGCAAAAATAGGCGAATTACCGCCAGTCTCACGACCATTAGAAAGGGTGGGTATTGATCTCATTGGAGAGCTGACACAGTCACATGCAGGACATAGATATATTCTGACGATCGTGTGCCACTTCTCTAGACACGTGCAGACTTACCCACTGCGCGATAAAAAGAGCGAGACCGTAGCGCGAGCGTTCATGGATTACGTATGCCGGTATGGCTGTCCGGAACACATCGTGTCGGATCGAGGTACTGAGTTTACTGCCCAAAATTTCCAAGAAATGTGCCGCATTTTGAAGTCCAAGTTGCACGTCACCACGGCCTTCCATCCAGTCAGTAACGGAATGACGGAAGCATTCAACAAATTGATCAAGACAACGTTGGCGGCCACCGTAGAGAAAGATCTTACATCATGGGACGAGCAGCTACCTTTTGCCACGCTCGCTCTAAACTGTTCGTATCATGCCTCGGTAGATAACACGCCATACTATTTATTTCATGGACGCGACGCTCCCTTGCCACTGTCTGATATTCTGCAGCCCAGGATACTAAACTATGCTTTGGAGGAGGATTTTCCTCACGCCGCCTTTGCCAGGTTGCAAATTGCGTTCGAAGACGCGATGTCAGCAAGCCGAAATGCACATGACAAGAACGTGAGATATCAGCGCGTGAGAGATAAGGAACTTAGAGTCGGCGATTGCGTGTTTCTCCAGAACACTACAGGAAGAAATAAGGCTATGGGAAAATTCCGACCGAACTGGATAGGCCCATACCGGATTCAGGCCCTTCCAACACCGATGAACGTCGTAATACGACAAGTCCACGGCCGCCGGCATGAGATAACGGTCCACAGAAATAGACTTAAGCCCGCGTCATTTCAGCCAGAGGAGGCTTTGGTAATACAAGGCGAGCGCCCCCGCAACAAGGGGAGGAGCGTCGAGCACGTCACCGAAGTACTTCACGAAGATAGCGATTCGGAAAGCAGCGATGACGAAATCTACGTAACAAGGCCTGAAGCGCCCTCACCCCTACCCACCCCGGCAGCTAGGCGTCCTTACGCTCTTAGATCTGCAGGTCCGGTAGAGGAGAAGACTACATAAGCAAAAGCCTATGTAGCAAGTGAATAATAGATAAGCTTACTAATCTTATTTCCCTTACAGAATAACCTAGCAAGTAAATAATAGATAAGCTTACTAATCTAATTTTCCCTTACAGAATAACCTAGCAAGTAAATAATAGATAAGCTTACTAATCTAATTTTCCTTTCAGAATAACCTAGCAAATAAATAGTAGATAAGCCACTAATCTAATTCCTTTCAGAATAGCTGAACAAGAACTATGTAGAAGTACAAATAAACAGTAGAAGAGCAGTAGTACGATCGAGCGTTAACTGCTATGCAAGTAATCTCTTACGAATGCTATCAGCCAACACGAGCGTCTGTGCTCAGAGCTTCAGAGCGCGATACCGGACGAAAGTCATAAAATCGACAGAGGCATAAAGGGACTCACTCCGAGTCTGGGGAAAGATGAGCTCAACCGCAGGACGCAAGTGCTACGCGCAGAAAGAGGCGTGAGATACAAGTAGAGATTTGACATAAAACTTGTAAATAGCGGTACTAGGTAAAGTATGTCGTTGTTGGCTGCGCATTTTAGAATGACGGGAATAAACTTAGAGGTAAAATTACATCGTCAGGTTTGACATTTTCGAACAACTGCAGAGATAAGGACTGTCACATCGTAGAAGGAATTTGATTGCTGGTCAATTGACTGAGATGTGTAAGGAATGAAGAGAGATTTCGAAGGAAACTAGCCGTCTAGCCAGAGATACAACTAGACAGTAGTACAATCTCAGTATAGCACGGCCGCAGCAGATGTTTTCCTTCACATAAATAGGTCAGTAGTGAGTACGGCTCTCTAAGTCCTCTCATAACTAGTAGGTTAAAACAACCAATAAGGGTGACGAAATTTTCATTTTTTTAGTATTATTTATAAGTACAAATCTTCCTAATAAATAATTTCCTTTCATATGTAGATTTAAGAGACAGCAACTTGGATGGGAAATAGATATATCCTTCTTGTAATTGTATTGTTTAGGGGGAAAAATTCCCTGTGAAGGAATTTTCTTTTATCGTCGGGGGGGAGAAAAATGTAAAAAAAATTTTGTTGCTTCAAAATGACGTTTGAAAAAGAGAAATAGGCACAATACAGTCGCTAAGAAGAGAGACGTCGATTAAAGTTATCTTGGGATGGGACTTGCCGCACTTTGAAGAGCGAAACCTGATCCTGAGCCGATAGGAGGCTGATAGTAGCCGCGCGGAGCACATAAAGATGGAGGATTTCGACAGGAACTTCTGGGAGAAGGGCAGAACTTCCACCGAGACATTATATTAATTAAGTTCCCATTACGGACATAGTATAAATTTTTAGCAATTACGGCTCTTTAATAATAACGTAGCTTAATGTGGAAAGGCAGGCTGGACGAGCACTTGCGAGGTAGGGGCTCGACACGTCATTCACGAGACAGTGGAGCCACAGTAGGTGATACGCCGAAGATTTGAGAAGGCAGTCTGGACAGAGAGAAGCGCACAACGATGCGTTTGCGATGCTAAATGCGAGAGCAACGGGAGAACGAAATAGGTAGAAATGAGCAAAGATAATAATAGAGAGATGGATGGCTCCTGTGCTGAGAAATCGGAGCGTGAACAGCATCGAGCCGACGCTAGAGCTGAAATATTCAATGAAAATGCGCTAATGTGAATTTTGAAGATTTTCAGGAAGGCGACGAGTGAGCGAGGTGCTGACGTGTGCGCGTGCCAAACCAGCACCACAGCGGCATCCAACGGAGCGGAACGAAAGTAGCGGTCGACGTAAGAGAGATGGAGAGGCATTCTTCAATGGTAAGATCGGGAACACTCCTGTGCGGAGTAATCCGTGCGCGAACAATGGTGAGTGTTATAAATATCTGGTCTGCTGATGAGCGTGAGAATGGATATTGCGTGAAGCATGACTGAGAGGGATATTTTTGAGGCCCTTCCAAAGGCATGTGCGCAATGCTTGAGGCATCGCAGCTGTACCGATATCATGAGTTTATTAGAATGATGAAAATAAGTCATGTAAGAAGTGGAGATTTATATGAACAGAAGTGCATACAAAAGGGACGCCTTGAGTATTGCAATGATACGAATTTTATGCTTGCTTCTCAAGAGAGATTAGCAAATGCCTTTCAGTAAAGGAAAAAAAACAGTCAGCTGACACGGAAATAGTACTAATGTAGGAAAATCCCATTTCTCATCAGCTAATCATAAGGACCTGCACTACGAAGTGAACGAAAGAATGGGAAGAATGTGCGTGTGTGGTCAGAGTGTGTGCGGTTTCGTGGGCTGTATCGTGTGCAGGAGTATGTGCTTTTAGCCATTCAAGTCTGCTAGGACTTGCTATGTTCATGAATCCCATAATTTAACCATTCATCATGTAACATACGCGCTCATTATGAGGCGAAGAGAGGAAAACTTGAAAGAGTAGGCGCTATATTGATGTCTAACCCATGCAAAACTGATGCTCGAACGTGTGCCGTAGGAAACGGTGACGTAGATGCATCGAGGGCGGAGACGGAAGCCGAGCGAGGTGGTGCGCCAGCTCGGAACATACGTCGCAGCGCGCCACTACGAGGTGGCGTTGTGGCTGCCCGACGGAAGTCTGGCGAGCGTCTCGGCCGAGACAGACTGGGCGCGGGCGGCAACGACCCTGGAGGGCGACGCGCTCGTCGTCCACTTCGTCCCGAAGTCTGACAAACGCCTGACCGAGGCGACCCTCAGCGGCTTGCTGCAGCATCTAGTTTTGCCCCGGGACGGCGGGGAGATCGAGGCCAGGAACGCTTGCACGCGAATCTCCTCGGCTTCGGTTTTCCCCTATTATCAGTGGAAAGAGCCACTGCGGGGGGAAGAATATATCCTCATAGTAAAAGTCTAGGAAGGATCCCCACTGGAAACAGATGACGAAGATTTCGGAGGCGGAGGAGCTCGCCACCCCAGTCCCGAAGGGGTCCAATATTATTTAAAATCGCTGGAGCACGGGCGAGCGAGTTGTTGTCGCCGTTTCTTTTTTTTTGGTTGTGTTATAGTTTGATGTCATGTCGTACAAGTGTTCGCAGTCGGGTGGGAAATACACTGAGGCCGAGACATAGAAAAAAAAATTATTATATAATTTCTTTTTGCTCATGTGGGGGAAGGGTGTATGAAGTCAGATTCATCCCCTATCTCACGTTTTGCCGAGCGAACAGGATAGCATGCACGGGAAGACCGCATCTCTGAATTTATACGGGTCGTAAATGAAAGCCGGGTTTCGTGCTTTGGTTTTGGGAAATATATGAACGGGACGTTCTCAGAAGAGAAATCCTCCCCATATTAAATTCGATAATTTGATGCGCTGGCCTATGCAGCCGCAGCGCTGTAAAACTGTGGGAACACCATGCCGACCGCGCAGGGCGCTAAGCCCAGAATCGCTGTCCGGCGAACCATTATTAATTACCGTATCGGGAGGCGGGTGAGGCCCATGAGACCCGACCCCTCTCCCCCAGCCGTACCCCCGGTTGTGTGGGGGAGGGGCGGCTCAGAACCTTTCTCGCCCCATTGTTACCCTGCTCGTGTGGCGACCACCCTCCCCTTTGGGGGGGGAGCGCTGTCCGAGCGGGGTTGAGTGGGACGAGAAGACTTCACTTGGTGCGGAGTCGTAGTCGAGAACGGACAAATCGGGTTGTCGGGGTTGATTTGTGAGACGATCAAGACGGCATTGAGTGGCCGGTGAGTCTAGAGAAAGGTCAGGGACGCGGACGTAGGACTCAGAGAGTGCTTCAGCAGAGTACTTCAGAAGGAGATCGGTGATTGATAGTTGGCCCGTGTATTCAATTTCATACTTAAAACTTGTGTTCGGTTTAAACGTTGGCAAATTCGACGGCAAATTATTGACTGTATCGTTAAGGGCGCATGATTTCAAAGCGTCTGCTACACGCTTCGTTGGCTCGACGTTTTCGGTAGCTCGACGTTTTCGGTGGCTCGACAATTTCTTGACTTGAAATATTGGGTACACAGTTGTCGTGTTGGTATCGTGAGAAATCCATCGAAAGATAATCGTGAGTTGAGTTGTCCTGTTGTTCCGAAATCGTAAAGGGTTTTTACCACGCGTACTCGTGCCATTACTTGCCTTCCAATAAATGTATAAAACTTGGACCTCGTATATTTTCCTTCTCTCGTCTCTCGTGAACTCGCCACTTGTAACACGCGCCTTGATCCGCGCCATAGCTACCAAGTCATATAACGGAATCAATCTCTAATTTAGTCGGGGCCTTCCGCCCCTGGTGGCAGCGTCGCTATCGGCAACCTCATCATTTAATAACTCATGACATTCTCAAAGTAATCTGAAAACTCTAATGTCATAAATCTAGAAGGAGCGGAAGAAAAACCCGACTCCTTACATACCACTACTAGTGCTACTAGTACCACCACCAGTACCACAACCACTATCCTACCACTACCCTACCACTACTCCTACCACTACCCTACCACTACTCCTACCTACTCTTACCACCACCACCACAACTGCCACCACCACAACTACCACCACTACTACCACCACTACTACTACTACTACTACTACTTTTTACTATTTAAATATGGAAGTCGGCATGTGTAAATATTAAACTGTACTCTTCCTCTGACTCAGCGACCAGAAGATGAGGATTTGTCTCCGCCGCCGGTTGTACTCAACGATGAAGACATGACTACCGCGAAGCACATCGATGGCAACGAATCGGTTGGTACTCTGTTTGAGTCGGCCGAGGTCAACAATGCAGCAGCTTACTTGAGTGGGTATGTTGCTATGAAAGTTGATAGATATCACCGAAGTAAGGAAGGTTCAATGTTACAAGACTGCTATACGTGTTCGTTAATTCTTGTGCCTGAAGACCTAAACACGCACCTCTTCGTGTCATTCAAAGAATATGTACACAATGATCCGCAACGAAGCCTCCATTATTGCAGCAAATCATTCATTGAAACAATCATGAACTACGAGAGAGTATTTTTGTTCTGTTTTGATAAGTTAAGTCATGTGCTCTCCGCCTATATATAAAGCGTGCTCTCCGCCTATATTGAGCGCTGCTGATGTGAAAGAGTTCTTAACCAAATTTTATGTGACTTGCAGGACTTATCAAACCATTAAGCACATCAATAAAGCCTTAGAGAGCAGTAATCCTAGTGATAAAATAAAGAAAATTACACATCAATGAAATGTTACAATAATACTTGGTTTTGGAAAAATATTGCTTCATTTGTTTTCGTTGTTCGTTATTTATTTCTTTATAATGAACAGCATTGGTGCATGATTGTATACATGTTCGTATTGCTCTTTCTTAAGAATTGTGTATTAAATTTCTCTTAATTTGTCAGCTAATTCCGTAATTCCTTTTCGCTTTACTTTCGTTCCGCCGTATTGTATTGAATTGAGCGCAGCGATATTCATGTTACAAAGTATCTGCGGTCGTGTAAAAGACTGTCAATTTGTTGCATATGATGCTGAATAGTGTCAATGATTAGATTGTCACGCATGAACGGAAGGAGGAAACTCAATCAGAATTAAATACAAGTACGTAAATTTGCTTAGAGGAAGGACGGAATACTTTACCGTACACTTGCGGTATTTCTCCTAATTGTAGAAGTCTGAGTGACTAAGAAAGAAACAAGCAGGTTAACATTGAAATTATTGCTGGTGTTATTATTAGTTCTTTCTATTAATTATTGGCAGTTCATTTATTCTTAATCTATTCGCTGACTTATTACAATTCTCGTGCAATGTCTGTGTTTGAAAAAATAGTAATTCCATATTAGTGATCTTAATATATTTTTTGATTTATTATTTACGATCTTCTGAACATATTATCGTAGTATATGTTGCCCCAGAAGTAACCGATCCTTTAAATTTGCTGATAAAAAATACTATGAATGCTAGGATTTTGAAGCTAATTTTCTTATAGAGATAACATATGGTTTATTAAAGCTACGTTTTGAAAACAGGACTCTTTAAGTGATAGCCACGGCCGTTTTTACAATTTGAACTTTATTCTTTATCGTTTCAATAACGCTCCATCGCGCATTACACGAGAGTTAAGCCATTTCATGAAAAGTTTATTAGGCTAGTGTAAATTTGTTGATTTTGTTACATAACTCGTGACGAGTCCCACAAGAAAACCTCCCTTAGGGAACAAATTTGGAGAACGAGGGGTCAAGTGAAGCATGATAAATTGTTGGTTTGAAACCGAAGCAAAGCGAGAGTAGCTTTCTAGTTGCTGATTTAATAAAGTACCACGTTATATGTAAGCATAAACATATTTTTTATTCGAAGAAATAAGTATTAACATCATAGTGTTCATAGCTCTACTTTCATCAACTAACTAAAAGGTCAATTAATTATGGGCCGCCCTCATTTTACTTTCTCTCGCTATGGACAATGTTTCATTTAATTTTCTGGTGTCAATTTCGTCACAGAAATCCCCGTTAGCTCTCATCAATAACCGACGCCTTTATTTCCTGGTGTGAGGAGCCAACTATTGAATCTGTGGAAATTAGCTCTGACATAGGGAAAGATGTAAATATATGTTTGATTTTGTTACGGACCTTCTTATTTCGGTCCACTGGTGTCTTTTTTCAGCATCTGTTACTTTCTTTGTCCACTTTTATCATATTTCAATGACATTCTTCAATCTTGCTGTTTCTGTGCGTGATGTGTGTGGACGTATCTCGTCCTTTGATTCCCAATTCCCTTAATTGCACATTAAATGGCTTTTGTTGCTGTCCATTCTTGGTACCACCTTTCACGTGTTATGAGAAAAAAAAGAAAAAAGAAAAGAAAAACAGTATATTTCCAATATAGATGGTACAAAAGTACCATCATTGTGTGGGGAAATACTTCACTCGGGGAAATTTGGGAAATACTTTAATCGAAGAAGTATGAAAATTTGGGAAATACCTTATTTCAGGAGATAATTCACCTTTGTTGGGAAATACTTTACTCGGGGAAATTTGGGAAATACTTTATTTGAGGAAAGACTTCACTTCAAAATACTTTACTTGGGGAAATACAATATCTTGTTGAGCCAGGGACAGTGGACCGGATGTTGTAACCGTAGAACTCTACAAGAACGGCGTTGTTCTCAGGTTTCGACATGAGTCTGGCTATAAATATGTCGAGCTCAAGTGGGTAGCGTTTCGACGAGAGAGCTGGCGCAGGCGTACACATAAACACACAAAACACATTTAGGCAACACAACACAAGACACACACAACACAAGCACACAACACACATGCGTTGCGTGGGAACGCCCGGACGATTCAGCTTCGAAGGGGAACACATCCCGCCGGCCAATCAGCGCTCTGGAACGAATGAGGCGCATGGGTGTGGCAGAGAACGCACCAGTTACATTTCGGCAACCCGAAGCAGGCAAGATTTTCACCAATCCTAAGGGAAACACGTAATCTTTGCTTGGAAGAAGCTCGAATAATTTGGGAAGGTTCGAAAAAACTCTGGAAAAGAAACCAAGCGAGAAGATATAAGCGGCGTACAAGTACATTGGGGAGGTCTTTTTGTTTCGAAGTCGCGAGAGAAGGACACGTGATCTGAGGGCAGGCGAACGTGGCGTGTCGGCCGTCGCCGACATGCATTTCACACAAACAGCAAATTTACATCAGAGGAAAGTTAACGTCGAAGTGTCAAGAGCAAATAATCTCTTTGAAGCATATTAGCACCGCGGCGATGTTCGTTGACGACCGCTCCACAACGATTCTACGGAGGGATATTCAAGAGATGTTTCGACTTCAACACCAAGATCGTAATAACTCCCACATGCAAGCAATAACTGCTCAATGACGAAGTTTGCAACGATGCTACGCAGCAACGAGACCTTCAGAGTTCAATCTCCTTTGGCCCTCAAACGAGAGGTGCTCGATTTGGAGCGCTGGACGAGAGCAACACCACTGAGGCGGCAGGCGGTACTCAATTTAGAGCGCTGGGCGGGAGTAACAACACTGAGGTAGCAGACCGGTGAAGATGGTCGGCATCGGATCAACTATATGTGTATTCTTCAGGCAGTATAGGAAACATATTAGGTCATCGAAATCTACATGCTGCAAGAAAGTGTAGCACGAAATAATTGGTTTATAGGACTCTGAAAATTATCCATGCAGTGAATCGCCAGTCAAGTAATAAGTGAAAGCAGTGTGTTCAAATTCAACGTGCTAAATTTCGTAAATGGCCCCTTTCCTGTATTAAGTGTCGAGTTATTGTTGGGCGTGCTAATTATAGGATTAAATTGTGTTTGCTATGATGTTGTGCACTTAGCAGGAGGATGGGTTTCGGTTACAAAGCAAGAGTTCAGATGGTACATGATGCGAAGTGTTTACTAATTTTTGAACACCTTGTGGTAAGCAAAGTTCTTTGATTTTATATTGCATTATTTCTGAATGTTTCGTGTTCATGCTAGCCCATTCATCGATTATGTTTCCTGATTTTTGCACAGTGCGGAAAGTTATTTTTGTCGTAATCCTGAAATTGTTGGGCTAGCGTTCATTGTGATAAGGAGAGCAAACTTCTCGTTTTTTTTGTGTGTCTCATTATGTTGCTCATGTTAACCCGCTCATTTTATGCTCATGTTGCTTTAACATTTCCCTGTGCTTTAATGATTGCATTGAAATACTATGTGTGTCATATTCAAATCCACGTGTTTCCAAATAAATTCATGTAAATCTTCAATCCTTTTATTCTCCATGTCTGGTATGCAGGTGTACGCAAGCATGAAGGACAATACTATAAAATGTGTACGGGGGTTGGAATTCCCTCAGCGTGTGGGGAGGGGGGGGGTCCTAAACCCACCCCTCTTCTCTGTATCGCAACAATTGGTTTTTAAAATCTCTTAAAATTAATACACTTAGATGATACACACACACGAGTATTGTAAAACTCGTGTCACTAGTCGAAAAGAAATGATTGAGGGCAATGTACTCCTAATCTTGCTTAATCTACATTTGATAATACATGTAATGATAATTATAAGAGATAACACAATTTCATGGACGATGCATTTTCATTGTGGGGTGTAAACACTTTTGACAGTTTATATGTACATGACATAAAACTTCGCAATTATTGACGCTAGGAAATAATACATGAATCGCTTGTTTCGGCCAATGTTCTAAAGTGTCATTTTAAGGAAGCATGAAAAAAATATATATATAAATATACATCCGTATATATATATATATATATATATTCATACATATATATACATGTATATATACATATATACATCCACATGTATACACGTACACATAAGCATGAGGACCAAGAAGATTATAAGTTTTGTATTTCTGATCCAACAATTTTAACATAGCGGTCATTAGTTAATAATCATTTTATTTAAACAAAAAATGGATGATCGCACAAAAAATGTATAGTTTTTACATGAATGCTTTACAATAATTAAGAGATGACGAGTTAGGTAATGTTACAAGTTGAGAGTGAACAGAAAAAAGACCATTATCTCTAGTAAAATGCTAGTTGTCAGTCTAGTACATACATGCGTGTATATATACATGTAAATATATACACATTCACATGCACGCACATACACCAAACTCGTAAGGATACACAAATACATTTCTATGCATCGAGGCAATACATACGCATTCTATTTAGTGTCATACGCATAGCGTGCACACGTACACATATACACAAGTAAGCATGTGCGCGAATATCAGCGTAAGCTAGTCAGTATAAACCAGAAATTCCAATCGAGGGAAACGAAGAAAATATCTTTTATTATGGCATGAATTTTATGAAATTTCGTACTAAAAATAGTGGCACAAAACAGTCTACCTAAGTCTGAAGCATGAAAACGATTGTGGGACGTGAATAAGAAAGAAAACATTAATATCCTTTAAAGGTTTCATATTAGAAAAAAAATCACATTATCTTTGAAATATGGAGCAAATTGTCGGCAATTGATAAACAAACATAGGGATCTCATTATTATAAGCATATAACTATAAGCATAATACTGCAGTATAAATGGCTGATGACACAACGAATTTATTGCTTTTTTACATGTATGCTTTACAATTTCATATTATAAAAAAATCACATTATCTTTGTAATATGGTGCAGAATGTCTGCAATTGATAAACACACACACATAGGTACCATGACGGTCTAGTTTGATGCTTGCACAAAAATGAAGAGGAATGACATAAAATGCAACCTTCGACTGGTTTATCTACGCTAGTGCACTCAGGTGTACGTTCACATATGCACACCCATATGCCCACATATACCTATACACGTACACACATATTCAAGTAAGCATGTTTGCAAATGGCAGCGTATAGGCGATGAAATCACAATACCTACGCATACTTTTAAACTGTTGTGTGATATCTTGTATTATAAAACAATAAGCGAGGGAGATTTTTGAGCAATGGAGATACCAGGCAAATGAGATTCGACAGTACTTATTTTGTATGTTCTGTAACTAAGAATTATTTTTGAGACACAAGATGACGAGTTATTTTGGCTCTAAATTCTCTCGGTCTTTGAGGGACTTTAATACTCAGGGAAAGTTTGTTCCACAGTAAGGCGCCTGATATGGACAGAGCCTTCTGCCCTAAGTAAGATGAACGATAGTTGACTAAGACATTATTGTTTCTATTCGGTTTTTGATTGGTTACAGTGGGTGGATGGAAACGTACTATCTCAGCATTGCTTTGAGGAAGATATAACGAGGAGAATACGTATTGGGCCTTTTGCATGAGGAGCCTTTCTTGGATAGGAATCCAGCCGAGTTTATTGAGGAGAGGGGGTTACGTGATCACTTCTTTTGAAATTACCGTTGCATACCACCTTCGCTGCAAAATTCATGCACTTTTGTAAGTCCCTTTGAAGGTATTTAGGTAAGTCTCCCCATACTAAGCTGCAATATTCAACGCGCGATAACACAAGGGATTGAATTGCTAATAATCTGGATTTTTCGTCTAGCATACTTTTTATACGATGAAAAAACATTAAAGTTCCGTAGATTTTGTTGCAAGTAGTCTCAACGTGAGATTTGAAGGAAATATTTCTATCGAACCAGATTCCTAGATTTTTAACTTTTTCTGATGCATTAATTTTATCATTTCCAACTGCAAGAGTAAGATCTGAAGTTTTTTTAATTGCATCTTTGGATCCAAAAATAATACATTGTGTTTTATTAGCATTTAGTTTAAGACCATTTCGGTCGTACCATGATTTCAGGCTAGTCAGTAAAGTTTCGGCTTTAATTTGCGTCTGTGGTATTTCCGATACAGAACTTGTCATTGCAATTTGAACATCATCTGCATACATTGAGATCCGTGTGTTAGAAGGCATTGGAGGGAAATCATTAATGAAAATAGAAACCAGTAGCGGACCAAGAATGGATCCTTGGGGAACACCAAAATTGTTTTGAATGAATGGGGACAATTTGTTTTCTATGCGGACTGCATGAGATCGATTTGACAAGTAACTTTCAAACCATTGCGTGTCTATTCCCAAGTTCAGTATTTTATGTAGAAGTCTATCATGTTCGACGCTATCGAACGCCTTAGAAAGATCGAGTAGCAGTAAGAGTGTTACATTCTTTTGATCGATGTCACTGTACATTTTTTCAGAGATATTGAGCAGAGCGTCTTGAGTGCTAGTATTTCTTCTATAGGCATATTGATTTTGGTGGAGTAGATTTGACTCGTCCAGGAGAAACGACAGTTGATTTGTCACCACTTTCTCTAATAGTTTTGACATGACAGGCAAAAGACTGATGGGCCTGTAGTTTGATGCTGTATTTAGGTCACCACCTTTATGCAACGGTCTAATAATGGAGTGTTTCCATTGGTTTGGAAACATGTTGGTTACTATTGATGTATTAATTATTAGACGAATCCATGGTGCTGTAACAGGGAAACTGTCTTTGATATATTGAAGACTGATACCATCATGTCCAATTGCTTTTGTGTTTTTTAGTGAGTATAAGATATTTTGTAACTCCGGTAAATCGAAAGGGCGTGGTCTCCACTTGACATCAGTCCTAGAGGGTGCAGTGGGGCATGAATTTTCAGTTGTCGTTTCATCTGGATAGGTACACACCTCACTGAAAACTTGAGCCCCTACTTTTGAAAAGAATGTGTTGAAATCTGTGGCTGTTGCCAAGGGATTTTCAAAATTACTTTTGCGATCTAAATTTTTATATGGGGCTACCTCACTAATGATTTCCCAAGTTCGTTTCGGGTTATTTTTAGCCGTTATCAGTGCCTGGTAGAAGTGAGTTTGTTTCGCTTCAGTGATTTTCTTACGAAGAATTTTCTCATGTTCTTTATATCTCTTGTATAAGGTACTGTTTGATCTATTTTTTTTTGTACTCTCGCAAGTTAGCTTTCTTTATTCTGCTCATCGCTTTCACTTCGTCAGTAATCCAAACAGTCCGTTTTGGCTTGGTTTTTTGGTGACGTAAGGTGCACATTCGTCGAGAGCTGCTGTGAAGTTCTCGTTGAAGATTGACACTTGAATGTCAACATCGTCAGATTGCTTCATTTTCTGGAATTCGGTGGACCTATTGAGTAGTTTTTCTCGAAATAGTTCTGCTGAATAGTGCCTTTTCGAGCGATAGGTCATTAAGCGGTATTTTTGTCTTTCCTTTGCAATATTAATTTCACATTCTATAGAGTGGTGATCGGAAATAGAAGGTGATATTACTGTACTAAGTATTGCGGTGGGATTATTTGCGATTGCTAGATCGAGGAGAGTTGCAGAGACTTTAGTGATGCGAGTCGGTTCTTTGACCATTTGTGATAGGCTTAGTTTATACAATAGTTTGCTTAGCTGATTGTTTTTGTCCGTTAGGCCAACATTAAAATCTCCGAAAGCAAAGAGCGATTTTTTTGCCTGAAGGATTTCTTTGAAGGTTTCCTCAATGAAATCTAGTGTTAGATTTAGGGGAGACGATGGGTGCCGGTAAAGGCTGCCAACGATGATTGATTTGTGTTTATTTATTTGCACTTCTAACCAAACCATTTCAATGCCTTCGCAAACTTTATTCGCTAAAAGTGAAGATGTTGAGTACATTTCTTTCACAAAGATACAAGATCCACTACCTCGGCTGGTTTTAGCGCCATCGTAGCGGTACAACACGTAATCAGGAATTAAAAAATGAACTTTGGGTTCGTGAATCAAACCATGTTTCTGAGACACACAAATTGTCAATGTCTTCAGTGACCAACATTACTCTGATTTCGTCCAATTTACCATTCAGGCTTCGAGCATTTATATGCTTAATTTTGATTTTACCTATATTAGCACTCTTTTTAAAGGTAGCAAAGTTACTATCTCGATGGGATCGTTCAAGGGATTTATCGATTGTTTCTAAGTTGCCCAGGGTGTTTGGCCCAGCATCTGCTATGTGAGAAAGTCTATTTTTGGGCTGGGCAGCGGCACTCTGTCAAGATGAGGTGATCCCGGTCTGATTTTTGCCTTGTGTGACATGAGCACTGTAGTGATCGCTTTTACGATGGAGCAGTAGTGGAGGGTTATTATTTGATAACTCTGAAAAGGGATTGACTGATATTTTCAAAACACAATGATCCTGTTCATCCAGGATGAGAAGTTTTTGGCCTGTCACATTTGAAATGATTAGTGGTATAAGGTCTACAGCAGCTTGATCAAAATCTTTGTCGTCAATGTAATTATCTATGAGGTTTTGCATGTCTCCACTGTTCTTGTAAAAAAAATTAGCGGATGTGCTGTTGTTTGCTTTACTCTCTGTTTTGATTGCAGCCTTTAGGGAATTGTAATTCCAATTTGATGCTGGTTGTTTTGTTAGTAGATGAGCTACTGCATGGAGGAGGCAGTGTCCATCGGCTTTGGTGGGAATCAGTTTTATGTTCCATGATCGTTTCAATTCATCCATTGTGGAATTCATGCGTTCACAAATGGGGCTGGAGACGTTTTTCTTCGTACTTTTTACATCATTAAGAGGTTTTGAGCGGTGTGGGGAATTTACGTTTTTCTGGCTCTGAATGGGCGGGCTGTGGTGATTTCTTGTAAGGGGATTTGCATGGAACTGAGAAATGCTCGTGTCAATTCTATTTTTCTGGTGATGATTGTGAACACAGTTGGGTAGTGGATTTTCCATCGGTTGTCGACTGCAATTTTGCAGCGATTTCTCTCTTCCTGTTGATTTCACTGCTTCCGAGTATGTGATTGGATGTTGATTTATACTCGTGTCTAAGAGGGGCTTTTCATCCTCTGCATCAGCATTGGATAGCAATGAAAACCTATTTTTTGTAGGCACTCCGCAATTGTTTGTGGCAGATGCAGGAGAGGGCTTGTTATATGAGGGCAAACATCGGGAGGAGAGGGGGGAGAGGGTTTCTTATATGAAGGCAAACATCGGTTTATGCTCCTGGAGGTTTCACGTGGAAAGGCCGTCAACTCATTTTGCTGTTTTGCATAATCATTAGAGTATTCAATTTCTTCATTCAGGTCATGGGAGTTTCTGACACAGGAGATAAAATGTGAAGTTAGTCTCAAAGGTGATTTTAGAGCAATTTGTTGAAGGAAATGATGCGTGTCTTCTCGCGTAACAGGCTAAGTGCGGACGTTGTTGTAAGCTTCATGAACAGTAACGGTTTTTACATTTGCTCGCAGCGGAATCAGTTTAAGACCAATTTTTCTGCACAGGCTCGATGCCATGTACAATTACTGCCCACTGCAGGCACTCACCACATAAATACAAGAAAGAAGATTCTTTTTCATGATAAGATTTTTTAACTTCGTGAGATTTTAGGACGAGAGGCTCAAACCTTTGAAACTAATTATATAGTTCCTGAAAGGAGGTGCGCGTTCAATCTCATCATAGAGATCATTTAGACGTTCCGAAGTTATGGTCTGAATCCTGCATGCGCTATCAATGTCATCTCTGTTGATTTTTGTGAGACTATTGTCTCCAACGAGAAAAGTGTCTAAAGGGGATTTCGCAAAGGGATGGTTACTCGCAGCTGCCACCGGCGTAAAATCATCAGTGCTGATCCAATAATTTAAAGCAAAAAGCTGTTCTGTAATCATTTGAATATTTGATACAGTGGAAAAAAATCGACGCTGGGCTTGGGGGACGATTTTGTCTCAAAGCTTTATTGAGAAATGCAGCTGTAAGAGACAGCGTGTTATTTATTTCGTGAATAGTTTGGGAACTGGTCATTTGGAGAGGATGTAAGTACCACTCAAAAGCGGTAACAGGTCTGCTTGTATTGTTCTCCAGTGAAAATCTTACGTTATCCCCGCAGTTTACGCTCTGAGGTATTTTACTGCCAGTATTAGCTGCTTCGTATGCATTTTCAAACATAACTTCGCCACCTGAAAGGTCTACACACAATTTATCATTAAAATTATAATTAAAATTTCCCCTTTTACTTTCTGACTGCAGGTTGCACACATCCAAAATTTTATCGCGTTCAAACGATGACATTGGTGTTTCCGTCGGCGGTGAACGATTTTGAGCTTTCTCAGCGACGCAGGGCAGGGGCGACGTCGCCATGACGCAATCGTTTCGGCGAGACGAAGGAGCTCTCAGTGCTGTGGCAGATTCCGCCAGTGACGCGGTATCTTCTTTACTAAAGATTCTCGGCTTTGTGGACGATGAATCTTCTCGGACACAGTCCAAAGCGTGGGGTTGCGAGTCGAGTGCTGCTTGTACGTAATTTCTTGAACTCGCTTCGGGTGTGCCCGTGGCAGGTTTCAGAACTTGAGACGATGAATTATTACTGGGAGCTGAATTATTAAAAGCAGCGCCTGAGAGATTTTCGCCCGTGTTAGATGACTCTGATTTTGCAGTCATTAGTGATGCTTCAGGGGCTGAGAAACACTTGCAGATACCAGACTTCACGAACGTCCGAGAAGCATTTTTCGTTTTGAGTGTTTGAGGACCTTGAACTGGTGGATTCACAGGGGCGGATTTATTAGGTCTGCCTTTCCGCTTTATGGCTGGTGCTTTACGCTTTTTACTGAGCTTTTCGCACTATGCTGTACTGGAGGATGTTTTTTTCAGATGGGGCAACCTTCCGAGTAGTTGAACGAGTTCTATATTGATACATTGTGAAAAAAGAAAAAGTAAAGAAAAACAGTAAAAAATAAAAACAGTGACGTTGATAGAGGAAGAAAAATTAAATTTTGTTCATTGGGTTAAAGTAGAAGACCTCGCCTTTTAAAGGTAGATAAAAAGAGACTGCCAGTAGGAAAGCAAGGGGGGGGGGTGGTGTAAGCTAGAGGAGGGCAAAGTGTGAGCGGGAGAAGGGGGCAGGATGCTTGCGGTCGGCAGAGCAGCGTTGCTTGCTGTCCTGCTTGGGGAAGAAAAGAGAAAAGAAAATATGAAAAAGAACTTCAACTTTTCCATCAGAAGATTGCTCAGGTGAACACTATTCGAGAAACGTCGTATTGTTCAAGTTTACTTCACAGTGTGGAGTTATGCTCTGTCTGTGAACACAGGCTTACTATGTTTGACATTGTAAATTATTTCCGAAGTTGCTGGATCAAGTTTATTTCCTTTTTATATTTAAGAGTTCCTTCAAAGAAGAAGAAGTTTTTTATCCTTCTCACATTTAACGTCAATAGTTAATCAAAATTGTCCATCAAAAGAACATGATAATAAGGTAAGCTAATTTTTTTAATCAAAAATTGAATGAGTACATTAGAAATTTTCAACATTCATGCTCTATTGTAACAAAAAATAGTTCACAAAAAAATGGTCACCATTATTTTCCAAAGATGCGAGTTTGCCAGAGCGCACTTTCTATTTTGTATCTGGAGATAACGGCACTTGTTCCACGTTAAGAGTCGAGGTGTTTTGGAGGGATGGAGCGGAGATGGAGGGGGGATGGAGGGGGCAGGGGTGAGCTTGTTCGCGTTGCCCCTCACCGGCACTGCGAGGGCGACACAAAGTTTTCACCTCTCGCCATTCTGATCTGCTTGTTAAAATGATCATAATTGAATCACCGAGACACTGAAAGTTCACTTTTACCATTTAGTTAGGTAGACGGCACATTCACGGACACATAGTTCCAATTTCATATTTCGTGGAGTTTTCCTTCCTTCACATTCAGAAACAATTTAGCTCCAGTGACATGGAGCTTGCGTTCACGGTGACAGACGCGAAGAAACAAAATATGAGAGGCTTAAACTAACTCAGTATCTAATCGTCTTGGTGTAATATATTACGCACTCTTCAAAGATGCGTATTATATGAGAATTATATTGACTACTCATGTTACATGGAGATGTTAGTTTACTTTTGTCTAGTTTTACTATTTGTTTTCGATGAGTTGCGGAACGTGGCTTGTTATAGGAAATAATAAGTACTTACTGTTGAGTACTTTCTTTTAGGCGCAATCAACTAAGTTGAACTGGTGTTCTTTTATTGGAGAAAGAAAAGTGTTTATTAGTAAACTAAACTTGAATTATGTCCATGTATTTAGTTTCATGATCAAACGTTACTGCCATCCATTAGTAGAAAATATAAAGTGCACTTCTACCATCCTAAATGTAAATATTTCATTTAATCTGCGTCGGAATTTTGTTACCGAAAATATGTGTCATGTCGATGACCCTAACTCACGAGTCTCTAATTCACCAAAGCTCGTGTTGACGAATATTGTTGGTTTGTAATCATGGACATTTACTGACGAATTTGTGGATCAAAACATTGAAATATTATACCCTCAAACAACACGTAAATGATAGCTTTTGTAAATTATGCAGGTACGGGTGTAAAAATGTCTTTTTGAATGCTCGTTAAAATATGATCCCAAGCAAACAAACTTATTACGATGAAGTATTCATTGAATAAATAATACAGCCCCAGCGTTTTAGTTTTACTTACATTTCTATTCCAATCGTATTCGACTAGGTAAAAGTCATGAGCAAACAAAGAACAGCTGGGAACGCCAGAAGCAGCGCAGTCGAGGTATTGTACGTCTGGCAGAACGTGTACACGAAATTGACCAATCAGCGGCCGGCTATTGTTACGTCACGCTTAGCCAAAGCATGACGTCACACGAAGCCAAAAGTGGTCGTGCCAACCATGGTAGACTAAAGGAGGTAAAGTCACTTCTATGGGGACGTCAGTGCACATTCGCAAACTCGACTAGCCAATAGAAAGGCTTCATTTCACACAAGCCGGATGACGTCACTAGGATTACGTGACGTCAGCAGCGGCAGCGTACTACGATGCAGCGTACTCTGCCCTTCCAGACGTACGATCAGAAACAGAACCGACAGCCGGTGTTGCTTCCGCACGACGGATTTTAGAAAAATAGAATTCTGTCTGCCTCTGAGATTTTCCACCAGTACTAAAAGGTTATCGATCTCCGAGTTTATCATAGGGACAGCTTCATATATTAAAACCTCAGTTGAAACAATAGGAAAATTAGTTCAATTTAGTCATACAGGGTGTTTTGATACTTTTCTATATTGATGAAGCAGACGATTTCGCGCCGTGTTCAATGGTAAAAAGGATCATATAAAATTCCACATCAAGATATCATTTATTTGTGATAAAAAGTGCAACATCAGTATTCCCCTTCCAAGTTTATGAACTAAACGTCGGGAGAATTGATTTTCAAATGTATGTATGTTTCCAGCATTCAAATTTTTCGAGTAATGTCAACACCAAAAAATTTCCAAAATTTTCTTTCAAGCGCCATTCCAGCTTCTATACCAGAGAAACTCGAACACATTGAGTACTAGAGCACACATCCGTTGTGAACTACCGCATTTGTTAAGGTTACATAACAAACAGAGGGCAGAATAGATTTGATTAGGTATTAGTTTAAGCCTCCTTATCCTCCACATAGGCGATGCAAAGAGAAGAAGGATTAGATCAGATAATAGTTCAAGCCGCCCAAACCGCTAAAAGATTGCGTTCCGAAGAACGGAAGGCACCATTTAGTATGTAGATGAGGGAACGCGGTATCTATTCAAAATATGCGTAGAAACAGTGAGTTTAGTATGAAATTTATGAAACACGATGAAAGTTGAAGAATGTAGTAGGGGATGAAAAGCAGGTCAGCAATGAACCGAAAAAAAGGTGGCCCGTAACAAAAGAGAAAAAAACATGATTCTGTTTCACCGAAAGAAAGGCTTACCTAACCTTTCGCTCAAGACCTCCTACTTTACACCACAGGAGCGCTAAGAACAAACAGAGATTTCATTATTGTTATGAGGGAAAGTTAAAATTACACGCATTTATGATACACTGTTGAAAGGATTATATAAAGAAACGATAAGAGGCAGAAAATATAGAAGAATATGACATCGTTTAGCACCTCTCGCCACAAAAATAAATGAGTTCTACTAACAGAGAGGAAGAAGGCACCATTTGGTGGGGCAATAAGAGATCAAGGAATCTCTGTACAAGGCGTGTTCCCGTATAAGATATTTTACATGAAAGCAGCAAGGAAGAATGTTTATGATAAAAATCATATGTTGAATATGTGAGGTTTCAGAGAACAGGATAGCAATGAACCAAAAAAATAGTCAGTTCACACTAAACAAAAAACATTAAGTTAGATCATTAGCAGTACACGACACTGTAACCACAACAAAGTTCTATCAAATAAATGAAGGAATCGTTCAATATGGACTTGAAAGAACAGCGAATGAATGCACAAGGTTGGTTTCCATACAAGACTCCATGCACGTAATTAATAGCAAATGAAGAGGGCAGTTCCTGAAACCAGGCAATAGATGAAGGAAAACGTCAGAAATGGTGAAAAATTGACTGCAGTGAATGGAAATAGGATGGCACCATAACAAAAGAAAAACCTACGCTCTTTCGCAAAAAAGGTCATTTCCTGATTAGAACTCAAAGACAGGAATCCCAATTACATAATTTGAAACAGATTCGTAGGAAGCGCTGCACGCGGGAATACCACAGTTGAGAACAGAAAGTCAGGAAATGTAGTACAAGAATGCCATTAAACATACCACTTATAAGGATATAAAAATAGAAACACAGAAAATGCGGCTGTAACACCCATCTGAAGTAACGTACCGCGTAATTTTGTGGAGTGGGAGGGCTCCCTTGAGCATGGAGTGGATCAGCTGATAGAAGTAAATCAAAGCCCATTATTATTATGATTAAATAAGAAAGTTTTAGCCTCCTTTACCACGGCAAAGATGTTCAAAGAGAAGGAAGAAAGCACCATTTAGAATGGAGTTGAGGGAATGCAGACTCTATGCACAAGGCGCATAGAAACAGTAAGCGAGGATAGAAGTTAAAGAAGATTATAGATTATCAGTTAGTTTGAGCCTCCCTATGCGCAACAAAGGCGATCCAAAGAGAGGAAGGAAGAAGGCACCATTTAGTATGGAGTTAAGGGAACGTGGAATCTATGCAGAAAGGGCACAGAAACAGTAAGATGAGAAAGAAGTTAATGAAACAAGATCAAAGTTGAAGAAGAAAGTAGTAGGTGCTGAAAAAGAGGACAACAGTGAACCGAAAAAAGATGGTCCGTAACAACCTATTCTATTTCAACAAAAAGAAAGCCTACCTAACCTTTAGCTCAGGCCCTTACATAGTCCCCCTGGGAGTGCTAATTCCCATAGATACAATAGCTGTATCCCCCTGAGAGAAATCAAGGTCCATTAATTTCGTTCATTCCATGGTGCGTTTCCCTAAAATAGCTACCGCATTCAATATCTCTCTGAAGTTACTATACAACATTTTTTTGTATAAAAACTTATAAATATTTAAATTGTAAATTAAATACAAATGAATGCAATGAAGCGAAAGGTGGTGAGCAACGGAATCAAAAACGCATTCTATTTCAACATATGAATGGCTTAAGTATGTTACTTGCAGGACTTTACATGTTCTTCTTTAGAACAGCAAGTTTTCAATGTAAATACTAACAAGTTCTGCAGATTAGCTTAGAGTATGACTTGGAATCAGCCTCTCTTACCACAACATAGCTTTTCATAGAGAGGAAGACACACCTTCAAGTACGGTGTACAGGGAATGAGGAATTAGTACACAAGGTGTGTTTACACACAAGATACGCAACGCATAGAAACAGAAAATTGAAGATAAAGGTTATGAAAAATATTAAAGCGGAAGAAGAAAGCCATAGGTGATGTAAAAACAGCATGGCACAGCGCCGCAAAACGATGGGCCATAACAAAAGAAAACTAAGCATTTTAATTGCAACAAAAAAAGGCCTAGCAAACTCTCAGCTCGTTACTCTACATCACTAAATTTATAGGAGTGGGGAGCAAAATATAAGCCAACAACTCATCCCTGCATAAATGAATAAATATTTTCAACACCTAAAAATGTATTTCGCTTCTAAAATCTCGACACAACGTAACTTTCGGACGATAATGAATTAAATAAACTATTCTCCTATCAAAAACAATAATTAGAACACCATCGCTCAAGGCTCATTTCAAAATTTTCCGGCCAATAAGTTCTAAAATGTACACACAAGACACAACATGAAACTGAATATTCAAATCTACGAAAGAACTAGCCGTAAATAATGAGTTAGAAAACATCACAGAGCGCCAAAATTAAAGCACTCTCAATACATTAAGGCATCTTCAAACATCAGTATCAGTGCTCTGCGCACCAGTAAGTTAGGAAATACAAAAGTATAATGAACATTTTAAATTCTAGAAGGAAAAAATAAACATAATAGACTATAAAGACAAACCATAGAAAGATCAGTTAAAGTTAAAATTACTCTTTGTATGCCAATTCTTTTAACTCCCTGCAATTCTGAAGCCTATGACCTATTTTATACCAACTATGGGAATGATGCTCTAAATTAATTGTTCATAACCGTATCATATTCTTCACAAACAATCGTACGATCATCAATAAGCAGAAGTAAATCCAGAGGGACGTTCAGAAGAGAAGAGCATTGATCAATAACAAAACATTACTGTACTACAGGTAACTTTTCAAAGAGAACATAAATTCAGTACAGACTGCTGGGAAGTCTATTCTAGCATAAACTTCAGAATGTCAAAACTGGGAAGGTGAGCATAACCCAAGCTACAAGAGTATTTTCAAAGCCAGTGTAAAGCTTTTCACAGAATTAATTTTGAAACCAAAACAATGAATTTATCATAGGATTGTAAAGGTTTCCACGAGTAAGTTACAAGTAAATTTTCTGCCGAGTTTCAATTACGAGAAAAAAAGGATTACAAATTAGTATGGCACTTAAATACCGAGGAATGCTAATTTATAACGCCTCAATCTAACACTGCACTCGGCCGAATCAACAAATTAACCTTGCACTACCGTCCGTTATTGTGTTATGCAATGGCCAACACAGTACCACACAATAGTTCACAGCCTTAAATAATGAACAGACCAATAAAAAAAGTTTATCACTAGTTCGATACCATAGACCACCTCACAACCCTATCTCTATCATTTTTTGCTTTTAGTTTGGCTAACAGCTGAGTACAGTGAGTAACACAAAGACTAAAATTAAGCTTTCTTATATTTTATCGGAATGTATGAAGTGCTGCTGTATAGCAGCAGCAACATGAAGTTATAGGTTTTAAAGAAGGAAACAGCAATTCACCCCAACTTGTTCCAAATGAAATACAGGGATTCAAGGCATAAAATGATTTTGCACACACAAGTGTATTCAAGCATCAGCTCAGGATATCTGCTCAATGTGTCCGTAATACACCTGCCAGCTGAGTACACCTCTGCAATTATACTCAAGAAACCATTTAAGATTAACTGAATAATTTGATCTGACACAATTTATCATATTTCACTCTAGAGCATCATGTTGACAAGGGGTCAGGAGAAATGTGCAGTGGAATCCCTTGTGCACCATTTTATCAAGTTTACCTGTTAAACATGTACTCTGCAGAGGTCTATTGTAACCTCTGACTGACTGTATTGTTCTAAATCTGAAGAAAACTAGATTAAGTACATTATTATTATTTAAGAACAGCAGGTGAGAGATTTAGGCCAGTTATCATGAAATAATTCACTAACACTTTTGCAAAAGCCTGGTGAGTGACTAATTCTGTTGAAAAGATAGAGGAAAACCCTCTCACAACAAGGAATAGCATTTATGAAAGATTTATTGCAATATTTCAGTCTCTTGCACTGATCATCAGATTGAAGATACTTTTTAAAAGACCCAAACAGAAGGAAATTGAAATATTTTACACTAAGAATGGAACAACATATAGTATAGTCAGACAAAGATGTTTTTTCTTCAGTTGTTGCTGATACACGTCTGTATTCATGGCAATGTAACCGGAGATATAAGTGGCAGCATCTTCCATGTTCACTGAAGCCAAAATTCCTCCAATATCGGTGGGTTCGTTGAGTACCACGACAGCCTTTTGCGCCCCTTCATCCATTTCAATGATGGGTGGAATTATTTCACTTTCTTCATGTACCTGGAAGGCACAAATAAATATTAACGAACTTGTCACACCAACAGTTCCTGAATTAGATTTTGGCTCAATAAGCATGCATTTCAGTTGCATTAGTGAGGGTACAGATTGAAATATGTTGTGGAAATTTCTTCCACACAATCGTTCGATAAGGAAACAATTCAACGGTAAGCTTATTATTTAATCGAAGGAAACTTTTCAACAAGATAGTTGTCAGCACAACTGAGCTTCCAACCAAACAAGCAACTCGTTAAACTCTCAATATTTTAAGGTATTTAATTTATTAAACTTTCATTAAACTTCAGTAGAAGTGAACTAAAAACGTTAAAATGGGAAACACGGGCGTACGGCTCGACAAGGTCCGAAAGACCCGGACAGAACAGCGAGCGGGCTCCGCTGATAAAGCAGTGCCTCCAGTCCCTCAGAGTCGCAAGAAGCCCGAAAAGTAAGTTTGAGTTAGAGAACAGGTAAGGCTGCTTAAACAGGCGAGTCGCCCCAAGGTGGGCCGAGCTTGCCCTGGACTTTGGCTGGCGCTGGCCAACACCACCTCTCGAGCTGTGGGCAGAGCGGCGTTAATCGAGGTGGCAAGGCAACAAGACCGACGAGGAAAAACAAAGAAATCAAACTTGACGGTTCATTTAGGAAAAACTCAATATGATCATAAACAGCCACTAATGGCGCTATCGTCACTAAAATTACAGATTTTGGATTCAAGTCGTATTACATGAATGAGCAGCAACCAGCATTGCAATCTCTGCGGCTAACCTGGTTTTCCAGACAAAATTGAAAACACTAACCGCAGCAGGTTGCGTACCTAACTGCTCGGAGCTAATTTTCAAGCAAGAGTCGATCGTAGAAGACAGAAGACAGGAGACAGGAAGGCCGGCTCGTGACCTCAGCCGCGGCTCCACGATACTAACAAACAAAAAAAATGTACAACCATTAGACTGAGTCAAAGTTTAAGAACCTACTAACAACCAACATAATATCACCAATATGAACCATTTACCAATTATCCCACCTTACCCTAAGAATTTACAAACCTGAGTTTACAGTGCACCCAGTGTGAAACACGTTTAGGCTGAAGAAAATAATTTCAGAAATCAAGCGGAAATCAGGAAAAGGCAAATACTCCACGCGGAAAGACAGGAAGGAAAGTCAAAGGTTCAAATGCTCAGAAATGCAAGAAAAAGTAATCGGGAGCAGCCCTCATCCAGGTCAAGTGAAACCCGTCAATAAGTGAGCCATACCCTATCAACAATAACATAAATTTTGCTTCATAACCAAAGCAGGTAATGTAATTCAATTTGCATGGAGTATTTAGAGATTAATCGTAAGCTCCCTAGTAGAGCCAACTAAACACATAAGGAAAAAAACACATTCACTCAAACGTAAACGATAGGAGAAAAGGCAGTTAAGGTAGAATTTAGAGAAACTTTGCCACGTCACTGAAGCACTGCAGGCTCGATATCTCGCTCGAACAGCAGCACAACCCTCCTCGTCCAGAGTCACCATTCAGCCCGCGGAACCGACGCCACGTCTCCCAGCATGTTCAAGAACCGGTATGCCCAAGTAACATATTCATCACTCGGTAAACAGGAGCAATGTTTTAATGGTATAAGCTCGAAATTAATTCTGATTCAATGGAAAACAGCCCCCACCAACTTCACTTACAATCTCCAAAGAAACAATAGAAGATCTTCAAGCGATATTCAAAACTGACAGGTCGGCAAAAAAACTGTTACCACAGAAATACTTTTGGGGGATTTTCCCCCACAATGTTAGAGAAAACAAAAGGCAGAGTTAATATAATAAATTGAGGTGCAGCTGGGAGTATTTAATCAATAGGGTTGGTTATACAGAGAGAAAACACTAAATATGAAGCAGTATTAAGATGAACACATAATGAAATGGAGACAATGACTAACTAGAGTGTAATACAGACTTTAAAAATATCAGTTGCACTGGGAGAAAAGGAAAGGACAACGCCAGAGAAAAATCATTAGTGAAAAAATAAGGGGAAAAAGAGAAAATTACACTACAATGGGGGTAATAGACCGGAAAGTGTGAGATACATAGCTTCAGGTACAACCAAATAAGTTAATTAATACACTCAAGCTAGTTTTCACACTTTTTCTTCAACAGTTAATGTTGTCTATAATATGAATTGATTTTTTCATGATATTTAACAATACAACTAAAATCAACTAATCTAAACTATGAAAAAATAAGTCTTAAACGCTCAAGCATCAATTTTACTTGACATAAAAAGGCATCCGTAAAAGAGAGGACCAAAATCGATTTTCCAATTTTTGCTGCCTAAACATAGTTAATTAGATCAAAATAAACAATTTTTCTTCTAAGCCCTTTCTGTTGCAAATGAGTATTTAATGAGTTATAGCGGTATGTTAATTTTCGTCTTTGATGGCTGGAATGCGCTCTATCATTCGAGCGCATCAAAAGGGAGTCCATTGTAGTCTTTCTGTCCGAACCATTTCCTTCCCCTTCAAGCACTAGAGTTGCGGTCAGTAATTTCCGGCTATAACTTGTTAAATACTCATTTGCGACGTAAAGTGCGTATAAGAAAAATTGTTTATTTAGATCTAGTTAACTACGTTTAGGCACCGAAAAGTGGAAAATCGACTATGGTCCTTTCCTTAACATTTACCCATAAAAAATTAAATAAAGATATGTTCTCAATTTCATTTTTGCAGAGATGTTTTTTTTCCTGCTAAGAAACAGAGAAAAGGAGACTAAGATAAAAACAGAACCATAAACACAAACAGAAAAATCTGCATTTTTTAATTAAATATGGCTTTGTAGCTTCAGATGAGATTTTTGAAGCACTAATAATAAAATTATGAGCAACAGCAAGAATTTGCACCTTATATATAGGAATTATTTAGCAGCAAATGGAACACCATGAATGGTATGCCTAGAAGAAGTCAGGTACCTTTAAAAATGCATTTCCAAGTATGCTTAGAACAGAGTCAGTTTCAAGAAGGTAATTGCCATAAAAGTAGCACTTACAATGGAAAATCATAGACAAGATTTTGCATTTTGCTTGCAACACTTGACATTTAGCTATAAGGTAGAAAGTTATTACAAGTTAATCTGAAAATTTCAGATAAGATTGGCTACACAAGAAAAATACGAGCTATTCTGAAGTTGCATCTAACATACTGTAAACAAGTTTTACCATGTGGCATTCCAAACTAGCTTTCATGTCTGAGCACTGTAGGTTCTAAACTTACTTCTTGCTAATGTCAATATAATGCATAGATCAAAATTGTTAAAATGCCATTGAAATTTTTTACTATAAATCTGGTAAAATTTGACATCACATCCTACTTCCAGATTAATTCACACAGAAATTCAAATACCATGAATGCTGATAGCACCCTACCACAAGATTTAGGATTTTAGGTTACCTTTCTGGAATGAAAAACTCATGAACAGTATGTCATTAATCAGAATTTAATTGTAGTACATCCTATTCCTATTATCTCATTTCCTTTAAATTATAAATTTCAAGCAATTCAACAGCAATTTTCAATGTATTTAGCATATCAAATTTGAACTGTACTACTCTATCTAGTGGCAAAGATTTGGTTAAGAGATGCCACTTCATCAAATGCAAAAATCAGTTATCAGCCATTATTTCTAAATTATTTTGCGAATAATGTTCAAAATTCTATTTCTTACTTTCTAGTTCCAAACTTCTGTGATCATAAAATAACAGCACAACACCTCTTTCCAATGAAATGTGCGTCTTAAATGCAGAGAGGATTCTTCGGTAGTCGGTCTTTTTAAAAATGGCTGCCAACAAACATAACTTACATAAGTTTGACTTAAGATTATTCAACTAAACCTTTCCACTGGACAAAATCCATTCTTCAAAATTAAAACCAGACCTTTGAAATATCTTGGGTAGATTTTTAGAATTATTCCGACACCAAATAAAGGAACACTTTCTTAATATAACTTGAGGCGCCGACATTGCGATCTTTCTTCTTTGTCGAGGATCCGGCAGGATCTTGAAAGTCGTTGGACTTCTTCAGCAGAAGTCCGTGTAACCTGACAGCTTGTACTTTGGCAGCGTAAGCAGGGTTAATCAAATCTCCCAATACTGCAGCACTTTTCTCTTGGATCCTGAATATTGTTGGACTTCTCGAGCTGCTGCCTGCAGAAGCTGACAGCTTATTGTTTCAAGTTGATTTCATTAGGCACAGATGTAACACAGTCAAATTCAGAACATTTATAGTAGCTTACATCTATTAGTGGCACCAAGGAAGTTCACCAAGGAGCGAAGAATTGCAAATTGTACATGGGATTGAAATTCACCAAATCCTAAGACATTTCTCAGATTCAATTCAAGATTAAATTTTACAAAAGAAAGACATAAATGCAGTCTTGCAGCCTCATATTGTGGACAGCTGAGCAGCAAGAAGTGCTCGATGGTCTCTGGGACACCACACTCAGGGCAGAGAGGCTCTGACACAGGTTAAATCTACTCAGATGAGAAAGAACACCAACATGGCCAATTCTAAATCGGCTAATTATCCATTGAAATTTTCTTGACATGGCACCACCCAATCTAAACTTTGGTCTGTCACACAATTCATACATAAATCTTCCCTTCCCGGATCCCCTCACTTGATTTCCCCAACACCTGCTCCAGTAGTCCAACATTTTGTTTTTCAGTTGGTTAACCTGCTCCTCATAACTAAGATGAGTGAGTACTGATTTAGAATTTTGGTGACCCATTTTTGCGCACTGGTCTACTATCTCGTTTCCCATTATGCCTGAATGAGCAGGGATCCATTGTAACTGGATCCTGTTATTCAACTGTACAACAATTTTTTGAATTCTTCTACTACAAATTTCATAGGTGGGGTTATTCAAGCTTAATATAATATCCAGAGAACATTTAGAATCAACAAAAATGACCACATTATGATTTGACAAGTTATCAGTAGTAAAATTTATAGTCTGTAAAATTGCAAATAGCTCTGCTCCCACAATTGAGTGACCTGGATTTTAGAGCCAAGAAGTACAAATTTTTAGATGAGGAACATAAATAGCAGCAGATGCTGATCCTGTTTGTAGCTTGGATCCATCTGTGAAAATTCTATAAGAATTACAAAATTTGGATGTTACATACTCTTCAAACTTTTGATTAACTTCAGCTGCAGAGAGAGATTTCACATCAGGAAATTCAGCAGACACATTAGATGAGATATCAATGCATGGAGAAGTGAAATGTTCAATTTGGGATCCTGGAGGAGAAAAGTTAAACTGAATCTTGTTCATTATTTCCATACGTTTTAGTGCAAGCTCACTTTTTGGTGGAGATCCAAATAGTTCAATTTTAGCTGGATACTCATTGGGCTCAGCATCCAAGAAACTGCACCTCTGACACCACTTCAGAAACAGGAAGTCAAGGGACAATCTCAGGGGCATAACAAATGCTTCAGCTTCCATTGAGGAAACTGGAGATGTTTTCCGTGCACCCAAGATAGATCGCAGAGCTGAGTTTTGAATCACATTAAATAATTTTAAACTACTTTCTGGTAGCTTTGTAAGGATTATATGACCATAGGTAAGTTTACTTCTAATGAATGATATGTATACCTGACGCAACAATTTTTGTGAAGATCCCCACGAAACGCCAGACAATGCTCTGAGCACCTGTAGCCGTCTTTGACACTCTATTTTAACACTTTGTACATGTGGTAAGAAGGTAATTTTGGGGGAATCCAAGGTCATTCCAAGTACACGCTGTTGATCAGTTGTATTTATTGCTTTAGAGTTTAATCTTAGGTTAATTAATGGGACATACTTTTTGCGTGTAAAGATTTGATACTTTGTTTTATCAGTATTTATGGCTAGTTTCCACTTTTTCAACCATTGCGCAAGGCAATTCAGGTAGCTCTGCATTGTCCGCTGAATCTGGAATGGGGATCCCCCACTTGCAACTATAGTCACATCGTCTGCATATGAGATGCATTGGATGCTCTCCATCTGAGGCAAATCATGAAGCATTACATTAAACAGCAGGGGGCTCAGTACAGCACCTTGAGGCAAACCACAAGCGAGAATCTTGTCAGATGAGACAGCATCTGCCACCCTTACCTTAACACGTCTATTGCTCAAATATGATTGTAGCCATAAGACCGTACGCATGTCACAGCCAATGTTTATTAGTTTATGCAAAAGTCCAGCATGCCATACAATATCATATGCATTTTCCAAATCAACATAGACAATCACACAATACATATTTTTAAGGAAGGCTTGTGAAATACAGTTTTTAATTAGAGCAAGAGCATCATATGTAGATTTCTTCCTACGGAACCCTGTTTGATGACCAGAGAAAACTTTATTTTTTCCAAAAAATTACCAAGCCTGCGTTTAATAATTTGCTCCATGACTTTTGAAAAACACGAGAGTAAAGTGATGGGTCGATACCCACTGGGAACAGAATGGTCTCTTTTAGGCTTCTTTATTGGACATATAATCCCCAACTTCCATGCTTCTGGGAAATAACCACTAGAGTAACTTTTATTAAATAAATAAATTACATGTTTCAAAAATGACTGCGGTGCTTTGGTAAAAAAAGCATAAAGAATTTCATCAAAACCAGGGCTAGTATTTTTTGCGTGTTTCAAACTTTTCTGGAATTCGTGCAATTCAATTTGAGAGTTAAGATGTTTCTCTTCTACTTGTACTGCTGCTAAATTTGAAATGGTATTTTCAATTGTTTCAGAAAATTCATCACCTAATTTTATCTTGTGTCTACAAAAATGAGCCAGTAATAATTGAGCTTTGTCTGCTGTGCTGTCTGCTATGTCACCAACAGTTGGGCGTGGGTTTACATAACTGCCCCTCATTGACCGTATTAGTTTCCAAACATTACCAACACTGGTATTTGAGTCCAAAGTGCTTACATAACTAGTCCAAGTTTTGATTTTCTTTTGCTTAATGATTTCTTTGGCTTTAGTTTCACATGCCTTGTATAGATGTAAGTTTTCTTCAGTGGGATATTTTGACAACTTGTTGCGTGCTTTCCTTCGCTTTGCGACAGCCAACGCGCACTCTCTATCCCACCATGGTTTCTTCCTCCTAGCACCCCGTGATGAGGATTTGGGGATGTGCTTGTTAGCTGCATCCTGTAGCAATTTTGTTAAAATGGCATTAGCTCATCAACTGAAAAATGAGATAGCTGACTTGTATGAATTTGTGACAGTTCTTCTTTAATCCAACCCAAATTTGCATTTTTTATAATCCATCTACTTAGATGGTTCTCAGATTTTTGTATTACAGTACCAAAGGTGCATTCAATGGGATAATGGTCACTCCCAAGGTTTGCACCTGTCTGAAGAGACCCACAAGCAAGGAGAGTCGGAGGAACAATGCATAAGTCTAATGTGGAGCTTGTACCTACACGTGTGTCTATATAAGTAGGTAAGTTGGGAGGGTTGAGTACTCTACGAGAGTTTTCATCAAGCAGTCTACATAGATTCTTTCCCGAAGCATTCTGTCGGCTTTTACAGTCCCACAAAGGCGCATGAGCATTCAGATATCCAATGAATATAAACAGTTCACTCATCTGAGCATAATAATGATAAAATTCTTCATAAGTAATACATGCATTAGGTTTATAAATATTACCATATTACCATTCTAATTTACCATTTAAGTAACTATCTATATTATTCACACAAAAATCAATATCATTTCTAATAACAAAGCATAATCCACCTTTGGCCCCATTATGTCTATGGGACCACACACACTCATAGCCTATAAATTTAGGCTCCTTAGTTTTGATAAATGTCTCACATAAACATAGTACGTCAGGTTTCTTAGTGTACAGATAGAGTTTCACTTCTGACAATTTAGAAGATAAACCATTGCAATTCAGTTGATAAACAAGGAGATTTTTTTCCAATGCACCACTTCTTTTGATTCTCTGATCACAGATTTTAAAGTTTTGCATTATTTCTTTCTTGGGTTTGTTCCCAATCTTTTGTTTCCTTTGGATTGAGAAAATGGAATTTTAGAGGTTTTAGAATTTTTTTCTAATTTTGCATTCTTTTCCAAAACAGTCTTACCTTTATTTTGAGAGTTTACATTGCTATGGGATTCACCGAGTAGCTGTGCACCAATTTTTTGGCCAAGATGGTTTCTAATCATTCCCAGAAGCAGAAGGTCTCTCTCTCGCTTGTTTTCATGGTTCAAGTTGGATGAAAATGCTTCTATCATGAATTTACCCAAGCGTAAGAAGAAATCCTCAACATAGTTTGCACCTGGGACTCAATTTTCTTCAGCACTACTTGTATTGGATCTTCGTTAATGACCGTTGTTTCTTGCAAAGGCTGACAATCATTAAAATAAGAGGCTAGTGCATTCTGCTTAGGATAGTTGGGTTTGTCCTGAGGAATCCTTCTTGGTATGTAGTACGACTATAGACCGACCGGGGTTGAAAATTTGGCCGGGGCCGGGGCCGGGGTCAACAAATTTGTCACGGCCGGGGCCGGGGTTCAGACCATCTCAGGACGTGTCACGATGACGTAATACACAACGCCGGTAAGTGGCTCAATGCATGTTGAATTACGGTTGCGGTTGGGTGTGCATTTATGTCAAGTCAATAAAGTCTTGTTGACTTTCAATTGCAGTGCTTGTTGAATTAATTAACACAAAAACAATTATAGTTTTTAAATATACCTGGTGTTCCACAAAAATGTCCCCGACTTTTTTATTGATTCTATCTCCGCTTTTAATTAACATATTTAAATTGTCTTTTTTTCACAATGTGGTAAATCTTGTTTCCTTTTCGAATAATTCAATAGAATTAAAAATGCGATTTTTGGGAATCTAATACGTAAAATGAAAAGAAGAACCAATATAAAAGGGAACATTCTTTTAATGGCAAACGTTTCGTAATCTCTGATTCCATCATCAGCGCTGTAAAACAAGGAATGAAAAACGATACTGAAAAAATTTCGAAAAAGCTATAAGAAATTAATATCACTATACATACATCGAAAAATAGCTATGCCTAACCATTAAAAATAAAAACACAATTTCTCTTAAACATTCGAAGCCATACGTACACATACACCTAAATTCTAGCAATCAAACCAACACACAATAACATCTACACAAAGCAACAGAACTGCATACACACACACAAAACACACTCACACACACGGACACACACATTCCAACACTCATATTTACACAGTTGGGGCAATATTTAATTTCATCGAACTTTGATCATTATTTAGCTGAGGTCTATGGGTAAAAATGCACAATGATTCCAAAATTCTAAGGTCAAATTCCTCTGCAGTTCTACAAGGTAGGGAGAAATGGGAACTTTTGAAAGGGTGGTTTGAACTATGGCAATGATCTCTGGTGGCTGACTGGGAGGGAGGTGAGTATGGACGGCCGATTCAATGGGAGATACCCGAGTGTTGGCTGTGACGAATAAATTGCTGGAGTGTTGTACTTCCAACATAGGACTGCAGGCAGCAATCACATTCATACAAGTGGACACAACCATTTCCCAGGCACTCTTCCAATCGTTCTCTCTTATTGAAAAATGAACTCATTTTAAAACTATTTCTATAAAATGGTAACACGTCAATGAAAGTAAAATGAGAGTGTCTCAGAGATAAAAGATCCTTTCTCATCTCCTTGTAAAGATAGCCCAAGAATGGAGCTCGACGAAAACTTTCTTCTTTGGTGCGGGCAGAATTGTACACGGAGAGGAAAGTTTTTTGTCTAAAAACTGTTTAACCAGATTGTTAATTAAAGATACAGGGTATTTATTTTGTACAAGTAACTTTGTGATATATTTCACTTCGTCATGATATATTATATTTGAATTTGAAATACAGTATGCTCTATGCAATAATATAGTGACACTTGTTTTACTATAATCCTTGTAAATGCAACTGAAGAAATTGGTACATAATCCCGTAAATGTAGGCTTTCCATAAACAGAGGTGGTGAACATTGAATTAGTTTTCTTTACGAGAACGTCTAAAAATGGCAATTTATCATTCTCCTCAGTTTACATTGTGAAATTTATCTTGGCGTGATATCCATTTATGTAGTCAAAGAATTTTAGGGCCTCTTCCTGTGAACGATACATCACAGACGATATTTCACAGTAGGTTTTTCACAAGGTATTTCTTTGTAGGTATTTCGTTCCTTGTTTTACAGCACTTATGATGGAATCAGAGATTCCGAAACGTTTGCCATTAAAAGAATGTTCCATTTTATATTGGTTCTTGTTTTCATTTTACGAATAATATAAGTTTTTGAGAATCGTTTAATAACCACTTTACAGGGATCGATTTACCGAAAGGAGCAGAAAAATTATTTGTTCAATGGAAAATTTTTAAAACAACGCTGGTGTTCTTCATCATTTCTCAATACCTACTGTGAAGGAACGCGTTTTCAAAACATCACCTCTATCGTTAATAATTCTTCGACAACGAGTTGAAGTGTTTCAAGAACTAAAAGAAAACGATGAAATGATCCACAAAACTCTTCGTTTAATAGTGGCTATAATTAAGTAATGCTTGCCTTGAGAGAAATGGTGGGTATGTCGAAGGATACTAAATTACTTTTTTATTCAAACTTTATTTAATGTATGGATTTGTTACTCTTTTAGGTTTTTGTTTGTTCGGTTTTTTGGAAAGTGCAAAATATGGAAGAATATCAATATGGTTTTAAAATGATTTCCTTCAAAAATTAGTTTTTCTATCCGTTTTAGTTAATCGATCACTGTGAAGTTGTTATTAAACGATTTTCAAAAAACATAAATTATTCGAAAAAAATTATGGAGTAAGTAATTATGAAATAAAATTTACTACATTGTGAAAAAATAAAAACTAAAATATGTAAATTTAAAGGGGAAATATAACCAATTAAAACTCAGTGACATTTTGGTGAGACACCCGTTATAATGACTAAAAGTAGTGCGTCAGCAGTATGGGATTACTGTTACAAATCGGTGAAGAGTGTAGAAAATTTAAGTGTGCACCATTTGTGAAGCAAATATACGACGAGGAGCGGCTGGTGCATCTTAGAAAACTTTCTCAACTAAATATTTATGGGGCCATCTAAAATCGACACAAAATGATCAATTCCTGGAAGCTGAAGAAAACCAAACAACGAAAAAGAATTGAAAAATAGAAAAAAAACGAACAAGAAGAAAAACTAAATGTCTATGTATTGAAAACAAAGACAGTTTAGGCTGCAGCAGTGACAAAACTGCTGATTGTAGCAAGTCGTCTTCGTCTACCGGCAAACAGTTGACTTAACCCTTTCGGTACTAACGGCTACTCCAGTGCCAAGTTTGCTAGTGCTTCCAATTTAGGGCATATAACCTAGTTTTAATGTAATTTAACTAGTGAGGGAATATTTTAGAGTAAATAAAAAACTTAGGGAAATTGAAAACAATCATTAAACTAGTTTTTCAACAATTCCAGAAACCTGCACGTGTAAATTACCATAGGTTACCATAGGACCCTGTAATTACCAAAGGACCCTGTTGCATAAGCTCGCGTATGTTCATGCTACAGGGTCCGTGCAACACATTCAATACCCTTTCCATTGCACTTGAACAAGTTTACTGAACTTTGTTTATATTTTATAAATTCGGGCAAGAACTCGTAGATAATTTCTTCGTAAATACAAAAACCTAATTATCAACATCAAAAATTTCTGTCGCCAAGCAAAGAGCTTCAAAGATTGAAAATTTTTAAAAATTAAAATAATGAAGTAGGCACTTACTTAAGCTGAAAGCATCCACATTAGGACAATTTCACTGACAATTCAGGGTAACGACAACTTTTTCCCCTGCAAGTTTTTACCCAAACCATTAGAATTATCGTACCGAAAGGGTTAAAAGAAACATTTACTCAATCTAAATGCTGGGAGTCAAATAATACTGACCACATACATAGAGAGAAATTGTTAATTTACTGGCTTTGTGACGCGCTCAATCCTTACGACCCTTTGGAAAAGGAAACTTTTTCAATTTTTGTAAGGTTTTTGAATAAGAAGTTTCAAGTTCCATCAGAGAAGGTAATCACAACAAAACTAATTCCGGACCTCAGTATCCAAATTCAGTTTGCTATTTCAGAGGAAATACAAAAGTAAATTAACGGAAATAGCGTCTTCTCAATAACTGCTGATATTGGGACCTCTACAAGTCGAGATTCTTTCATGTCTATAACTGCTGATATTAGGACCTCTCCAAGTCAAGATTCTTTCATGTCAATAACTACGCACTGGATTATAATTACACTGGATGGTAGCATAGATACTGCTTTTTCTTCTCAGTGACTGCATGTTCTTCAGGATTACAATGAAATCGCAAATCTCTTGAGAAATCATTTTAAATTTTTTTAAAAGACACGTGAATTTTTCACGTGCGGGTAGGCGGGCACACTACGCTTTATTCACTGCAAATTATTAATCCAAATCAAGTTCAAATTAATCCAAGTCAAGTTCAAATTAATCCAAATCAACTTCAATTTAATCCAAGTCAAGTTCGAATTAATCCAAATCAAATTCATATCAATCCAAGTCAAGTTCAAATAAGTCCAAGTGAAGTTCAAATTAATCCAAGTCAAGTTTAAATTAATCCAAATCAAGTTCAAATTAATCCAGTAGCAAGTTGAATTAAGAATCGACATGAATCCCTCGTTAATTTGAGCGTTTTTTGTATTAAAAATGTATCTGTTGGATGTGATGAGCAAGAAAAACGTTTTTCCTTTTAGCAAAGAATACATAAAATTTCTGCAGTATTAAAACAAGCTGTCGTAAAATGTGCTAAGTCCCCAGCATCAGTAGGCGGAGTGTGATTCAGATCTTTGAGCGGAGTAACAGATAGAAGCCAATTATAAAAACTTCGTATTCTACTACACATTAAAGTTGTTTTATAATTCTAAACTAATGGCAGTATGCATCCATTCAGATAATTATGTTCAAAGGTACTTTTATGTTACAGGTACACACATATATATATTGTATCGAGGATTTATTTACTTATTTAAAGATTTACATGCCTGAAATTCCACTTTACCACATTCATGAAATCATTTGTGCATGCAATTACAAAGGATTGCCACTGGACGATGTGTAGATTTAACCTTTAAAAGAAATGAGCAAATGCGATTCACTGAGTACTTATGTACGATACCATTTGATTACGATTTATTGGAGTACATTACTACACAGATACAATCCTGCAATAGGAATAAAAATTGTGCCATCCCTTCAAATGAATAGGCCTAGGCAAATATATCATCTCGATCGATGAAATTAATTGAAACTTATTTTTACAAAAATCGTGCGAACAAGCAAAAACAGACATCTTTGCTATATTTCTTTTAAAGGTTAAATCTACATATCATCCAGTGGTAATCTTTCATAGTTGCATGAATACATGATTTTATATACGTGATAAAACGAAATTTCACGCATATAAATCTCAATATGAGTAATTAAATCCTCGATAATACTATGTGTATGTGCATGTGTAACATAAAAATTGTCTTTGAACATTAATATTTGAATGGATGCACACTGCCATTAATGTAGAATTGAAAAACAACTTTAATGTGTAGTTAATACGAAGTTTTTATAATTGAATTCTATATGTTACTCCGCTCAAAGATCTGAATCACACTCTGCCTTTTGAAGCTAGATACTTACAACGTTTAATTTTAATTTAACTTGCGTTAATTTGAACTTGACTCGGATTAATTTGAATCTGACTTGGATTAAATTGAACTTCTCTTGGATTAAATTGACCTTGACTTGAATTAATTCGAAGTGAAAAAGGTGTATTAAAAACTAAAACCCCGGCCAAAACCCCGGTTTAGGGCACTATTTTGCCGGGGCCGGGGCCGGGGTCTGCAAAAATTGTCGGGGCTTGCTGGGGCCGGGGCCGGGGTCAGCCAAAATGGCCGGGGTTGGCCGGGGCCGGGGCCCCGGTCGGTCTATAAGTACGACCCCTGAGATTGGTGTACATCGGCCGGAACGGTCACTTGTTTTGGTTGTGTGGTTTTCAAAGATGCAGCATGTGTTTTTTCATTAATCCTTGACTCTGGAATTTGCATAATTTCTTGCATAGGGGCAGTTTCATCCTTGTTCAATTGAGTCAGTTGAGAACTTGGCACATAAGTGGTTTTGATTCTTTGTGAGATAGATTCTAGATTATCTGTGGTCTTGTCTATGACTTGCCTCCGAGCTTCTGAGAAGGAGAGGCCATCTTTCACTAGTGCTTGTATTTGTACGGCATTTTGGATATATGGGCATTCTCTAAAGCTGGCCACATGATTCCCCTTGCAGTTGGCACAAAGAGGGGTGGGGGCATTGCATTTATATTTTGAGTGGCCACCACCACAGATAAGGCATCTTTCTACAGATGGACACCCACTAGCAAAGTGTCCATGACGTTGGCATTTATAGCATCGGATGGGTGAAGGAGAATATGGGCTGACCTGGAAGTTCATGTATTCTATTTTTGGTTGCCTTGGGAGATCACTGCCTTGAAATTGCACTTTTACGCTGAGGGAGTCTTCTTTTTTTCCATTTGAGAATTTTAGTAATCGTACCATGTTAACCACTTTGACATTTTCACAATTGGCAATTGAGATAAGATCACTTAAATTAACATCATCTGCTATTGGTCTGATAACCCCAAAAGTAGTAAGTGGCAACTCAGAGCGTGGCTTATAGCAGCTGACTGCAAACTTTCCAATACTGTCAATTTTCAATAGTCTTACCATCTCCTCCTTTTCTGTGGTCTCTTTAAGTTCAACTGCAATCAGATTTCGTTGTTTGTTGACTAACTTCTTTGACATGGTCATAATTAAGTATCTGTTTCAGTCCTTGTGCAACTCCAAATGGGTCATAAGTCATTTTTTTCTTGTTTGCTCCAAGCAATTCATTTCTTGGCTCCTGTAGTTGAGTAATCAGCAGAGTACACATTTTATTTTTGGATGCCAGCATTTTGTTAGTTGGGTACATCTTCTTTAGTTTAGGTGAAGTAGATTTAAGAGTTTTTTTTGATGATTCACAATCAGAGTTGGAGCTTGAGAGGCTCACACTGGTTCGTTCTCTTTTCTTTGATAGGATGTTCTTTTTGAACCAAGTCCCCTGTATTAAAGATTCATTTGTTTCTTCAGTACTCATTATTTTATCTCCGTCAATTCGCTCTTCTTCGCTGGCAGGATTGGCGGCTAGCAACAGCTCTTCTTCGATTTCAGAGCAGAGATCTTCTGATTCTCTGAGATCACTAAAACCATTTGTCAATGGCGGTTCAGCCATTTCAGATTTTAAAGGTAGCCCCAGAAAGGGGCCACCAACAGAGAGTAATATAAACAATCAGCAAGATACAAGTGGAAATTATAACAAATACAAGAGAAAATTACAATATATATATATATATATATATGAATACAGTATACCGTGGACAAGGGAACGGTGAAAAATCCAAACAATTAGTCACAATACCCTTCACACCCCTCCCACCCCAATTGAAATAACGCTACGCGGCCCACCCCAGATGGAGAAGAGAGAGCCGGTTGCGCGTATTATGAATATTAAAAAAATAGTAATTAAGTTTAATCTAGAAATTACTTCTATGTTTTTACAGGAGCTTGGCACAAGCAGTCTTATCTCAATGAACGCAACTGTCTCTCTCTCCACCCGACATTGCGATTCACTCGACTCGTTAACACTTCATTTGAACGGAAATGCAACATTGTCGTACGCGTAACGCTAACAGTGATGCCAGATTTCGGGTTAGCAGTGTTGCCAGATGCAATTTAAGCGCTGCAATTGGTCGGATGCCTTGACGTCACTGCGATTAGACTCGATTTCATAAAAGACTGGTTTGCAGCTACCTTGTTTCGTCTACCATGGTGCCAACCCCGCTATTTGAGACTACTTCTCTTCTCTATACTGTGGTCCAACCGTCCAACCGTCCAAGGAAGGTTAGACCGTAGAGAGCTGACTGAGCTCAGCTCAGATGCGAGCATGGTCTACCATGGATGAGAGACATCAGAGACACTCAGTGTTAGAAGTTACGAACTTTTAGCTAACTGTGTTAGCCAAAGTATACTTTAGGACATAGATGGGATAACGTGCCGTGAAGATTGTTTGACTTCTAAGTTTTGAAATCGGCTGTACAAGGGCGAGGAAAAAAAGCTTGGCTTGTGTATTTCTCTCAATTTTATACATTGCAATCTAACCCCATCTGCTTGGTATACTCAATCGAGAGTGTTTTCAACAATGTATCACAAAGATTATGTTTCTTAGTTCATGATATTTATTTCCATTTCCGAAATCAAATTAATTTACGCCAAGAAGGGAAGGATTTTCATGAAAAGGTTTTTTAGCATTCATCGTTCAAATTAATACGTTTTAAAAAACCACGGATTCGTCGTACTTAATAACTCCATAGAACATCATTCTTTCATTTTCTTATTCCAGTCTTAAATTGTTCTTGCTAGTCTTGTGTGGTAATTTTTACTTTTTTCGCTCGTGAGTACATTATGACAAGACTATTTTAAATAGTTAACTTTTTTACTGTTCCAACTATGTTGAAAATTTTAAGGCTAACACTTTCCAACAAACCTCATGCCTTTTACTCTGGTGAGCTCTTGTGTGAGAGTATTATTAGCCTAAGTAGGAAAAATAATTTTTTGTTACAGTGAATGTTTCATTCTCTCCTAGCTCATCATTTGGCATAGTAGTTGATGCGTTCGAGTGAAAAATTGTCTAAAATCCCGAATGTCGAACTTATAGTTCCTATGTTCGTAAGCTCATATTTCAATATCAGTACGCACTAACGAGAGGGTTTTCAGCAATGCTTCACATGGATTATGTTTTCGTAGTTACTTGTATTTAATAAATTTATATGCATTACCAAAATCCGACTACCAGAACGAAGATCTTGCGTTTTTTCCGTGCTTTTTTCCGAATCATTTTTTTGAAAATTAACATGGGTATCACGCTAACCATGTATGGATAGCAATTAAGGATCTTTATTATAAGGCATTTGAATAAGTTTTTCGCTGTAATTTTAATTCAAGGGCGCACGAACGAAAGGGTTTTTAAACGAGGCGTTCCGATGATTGTATTTTCTTAGTTACTTCAATTTAAATGCACTGTCAAAATCAGATTATGCAACTAAGGGAGCTCATTATTGTTGTGCTTTTCTGCCATTAATTTCTTTGTTTCAACATCGCCAATGTGTCATTATCAACTAAGAATGTTATTGTTAAGATATTTTAAAAACCAATGTTAAACATTTCATGTTTCAACTTTACAGGGTGTTGGTGGAACTCTTGGTAAAAACTTCGGCAACTAGTAGAAAATACGAATTTAAACATTTTTTCATCCGTGAAAAAATATCTAAAAACGCTAAGTTATTTAATTATTGGACTTGGCAGTTTTAAATGCTGCGCTTGAAGAAATCACGGCGATCCTAGTAAACCACATGCACTAATGCTTAACAATAACACACGAGGCTAATGAAAAACGTTAAATAACTTGAGGTACTTTAATAAATATTAGAAAGTAACGAATCAAAGAAGGTGTTCAAAATTTCGACCATTAACATCGATACACGCACGACACCTTCGTCGAAGCGAGTTGCGTACGTTGCCAAACATTCCTGGGTTGTCAGCGATATCTCCAGAACGACTGCAATTCGAGCGACAAAGTCTTCTTCCGACTCCACAGGTATCGCATAAATCAGAGATTTCAAGTGCCCCCATGAGAAAAAATCTCACGGAGTCAAATCAGGTGATCTCGGTGGCCAGGACACAGCACCACCACTACCAATCCATCGATTTGAAAATTGTTGGTCAAGAAACCGTCGCATATTTAGAGCATAATGTGCCGGAGCTCCATCGTGTTGAAACCAAAGTCGTCTTCGAATACCTAATGGCACATTTTCCAATAAACCAGGAAGAACTTCTTCAAGAAAGATTTTGTACACATCTCCAGTAAGTCGCTCTGGCTGAATGTATGGACCAATGAGTTGATTGTGCACGATACCTGCCCAAACATTGACAGTGTAGCGATGTTGGTGATGACGTTCATGGATGACATGAGGGTTGTTCTGCTGCCATGAGTGAAAGTTATGATAATCACTAATTCCATCTCGGCTGCAGGTTGCTCCATCCGTAAACAACACATGCTCTGCAAAATTGACATCTTCTACCCCCGAACTAAAAACCACTGCGCGAATCGCTCACGAGGACCATAACAACGGGAAGGAGACCCTAGACTCTCTGGAAGTGATACGGATGATAATTATTCCGGTTCAATTTGTATTTTCTACTAGTATTTTACTAACTAACTAACTTTGTATTTTCTACTAGTAGCCGAAGTATAACCAGAGTAAAAGGCATGAGGTTTGTTGTACAGTGGCATAAATTTGTACCAAGAGTTCCACCAACACCCTGTATAAGAAATAAAGTGTTTTTCTTTTTCATAGTCAAGATAAATGCTGAAAAAATAAATAAAACAAGTTAGAATACCCGAAAGTGAGGTGATTTCTAATTGTGTGACAATAAACAGAAAAATCAAGTCACACCAACAGGCCAAGAAAAATAAAAATTTCAAGTTCCTCATTTTCTCAATAATCTCTCAACACCCATCCCTATTAAAAATCATGGCAGTTACTTGGTATGTTTATTGGATTTTAGCTTAACATATGCGTAATATGATATGTTTACAGGAAGAAATGTCATCACATTTAAAAGTGACCCATATGTCGCTCATAAAAAATCCATAACTACCTGTATGGCATTTAAGACATGATGGCAAAGGTTTATTTATGGTATTTTTTTCTACATTCGGATTACGGTACTTATTTTCTCAAAGGCCAACTTGCCTTCTTCTGATAATAATATGCTTGAATTCCTAGTATAGTAAAAGATACTATTGATGCATGTATTCGAAGCAGCTATTTCGGTATTTTCAATAAAAAAGAGAGAACCAGGAAAATGGTATAAAACATTTTTCATTAAAATGTATTCTCGAGACTGTGAAAAGACTCGTAAAAATTGGACGTTTCGAATTTGAGAAATTGGAAAAAATTGGACGCTCGAATTTGTACCTATTGCTGATGATGAGCGAAGTCTCGAAAAGTCCAATTTTTACGAGTCTTTTCACAGTCTCGAAAATGCATTTTAATGAAAAATGTCTTATACCATTTTCCTGGTTCTCTCTTTTTTATTGATGCATGTATAGTTGTATAATCAGATCAGACTGTAATGACTTCAATGATACCCAATCCGGCCTCTAAACATATAAAACGGCATCTGTGATTAGTTGAAATGCAACAGATACCAAGACTATGGTCAGCTGTAAATAGTTGCACGTCAGCCAGCAACTCAGTTAATAGTCATAAACTGAGACGCGACAAGCTACGTGAGTCATTCAACTTCGGGGGGCTGGGGGAGGGGTTTGCCGGCCGCCACAGCAGTGCAGCATCGCATGTCAATTCCCAAAACACCGAAGTTTACAATAATACTAAACACACATTTTGAAAATCAGGTCGATTTTTAGATGGTGGTTCATTTTAATGTAACTACTGCCATCATAATTCTTTAAAGTATGGTAATTTTACGATATGTAGGTAGTAACATGAAAGCTTCTAGTAGCTACCTAACATTTTCTTCAGCATCGCGTGTTGTTCATTTCGTTAAAAGTTCAACGGTTTCTTGCTTTATTACTTGAATATGTGAGTTATTCACTATTGATAATGAATAAACTCATTTTAGTTTCTTCGAAGCATGATTTCAAAATTTTTAATCTGGTAAGGAAGTTGGTAACTGTTCTCCAATGTTGCCAGATGTCACAGGAAGCAGTATTCTAATCAAAACAAAAATATGTGGCTTTTATCTGATCTATGTATAAAAAAAGCAAGATAGGTAGGTTTTTGTCATCACATAAGATATTTATGTCAAAACTTGACGCAACTCAACAGAAAATAAAACAATTCACTCCTTTGGTCCGTTTCACACAGGTTTAAACCTCGTTCAAAGTAGCCTCAATCGAGGTGCGGTTTATGCGAGCCGGCCGCCCCGTTGCACGATAGCTAGTTAGTTACCTCAGTCAATCTTCAGTGCTGCTTCTGTTTGGTTATCGTCCTCATTGTGAAACCAATTCCACTTCTCTGAAAATAATATAAAGAATTTACATAGTGCGTTGAAATACAGTTGATATAATTATATCATACTCAGTCGGGAGTACTGCTTTTACCTCTGACGGTAAAAGCAGTCAATTCTGTGGCGTTAAGAGTACCTATTTAGCTTGTTTGCAGTGTGGCGGCAGTCATTTTTTTAAAATCTTTTCTTTGTGCCCCTGCAGTTATTTTCTAAACACGCCGCAGTTTATTTTCTAGAACTAATAATTAACCCATATCATAATTGGAATAGTAAAAAATATGACTACTAAAGCAAAAAAATATTTAGGAGTTTATTTTGACGATAGTCAGTGGGAAATAGTTCCATCAAAATGGACAACCAAAATTGGAAACTTTAATAAGTGCTACTGGCCACCAGACAAAGGATCAAATATTCAAGGCTTGGCCAAGGAAAACACGACACCAAGAAAAAATTGGACTGAATTTATCATCAAGAAGACAGCTGTTTCATCAGGTTTGTAACTCAATGCATATATAATACCTTTCAAAATATAATCACTTGTCTCCCAATTTCTGCGCATTAATTGTACTTTTGTGAGTTTCATGTTTCCATACAGTTACCTACATGAAAGAACAAAAAGGGGATGATATTAATGTATCTTTCAGTTATTATAATCAGAAATACATTTTCTTCTGTCTTCTGTCCCCACTTATACCTAATTATAAATTATTATAAAGAATATAAATAAGAAGTTTTCATTGATAGATGAAATTACAGAAATAATGCCTTCGGGCAAGGAGGGCTGCTGTCCAATTATTTTGTTATTTTTTCTTAAATGTCTTCAAGTAAGGACTTAAGACTGACTGAGACTTTGATTTGAACTCAAACTTGGACTTAATCTAAGAATCAAACTTGGAGTGGGAAGGTTATACTCAAACTTGGAATTCGATTTTGACCTAACTTGGAATTCGATTTTGACCTAAACTTGGAATTGAACTTTAATTTGACTTAGAATCCAATTTGAACTTTACTCTTTACTTAGACTCAAACCATTGGGGCTTGGGCTCATACTTGGATTCAACCTCAAACTGTTCTCTAGTTTGATACACGAGTTAGCGTTTGGTATGGAGCGTCCCACTCCCACATCCCGAGATGTATTTTTTGTGAGGATAATGCTTAGTTTACTGAGCAGATGACTATGACCGGGCTTACAAGAAGATAACACAAGGCAATTTGGCTTCCACTTCTTCTGAAGCTGAGCCATCACCGAGAAGAGTTACGCAAGGCCAGCTAAAATATTGCGGTGTCCGACGAAGTGCTCGTATACAAATGAGCAATCTACCCAGAACAACAGTCAACAGCAAACGGAAACTGAGCTTTACTCCCAATGAAGGTCAGTTGAGATATCTATTGGGTAGTTAATAGTACTGTTGCAATTTTTATTATGAATGAAACAATTTAAAAAAATTAAACAATTTATTTACCACAGGCGATACAGAAGTTGAATGTTTCTTAAGTCTAGTACAATGGTTAAATTTGAGTATAGCTACCTGTGGGCCCGAACAAGTTCAGCGACTTCTAGGGCATCCTATCATCACGTTATTCTAAGGTGTACAATAATGTTTAACCTAGTTTACTTAACCTAGTTTCGCATTAGGCTGATCATTGAGATAATTTACTCGATATTTTATGCTGTATTTTACAATATAGGTCAAATCGGCTATATTTAACAGTATGTTCGATAAAATGATTCAAGAGCAGACTGAAGATCGGTTATGTTACCCAAAGCAAGTTACATTATTACATTATCGTTAGTTACATGTAGGAGGCAAGATTTGACATGGTGATCTTACACGACTAGTATTCTGATAGGAAGTGAGACTCAAGATGTCTTTTGAATATTTAGTACGAATTACATTTACGGATCTCCGCAGGTATAGAGTTCCAAGTTTTGGTTCCAACGAAGAGGATACTGTGTTGCGACCGGGCCTTCGAATAATAAGGAAGCATGAATTTATTTCTATTTCGGGTTAAATGGTCGTGATGACCAGTTTGCGCAGTCAATGATTGTCTTATGCTATTGTCGCCATCAGTTCTTAATGTTTTGTAAATGAAATTACAGATGGAGATTTTGTAGAGATCCGAAAGTTTAAGTATTTGTAAATTTTTGAAAGAATCATTCGTGTGAGCATTATATTCTAAGTTCTTTACCGCTCTGACAAATCTTTTCTGCAGAGTAACAATTTTGTTGGTTATATTTTTACAATTCAATGCCATGCTTCTATTCCGTATTACAAGTATGGAGAAATAAGCGTTCGGTAGAGCATTTGTAAAGCTGTTTCAGGCAGAAAATTCTTAACTTTATTTAGGATTCCGATGGATTTTGATAATTTAGAACTAATATGAGTGATGTGCTCTTTGAAGGTCAGATGTTTATCTATTATGATGCTCAGAAACTTACATGAGTTGGTTTCCTCGATTTCACCTTCGCCAATTTTAAAGCATGGGAGAGATACATCTTTCTTGTAGGAGAATGTAATATAATTTGTTCTATCAATATTAAGGCTTATTTTATTAGCTTTGAGCCACGATGAAACCTTATGAAGTTCATTATTTATACTCTCCACAATCATAGCGGGATTTTGGTTCGGAAGGACCGCAGAAAGCGTACTGTCATCGGCAAAAAGTATGAATTTGAAGAATGATGTAGATTTTACAATATCATTGATAAAAATCAGAAACAGGAGAGGCCCAAGAACAGATCCTTGTGGAACTCCATTGCTAATTGTCTGTGGGTCTGATTTTGCGTCGTCAATGACAACGTATGGCTTCCGGTTTGTTAGGTATGATCTGAACCAATCATGGGCAATCCCTCGAATGCCATAACAGGGTAGTTTCGAGAGTAGTATTTTATGGTCCACACAATCGAATGCTTTTCGAAAGTCAAGAAATACAGAGAAGACAGGCTTTCCTTTATCTATATTAGAATAGAGGAATTGTAAATGATTTAATATAGCCTGTGTTGTTGATTCTTTAGAGCGAAAGCCGTATTGTTTATCGTAAAGAAATGATTTTTGTTCAAAATAAGAGTACACTTTTTTATACACAATCTTTTCGAATACTTTGCTAATAATTGGTAGTGCGGAGATAGGTCGATATTTGTTTACACAGGTTTCTTCACCTCTTTTAGAGATAGGGGTTACTCTAGAAACTTTGAGGGAGTTCGGGAAAGTGCCTAGTGAGAGAGACTGGTTAATAATATTTGATATCAGCGGGGCTACAATGTCAGCAATAACTTTAAGTACTTTAGTCGGAAACGTTTGTAGCCCACTCGATTCATTTTTCATGTTGTTTATGCACGTAAAAACATCGGAGGAGTTTGTAGGCGTAAAGAAAAAGAAGTTGGGTTCTTGACTATGATCCATAAATTCCAGGTGATCAGTAGGTTCACTTGGAATACCATCAACTATAGTTTTCCCTACGTTTACGAAGAAGTTGTTAAAGAGATTAGCAATTTCTTTCTTCTCATGGTATTTCACATTATCTTGAATGACATATTCAATTTTCTTTTTATCGGCATTATTCGGTTTACAGCAAGAGTTAAGAAAATGCCAAGTCTTTTTACCGTCAGTTTTGAATTGAGTAAACTTGAGCGTAAAGTAGTTCTTTTTAGATGTTCTTATCTGGTTTGTTACATAGTTTCTGAATCGGTTATATGTTTCTCTAGATATTCGCCCTTCGCAAAGGAGGGCTAGGTACGCTTGACTTTTCTTTATATTTATTACGATGTCTCTAGTAATCCAGGGCTTTTGTTTATTTTTCGAGGTAACTGTACGAGTTACAATTGGGCAACACTGATTGTATGCGGTCATTATAGTTTCAGTCAACTTCACTACTGCTTCATCAATGCTCGTAGCATTATTATTTTGTTGAGAGATGTGCAATGTATGCATTGATTCTTCTAGAACGGTGCGCATTTCTTCAAGATTTGATTCGTTTATTTTACGATATGAGTAAGTTTCAGCCCGTGCCTTGGTGCAAGCAATATAGACATTTTTCTTAAAAAGAAAAACTGGGAAGTGATCTGATGTCAGAAGTAATTATTCCAGCAAGAAAATCACTTGCGTCTGTCATAAAAATATTGTCAAGCAGCGTAGCACATTCTGAGGTTATTCGTGTAGGCTTTGTAATGATCTGAAGGAAGGATTGAGACTGAAAGGTTGTTAGGAAATTAGAGATTGGTTCATAGCTTTCATGTTTCAGTAGATCATAATTGAAGTCACCGCATATTATTATGTCATTGTATAAGGGCCAGTTGAACTGAGAAATGATACGATTCAGCTCATTCAGGTAGGATATAGGACAGGCTGTAGGAGGCCTATACACCGTTCCAAGCACAATGCGTTTACCATCTCTAGACAGTTCCACGAAGAGTGATTCTATATGATCCTGATTCATTGTTGCACTTGCTATGGTTCTCGTGTCTATGTGGTTAGATATATATGTGCTGATGCCTCCGCCCCGCTGGTTTTTTCTTAGCGAATGGTAACTATGATAATTTTGAAATCGAATCATGTTGTTAGTCGAGTCATCTAGCCAGCTTTCGGTGAAGCTAATCACGTCTAGGTTATATTTAAGTTCAGTAATAGTACATTGTATCTCTCCCAATTTTGGATAGAGTGACCTACAGTTCCAACACAGGAGTGAGAAATCTCGGTCAGTTATTCGTATAGTTTCGTTGAATTTTGATATATTAGTATACCTACACTCTTGAGAGTCGTTTAGGTTTGGATATATTCTGTTCAAATGATTAAGATCTGGGTTGATTTCCTCGAATATCTCAGGGTGATCAGTCATTTAAAATTAGTAAACAGTAAGAAGTAGGTACTATAGAGCGCAAAAACGAAATACAGAGTCAAGCTTTAAGGGTTATTCCTGTCTAAAAAACTAGCTCATGAAGTACGAGAGAATAGAGGATAAAAAAAATCTAGTACGATTACGTGAGTACACATAAACTCAGTCTATGAGCGAATAATATTGGAGTTCAATATCACAACATTGGTGTAAACAGATTGCCGCATGAAGGCGTTTTTACAAGTTCACATACAACAGGTAATAAGTTTTAAAGATTATAACGACAATGATATAATCAGCTAATATGGTTTACGCGTAATAATAACTTTAGTGGTAAAAAAAGAAAAAATTCACAGTAACATTGGGAGGTGAAAAATTGCTGATTGCGTTGTTTCAAAAGTTCACGCACAGCTGTCATAAATGTTTACAAACACATCTGTTATACATTTGTATAGATTCAGGTTAGACTAACATCAAGTTGAGGTTAAACTGCCATGATACCTAATTGAGGTTAAATTAACACGAAACTGACATATCTAATTTAGGGGATCACCTAGTCTGGCCACCCATGACCTGCTTCGATGTCATATTAAGTTGTTGCATCAGGTATTGCTCGAGGTCATCTGGCGTGTTGATCTCGCGGCGTCTTGAATCTTGGTTTCCGGGGTTAAATATGAAAATGTTTCCATCCTGTGTTCGTGGGATTCCAATTTTATCCGGGAATTTCCTTTTGGCCATCCTAAGAATGTACATGACGTTAGCTCGTGAAGGTATGAGGTATTCATTTATGAAGAAGAACTGTGGTTTCTTTTCTCGGCAGGCGTTGAGAATTTCACGTTTTTTGTTATAATGTTTTAGTTCAAATGCAATGTTTCTTTGATCTACGTTCCCAGTTACAGTTTTTTTCCCCATTCTTGTAGCTGACGTGATGTCAGTGTCGGAGAGGTCAATGTTGATCTTGTCCTTCAGGAGCTGGCAGACTGTATCCTTACAGATTTCGCCTGCGTAAGATTGCGGTATTTCCCTTCCAGAAATGACGAGAGTACATTTTTTGTCTTCAATGTCTCGGCGCTGATCATTTTTTCCAACTGGTCGAGGCGGGAGGTTAAGCTATCTATTTTCTCATTCTGTTCTTCGAGAATTTTTTTGTGTTCCGCTTCTTTTGTTTCAAATAGCGTTTTAGGGTGGCTTATTTCATTTTGCATTTGAACAATATCACTATTAAATTTTGTCATCACTGAATCGAAGTATTTTATAAGGACAGAAACCACTTCTTTACCGTCTTCGTTAGGCTAGACACATCAGGGTAATGACCAAACTTCGGTTGAAACTCGATGCTGTTGTTGCTGCTGTTGGTGGTACTGCGTCGTTTGTTAGCCAGATTGAAGATTGAGGGAGTTCGGTCGTTGTGTAAATGAGGGTTGAATACTCTCACACTTTTGAGGGAATATTATGCTCTTAGTTTGATTATTTTTATATATGGGGTATTTAAATCACAATTGAATACTCATGACGAGAGTGGGTACTCATTTAGGTTAGAGGTACATTCTTTCTAACAATAGGCACTTTGTTTCGGAGCGAGCGCCACACCCGTCCTCACACCACGGAGTCACTGAAGAACATCTCTATTTCTAATTTGCATCAGTATTCGGTGATGTCCTTGAACTAAAAATAGAAGTCTTGCACGCAGCAATGTCAGGTTACAATTTATAACCATATATATCACCTGTGGCTTTTAATATGTAGAGTCAAGTGTGGTGAGTCGTCAGTCAATCACCCAGGGTGAATTGCTGCACCAAAAATCTCTTCCAAATACAACTAAATTATCAACGTTATTCACCCCACATTTTCTGTTTGGCAATTCAGCCCAGCCTCTCATGTGTTTTTTAAGCTAGTGCTGTTTTTACTAATTTTGCGCAGAAGCACAGTTCATGAGTTCTATCTTATCTGCATCTTTTATTTGAAATCTTTATTCACACTAGGTATAGCCATGAGTTGACAGTCAATGTTTCTCTTTTAGGGATTGCATGCCAAGATCATGTTTTACTGGTTTATGGTGTGATTTTGATGACCAATACCAGATTTGAAGCAAATGGAAAATAGTTCTCTAGTTGCAATTTAGTTGCAGGTTGTATTTTATAAATTTTGAATAGTTTAAGACCTTTTGCTCATCCTCTTCATTCCCATGAAGCAGCAACTCCCGATGGGTCCTCTTCTGATTGCAGCAATGACGACCCAGATCCCGCTCTGGCAGTTCCTTTGCAGCTTCATAAGACCTCCGTATTCACACCTCAATTGAAGTAAGTCACTTTACAATTTTCATTTTTGGTAATTGGAGGTAATATGCGATGTGAATCGTAAATAACATTTGAACATTAATAATAAGACTTGTTGAAGTTTGACTGAAGAAGCAATTTTGACTGATATGATGGGAATAATTACGTTCTCAGAAATCGATCTTCAGAGGAATCCACCGTGAAAAACGGCGAATGGACCAGAATTGAGCAAAAGGTCTCTTCCCTAGACACCAGAGTCACTCAAATAGAAATGGTTGTGAAGGAAAACAACCTTCTATTAACAGAAATTTCAAATATGCTAAGTAAGCCATCGTGTACTGACATCCTCTGTCCACCTCCCGCGAATAACTCTACAGAGTTACTTCAATTAGCAACAAATCCTGAAATGGTAAGCTTGTGTGTAAAAATATTTATGAAATTTCTGACGACTCAACATTATATTTTGTATTAATTTTTTTCTTAAAGCATCTTCAATGCTGTATGCAATAATAGGTACTTTATTGTGAAATGTATGTAGCTAAATGAATACTCAAGTTTCAATTGTGCAAGTGTCTGACGGGAGGTTGTCTCTGGGTCGTATTTTCATTTAGATGAAGCTTCTTCAGCATGCACTTGAAGGAGCGCTAACTAGGACGGTGACTAAGATGTTGAAGCTGTGCATGACCAGGAGTTTAGCACTACAGTTTTCACTTACTGGTCTTGGAAGGTCGAGGAAGAGAGACAAGCTGGCCTTCAGAAACATGATGGCATACCAGCTTATCGAACGTAAGTATCGTTGTATAGAGAAAGTAATGCATGCAGCAATTATTCCATTCTTCCTTCAGCTGAAATTCAACGTTTTCTTCACGTTGTAATCTCTATGTAACACAAAAGAATTATTATTGTTCAAATGCAAATGAGCGGCGCACGTTGAATGCCTGATAAATTGCTATCAAAATTCAAAAATAATTTCTGGTTTAATGAGCTAAATATTTGTTTGAGTACATCCATACCCTATTGAGGATTGTATTTTATTTGTAATAATATATATGTATATTACAGATGCTATTTTGAGCCGTCAGCAATTCCGAGAGGTGTCATTGTCGGATATCAACAAGGCGATCACTCTGGCCCTAAAGAACGCAGTTGACTGGGACGGGCATCGTGGGCCCCGGGTGAAGGACTACGTAACGGGGGCGGTCGCCACTCATATAGCCTCGGGTGCGAATGCCACTGCAGGCCTAGCAGCGACTGATGCAGCGGGAAAGGACACCACGGCCCAACTTACAACTCTTGCTACAGCAGAGGCGGGCCCCAGTACTCAACTTGGTCTAATGAACGGTATTTTAAGTGAAAGTATGAAGATATTAGCCTGTGAGTGAGTCACTTTCATGTAGTTTTTTTTATTGCAGTGTTTTCCATCTGCGTGACTCTCAGCTTATTTTACTTGCGTCATTTCTAAGGGATGTAATTTCATAGGTCCACTTTTTTTTGTTCTGTTCTCTTACTTGAAAGGATTAATCAGTTTCAACGATCAGATATCGCATTAGTTACTGGAATGCCTTACTCTAGTAGTACTTATAGGGCGATTCTTAGAGAATCTTATTTTCAGAATAAAAAGAAGAACCAACGTTATAGAGAACATTTATTCCGAAACGTTTGCTACAAATAAATGTTCTCTATAACGTTGGTTCTTCTTTTTATTTTGCCTTACTCTATTATTGCGTATATATTATAAAAGCTATTGAATTGAAAAAAACATTTCATGAAAAAGTAATGTTGAGCTAATTATTTAAACATATCTTTTAATGCTGTACAGTCATTGGCGAACCCTTAAGCATGAAATAAGCATCCATTATCCATGTTTGTTCTATGCTGTATCACACCATATTGGAGAAGAAACTGACTAAATGTATACATGTATTTCAGTATGTAAGATACTTATGGAGCTGATATTGTGTTTAACATTTCAGCACTTGAACTTACTGTGCTTTAATTGAAACAGATTCCTTGCCAAAATGATAAGATACAGGTAATAACAAGCGTGGATAATGGTATCTTATTTCATGCCTTATGGTTCGCTGTAGCTACTTAGCTAATGGCAGCTCACACACAGATATGATATCAGTATAGCTATATACATATACTCGTATATACATATGATCAATGTAACATAGCTACTTTTCGTGTTTGTTTGAATAGAAATGAGTAGAAAAAACAATCAATAAGCGGAGTCTTGTGTCTGTATGGAAAATCTATTTTGAATAGTTACCTACTATTAGGCAACATCTATTTATCTGGATAGATGTCCTTATTTGAATATTAAGAACTATATTTAGGCGAGATCGTATATTATAGAGAAATTAATCTCTAGCATCCCAACAGGTTGTAATTAAATTTTGTTGATGAATGAGTCTTATTATCCTCTTATAAATAGTCTACTTGAGTTTATTCTATTAGTTTCCTCGTTAAAATATGCAATGGATGAATGCATTATCTGCCGTGGCTTTTATGATTCTCCAGTGCATACATTGATAGGTAGGTCATTCATTTGATTTAAATGTGCTCTTGAAACGGAAAAATATACATTATTTGTACCGTACAATCTACAGTGCAATCTATATTTGTATATATTATATATATATATATATATATATATATATATATATATTCGGTTTCCGTCTTTACAGATACAAGTTTCAACCATAGATAGAAAAATTTGAAATAATTTGATTTTAAGAAGTGGCGAAAACATTAAAACTCCACCGTTTGCAAGTAATCACCGAAAAATGAGCCCAACTAATGCTATTCCTACCTGGTATCTGTGTATAGAACACATTTTCTAATAGCTATAAAATACAAGGTAGGAATAGCATTAGCTGGAGTTCTTTTGATGTCAATTACTCGAAAGCGGGATGATATTTTTTTCACTCCTGAAAATTTATTTTTTATTTGAGTGTCTTAAGGTTCGAATTTGTCCATACAAAAAACATGTACGCTAATATCCCCAGCAAGCAGTTTTCCAGTTCTTGTACCGACCATAAAATGCCACCGATAGTAGCGTTTTATGGTCAAATCATGGATTGGAAAACTGCTTGCTGGGTATATTTTTAGCATATTGCTGCTATGTTGCCACAGTCTGATATAGGCCAGTTGATGGGACAATTGTAGCAGCTTTATACGATAAACCTGTGCGGCTTACGGTCAGGATAAGAGACGACTTCTGCTTCGTAGGCAGCTAGCGGCAGATTTATGTGAACGGCGTATGCGGTTCATGGTCAGACTATGGTACAATTATCTAGTTTTTTCTTGGACTCGCTACGCATAATTTTACACTTCCGAGTCCCATTAGCATATATACCGAACGCTACGCGATACTCTCCAGTAACGCGAGTATAATACTGCCTCAATTTTTAATAGGGATGCATGGTTAGACGAAATAAAATATGAACACGTCGTTTGTTATCGCCTACAAGTAGCCAATGTTACAAAATTTCTACACATACAAATGAACCTAGTTATGTTTTCATATTCGAAGATTGATTTCGAACAAATAGGCTTCTTGCTTCTCCCTCTCAATTTTCTGTGCGTGCACATGCAGAAAAGTGCGACTTGCCTGTTCGTTTAGATGATTTCCAGATAATTGCAACATCTTCTAGTCAAACAGATCTTCGAATTTTAGTCTCTTTTTATCATGAAAGACAAACCGGTTTTAAATTATGGCCAATCTTCCTTCCCCTTGCAAATTTCCTGTTAGCAATTACAAATGTTAATCATATGTGTGTATATTCGTTTCTTGTTTGTTTTTGTCGCTATGAAAAATCCCTTACTTTCCCAGATGCTGAAGATGACCCTTGTGGTCGAAACGTTCATTTTTTCCGTTTATATTTTTAGTTCTGACCTATTAAACTCTCTAAGAAATAATGTATATTTTAAAAGTGACTATCCTGGCTATTTTATTTCTACTAATTTTTGCTTCAACTTTGATTTTGTTTCATAATTTTCTTTCTCAACTAGTTTCTATGCTCTTTCTGCATAAATTTTGCATTTTTTCTCTCCACATTAAGTGATGCCTTCCTTCTTGTTTTTTTTTGGATCGTCTCTGTTACGGATAGGGAAGCTTACTAGCTAATAATTTATTCCAATTTTAAAATTGCGCCTAAATCAGATATGCCATGTCGTGTCGTCATGCCATGGTTGGAATTGATTCTTAGACCTCCATTTCCAATGAAGTTGAATGAACTTCAAACTATGAAATAGAACAGAATCAGTTTTTTTTGCATGCTTTTGCTCTTCTAATAAATAATTGTAGCATATTTTCTTTGCTCAGTATACCATTATTTTAGATAGTTGACTAACATTTCACCAATGTAACATTGCAATTCTGCACAACTTTCTGATAGTTTTTTTTCCACTGCTGCCACTGATAGGACATCCAGGTTATATATTCACTTCCTGATCAATTGTATTTTTTGTCTTTTGTTTGATCTTATGAATTATGATTACTTTCAATCTCATAATGGCTGCGGTCTTTTTGAAGTCATTCTTTTGTAGCAATTGTAATGTGTTTTCTGCGACTCGTGTTTCATTAACTTTTCCTAGGGCTGCTCTGGTTCAGAAATTAATCTGGCATTTCACCAAGTTTTCTCCGAATAGTCATTTTTTGTTCTTGAAACCAATCTCTGTAGTTTGAAATAAACCTTTCACTGCGCATTTGTTTTCAAAAAACTAGTTTTTCTCTTATTCCAGGGACTTGGGTACTTGGTTCTACACCAGATTTCCATTCAGTTTTGATATATTTCATCTTCTGGAAATACATTAGTTTTCATCATTTGCATGAGTTTCTTTCTGCTGTGCACAGTTCGTGTTTGAAATGCGTAGCAGAAAGTTTCAATAGTTTCTGAAATTTGAGCTGTTTTTAGAAAACTCAAGTTGAACATTTTAAAATGGGAAATATTTGTGCAAATATTTTTTGAAAGTGTGTTCCTGAACTCTAAGTAGCTACTTTTATACCAAACACTATTCCTTGACTGTAGCAGTAATTAAATTTTTGTTTTATTAGCGCAAAAAATAATTTCCCTACATTATTCACTTTCAATTATTTCATTCAGTTTCATTAGCATGCAGCGATAGTAAAAAACAATTTCTTGTGTTTGAATAAACGTCTCTCCAAATTGCGTTACAAAAATTTATAATTGTTTATATATTATTTTGGTTTACTTTTCCTGTGATTTGTTAGCCGCAACTTTCTAAAAACTATAGAGCAAATTTTTTATTGAGAGTATGAAGTTATTTGTGCTCTTCCTTAGCAAGCATTATTATGTGATGTTGGAAAAAAATGTATTTCTCATACTGCACTTAAAATTGCATAGTAGTTTATGCGCATATTTGATGGGAGTTTTCCCACACAGGCCAATACTAGTGCATCCTCCTCCATCTTTACTGCTGAGAGAGAACAGGGAACTGTCAAAGCTGAAACACTTTCACACCAAGCAGTAGCTATGGATGAATTGAGAGAAGGCCGCTGTGGTGCGTGCAGCTCACGTGCTGTTCACGTGGAACCAGCTGGATCATCGCAAGAGAGCGCTGACTTGCTACCATCAGATGTGTCGAGTGGCGGCAGTGGTGTTGCGGCCAGACCTGACAGACTTGCGTTGCAACGGTCAGCAATCATGAGTTCTTCATCAAGTGAGGATGAAGTTATTGCGAGCTTTTTGTACTTGAAGAAAATCTGGCAGAGAAGAAAACATGGGTATATCCGTGTAATTTAATTAATGTGAAACATAGTTCCTATGTAGATACAAGAAAGCTATCTCATAATGCATTTAAATTTCTAGAAGTGTATCAGATGAATCCAGAGTCTTGTAGGATTTTATGTCAACTCATGTCAAGTCACCTGATGAAGCAGGACACTCGCTTCAGACAGGCCATTTCACCAGTAGAAAAATTGCTCATTACTCTGAGGTAAGTAAAAACGCATTTGTTTTGAAAACACTATATACTAATTAGTTGAAATAGCGGACATCCAGGTTCCATTGTTGTCAAATGAAATTCGTATTCAGCTGGAAAATATTATTTTCTGTCGAGCTTTCGAAATTTTAAACAAATTTCGTTTTCAGGACAAGAGACTGAAGTTTTTGGAAGCAAAGTTATGGCCAACGCAGGTATCCTGGAGACAAGGGAAAGATATTACAAATTAGATAAACGAAAGCGGACATCGGTGGAACATGCAGTAGTCACAGTAATTATTTCAGGAGTGGTTTATAAACATCCGGAATTTGGAGATATCTATTGTAGGAGTTTGAATTAGTTGTGGAATAGAATGCTTCTAAGTATCTTCTTTCTTTCTTGTTGGAATTTTGAGATATAATTTAATAATTTTGAAAATCTATTTAGTGACCCGTGTCCCGAACATGTTAGTAAACTAAAGAATTAATTTGCTATTTTTCCACATTTTGGCAATATTCATTGACACGGATTTTTAAATTCCTGCAAGTTTCACCGATATACACTTATTAACAATTTTTACAACCTAATTTGTACACTACATCGCAACGGTCTTCAGGTGCTTGTTTGTCTTTAATTTTTGATAAATTTCTTCCTATCAGGTTAATTGACTTCTTTGCTATTTGCACATTGAATGGCCGGAGTATCCTGTTGACACGTTCAGATGTGCCTTTTACATAAGGGGCACTAAAATAGCTAATTTTTGGGTTCTAATTTTGGCTAATATTTTATCGCGGATTTTTTAGTTTTCTGATTGATTATTTAATCATTTTTTCTTGGTATCCGTTTTATTGTAGCTACTATTTAATAAATTTTAGTTCATTTTCGACTTAATCATTACTACACAATTGCAAGGCTCTACTAACTAGGGAATCAACAACGCTACGTTTTTATTTATTAGGATGGTTTGAAGAGAAATCGAGGTATCGTCCGGTATGGGTTGGTTTTCTGTAAATTCCAAAACTGAGGGAGTTGTCTTCCATTCTTGTTATTTTTAAGTCCAAAAATGCGATAGAATTATTTTGTTCCTTTTCGATCGTGAATTAAATGTTAGCGTTAATTTAGTTTAGCTAGTTGTTTAAATCATGTGCAGTGAGTGCAGTGAGGCAGTGAGGACGTCTGTGTCTTTGCTCCGAAACAAAGTGCCCAACTGGTTAATGATCATGCATTTCTAACCAAAAAAGAGTGCCCACTCAGACCATGAGGATCCAAGAATAAATTTTATCTAACCAAATTAAAAAAATCGAACAAAAAGTGTGAATATTCCATCAGAACAAGCACTCAACCCTTGCTTCTTTTTGAGAGTGTCTCCCTTCTCACAAGATGGCGACAAGCTCAACCAAGGACAACAACAGCGAGGGTATGCTGGAGCTAGACTATCCAGATGTACGAGGCTTGCCAAAACCGAGTAAGCAAGTAGTTTCCATCCTAATTGATCTCTTCAAATCAGTAATGAAGAAATTTCAAAGCGAAATTAGTGAATTGAAAACGATGATTGAAACACTAACGAAGAAAGAATCAAATCAAAATGCAAGAATTGAAGAACAAGATAAGAAGATGAATGACATAGTCTCTCGTCTAGAGCGACTCGAACGGAAAGAAGAACGTGAAGAATTGGAGAACAGAAAACGCACTTTGGTTATATCAGGGGAACTGCCGCAATCACGTCCTGAAGAAAATTGCATAGAAACGGTTTGCCAGCTCATGAAGGACCAACTCAAAATCAACCTGAGTAACTCTGACATCACCACAGCGAGCAGATTGGGAGAAAAAGCTCCACCCGGAAACGTCGATAAAAGAAACATTTCTTTTGAGCTACGAAAATACGAAAAGAAGCAAGAAGTTCTGACAGCCTGTCGTGTGGCAAAACCGGAACAACTCTACGTGAATGAATACTTAGTACCTTCGCGAGCAAGTATAATGTACACTCTGAGATTGGCCAAACGAAAATTTCCGGAACAAATAGGACCCGCAAGAAGTTTGGATGGCAATATCAACGTCTTCTCTCCAAAGGGACCTGGCCAAGTAACTCAGAAACCTCTAACCATCAATACACCTGAAGAACTAGACAAGTACTTGTTGCAACATGTCGGCAAGTCCTCAGAGGAAATTACTCGTGATTAGTATTTTTTTTAGACTGACGTATTGAGTTTAATATTATTTTGATATCTGTCCACATGTTTTCTTCTTGATTTTTGATTGAATTACGTTTACCTCTTCAAGGCATCCACGTCGACCTTGCAGCCTTGTTTTGCTGCTTACTAAATTGTTTTTCAATTTCTTTCTTTTCTCCTTTTTATCGAATGCTCATACCGAACTTGCTGCTCAGACTTGACTCGTGTATATGTTTCTAAATCTGGAAACAATTTAGATAGTCAAGATTTTTAAATTCCATAAATAACTTCACTGTCATATCGTTTTTAAATCCATTTCGTCCTTGCTACATCTTATAAGTGTTATATGCGGAAACCACTGGTACGACAGCCTTGTAACTACATTATTTGCCATTTATGATCCCTAATGTTCCTGCTCATGGACTGAATTTGCGCTCTCCTTATGAAATCATACTAGGTTTCAGACAATTTAGACTAATAATCTCTGTGTGTTTTTAGTTTTCTCTTTTTTTCAATTTAATTATAAGTAGGAATGTCCTTATTTTTACCTTGATCCTGTAGTTTTTATCATTTTTATTTTTACGTCACATTTTACTTACTGTCTCTTAATTCTAATGACTGACCATGTTGACGTATTCGACAATATTGATCCAGATCTCAATCATTTGAATAGACTGCACCCAAACCTAAATGAAACTGGAAACTGTAAATACCTAAATATTAAAAAATTCAATGAATCGATGAGGAAGACCTGTAACGATTTTTCTCTATTATGTTGGAACTGTAGATCCATTTATCCGAAAATAGATGAAATATCTTGTACTATCACTGAGCTGAACAGCAATTTTGATGTTCTCAGTTTCACCGAAAGTTGGCTAGACGACTCATCTAAAGACCTGATTCAAATTCAAAACTATTATAGCCATCATTCACTCCGTAGTAACAAACGTGGTGGTGGCATCAGTACGTACATATCTAAACATATATCTTCGAAAGTCATTTTAAGTGCAACTATGAATCGTGAACATATTGAGACTTTATTTATAGAACTAACGAAAAATGATAAACGGATTGTGCTTGGGACAGTATATAGGCCCCCAACAGCTTGTAACGTCTCTTTCCTGAACGAGCTTCAAAGCATAATATCTCAGTTCAACAAGTCTCTATATAATGACATAATAATCTGCGGGGATTTCAACTACGATCTTCTACAATATGATAGCTGTGAGCAAACCTCAAACTTCATAAATGTTTTCCAGTCTAGCTCCTTCCTTCCAATCATCACGAAACCTACGCGTGTTGCTTCTGAATCGGCTACGTTACTCGATAATATTTTTATGTTAGATCCGACTGATTTTCTTACCGGAATAATAACTTCTGACTTATCTGACCATTTCCCGGTGTTTCTCATCAAGAAAAATGTCTATAATCCTTGTCCCAGCCCACAGGCTGATACTTATTCATTTCGTTGTGTAAACGAATACAACTTGGGAACAATGCGAACTGTTCTAGAAGAATTAATGCCATCGTTAGACATCTATGAACGGGACAATAATGCGATAAACATTGATGAAGCAATACTAAATTTAACTGAAATTATAACGACCGCATATAACCAGTGTTGCCCAATAATCACCCGCACAATTACGCCGAAAAATAGACATAAGCCCTGGATTACTGAAGATATCGTGATCAATATAAAGAAACGTCAAGCGTACCTAGCCTTACTATACGAAGGGCGAATATCTAAAGTAACGTATAACCGATTCAGGAATCATGTGACAAATCAAATACGAACCTCAAAACGAGACTACTTCACGCGCAAATTTACTGAATACAAAACTGATATTAAAAAAACTTGGCGCCTGCTTAATTCATGCTATAAACCGAATAATAATACTACGAAAACAATTGAGTCCGTCGTTCACGAAAATGTAAAATACCACGAGAAAAAAGATATTGCAACTGTGTTTAACAACTTTTTTGTAAACATAGGAAAAAATATAGCCGATAGTGTCTTCAGTGAACCCAGAGACCACTTGCAATACATGGACCATGTCCGTGAACCTAACTCTTTCTTTTTCACGCCAACTAATCCCTCCGATGTAATTACGTGCATAAACAACTTGAAAAATAAATCAAGTGGATTGAAAAATTTTTCGGCTAAAGTTCTTAAGGCTATAGCTGATATAATAGCACCGTGCATGTCTTATATTGTCAACCAATCCCTTTCTCAAGGTATCTTCCCCAACTCTTTCAAAGTTGCGAGAGTCACCCCTATTTTTAAAAATGGTGATAAAAACTGCATTAACAATTATAGACCTATCTCTGTACTACCAATTATTAGCAAAATATTCGAGAAAATTGTGTATAAAAAAGTGTATTCGTATTTGGAACAAAAATCTTTCCTCTACGACAAACAATACGGTTTTCGTTCTAAGAAATCTACGACACAAGCGGTATTAAATCATTTGCAATACCTTTATTCTAATATAGATGAAGGAAAGCTTGTTTTCTCCGTATTTCTTGACTTTCGAAAAGCATTCGAGTGTGTGGACCATAACGTATTACTCTCGAAACTACATTGTTATGGCATTCGAGGGGCTGCCCATGATTGGTTCAGATCATACTTAGCAAATCGGAAACAATACGTTGTCATTGACGACGCAAAATCAGACCCACAGACAATTAGCCATGGAGTTCCACAAGGATCTGTCCTTGGGCCTCTCCTATTTCTAATTTTTATCAATGATATCATTAAATCTACATCATTCTTCAAATTCATACTCTTTGCCGATGACAGTACCCTTTCTGCGGTCCTTCCAGACCAAAATCCCGCTAGGATGGCGGAGCGTATAAATAATGAACTTCATAAGGTTTCATTGTGGCTTAAAGCTAATAAAATAAACCTTAATATCGATAAAACAAAATATATTACATTCTCATACAAGAAAAATATATCTCTCCCACGCATTCAAATTGGCGAAGGTGAAATCGAAGAAACCAACTCAAGTAAATTCCTGGGCATCATAATAGACAAACATCTAACCTTTAAAGAGCACATCGCTCATATTAGTTCTAAATTATCAAAATCTATCGGAATTCTAAATAAAGTTAAAAATTTCCTGCCTGAAACAGCCTTACAAATGCTCTACCGAACGCTCATTTTACCATACTTGCAATACGGAATAGAAGCATGGTACGGAACTGATAAAAATAAAACCAACAAAATTTTTACCCTGCAAAAAAGAGCCATAAGAGCGGTAAAGAATCTAGAATATAATGCTCACACAAATGACTCATTCAAAAATTTACGAATACTTAAGCTCTCGGATCTCTACAAAATCTCCATTTGCAATTTCATTTACAAAACCTTAACAAATGATGGCGACAATAGCCTGAAACAACTATTAACTGCGCAAACTGGTCATCACGACCATTTAACCCGAAATAGAAGTAAATTCATGCTTCCTTATTACTCAAAGGCTCGGTCACAACACAGTATCCTCTTCGTTGGAACTAAAACTTGGAACTCAATACCTGCGGAGATCCGTGAAAGTAATTCTTATAAGGTATTCAAAAATAATCTTGAGTCTCACTTCCTATCAGATTACTAGTCGTGTAAGATCACAGAGTAAAACCTTGTCACCTACATAACTGGTCCTAATAATGTAATTCGCCGTGGTTAATTTCGCCGATCTTCAGTCTGTTCATGAATCGTTTGTCGACTATACTGTTAAATCAAGTCCATATGAACTATATTGTGAAATGAGGTGTCTAATTTCGAGTTAATTATCTCATTGATCAGTCTAATGCGTCTCTAGTTTAATTGAATTAGGTTAAACATTATTGTACTCCTAAGACTAACCTTGATGGTAGGATGCCCTAGAAGTCACTGAACTTATTCGGGCCCACAGGTAGCTATACTCAAATTTGACCATTGTACTAGACTTAAGAAACATTTTATCTCTGTATCACCTGTGGTAAATAAATTGTTTAAATTGTTTAAAAATCATCGACGGTGTTTTTGGGAACTATTGCAAACACATCGTCAACGTATCTTTTCCAAAACATAATTTAGCTACTGGAGTGCTCAAAGATCTCATTTTCAATGTTTTACATTGTAGCCTCGGCAATTGTAGCCTCGGCAATGTGACAATGTCTACAAATTTCAGTAATAATAAATTTAGTAATACTATATACTAAGTATTACTAAATTAAGTGACATACTGAGGAAAAATTATAAAGAAATGCATAAGTATCTTGTGTGGAATCTTCAGCAGCATTTCCAGACCCTTTATGTGGTCTCGTTTAGTGAAGGTTGATGGGTGGGTTTCAGGCTATTGTCAGAGATGCCGACTAGTGCTTTGTAATTTCGCGGGAGGAAAAATAATTCTCTCGCAAATAATCGAACTGGCGTATCACAGATACTTGCGAACCCTATATCCGTCTCAGATTTGAAAATTTCAACAGCCAGAATTCTTCGGCTCTAAAACTTCAAAGCTTGATTAGCTCGCAGCCAGAATTCTTCGGCTCTAAAACTTCAAAGCTTGATTAGCTCGCAGCCAGAAATTCTTCGGCTCTAAAAACTTCAAAGCTTGATTTTTACATCGGCTTAAATTTCAACAGCTCGAATTTTCATTTCGGCGGCTCTAACTTTCGACGCCTGCATTACTAGCGTGAAAAGCTCGCGACGCTTGAAAACACAGCTTGAAAGCATCTCAAAAACTCTACGAGAGAAAAACTACAAGAACTGCTGGAAAATAATTCGCCTCCTGAAAACCTGTGGGCAAGCCCCAACTAATAAATTAGGTCGCCAAAACCTGACTTTCCATTTTCCCTGAAGATATCAGGAAGATCCTTCCGGGATAAGAAGACTGAAATTTCGGCTCCCAAGAAGGACCAATCTAGTTTTCAATCGGGCTGAAACAGGACTAGCCCACCTAAATAATCAATTCGCTGGCTCCCAAGAAGAACCAGAAAAAATTGCAACTATCTACAATTTGGCACCCAAAGAGGATATTGCCAAAACCAAATATCTAACAATTTGGCGCCCAATGTGGTGGTGGCCCGTGTATGGGGATGCCACATTAAAGATACCCACATTGCCCCATTGAAGAAGAAAGATATCAAGAATTGATCTTCAGTTCTGCTGATCCGTGATCTTAAGTGTTAGGAGTGTCACCCTGTTTGGAGTAACGTCGCATAGTTATCACATTACTTCAGAGCATCGAGAAAAGGAAGAAAGACGTCAGCGCAGAAAATCGAAATTCTTGGAAGGAATTTCGAGGGAGAAAAAATCGAAAATCTGCACGCTACTTAGTCTTCACCAGTCTGGAGCATCGCTACTCAAAGGAGAAGATGAAGTGAGGGGTCCAGACCAACAACCTGGTCTGTCGACGAGATCTACGCATTTACGCACCGTCATCTGCAGCGAGAAGATCTACGAGGTCTACGCATCGCCAAAATTTTGTTCAACGTCACCAACTAGCTTCACATAGCGAGATGAGTATACGCCGATAATGTTTGCTTGCAAATTAAATAAGCATGCACTCGATTTAATGATTATACATCATCAATATAAAATTAATGAGTAGGAAGTTAAGCAGTAAGCATTGCAAGCGCAAGCTGATTCCTGGTAGCGGGAGAGCGAGCAGCATAGGCATTGCAAAAGCGCAGTAAGCAAGCTGATTCCCGGGAGTGGGAGAGCGAGCGTGTACGCGGAAACGTTGTGTGGAGAGGTAGTCCATTGTTCTCCAGAACAATTGAAGGAAGTTGTTGCTATTGTTCTCGGGCCCATTGTTCCCTGGCACATAAGAGTAAGCTGGAGCGGCTTGCTCTGTTCAGTTGCTGCCGACCTTCACGAGCTTTGACTTTTTGACTTTGTGTGCTGGATTAGCCTGGTTTAAGTCCACTGAAAATGTGAGTTAAAATTTTATTGTATGTAGAATATTATCATTTTCATGTAGAAAATTTTATTGTGCGTAGAACATTTTTCTTTTAATGCAAATTGGAGGTTTATGAATATAGGATTATTTTGTGCTTATGTCGGACAGTGACTCTGACGAATACGAGTACATAAGAACTACCCCGTACGTGACTCGAGTAGGAAGAGTATCAGTTCCCATTTTTTCCGCGAAGTCGATTTCTGTACCTGTCACGATGACGACCACCACCACTGTCACCCCTGTTACCAGTGCAGTCACTACCACAGTTAGCCCTGTAACTAGTACAGTTACCGCTGTGACGACTTCTATTGTCAGTCCGATACCTAGTGTTGTAATTGCTGGGCAGGATCTGCCGCAGTACCGAGGTAGAAAACGAAGAAACGACCCTGACTTCATAGAAAATAAGTCACTAGAAACGCATATAAAGAATGTGCGAGCATATTTCAATATGCTGTCAGATAATTCGGAAGAAGCAAAACTAAACTTATTGTTGCGAACTGCAGACAAGCGGGTAGGCGACTTCAATACGGTCGTAGCCTCCATAATTAGTGAAGGTTATGAATTAAGTTTCGAAGAAGTCGTGCACCTGTTAGAAAATATCTACGTATCAAAAGGTGAAAGATCTTTGCGCGCGGTCGCCTGTGATCTAAATAACGTACGCCTGAAAAGAAACGATGCATTAGCTAGCCAGTTCGTGGCTATCCTGTCCAAAATCCGTAAATTTACCCACAGAATAATGACCAGCCCGGAGTGTTCGAACAGAGCCCACCCCTATGTAGTAAATTGTCCCGATCCTGTTGCCCTCGATAAGTATGTCGAGAATACTTTAGTTGTTGCGTTAGCTATGGCCATCATCAACCCTCTAGTAACAGAAGATTTTTCCAAAAAACTATTCAATAAACCCTTCAAATCGTCGGAAGAGCTTCTTCAGAGAATTGTGACTGTAATTAGGAATTTTCCCGAGGATAAGCAAATATTAGCGACTCGATCTGAGAGATCTATGGAAATCTATTGTGCTGAGGATGATCATTCGTCCGAATCAAACTTCGAAGCTGCCTGCGATGAGGCCGAAGTGCATACAATGACAAGAGGCGGATTTCAAGGTAGAGGTAGGACGCGTAGGCCCTACTCTAGACCAAACTACCCAAGACCAATTATCCGTGCTAGGCCTTACGTCAAATCTTATGTTGGAGACCGGGAATTGGGGACTCTAGAAGTCCAGGCATTGGAGACAGCTGAAACAAAGCGTTGCTCGAAGTGTTACAATCATGTGTGTGTCTGTCAAGGACAAAGTGAGTCGGTAACCACTGTGGCTAGGAAACCGACTGATTGGTACAAACCAGGTTCATCTCAGACAGCCACCGAGCATTCACTGCGTGATGTAGTTTGTTTTCGTTGTAATAAGTTAGGACACTACGCAAGAGATTGTAGGTCCAGAAGAGACTATTTAAACAGACCAGGCAGACCGGATCGTGTCCGTGCGCGAGGACAGTATAAAACTCGTATGTCAGAAAAAGGCCAGGTAGAAACTTACCAAACTAACAGTGGCAATGATTTTTTAGCGTAAACAGCAGAGACGATTTCATTTCCGATAGAAATAACGTCAATGGTAAAAATGAAACTACAATAACTAAGTATGACTCTACGGCGACAAATCCCTGTGAACCCGAGGAGAATTCTGGTGCTGAAGATTCCCTCGTTAAAAATGTCGAGAGAGTTGATGTGCTAAACATATCTGAAGATTCCCTCGTTAAAAATGTTGAGATGATAGATCCACTAATTAAGTGTGAAAATAGATATGAATCGCTGGGAGAGGCGGAATTAAGTGATGATCTGAACGCTCATGGCACTGATTATGAAAGCCATATCACAACGAACGTTTGTAAATACGAAGAAGATGAAGAAGTTGAAGTCACAGGACAAAATGAATTATTTGTAATACGAAAAAGTCATAAGCCCATGATTGTGCTTAGAAAAGATGCAGACCTGTGGAATGCATTGATTGATTCAGGATCAGAGAAGTGCCTAATCAGCTACCACAGAATAAGTGAGATAAGTAATGACGTGAAGCCAAGTTCTCTGACTATAAAAGGCGTTAACGCTAAGAGTAATGTTGAAGGCGAGGTGGAGCTTGTCCTAAAGTTAAAAAACGGTGTAAGTTTAAAGACAAATGCTTTAATAATTAAAGATGGTATTTACAATTATGACGTCATTATTGGGCGTGATTTATTAGACAAGAACGCCGTTGTAGACTTAAAACAAAGATGTTTAATTATCAAAGACGAGAAAATCCCCTTTGCAGAGGTAAAACGACGAAAAAAGAGAAAGACAGAGTGTCTCGAGTATTTAATAGAGAATACTGAGTGTCTCATGGCGGACACGATTACGTCCAGAGCTAAGAAAAAAGTCCTAAATAAGCTGAGAGAGAAGAGGACGTGCATTGCTGAGAGAGCAGGCGAGGAAGTTAAAAGGGATGTTAAGAGAGAAAATCAGTCTGTTCGAGGCGTAGTTGCAGTTACCAATTCCCACACAAGGCCAAGGCCGTTAAGAGTGCATACTCGACGAGTGGAGATTGCTCCCAATGTAATTTTGAAACATGTTGGACATGTTGGAAAGTGTAAAAATGGAGAATACATAATAAAGAAAGCAACTTTAAAAGAAGGCATTTGTGTCTCAGAAGCGATTGTGAGAGTTAACAATAGGAGAAAGATTCCGTTGTTGTTAATTAATAGCTCCGACAGAGCGATTGTTTTACCAGAGAATGCAATTATAAGTACTTTAGAAAAAGTGGAGAAGGATCATGTTGAATCCGAAGTTTACTTGTCAGATGTACAAGGAGAATTAAAAGGAGGATTGAGTACCTTTGTGCAGGCAACGAGTGTTGTTCAGGACAGTCATTTAGATGTCGAGAAGAAAGACACTAATAGTAAATCTGTCGGGATCACAGGAGTTGTCGACGAAGGGTACGTTTCTGATTCCAAAGAAGTAGCCCGTGGTCGGCAGAGATTAAATAACGATGATATCAAGTGTAACGATGACGAAATGAAGCCTGAATTGCTGAGTTTGTTGAATGAATTCAGAGACGTTATTACTATAGACAATGAATCGATCTCAGCTGCTGCGATTAAACCATACAAAATACGTTTGAAACCTAACGTGGATGTCGTAAATGTCCCTCCCTATCGTATTGCCCACCGTTACATGGAAGACTTGAAAGTCGTTAACGAAAAAATGTTAGACGACGGAATTATTAGACCATCGATTTCAGCTTATAATTCACCGATAATTGTAGTTCATAAGAAAGATGGAACTATACGTCCGGTAGTTGACTTTCGCAAAGTAAATGAGGTAATTCATGAAGAATCATTCCCGCTGCCGCGCGTGGACGAGATTCTCTATAGTTTAAATGGTCAAAAATACTTTTCGAAATTAGATCTTAGGTCGGGATATCATAATATTACACTGACCGATGAGAGTAAAGAAATAACCGCATTTACAGTTGGTAGTAGAAAATACGAGTTCAACCGCTTACCATTCGGTTTAAAAACCTCACCTGCATATTTCCAGTCAGTCATGACGCAAACGCTATCTCCTGTTCTAGGAAAACTATCTTTCGTCTTTATGGACGACGTGCTCATATTTTCTAAGGAAAAGGCACAGCATCTTGCCGATATAAAAGTTGTACTTGAACTATTAAGAAACGCTAGATTGTCAATAAAAACTGAAAAATGTGAATTTTTTAGGACCGAGATTGAATATCTAGGACATTCCATTAGTGGAATAGGAACCAGAAGCACCGGTACTGACAAAGTAAAGAATTTAGAAATTCCTAAGAATGTGAAACAATTACAATCATTCCTAGGTCTAGTAAATTTCTTTCGTAGGTACATAAAAAATTTTGCGAGTATCGCAAGCCCGCTCTATAATCTTCTGAAGAAAAATGTTGAATTCAATTGGTCTAAGGATTGTCAAAACGCTTTTGAAAAATTAAAGGATGAACTGTGTGACAACACAATCTTGAGTCATCCAAACTTCGATCAAAATTTTCATCTATTTTGTGATGCATCAAACGTCGGCATAGGAGCTGTTTTACTCCAATCATCTACTGATAAAGTTCGAAACATGAGACCTGTCGCATTTTTTTCTAAAACGTTGAATTCCACCCAACGAAGATACTCAACAACTAAAACAACTCACTCCGGAGCAACCAGACTACTGTGAAACCTTCCTTGTTGAGTTGAGATACGCCACAACCTTACCATTTAACAAAGTGGCGCCCGAACTCAGCGACCCGAACTCTGGAAAGCTGCATCTAAAGAATGACTTTGAATCCTGAAAACCCATGAAAAATAACAAAAATAAAGGAACTTCGTCTTCCTGAAGCAAAAGAAAAATTTCAAAATGGCCGAGAGTACATGACTGCCCTAGGCCTCACTCCGGAGCAACCAGACTACCGTGAAACCTTCCTTCAAAGAATAAGAATTCTGGAGGAAGCTGAAGAACGAGAAAGAGAACGAGAAAGAGAAAGAGAAAGAGAAGAACGAGCACTAGAAAGAGAAGAACGAGAACGAGCACTAGAAAGAGAAGAACGAGAACGAGCACTAGAAAGAGAAGAACGAGAACGAGAAAGAGAACGAGAGAGAGAAAGAGAACGAGAGCATGAAATCCAGCTCCAACAACTCAACCAACCAAGGGCACAAGAAGCCGGACGGGTCAAAATACCCGATATCGCTGCTTTTAACCCTGAACAAGAGGGGATCCAAGAATTCATGCAGCGTTTCGAGAGTCACAGCAACGCACTCGAATACACGGAATTTGAGGCTGTTCTCGCACTAGAAAATCTAGTAACGGCTAAGGAAAGAAGACTCATCCAGACATTGGCCGCTGTCGACCGCTACCAATTTAGGGAAATCAAAAATTTACTGCTGGAGTCCCACAAGATAACCCCCGCTAAACTGCGCAGTAACTACTATGAACTGAAGCCTGAGGAAGGAGACAACATGAGTCGATACATCCGGAGAGTGGAACAAGCGCTTAACGCATGGCTCACCGGAAGCCAAGTAGAAGAAAACTACGACTAATTGAAAAATTTCATGCTTATGGATAGGGTCTACTCCAGTCTACCGTCCCACCTTGCTACTCAACTCAAGGACAGAAGCGGTAACACCTTAGCGACTCTAGCTGAACAAGGGGACAAATTTCTACAAGCCCGACCAAATACAACTCTCCAGAAACTGTGTGAGAACCGTCTGACGAATAACAAAAACGAAGGTCAAGAATCTTCAATGGGAAAACCTTCCAAAAGTTCTCAAGTAAATCAAGTTTCTAACACCACAACCGGAAACTATCGACCTTCACCTCATCAGAACCAAAATTTCAACTATCGACCTTCACCTCCTCAGAACCGAAATCCCCAGTATCGACCTGCACCGCCTCCGAATCAGAACCAGAATTTCCAGTATAGGCCAAGGACAACTGGACCAGCTCACGTAGAAGGCAGACCCAACTACTTTAACCGTCCGCCAATCAACTGGAGAACATTCTTCTGTAATCACCATGGAGAAAATCCAACTCATTCTAGCGCGGAGTGCCAAGTACTTAACCCGCAATCTCAGCAAAATACCTCTTCCCGAAATGAAAGAGGTGCGGCCCAACCTACTGCCCACATCAATTATATCGAAGAGGAGTCCCCAGGATATACCCTGCCACCCGCCGAATGCAATCATGCTGCGGTAATTTCGAATACAACTGAAGTACTATTAGGAGAATTAAAAAATTGCCAAGGCCAACTCAATGATTAACCTGTGGAAATCTTACTGGATGGAGGAGCCACAGCCGTATTTGTAAATAAAGCCCTTGTGCCCGAAAAAAATATGTCTAAAAACAAAATCACCGTGAAGCTAGCTGACAGCCAAACTTTCGTAGCACCATTAGCCAACGTCAAACTTGACTGCCCATATTATCGAGGCAACATCACAGTTGTAGTGATGGATAACCCTGCAACCGACATAATCCTAGGACGTGTGCCAGGAACTACATCCTTTGAAGAAGAGCATACGCCTCCTATCACAATTGAAACCTCTCATGTCACTCCAAAAGCGAGTGCTAAGAGAGAAGAAGTTGAAAAATCTGAAGAATCAAAACAGCGGCTAACCAACAAGGAAAGGTTCATTGAACTACAGCGTAACTATGCTCCTGTAAAACACCTCTTCAAAAGAGCCGATAATAAAAATGAAGAAATTCAGAACAATGGCAGATCATACCAGCCTCATAAAGAAATTCCTTATCAAAAGACTCTCCAAAATGGCCACATCAACCCTGACGGGAAGTCTCCGCTATATGGAAAGGTGCTTGAGCCAATCAAGGAAGAAATAGAGAAATTAGAAAGTGATGATCTTAATACAATAAGGTCTTTCATGCGCGATAAAGGCCTACACCTAAAAAGACCATGGCGCCCATGGCCACCGGCATCTACGGTAGACCGCAGGACTCCCTGGCCTCCAAACAGCAGCTGCTGCCGGAGAAGAACAGCTGCGTTCCGAGTTCATAATCTCAGAAAGATCAACAAACAAAACTGGCGACCAGATCAGCGATCAAACTGGCGACCAGATCAGCGATCAAATTGGCGACCATATCAGCGACCAAAATTGGCGACCAAGATCTACGATCAACAAAGGCGACTATCGACCTCTTACACATCTGCCACAAGCTGATAAACGAAACCCAAGATGGCATTATACGTCAGCCTTTTCCAATTCAAATCGGAACATATTCCGAGAGCGGAGAACCATATCGCTGACTCCTTATCGCGCTCTCCCAACCAACCAGAACTGGATTCAGCCTCTTCAGAAGAGATAGGACAAGACTGTTCCTGAGCTGTATTAGAATAAGTGTTTCTAATTGTTAAGAAATAGTCTTAAGTATTCTTTATAAGCTATCTGATGTACATATGCACCATTATATTAATTTATAGGCCAAAAAGCACCGTCGACATCAGGCTTCATAGCATGTTCGCGACATTACTTGCAGTAATGTCTTCTCGGTAAGGGCGTGTCAGGCTATTGTCAGAGATGCCGACTAGTGCTTTGTAATTTCGCGGGAGGAAAAATAATTCTCTCGCAAATAATCGAACTGGCGTATCACAGATACTTGCGAACCCTATATCCGTCTCAGATTTGAAAATTTCAACAGCCAGAATTCTTCGGCTCTAAAACTTCAAAGCTTGATTAGCTCGCAGCCAGAATTCTTCGGCTCTAAAACTTCAAAGCTTGATTAGCTCGCAGCCAGAAATTCTTCGGCTCTAAAAACTTCAAAGCTTGATTTTTACATCGGCTTAAATTTCAACAGCTCGAATTTTCATTTCGGCTCTAACTTTCGACGCCTGCATTACTAGCGTGAAAAGCTCGCGACGCTTGAAAACACAGCTTGAAAGCATCTCAAAAACTCTACGAGAGAAAAACTACAAGAACTGCTGGAAAATAATTCGCCTCCTGAAAACCTGTGGGCAAGCCCCAACTAATAAATTAAGTCGCCAAAACCTGACTTTCCATTTTCCCTGAAGATATCAGGAAGATCTTTCCGGGATAAGAAGACTCTGAAATTTCGGCTCCTAAGAAGGACCAATCTAGTTTTCAATCGGGCTGAAACAGGACTAGCCCACCTAAATAATCAATTCGCTGGCTCCCAAGAAGGACCAGCAAAAATTGCAACTATCTACAATTTGGCACCCAAAGAGGATATTGCCAAAACCAAATTTCTAACAATTTGGCGCCCAATGTGGATACGCCACAACCTTACTATTTAACAGTGGGTTGTTGGAAAACCCAATTTTTATACAAATCCTAGTTGTTGCTGATAATTGTACATGGTATTGATGTTTGTCACTCGCACTCTCCGAAGCATTATTCAGCTGGTGGAGCACATCGGCTTTGGAACGGTTTTTACCTTTGTTATCAAGATGTTCTACATCAGGCACTAGTGATTCAAAGAACAACAAATCTGCGTCTCTTTCCTTAAAACGTAAATTACATTGTTTCGAACTTAACCATTCCACACAAGCAGTATCTACGGCAGAAATAGGATATTAGCCGTTTTTAATGGGTTTTTATGGGCGAGGAGGTGTTTGTTCAGCGGGATGTAACTCGTTGCTGGGAACATGTTCAGGTGGCTTTTCGAAGGAAGTTGCTTGTGAAAAATTATTATCATTTCTACCTTGAAGTTCTGAGCTGTGAACCGATGGATGGATATCCTCTTCACAGTTGTCTTGTTGTATACTCAAATTACTTGATGTAGCACTCTCTTTCAAGTAATGTAACAGAAATGACAAGTAATCAGCCTGGTAGTACTTTTTTCTTTGATTCCCGATCCAGATTTAGGGGGTCGCAGAAACCTCACAAATGCACACAGGATGTTCTTCTACCTTTCTTTGCAATTCGAGTCTGAAACATCACAAAACAACAAAGAAGTTAGTTCCTAAATAATGTGATCGTAATAAGTGAATGTATTATTGATTAATGTACTGTAAATTTTACATACTAAGTGGCAGGAATAGTCGTTGTTTATCGGGTGAAATTTTAAGAATAATTGTGTCTGAATACTTTTTTATGCTTTTCAAGTTATTTTCCATAGAAAAGGTTGAGTAGTCTCTCGTAAAAAATCTAATTCTGATATATTCGTACTTCCGGTGATCATATACATCGACAAAATTGAAGTTTAGACAAATCATTAACAGAACATTATCCAAATGGGCATCCTCATGAGTTACGTTGCCGGATTATTTTAGATAGCAGGGTTACCCCGACAGTTTTACTTACATAGGGAACAAACATCCCAACAGACAGACTGACTTTGTTATATAAACTAGAATAGTTAATTCATTCACTAGCTGACTGAGAATTAAATTCTAAAATTCAATTTATTTATTTATTTACTTACAAATGCATATTTATTATTTCAGATTCTTGGCATCAGTGAGTAGTTTTCAAAACCTGGCTGTGCTGTTCTACAGGGGAAAATCTACTGTGAGTGAAATAATTCGATTAATGTGCGGTCATCTGGTCATGATAACAACCAACATTTATGTCTGAACATTCAGATATAACCTGGAAGGGCATTGATGAACGCTGTATGAAATTGTGGAGTTTGCTCTACTGCATGAGCTCCATCGATTGACAACACGTGTGTCAGGTGCTTCAACAACGCAGGGTCTATCTATTTCAATTATAAAGATTATTTTCCAGTGGTTCTAATGGCTGAGGCTGATGCAGATGGCATGTTTACTGTTATTGATGTAGGGGACTTTGTATGAAATAGTGATGGTGCTGTATTTCGTAGGTCAGCGGAAGGTCAATTGCTTAGCCGCGATCGGCTCAATATCCCACAAGTTATGCCATCCCCGGGTGATGCGAACAACGAGCCATTCCCCTACTATTTTGTTGGTGATGAGGCTGTACCCCTTTTCCCATACTTAATTAGACTTTATCGAAAATAAGCGTCAAGTGACGGAACATGAATTCTAATTTTAGGCTTAGTAGGGGGCGAAAAAGCAAGGAATGCGCTTTTGGCATGCTTACATTCAAGTTTTGAGTGTTTGAACGTCCAACGGCTTGTAACAAGGATTCAGTCATGAACAACATAAAAACTGCTTGCGTCTTGCATAATTTTATTCGAATTCAAAAAGGAAAAATTTACGAGTTTGGGAGCTTTGCTCCCTGTGAGACTATGCCAGAGGTGATCAATGTCGAGTGTGAGAATGTAAACAACACCAACATCGCAAGCTTTTAACATAAGTGACAAGCTACAAAATTACTTTTTACAATCGAAAGGGAAAACACCTATACAAAGGAAATATGCGGGACTTCCTAATGCAACATGAAAATGTTTTTTGTATTTTAGAAATGCATTTGCAGATGATGGTACTAACTATGATTACAAAATTGAAATTAAAGTGAATAATCTAATCACCATTGCATATTATGAGATTATTTACCTGTGTCCTTGAGCTTCTTAGCGATCTCCTTCCATGCTAAGCTGGTTTTGTCAGATCCGTAGTATGATTTCTATGAATAATTCTATGAGCACTGACACGGCACAATTTCCTGGGTTAGAGAAATCACAAAACTAATGTCCTTATCCTTCGCGTTTGACATTTTCACTCTAGCCGATATCGCACTCCACTGAAGGAAGGGAAACGCACGCCTTGTCTCTTGATACATTCATCTTATGACAAATGTTGCCATCGAACTGTGTGAACCAGTTTTGTCTTCTCTTTATATTTTGTGAATAACACATACTGCAGGTTCAAGCTTTTATTTTATTGTGCTGGACAGACAAATCCAACTGGAACAAAGTCCAAATGAAAATCGTAAACGGAGACGATGCAAGTCTCGAGCGCGAGATAGTCTTGACTCGCAGCTCGAGACGCTAGTAGTTTTACAGCGGCTTGGGAACTTTGTTTAAGCAAATTAGAAGGGAAGCGCTCTCGTGCCCACGGCTCCTTCAGCCAGCAAGGACCGGTAAGAAGTTCTGCTGACATCCTGACTTGGTATCGAGCAAAAGGGGAGAAGTTGTACAATGGTATGCTGCAAGAGGAGAAAGAAAAGTTGCGATAATTAGTTTGCCGAATCAACGGGAACATGGTTGGGGTAACTAATGAAAGTAAATAATACGTTAATGAAAAGAATTACGCAAAAGATCCGAGATTAGCACTCTTATCCTAAACAGTCTCTGCATTCAGTGCGAAATGCATTGCGCTACGAGACAAGAAGAAGCAAAAAGTTGCCGGGTCAAAGGGGAGGAGCCTTGGCGGTGAAGTTATACTGTGAAAGATGTTTAATCATGAAAATATAGAATCAAAAAGCAAGTGTAAATAATTACTTCAATATAATTCAGAAACTAAATCACAATTCAGCGGTTGATCAAATTTCGCCTAATGAGTTTTTCCTCAGCGAGGTATCTCCTCTTCAAGTGGTAAGTGAGATTTTAAACAATTTTAACAATTTATTTACCACAGGTGATACAGAAGTAGAATGTTTCTTAAGTCTAGTACAATAGTTAAATTTGAGTAAAGCTACCTGTGGGCCCGAACAAGTTCAGCGACTTCTAGGGCATCCTATCATCACGTTTTTCTAAGGTGTACAATAATGTTTAACCTAGTTTACTTAACCTAGTTTCACATTAGACTAATCATTGAGATAATTTACTCGATATTTTATGCTGTATTTTACAATATAGGTCAAATCGGCTATATTTAACAGTATGTTCGATAAAACGATTCAAGAGCAGACTGAAGATCGGTTATGTTACCCAAAGCAAGTTACATTATTACATTATTATTAGTTACATGTAGGAGGCAAGATTTGACATGGTGATCTTACACGACTAGTATTCTGATAGGAAGTGAGACTCAAGATGTCTTTTGAATACTTAGTACGAATTACATTTACGGATCTCCGCAGGTATAGAGTTCCAAGTTTTGGTTCCAACGAAGAGGATACTGTGTTGCGACCGGGCCTTCGAATAATAAGGAAGCATGAATTTACTTCTATTTCGGGTTAAATGGTCGTGATGACCAGTTTGCGCAGTCAATAATTGTCTTAGGCTATTGTCGCCATCATTTCTTAATGTTTTGTAAATAAAATTACAGGCGGAGATTTTGTAGAGATCCGAAAGTTTAAGTGTTTGTAAATTTTTGAAGGAATCATTTGTGTGAGCATTTTATTCTAGGTTCTTTACCGCTCTGACAGCTCTTTTCTGCAGAGTAAAAATTTTGTTAGTTTTATTTTTATCAGTTCCGTGCCATGCTTCTATTCCGTATTGCAAGTATGGAGAAATAAGCGTTCGGTAGAGCATTTGTAAAGCTGTTTCAGGCAGAAAATTTTTAACTTTATTTAGGATTCCGATGGATTTTGATAATTTAGAACTAATATGAGTGATGTGCTCTTTGAAGGTCAGATGTTTATCTACTATGATGCCCAGAAACTTACGTGAGTTGGTTTCTTCGATTTCACCTTCGCCAATTTTAATGTATGGGAGAGATACATCTTTCTTGTATGAGAATGTAATATAATTTGTTTTATCAATATTAAGGCTTATTTTATTAGCTTTGAGCCACGATGAAACCTTATGAAGTTCATTATTTATACTCTCCACAATCATAGCGGGATTTTGGTTCGGAAAGACCGCAGAAAGCGTACTGTCATCGGCAAAAAGTATGAATTTGAAGAATGATGTAGATTTTACAATATCATTGATAAAAATCAGAAACAGGAGAGGCCCAAGAACAGATCCTTGTGGAACTCCAAGCTAATTGTCTGTGGGTCTGATTTTGCGTCGTCAATGACAACGTATTGCTTCCGGTTTGTTAGGTATGATCTGAACCAATCATGGGCAATCCCTCGAATGCCATAACAGTGTAGTTTCGAGAGTAGTATTTTATGGTCCACACAATCGAATGCTTTTTGAAAGTCAAGAAATAAAGAGAAGACAGGCTTTCCTTCATCTATATTAGAATAAAGGAATTGTAAATGATTTAATATAGCCTGTGTTGTTGATTTTTTAGAGCGAAAGCCGTATTGTTTATCGTAAAGAAATGATTTTTGTTCAAAATAAGAGTACACTTTTTTATACACAATCTTTTCGAATACTTTGCTAATAATTGATAGTACGGAGATAGGTCGATAATTGTTTACACAGGTTTTTTCACCACTTTTAAAGATAGGGGTTACTCTAGCAACTTTGAGGGAGTTCGGGAAAGTGCCTAGTGAGAGAGACTGGTTAATAATATTTGATATCAGCGGGGCTACAATGTCAGCAATAACTTTCAGTACTTTAGTCGGAAACGTTTGTAGCCCACTCGATTTATTTTTCATGTTGTTTATGCACGTAATTACATCGGAGGAGTTTGTAGGCGTAAAGAAAAAGGAGTTGGGTTCTCGAATATGATCCATAAATTCCAGGTGATCAGTAGGTTCACTTGGAATACCATCAGCTATAGTTTTCCCTACGTTTGCGAAGAAGTTGTTAAAGAGATTAGCAATTTCTTTCTTCTCATGGTATTTCACATTATCTTGAATGACATATTCAATTTTCTTTTTATCGGCATTATTCGGCTTACAGCAAGAGTTAAGGAGATGCCAAGTCTTTTTAACGTCAGTTTTGAATTGAGTAAACTTGAGGGTAAAGTAGTTCTTTTTTGATGTTCTTATCTGGTTTGTTACATAGTTTCTGAATCTGTTATATGTTTCTCTAGATATTCGCCCTTCGCAAAGGAGGGCTAGGTACGCTTGACGTTTCTTTATATTTATTACGATGTCTCTAGTAATCCAGGGCTTTTGTTTATTTTTCGGGGTAACTGTACGAGTTACAATTGGGCAACACTAATTGTATGCGGTCATTATAGTTTCAGTCAACTTTACTACTGCTTCATCAATGCTCGTAGCATTATTATTTTGTTGAGAGATGTGCAATGTAGGCATTGATTCTTCTAGAACGGTGCGCATTTCTTCAAGATTTGATTCGTTTATTTTACGATATGAGTTTCAGCCCGTGCCTTGGTGCAAGCAATATAGACATTTTTCTTAATAAGAAAAACTGGGAAGTGATCTGATAAGTCAGAAGTAATTGAAAGGCTCAAGTGGAGCAACAGAACACGGAAGGGAAAATCCTGTTGGTCTTAATATTAATGTTAAGTAATTAATTATAGCTAAATTACGGACAGCCCATTTGAAGACTACATGGCAAGAAACACCTCTCATGGAGGACAGCTAGGGTAGGTAATAATCGCCTCTCCTGGATTTATATTTTTATCTATAAAGTAATTTTTTGTTGGAAAAAAGTAAACTTAAGGTGATGACTAATGCTCTGAGAATATTTAGCACTGAACCTTACATCAGAAGTTACTCCATATTTCACTAGATGGATTTATTACACTTGTTTTTTGTTGTACGCGAGATTTCCAGTTAGCGTCGAAATTATTCGTACACCCCTCCTCTTTCAAAACTTTCTGAAGTTACTCAAAAACTGTTGTTGCCACAGGCATGATATTTTCACAGGGTGTGAAGCATATATTAGGAATTTTCACTGTTCCCTTTACCAAGTTATACTGGTATCTAATTGAACTGATTATATTTGTGTTGAAGGGAAGACCAGAAACAGACAAGGATGTTGATTGTATGGTACCTTCATTAATTTGTCTGTACCTAGCCGACCCGCACCTTCCCGAGGTGATACCGTTAATATAGCCAGCTGTGTTAGTGTACAATTTATATTGTAACTGATTGAATTGCTTGTAAATTTTTCCATTTATCTAGTTCTTCTGGCTAGAACCAACGCGGACGGTGCCCTCTACCATCAGGGTCATTTTTCTTATTTTTTGTAGTAGTGTTAAGAAATATATAATAATATAGTGTGTTTTTCCCTAAATTTCGTGTGTGGGCCCTTGCCCAGCAAGGACCCCCCCCCCCCCCTCTTTTTTGTGAAACTAACCATGGAACCTATGGAGACATCAAGAGAGGGACCTCCGAGAGCACCCGCAATCGGAGGAGCCCAACCGAAAAGGAAACAAAAGTACATCCCTCTACAGCTGACCGAAGAAAAATACTTCCCGAAGTATTTCTCCGTCGCTTTTGAAGAAGAAAAGAAGAAAACCGTCAACCCCGTCAAAATAATGGAAGAGATTATGGCACTAACTGGACAGAAACCGAAGAGACTATTTAGCATAAACAGGCAAATGATGGTCGTGGAGGTGCAGAGTGAGCGACAGGCCGGGAAAATAGTGAGTCTCACGCAGATTGGAGATGTGCCGTGCCGGACGGAAGAATATGACCGCTTCAACCACTCAGTTGGACTGATCTACATAAGCCACTTCGACATCGCTGACATAGATGAATTCAAGGCTGGACTCCAGGAGGAATATAATGTAGAAAATGTTACCAGAGGAACTTTCATCCAACCACGATACTCTGAAACGCCATCTTTTCTCGTGACGTTTAGACAGCAATACGTGCCATACAATGTATACATCCCCGGAGAAAGACAAGATACAAGAGTGTACCCGTTCAACAATAAGCCGATGATGTGTCATAACTGCCAGACGTACGGACACACCGCAAAGAGATATCGCAGCAACACAGTAATTTGCAGGAAGTGTGCAGGAGTCGGCCACTCTGCTCGCAACTGTGACTCTGACCAAGAGAAATGTCACCACTGTGGAGGCGCACATGCAGCGGGAAGCAGCTTGTGTAAGAAAGAGGCGGAAGAGAGAAGCGTGTTGGAGATAGTGCAAAGAGAGAAAGTAACACTTCGGAGAGCCAAACAAATCAATGAGGGAATAACAGAAACAGGACGCATAATACCAACCAGCAAGTTCACTTTAACTGTAAAATGAGGGAATGTGACAGGCGAAAAATGTTTCCTTGGCTACTCGAAAAATGCATAGCAAATCATCTTGGCGGTAAACCAAAAACTATAAGATCAAAAAGCTAATCAGTATTCACTGTGGAAGTGAGCAGTGCAGCACAAAGCCAAAAAATTAAACAACTGCTACAACTGAATCAATTACCCATTACAGTAGAGGAGAACCTTAACATTGGTATCCATAAAGGCCTCGTATATATCTACGAATATGACATGAACAACTTCGATCAGTTCGAAAGCGGCTTACTGGAAAAATGTGGAGTCCAAGATGCGATACAAGCAACTTGGATAAAACCTAACAATATGCAGGCAAAACCCTTACTATTATCCTTCAGGGAGTCACCCATACCAGAGTTCATCGACATCCCTGGAGAACAAGCTAAAACTAAAGTCTACGAAATCAACCCTAGACCAATGATGTGGAAGAAATGTCTGGAGTATGGCCATGGGATAAAGTATTGCCAAGGAGAAGAAATTTGCTCGAAATGTAGTTTGACAGGACACGGAATGAACGACTGGGACTCCGAAGAGACCAAATGCTACCACTGTGGTGAGGAACATAAGGCGGTAGCTAAAGTTTGCCAGAGAAGGAAGATAGAAGATGAGATCCTGATAGTACTGTAATGATATTTAGGATTATTATCTGTACTGTGTAGGCGCATAGAACCGGTGTTTCAGACTTAGCCGGACACTGCGCGGACCGAAAGGTGTAAGGGGTTGTATGACATCAGGAGCAGGGAGGAGTACGTAAGGGGGTAGAGGCTGTATTGAAAGCTAGTGCGCAAAACTATACACATAATAAGACGAGGGCAACTTGAATACATAGCACATGAAAATAGTGGGATAAAAAAAAGATTATTATCTACGAGCAAGGGACTAAGGAGTGTTGGTATTTGAGAGGGAAGCGCGGAGTAATTTCAAATTGGAGAGAGGGACACGTAGCATAAGGGAAGTGACGCTTAAGAACGAACCAATTAGAGGGCGAGGATTTTGGCGGGCATCCCGCACAGCCACGGTGCGTGTTCCTTTGTTCGATGGGAGGTATAAATAATGGAAGGAGTATGGCAACCGGTCTATTTGACTTTGACCTGGTGATAGACTAGATGTAGGCCCACGAGTTCCACAAGGGGAGGTGAGACAATGTTCTTTGTTATAAAAAGTGAAGGGAATCCTAATCTCATGCAGCTTATTAAATTTGTGTTATTAAAAAACTGGAACGATCAAGTAGATATGGGTGAAAAATTTTTAGATACGTGATGTGCTAAGATGGGTTGGAGTTAGGAAGTGTCATCAGGAGAGAATCAGTCTTTGTATTTGGTAAACTGTCATTTTCAACCGGAGCATTTCGATTCCATTTTGAAATAGCATAAAATGGAAGTTCAGAATATCCGTTTTTATTTTAGCAAAGTACAGTCTTAATGTTGAAGTTGTCTCAAGCAAGGGGGCAGTAATCTTCATTTTTGATATTAGAATTAGTTCTTTGGGTTTTCAGTTTTCAGATTATTCTCGAATTGTGCTCGTGTTTAGAGTTTCACTTTAATATGGAGGTGAAAGAATTATTTAAATAATTTCTCAGAGGGAATTAATGTATATGGGATGCTTTGGAGAGAGTTAGTTAAAATTCATTGTGTGGGGAAAGATTAGATTGTCTCTCAAGTAAAAGATGTGCGGAATTAATGAACTTCGTTTTTTTAGTAGACATTCAGAGGGAAGAGAATGGTTTTTATGATTGTTTTGCGAATCAAAGGGGAGTAAAGTTAGCAGGGAATAAAGACTTAAATGAAACTAGTCACTTAATATGCTCCTTGTTCTCAGGAGGGGTTCGGGTGTGTGTGAACGCTGCGGCCTAAGATTCTCTGCGATGTGGGAGTCTAGACTACTTCGGACTGCAGCGCAGTCCTCAAAAAATGGCGCTCACCAAGCTGAAGTGCCAGGGCCTACTGCCTACCAGTCACACTGAGGGGGAAGTCATGCAAGCAACAGAGCTTAGCAAGTTTACAGGCTCTCTGAAATTTAGGAGGAGCTCGGGGATGTTCCATCATCCTACTTAGTACGGTATGGTTGACAGGAAACATGGTTAATGGACGTCATCATGTGCTTGTTCACACGCGCTGCGATCGCCTAGGATTATGTAGGAGATGTTTCTTGCTAGTGTGTTGTGTTGGCGTTACAAGGTGCGCGCGGCTGTAACCTTCGCTAGAATTGTGTGTCTCAAATTTCTTTGTTTGCCGAGAGCTTCATGTCAATCACGTGTTCATTAGTTCACTTAAAATAAAGTAATCAATAATGTACCATTAACTGAGTGTTTCATTTTCCCGTGTTAGCTAGAGGCACTGGTGTGGGTGAGCAGATCAGTAGTTATTTTGTCTGTATTTTCCACCTGCTCTGTATTTCCTCCTTCTGTGTTTTTCCGCTCTGTGTTTTCATTTTTCCTCTTTTACTATGAGGTTTCGATTTCTCACTACGAATAAGGATAATGCACCAGCCGAGCCCTCTTTTCGTGACAATACAGAGCAGAGAGAAGGTATCTAAAGGACAGGCCAAACTTTTATTCCACCATCGAAATCCAAAATTCACAATGAATTATGCTAAAGCCGTCACGAAAGAAGCAACCTCAGATGCAACAGAAACACCGAATACAAAAAAAAACGACATCGCTCTGGAGAAGAAGAACTCGAAACAAAAAATAACAAGCAAAGAGCAGAAGACCCAAAGGATAATGTAGCAGGCAGAAGCAGTAGATGGCCGGTTGCTGATGGGAGAGTGTGCGCTGCGACAGAAGTTGTCTGCGAGAGTCCTAACACGGGAAGAATCTACACTACCACAGTTGATCTCCATCTGGATACCACAGCCTTAGAAAGGGAAAAGGAAAACCGAAGAGAGGAAAATAACAGAAATCCAAGACATGCGCAAAAACCAGAGAAAAGTGCTCCTGATACAGATAGAGACCTGTATGAGAAAGAATTAAGACAATCCAGTTTACTAGAAAAGAATAAAACTCAACCAAAATTGCCCGGCACTTCTGGAGAGGACCGTAAACAGAGATCCCCAAGAAGAAGACACGCCGGTAATAGCAACGATCAACGAAAACCCGGAAGTAGCAGGAGGAAATGGCGATGAGCGCAGAGGAGGGAAGAGAAATCTTTCTGCAATGGAGTTTGCAGGGAATGGCATCATCGAAGGAAGATCTTATCAATTTAATAGACACCTACAAACCAGCTGTTGTTGCAGTCCAAGAAACTTTTTACGGTCATGACTTTGTATCACCAATAGCTGGATACAACGGACTGTGCAAACAAGGTCACTTCAACAATAGATACCATGGAGGAGTGGCACTATACATTCACTCTTCAATACCAACCCAAGAAATAGAGATTCTGTCATCATTCCAAATCATAGGAGCAAGAATACATCTAAACCACTACAAAATAATCACTATCGCATCTGTATACCTACCGCCTGGATCTAATGTAGACTTTCAAGAGCTGTCCATCGTACTGAAAGACTTACCTCAGCCGATTGTCGTGATGGGGGACTTCAACGCTCACCACACCGATTGGGGCAACAGGATATTAGACCGCCGAGGACGCATGATACAAAACCTCCTCATCCAAAATAATCTTAACGTTATAAACGATAGCTCAGCCACTCACATATCCGGCATAGTGATTGATCTCACGCTGACTTCCCCCGATATAACCCCGGACTTGAACTTTGCAGTGCTCGCTTCTGTGTTAAGCAGCGACCACTTCCCGATAATTCTATCAATAACTATTCAACAAGGTGATGGAAGAAACGAAACTGAGGGGTGGAACTACAAAAAGGGCAATTGGAAAGAGTATCGCAATGATCCCACATTGAGAGATTTACATCTGCAGGAACTGCCCGCAACTCCTGAAGTGGCAGTCGAGGAACTATACGGGCTATTCAGATGCACAGCAGAGAAGTGGATTCCGAAATATAAGATTCGACGTCACTTCGCAAAACTTTGGTGGACTCCTGAATGTAAAAATGTGTGGCGAGAACGGGAGAAGCTCTACAGAGACTTCAAACGCACCGGTGCTGTGGAAGACAAAGTCAAGTGGAAACGGGCCAGAGCGGTAGCAACACGAATTTTCAGAGAGGCAAAGCTAACTAGCTGGCGGGAGTATGTGTCAACACTCAACACAACCACACCCAGCAGTTCTATTTGGGAACAAATAAATAAAATCCGTGGCAGAGCAAAAAGACAAATTAAGATATTAAAAGACGAAAAGGCCCTCTACTCAACAACTTTAGATATAGCTGAAAAACTATCAGAAACTTTCGCTCACACTTCCAGCGACGAGAATTCTTCAGACGAGTTCCGTCAGTACAAACAACGCGTTGAAGCAATACTGGTGGACTTTGCGAGCAGTAATGATGAACCATACAACGACCCTTTCACCATCCTCGAGCTCACAGCAACAATTAAGAGTAATAGAAATACCACCCCTGGACCAGATAATATAAGCAATCTCATGATAAAAAAATATGCCGGAAAATACTCATCAATATCTGTTGAAAGTTTATAATAAAATGTGGATGGAAGAATACGTCTAAAACCGATGGAAAGAAGCCATTATACTACCTATCTCCAAGCCAGGCAAGGACCACACAAACCCAAAAAATTATAGGCCCATTTCATTAACAAGCTGTTTGTGTAAAACCAATGATAAAATGATAAATCGACGACTAACAGAATATTTAGAAAATAACAAAATCTTCGCTAACGTACAATGCGGCTTCATTAAGCACCGAGCACCAATCGACCACCTCGTGAGATTCGACACCTACATACGGCAATCGCTTGCCGCCGGCAAGTGCGTGGTGGCAGTATTTTTCGATTTAGAAAAAGCATTTGACATGACCTAGTGCCATGGAATGTTGATGGACCTAGCAAACGCCGGTAACCAAACTTCGTAAGGGAATTTCTAAAAAACCGGACTTTCAAAGTTAGAATTGGACATCAGCTATCATCTTCAAAGGAACTTGTCAATGGCACACCGCAAGGTAGCACTTTAAGTGTCACCCTCTTTGCCATGAAAATAAATTCACTTGCGAGAGAAATACCAGACGAAGTGTTCAGCTCACTATTCGTGGATGACCTTCTGGTTGCATTTGCGGATTACAATATATTTAAAGTGCAAAAAACACTGCAAACAACAATCAATCAAGTCACGTAATGGGCTAAACAGAATGGCTACAGATTTTCAACAACCAAAACAACAGCAATGCAGTTATATAAAGGGAATGAACCAATAGTGCTCCCAATATAGACCGACCGGGGTTGAAAATTTGGCCGGGGCCGGGGCCTAGGCCGGGGTCAACAAATTTGTCATGGCCGGGGCCGGGCCGGGGCCGGGGTTATCAAATTTACCATGGCCGGGGCCGGGGCCGGGGCCGGGGCCAGGGTTCAGACCATCTTAGGACGTGTCACGATGACGTAATACACAACGCCGGTAAGTGGCTCAACGCATGTTGAATTACGGTTGCGGTTGGGTGTGTATTTATATCAAGTCAATAAAGCCTTGTAGACTTGCAGTTGCAGGGCTTGTTGAATTAATACAGAAACAAATATGGTAATTAAATATACCGGCTGTTCCACAAAAATGTCCCCGACTTTTTAATTGCTTCTATCTCCGCTTCAAATTAACACATTTAAATTGTCTTTTTTTTCACAATGTGGTAAATCTTGTTTCCTTTTCGAATAATTTAATAGAATTAAAAGTGCGATTCTTGGGAAATCTAATGTGTTAAATGAAAAGAAGAACCAATATGAAAGGGGACATTCTTTTAATGTCAAACGTTTCGTAATCTCTGATACCATCATCAGTGCTGTAAAACAAGGAATGAAAAACGATTCTGAACAAATTGCGAAAAAGCTATAAGAAACTAATAAATAAATATTTAATTTCATATTTATTTAAGTGCAATATTTAATTTCATCGCACTTTGATCATTATTTAGCTGAGGTCTATGGGTAAAAATGAACAATGATTTCAAAATTCTAAGGTCAAATTCCTCTGCAGTTCTACAAGGTATGGAGAAATTGGAACTTTTGAAAGGGTGGTTTGAACTATGGCAATGATCTCTGATGGATGACTTGGAGGGAGATGAGTATGGACGGCCGGTTCTACGGGAGATACCCGAGTGTTGGCTGTGACGAATAAATTGCTGGAGAGTGGTACTTCCAACATAGGACTGCAGGCAGCAATCACATTCATACAAGTGGACACAACCATTTCTCAGGCACTCTTCCAAACGTTCTTTCCTATTGAAAAATGAACTCATTTTTAAACTATTTCTATAAAATGGTAACACGTCAATAAAAGTAAAATGAAAGTGTATCAGAGATAAAAGATCCTTTCTCATCTCCTTGTAAAGATTGCCCGAGAATGGAGCTCGATGAAAACTTTCTTCTTTAGTGCGGTCAGAATTGTACACGGAGAGGAAAGTTTTTTGTGTAAAAACTTTTTAACCAGATTGTTAATTAAAGATACAGGGTATTTATTTTGTACAAGTAACTTTGTGATATATTTCACTTCGTCATGATATATTATATTTGAATTTGAAATACAGTATGCTCTATGCAATAATGGAGTGACACTTGTTTTTCTATAATCCTTGTAAATGCAACTGAAGAAATTGGTACATAATCCCGTAAATGTAGGCTTTCCATAAACAGAGGTGGTGAACATTGAATTAGTTTTCTTTACGAGAACGTCTAAAAATGGCAATTTATCATTCTGCTCAGTTTATATTGTGAAATTTATCATGGCGTGATATCCATTTATGTAGTCAAAGAATTTTAGGGCCTCTTCCTGTGAACGATACATCACAGACGATATTTCACAGTAGGTATTTCACAAGGTATTTCTTTGTAGGTATTTCGTTCCTTGTTTTACAGCACTTATGATGGAATCAGAGAATCCGAAACGTTTGCCATTAAAAGAATGTTCCATTTTATATTGGTTCTTCTTTTCATTTTACGAATAATTTGAGTTTTTGAAAATCGTTTAATAACCACTTTACAGTGATCGATTTACTGAGAGGCAGAAAAATTATTTGTTCAAAGGAAAAGTTTTAAAAACAACACTGGTGATCTTCTTCATTTCTCAATACCTACTGTGAAGAAACGCGTTTTCAAAACATCACCTCCATCGTTAATAATTCTTCGACAACGAGTTGAAGTGTTTCAAGAACTAAAAGAAAACGGTGAAATGGTCCGCAAAACTCTTCGTTCAACAGTGGCTAGAAGTAATGCTTGCCTTGAGAGAAATGGTGGGTATGTCGAAGGATACTAAATTACTTTTTTATTCAAATTTTATTTAATGTATGAATTTGTTACTCTTTTAGGTTTTTGTTTGTTCGGTTTTTTGGATAGTGCAAAATAAGGAAGAATATCAATATTTTTTGAAAATGTTTCCATTCGAAAAATTAGTTTTTCTACCCGTTTCAGTTAATCGATCACTGTAAAGTTGTTATTAAACGATTTCCAAAAAACATTAATTGTTCGAAATAAATCATGGAGTAAGTAATTATGAAATAAAATTTACTACCTTGTGAAAAAATGTAAATTAAAATATGTAAATTCAAAGCGGAAATATAATCAATTAAAACTCAGTGACATTTTGGTGGGACACCCGGTATAATGACTAAAAGTAGTCGTCAGCAGTATGGGATTACTTTTACATATCGGTGAAGAGTGTAGAAATTGAAGTGTGCACCATTTGTGAAGAAAATATACGATGAGGAGCGGCTAGTGCATCTTAGAAAACTTACTCAACTAAATATTTATGGGGCCATCTAAAATCGACACAAAATGATCAATTCCTGGAAGCTGAAGAAAACCAAACAACGAAAAAGAATTGAAAAATAGAAACAAAACGAACAAGAAGAAAAACTAAATGTCTATGTATTGAAAACAAACAAAGACAGTTTAGGGTGCAGCAGTGACAAAACTGCTGATTGTAGCAAGTCGTCTTCGTCTACCGGCAAACAGCTGACTTTAAAAGAAACATTTACTCAATCTAAAAGCTGGGAGCCAAATAATACTGACCACATACATAAAGAGAAATTGTTAATTTACTGGCATTGTGACGCGCTCAATCCTTACGACCCTATGGATACGGAAACTTTTTTAATTTTTGTAGGGTTTTTGAATAAGAAGTTTCAAGTTCCATCAGAGAAGGTAATTACAACAAAACTAATTCTGGACCTCAGTATCCTAATTCAGTTTGCTATTTCAGAGGAAATATAAAAGTAAATTAACGAAAATAGCGTCTTCACAATAACTGCTGATATTAGGACCTCTCCAAGTCGAGATTCTTTCATGTCAGTAACTGCGCACTGGATTATAATTACACTGGATGGTAGCATAGATACTGCTTTTTCTTCTCAGTGACTGCATGTTCTTCAGGATTGCAATGAAATCGCAAATCTCTTGAGAAATCGTTTTAAATCTATTTAAAAGACACGTGAATTTTTCACGGGCGGGTAGCCGGGCACACTACGCTTTATTCACTTCAAATTATTTATCCAAATCAAGTTCAAATTAATTTAAGTCAAGTTCAAATTAATCCAAATCAAGTTCAAATTAATTTAAGTCAAGTTCAAATTAATCCAAATCAACTTCAATTTAATCCAAGTCAAGTTCAAATTAATCCAACTCAAATTCATATCAATTCAAGTCAAGTTCATATAAGTCCAAGTCAAGTTCAAATTAATCCAAGTCAAGTTTAAATTAATCCAAATCAAGTTTAAATTAATCCAGTACCAAGTTGAATTAGGAATCGACATAAATCCCTCGCTAATTTGAGCGTTTTTGTATTAAAAATGTATTTGTTGGATGTGATGAGCAAGAAAAACGTTTTTCCTTTCAGCAAAGAATACATAAAATTTCTGCAGTATTAAAACAAGCTGTCGTGAAATGTGCTAAGTCCCCAGCATCAGGAGGCAGAGTGTGATTCAGATCTTTGAGCGGAGTAACAAATAGAAGTCAATTATGAAAACTTCGTATTATACTACACATTAAAGTTGTTTTATAATTCTAAATTAATGGCAGTATGCATCCATTAAAAAATTATGTTCAAAGGTACTTCTATGTTACAGATACATATATATATATATATATATATATATATATATATATAGTATCGAGGATTTATTTACACTCATTTGAAGATTTACATGCCTGAAATTCCACTTTATCACATTTATGAAATCATTTGTGCATGCAATTACAAATGATTGCCACTGGACGATGTGTAGATTTAACCTTTAAAATACATGAGCAAATGCGATTCACTAAGTACTTATGTACGATACCATTTGATTACGATTTATTTGAGTACATTGCTACACAGATACAATAATGCAATAGCAATAAAAATTGTGCCATCCCTTCAAATGAATAGGTCTAGGCAAACATATCATCTCGATCGATGAAATTAATTGAAACATTTTTACCAAAATCGTTTGAACAAGCAAAAACAGACTTCGCTGCTATATTTCTTTTAAAGGTTAAATCTACATATCATCCAAAGGTAATCTTTCGTAGTTGCATGCATATATGATTTTATATACGTGATAAAACGAAATTTCACGCATATAAATCTCTATGAGTAATTAAATCCTCGATACTACTACGTGTATGTGCATGTGTAACATAAAATTGTCTTTGAACATAAATATTTGAATGGATGCACACTGCCATTAATGTAGAATTGGAAAACAACTTCAATGTGTAGTTAATACGAAGTTTTTATAATTGATTTCTCTATGTTACTCCGCTCAAAGATCTGAATCACACTCTGCCTTTTGATGCTGGATACTTAGCTCGTTTAATTTGAATTTAACTTGCATTAATTTGAACTTGACTTGGATTAATTTGAAACTGACTTGGATTAAATTGAACTTATCTTGGATTAAATTGACCTTTACTTGAATTAATTTGAAGTGAAAAAGGTGTAGTAAAAACTAAAAACCCCGGCCAAAACCCCGGTTTAGGGCATTATTTTGCCGGGGCCGGGGCCGGGGCCGGGGTCTGCAAAATTTGTCGGGGCTTGCCGGGGCCGGGGCCGGGGTCAGCTAAAATGGCCGGGGTTGGCCGGGGCCGGGGCCCCGGTCGATCTATAGCCCCAACATTGCAATTGGAAGGTCAAAATATACCGAACGTAGAGGGCACAAAATTTCTTGGGCTTGAGTGGGACAGAAAACTCAACTAGACATGCGTATACATAAAACCAAGGCAAAATGCAACAAAGACCTCAACCTGCTGCGATCCGTATCCTCTTATACATGGGGAGCAGATCAAGAAATCCTAATGAGATTGTACAGATCTATAATCCGCCCGAAGATAGACTACGGTTGCATAGTCTACGGCTCAGCCAGTATAACATTATTAAAAGAGCTGGATGTCACTGCGAACGAGGCTATGCGCATCAGCACCGGAGCTTTCAGGACTACTCCAACACAGGGCCTGAACATCATTACCAATGAGCCAAAACTGGATAAAAGAAGAAAAGAACTGTTACTGCGATATTACTTCAAGCTTAAGTGTCACTTCCTAAACCCCGCTTATCGTTGCATCCACAATTCAAATTTGGAACTATTCTTCCGCAGCCGTGAGCGTCTCTCGAAGTCGGTTATTCAGAGGCTGCGTGATGTTATTAATGAGTACAACATACCAACGCAACCAGTCTAGCCATACTTCACTCCTAAAATATATTCATGGATCAAGAAGAGACCGAAAATCGAAGAAAATGCAACAAACCTGAGAAAAGATGAGTTAACCCCAGCCCTCCTGAAACATGTGCATGAAGAAACCATCCGCAACTATAGTGATTATAGGATGATCTTCACGGATGGCTCGAAGTCACAGACAGGGGTTGGTGCAGCAGCAGTGAAGGATAACACCGTGAGAAGGGTCTCACTGCCCATAGTTGCAAGCGTAATGACCGCGGAACTCCATGCAATCAAACTTGCAGTCAACATGATAAGAGAAACACAGTCTAGTCAGTTTGTAATATTTAGTGATTCAATGAGCTGCATACAAGCTATCAACAACAATACTGAAGACAATCAACTGCTCAATCGGATAATGTCAGATATGCATCAAATCATTCAAGAGGGGAAGAATAGGGTGATGTGTTCACGACCCGGACAAGGTCTCGACCCGGACAGTCTTGATTAACCAATGAACGATCGAGCCTAGGATGACGTCAGAGCTATGACGTATGAGGGAGGGCGGTCCTAACTAGACGCCATTTGTAAACGTCCCCGCCGACACTCCGCTTGTAAGCAAGATAAGAATTTCGATTTTAAGAGGTCGCGATCTTAGTTTCGGCATCAGGATATATTGTGCCATGACCACGAATAAGGCGTGATCAACTTGTGATAAGTTTTGTTATGTAATATAGCCATATTGGCATAAAATCAGTGATAATACGGAGTGCCTAAACAACAGTGGACTCGTTTGGGGTGCCCGCTAAACAAAATTATGCCGTGTTCTCGACTCGGACAATTTTTGACAATTCATGTAAATCAAGTGTACTGGAAAAACCAATTAAAAAGTGAATTATTGCATAGTTCTTACAACTATAATGTATCATATGTGAGATAAAGCCATGGAAAAGGCTGGAAATGGGTGTTTGCCACGGCTAAATATCGAATGATTTTTCGAAGTGTTTTATTGATGGAAGTGAATTATTTTTAGCATTAATATGTGCACCCCATTAGTGTTTATTTCTCCAAATTGAAATATTTAACCTAGGCCAATTGTTTATATTTTTTACGAATTTAAAAAAAAATGATGTGCGTGGTCTCGACTCAGACAGTCTGCACGTGATGTCCGATCCATTGATATTTTGCTACCAATTTTTTATTCCAACTTTCAGTGTCATGTTCTGGATGTTCTTAGTAAAAAAAATATAAAACATTGGTTTAAGTGTGTTTTTGGTGCACCAAAACATCCGTCCGGGTTGAGACCACACCCCCGTCCGGGTCGTGAACACGCGGTCTCGACCCGGACAGAGAATTCTGGATTTTATAAACAGCTGTAAAACCAATACTAAGATATCTATAGATATGAAACTCGTAGCACAAGATGGGGAATTAGTTAAGCTTTATTTTAAGCACAAAATCTCTCCTGTAGCTCAATAAATTTTTTTATGAATATTATTCACTTTACTGTCCGGGTCGTGAACACATCACCCTATCATCATCAGCTGGGTACCAGCTCACATAGGCATCGGTGGGAATGAAAGGGCGGACCAAGCAGCATAGGAAGCAGCAACGAGACCAATTGAATTTGCCCTCGTTCCTTACAAGGATTGGTATTCGTTAATAAGGAGGAGGACATTTGAACTATGGAATGATGAGTGGCAGTAACCCTGGTAGGTAGAAGCTTAGCGAACGGAAGTACAATCGCCAAAAGGAGGTCGTGATAAACTGACTACGACTGAAACATGCTGCCCTGACCCACAGCTACTTGTTGAATCCTGATGCCCTTGGCCAGCCACCCTTGTGCGGATGGTGCGGAGATGCGGTACTTACTGTGAAACACATCATACAAATATGTCCTGCTTTGCAGCAACCGAGAGAAAGAATCCTTCGCGGGGGTTCCGATGGGAGCGGTGTCGGTCACCTACTGAAGGATGGCGGTCCGGTACATAAAGTGCTTGAATATACAAAAGCAATCAATCTGTTCGCTAACTTGTAAACACTACCATTCGGTCGAGAGCTGAAATAAACAATTTTTAGTAAAGATCGGCAGAATGTGCGATGACGTCTTCGATGTACATCAACGAGCGAAACAACTCCGGAACGCAGAAGAGATCGTAACTGAAAGATTGAAGCTTGGAACGTCCGAGGAAAGTGTTGCGCTCAACTTTCAATGTGTCGACGATTCAACTGATTGTAGAATAATGCAATCTGATTCCTTAATCGGAGGATTTCTCTATTTTTGGCAGTATAGACGATGAACGCGTAATATGGCCGGGCGCGCTTTGTTGATACCCCGGGGGTTTCAGCGTGGGTGAGGCGCCTGGCCATAAATGGGTGGGCAGCTGAAACCCCCTGTGGGGTTTGGCTGCCAAATGAGTTGAAATGATGCGTGGTGTGGTGGACGATCCTACTAAGATCAGTCGGAATTGAGATGTTTTAATCCTGGCATAATATAACCTTTAAAACCAAGTTCATGGCGGCTGTTGCCAGGTTCTGTAATGCCGGTCTTGATGTCTGCAGTAAGGACGATTACATGATACTCTGCTGTACTGATGTGAGGGTTAGTTTTGAAATTGTGAGACTTTCGGTGCGGTGTAGTCTAAGGTGCTGAGCCACTAGTGGGCTTATGTTTGCATTTGATGCCTCTTTTGCTGCAAAGATGAAGTGTTGTAACTTGCCAACAGTCAGTGTAATACTCTTCCACTTGTATTCACAATCTCGTAAATAAAACCTCCCGGAAAAAGTGCAAAAAACAGTCACTAGATCGAGACGCATACAATGTGACAATCGATAATTTTCTGAAACCTTGGAGGGCACGTGTTTTCATATTGCGACATTGGCAAATATGCCAATGCGAAAGCTAAATTGTTTATGACCGAAGCTGTCGTTGAATGAGTTTATTATTATTTATTAGGACAAAAGCAGGAAGTTTCTGGAGCTAAATATTTTTGAAAGATTCACCAAGCTGAACTTTAGAAACACGACAGGACAAAAATATTCATTCAATGAGTAGTATTACACTTCATTGAGGTAAATCTACCATTTAAGTACATTTTTCATAATCAATAGCGTGACCTTACATATTCATAACATTCAAAAACCTTTTATTATAGTTTTTGACAAGCTTTTTCGTAGTTTCAGATGAAATATTGTTCCAATCTTCAATGGCGATGCGTTTCAATTCCTGAAGATTTTTGGAGGTCTCTTGTTGATGTTGACTTTAATTCCTACCACAAATTTTCAGTGGGAGTGAGATCAGGACTCATCGAAGCCCATGGCAGCATATTTATCTTATTTCTTAAGAGCCAGCTAGTTGTAGACTTGGCCGTGTGCTTTGGGTCATTGTCTTGTTGAAATACCCACCGCCTTCCAAGTCCCAAACTATTAGTTGATTCCTCAGGTTTGCGTTGCCCAAAAAGCTGTATTTTGGTTTCTTCACTCCATAGTACTCTCTCCCATAAGCCTCTGTCATTATACAAGTGTGACTTTACTTAGTTCAAGCGAGCAGCAATATGACATGGTTTGTGGAGTGGGGTCCTTCGAGGTCGGCGTCCGTGGAAGCCTTCCTGTTCAGACAGCGCTGGATTGTGCGATTGCCCATGCTAGTTCCCTGAGCGTTCAATCTCTCGGCAATGTCGTCTAGCTTCACTCGTGGATTAGCGTTGACTTCACGACATAATTTTCGAAAAATTTTCATCGAGAGTTTTGTTTGCTACCACGCCCAGGCAACGTTTCTACAGTATCAAACTAAGCAAACTTTTCCATAACAGATTGTACTGTAGATCTTGGGATGCCCAAATATTTAGATATGTCACCATAACTGTTTACAGCTTTGTGGTTGTCAATCATCTTCTGTCTGAGGTCCATACCGAGTTCCCTCCCTAGTTTTTTCATCGTGGCGCTAATGCACAAATGACAAAGCACTACTCCTCTGGCTCCCCGTTAGCTCTGGCACAATTTTCTTGAATGTTTAAGAACATTTTAGACAAATTTTTTTCAATGAAACACGTATAACGGTAAATACTTATGAAATGTAATGTTCTCAATTGTAGGAATAATTATGTCTAACCATGTTTCTGAAGTGTAATATCTTGGTTTTTCATCACGATACGAGGATTAGTAATTGTAGCTGCAAACTACAGGATCGGTAGCTGAAACTACCGTATCTGAAGTCTTACTTCAGGAGTAGGAAAAGGAAACTCTTAGCTAGGTTCCTATTCTTGTACTCAATCATCCATACACCGACTCCGCTTATAAGCTATAGTGCTCGGAAGTTAAACAATGCTCTTCCGGTGCATACCAATGCGATGCGCCCCCAAGGCACAGCTTCCGGCGGAGGTCCCATAAAGACATCTGACCTGAACGCAATAAGGCATCCGGCAAGACGCGCAAACCTCATCTCCGGAAACCCATAAACCCAACGATGCCTACTTCACTATATAACATGAAGTTCAGCGTGTTAAATCTTTCAAAAATAATATTTTGGCCTAGAAACTTCGTATTGTTGCCCCCATATGTGCTTTACACCCTGCGAAAAATCTTATGCCTGTAGCAACAAAAATTTTTGAGTGATTCTAGAAAGTTTTGAAAGACGAGTGGTGTACGGATAATTTCATCGCTATCTGTATCGCGCAGCGTGTTTGTTTTTCCCAAAACTGTAAATAGACGAATGAAAAAATTGCAAGCTGTGCATAGCTAATTGTAAACAAATTGTCTTACCATCCGTACGATGAGGAAGCTCTGAAATTCATTCAACATGCATTGATGTGCGTGTTGTGCTGTTTTGTATAAGTTATTTCTGTCTAACCTTGTCTGAGTACTTTGAAGTCATTAACGACGGTGTTTCTGTAAGATTTGGTGGAGCATTTCATGTGCCTTTAATTCATTTTAAAAATTATAATGAAGAACTACCAAGGCATTCTCTGTAAGCATTTATAAGCTTTGAGTTATCTTGGCATGTATGAAATGTCCCGGAGAATATGTATTTCGCTTGTTTCTTGCCAAGACGTGGTAGAGACTACTGTAGTCGTATACTGTAGTCACCCCTCAATTTTTATATTCATTCACGATCATTTCTTCTTTACTTACCGCTAAAATCAAATTTAGCCATTCAAGTGTTAAGTTAATATTACACATTCAGTTGTATGTTTCCGATAGGGGAAATTTGAAAATTAATATCTGAGAAAAGCGTACACTCAGGGTTGAAGTGCAAGCTTCTAGTACTGCCTCATCCATCTCCAAGCGACGGAACGGTACTGGAAGTTATATAGACCTTTATAATTAATCCCTGTAATAGCTGCTTCCGTACTCGTCGTGCATTTTGTTCATCAGTTAAGGTCCTTCGTATAACAAAATTTGAACTAAAATTCTGTGTGTTTTATGCATTTCATGTTTCAACGTTTATTCATGTTAGCGTTTTATACTTTCTTTCTCTCTCTACGACCAGTTAGTACTAAACCGAAAACCAGAAATAACTAGACACCGTAGCCAAGTGGTTAAAGCATGCGCCCTTCCGAACAGATATCGTGAGTTCGAATCCCGGCGATGCGCGGCGATTTACCCGTTGGGTATAAAGGAAAACTCAAGCACGATACCCCACCCAACCCAGGTGTCGGAAATGGCTACCGGCTTAGCGGGGGAAAGAGTCATGGTGACTCGGTGTTAGTTATAAGGCATTTAAAAAACCAACATAAAAGATATGTATCAGGCATGATTGGAATAAAGCATCCATTATGAGAACTAATTATATTATCGAAAAAAATATCGATGGTAAAATTAGTACATTCGCCCAGTGTTTTAGCCTACGTGCCAAAATTTTGTAGGTATTGGTTACTCATGAGTGAAATCCGGCTCTCACCGTGTCAACATTTTATCCCATGTACCCAAGTCCGTGTATTGTTGAAGGAGAATACCCAGAGAACGGGAAACCTGTAATTTTTTGTCTAGTTTTTCTTAGATTATAACTTGATTTCCCACAAAATTCTGTGAGAAACTTAAAAACTAATTCTTTGATTAGTTTTTCGCAGCCATTGTTATTTTTCCATAACTATTCTTTTCAATCGATTATACCGAGCAACACAGCCGTCCATCACTCCGATGTAGCAGGAGGAACCTTGTCTCTATTGTTTTTCATTTTTCAAAATGATATTCTATATATATTTATACACTTACCGTACATAACTTAAAAAAAGTAACCCTAACTTTATACTGTATGTTAATTAGTTTTCATAAAGATATATGTTCCATTTGTTGCATCACAGAAATATGAATCCTGACTACAAAGCGTCAGGTCGGAGTATAAATAAGATCCAAGTCGTCTGAAAATTTACCTTTAAATGCATATTTTCAAGTGACTAATCATCAAAGTTTACGCGGAACAAAGAGTTTAAAGGAACTTCGATGTAAATTTCAACAGAAATTCCCTGAAAGCTCTCCAACCAAGAAAACTGTTTTTAAAACTTATAAATACATTTTAATAACATTTTTCTTTTTAACACTGTTATTCATCTCATTACTGATACAACCAATTTTGATAAGATTTAACAATTTTTGGGAAAATTTTTTCCTCTACCTTATACAGAAACAAAATAAATTATCTATATTCACTGTGCTCGTCATAGCCGTGTGGCCTTAGGACCAGCCTCCGTGCGGGCAAACGAGGGTTCGAGTCCCGGCGCTGGATGGCGATTTTCTCCGTTGGGTATAGGGGAAGAATTCCAAGCACAATACCCCACTCTACCCCGGTGTCGAAATGGGTACCGGTCTTGACCGGGGGCAAGCGTCATGGCGTCCTGGTGTTAGTTATAAGGCATTTGAAATTCTAATCTACAAGATGATATGTATCAGGCTTGAAATTGGAAATAAAGCATCCGTAGATGCCGTTGTTTGATTGTTTGTTTGTTGTTTGTTACGTACTAAGTCCGCGTTTTAGTGGACGATGGGGGTACGCGGCATAGCATAAATGATAGTTGTGATAGTTGAATGGTGTACTACACCATTCATACCAGGCTTGGTGTGTGCACGTGCTTCTGATCCTCTGACGAAAAATGTAGTGAATTAAAGTGAAGTTGCTGAAAAACTGGTATAGTTTGTATATTCACGTGAGTACAGTGTGTGACTTTGTATGGAGTGCTCGTACGAGTAGTTCTTTTGTTGCGTGAGGGTTGAGACTGAGCATTGGTGTCGTGACTTGCAATTTTTGACTGAGGTGTTTTGACTGGTAAGGGTTTTTTGCATATAAATAGTATAGAGTGTGACATGGTATAGGGTGACTGTGAGAGTAGTAGGCAACGTTTTTGTTTCCTTTCTTTGATAATCTGATTTTTAGTAGATTTGATGAGTGAAGACTTCATCTGCCTATAAAATTTATACTGAGATAGAAGTCTGCGTTTGATAATGGCAAGAAATAGGACTGGTCGTAGGAAGGGAGGTGCAAGTGGAATGGATGAGGAGATTGAGTGCATGACTTGTAAAGAGTGGGTAGATATAGATGCATGTAAAGGTTTGAGAGAGATGAGTCGGAGAAGGTTGAGTGATCATGTGTTTACGTGCTGGAAATGTTTGAATGACGAGAGAAAGAAGTTGGAAGAGGAGGTTGAGAGATTGACAATTTTGATGGTTGCTTTAGAGGCTGACTTGAAGGATGAAAGGAAGTTAAATGAAGGAAAGAATGAGAATGGTGAAAATGCAGTGAATGAAGAGATAAATGGTGGTGCAATGAGTGCAAATGAAGTGGATGATGGTGCAAGGAGTGTGAATGCAGTAAATGAAGCGAATGGTGGTGCAAATGTGACAGATGAGAGTAGAAGGATGAATGAGCATGATGAAAGAATGAAAGAAGTACGAATGGAAATAGAGTGAAGGAGCAACCTGTTGATGTGCCACATGAGGTGCAGGTGCCTGTAGTGGAAGTGAATGAAAGGAAGATGGAAAGAAAGAGTGATGTGAGTGGAAGAATTGAACGAAAGAGTAGTATGAAAGGAAGAGTGAGACGTACGATTAGAATATGTGGTGACAGCATGGTTAAGAATGTGGATGGGTTTGTGAGAATGACTGACCGTAGTGGGTGTACGAGCATGAGAGGAAAGGGGTGAAAGAGATTTGTAGGCATGCTGAGGAAGTGATAGATGGAATGGATGAAGGGATGGTTGTACTGCAAGGAAGGGGCAAGGGATTGTTTGAATGTGAGAGAGAGCGTACGGTGAATGCAATTATGAATGTGGTTGAAAGGGCGCGGAAGAAGAATGTTAGAGTGGCTGTGACCAGCCTGCTGAGAAGGCCTGCATGTGATGAGGAGTAAGAAAGGGTGCGAAAGGAGGTGAATAGGGAGGTGCATGAAAGGATTATGAGTATGAAAGCTGAGAGTATGAGAAAGCGTGAAATGGGTTCCAGCTTCCTTGATATGGATAACCTGATTCAGAGTGGATGTTTTCGTGGAGATGGAGTCCACCTTACTCAAGAAGGTGAGATGAAACTCTCCAGGAGATACATCCAGTGGAATGGGTGTACTCGTATTGCAATGGAAGGTGGAACAGGATGAACGGAAAGCTGTCAGAGCAAAAATGAAAAATGTCGTGAATTGTCTAATAGTGTTGTGAGGTTTGGATGTATAAATGTGCGTGGATGGAATGCAGGAAAGTTAGACGACCTTGTAGCAGAATTTGAGAATGGAGATTTGGATTGTGTTGGTGTAGTAGAGACCCAAATGCGTGATAGAGTCAGTTTAAAATGTAAGGAGAGTAAGAACTACATGATTGGAAAAGGGCGTGTAAGTTGGCAGAAAAGAAGTGGTGGAGTTGGTCTCATTGTAATAAATGCTCTAAATTGGAAATTAGAAGAAATTCCTGTTGGAAATGAACCTGAGAGTGAAGATCTGTTAGTAATAAAGTGTGAAAGAATGCATGCCAGAGAATGTGTTATTGTGGTTGTATGCTATATGACAACTGATGGTATTTTAGCTCATCAAGAGAATGTAAAAAAGTATGAAATATTAACAAGAATTGTGCAAGAGCATTGCAGATGCCCTCTTATTGTGATGGGTGATATGAATGGCCATGTTGGTATACCTGGTGAGCCTGTGAATGCAAATGGACAAAAATTGATTGATTTCTGTGATCAGAATGAACATTAAAACCTGAATGTAACAATAGGAAATGGCTTGCATACATGGCAAAGCAGGGAATGTAAAACTGCAATTGATTATATGATAGTAAATAATAGAGCAAGAATATGTGTCAGAGAAATGTTTGTAGATGAAGATGATTTTGATATTGATAGTGACCATAAAATGCTTGTACTAGAATATAATTGGTGTGGAAAGGAGTCAATGCAGAAGGCCAGCTTTTCTTTCTTTTCTTATACGCCAATTTTCTTTTACTCTGCTGGCCTTCTGCATTGACTCCTTGCCACAAGGAGTTCTCCTTTTCCTTCTCCTTTCCCAGTTTGCCATAAAAATGGCAAACTGGGAAGAATTTATAAATGAACTGAGTAGATGTAACTGGAACAGGTGTGGAAATGTAAATGACCTAAATGGGGAGATTGCAAGAACCTTGTATGATGTGGCAGAGCAAAAGATCGGTAGAATGAAATGCAGGAAAAGTACAGGGAATGCTAGATGGTTTACGAGTGAGATAAAGGAAGAACGAATGAGAAGAAAGACTTTAAATAAAAAACAACGAAATATTAGGAAAATGTATGAAAGACGCAGAATTACTGAGGATGAATGGCAGAGTGTATGGAATGAGTACAAGGACCAGCAGAAGAAAGTAAAGAGAATGATCAATGAGGCTAGAGTTAAAGAGGAGAGACACCAAGTTGAAAATCTAAGAAACAAAGGTCCAGATGGAATAAAAGGTTGATATAGGTTTAAACAAGGTAATGATAGAGGTAGTGAAGTTCAAGTGGATGAATTAGTAGTCAATGGTCGCAGTGTGCAAGATAGGATGCAAATGGTGAAAGCAGTTGAAGAATACTGGGAGGACATTGGTGGAATGAATGAGCAGGTTAGAGATGATGAACCCGTAAATTTTCTGATGGATGAACGTGAACTGCAAATGGAAGACAAAATCACTTGCGAAGAGAATGTAAGTTTTTTGAAGAAAGTGAAAAATGGAAAGGCATGTGGCCCTGATAAGATCCCATATGAGTTCTATAAATGTGGAGGAGAGAGTGTAGTCAGTATGTTGCAATGTTTATGTGATGATATATGGAAGAGGGAAAGAGTACCGGATGACTGGAACAAGTGTAATGTAGTTCTGTTGCACAAGGGTGGACATAAGAGTATGAAACAACTTAAAAATTACAGACCAATTGCACTGGGCGACACTGCATGTAAGATCTTTTGTGATATTTTGAATGAGAGAATGAAAAATTTAGTTGAGGAATTAGGAGTCCTGGGAGAAGAACAGAATGGTTTTAGCCAAGATAGACGTGGGGAGGATAATCTGTTTGTAGTGAGTGAAATAATTGAGCGAATGAAGAAGGATAATAAGAAGGTATATTTAGCATTCCTGGATATTGAAAAGGCGTATGACAGAGTGGATCGGGTTAGGCTGTTCGAAATATTTAGAAAAGTTGGTTTTAACAGTAAAACAGTGTGAACATTGTACAGAGTCTGTATGAGAACACAAGGGCTATCTACAGGTTAGGAAATTAGGAAACAGGGCAGGTGAGGAGTGTTAGAGGAGTGAGACAGGGCTGTACTCTGTCCCCCCTGTTGTTCGGATTGTACACAGAAGAATTAGCCGTTCGACTGAGAGGGAGTGGCTTAGGACTGAAAGTTGGTAATGAGAGACTGAGCTGTTTGTTGTATGCTGAAGATGTGGTTGTGGTTAGTGAATGTGGCCATGAACTACAAAGGATGCTTGACATTGTGAACGGATATAGTACAGATTTAAAGATGAACTTTGGTGCCGATAAAAGTAAGGTCATGGTTATAAATAGTGATGAGACTGATAGAGACAGACTGTGGAATATTGGAGAAATCTGTACAGGTAGAACAAAAGAATACAAATATCTAGGTTGTATGATAAGTGAAGATGGGTGTACTAGAACTAAAGGTGAGAAAGTGGCAAAAGCAATGCAGTGGAGTGGACGGTTAGGTAGTGTGGCCAGATACAGAGCAAAAAAGTACGAATGTGTGAGAGGAATGTGGAAGTATGTTGCTGTACCTAGTGTCATGTATGGTATGAGTACTCTTGCTTGGAATGGAAGTGATCTTGAAAGGCTGGATGTGATACAAAATAAGGTAGGACGTGTAGCATTGGGTGCTTCAAAATGGACAGCTACAGAAGCCATTAGAGGTGACCTAGGGTGGAGCCCATTTTCAGAAAGAATGATGAAAGCTGTGCTGAATTATAAGGTGAGAATTGAAAGAATGCAGAATAGCAGGTGGGTAAAGCGAATTTTTGAATGGAATCTGAGTGTAAGCTATTGGGAGAAAGTATGTTGGGGGCATGCAAGGAAACTTAGTATGCAAAAAATTATTCATGTTAGAATTGGGAGACCAGTGGATGACTGGAGTTTAATAACTGTTGGAGGTGTAGGGCCTGAGTGGGACTGCAAGAGGTGGAAGAAAGAGATTGAGAGGCAAACAAAAGAGTATGGATTGAATAAGTGGAAGCTTAGCATGATGCGGAAGCCTAAACTTAACTGGTATATGAAAAAGGAAGCACCTAAGTTTAAGATGTTCTATGATGGTAGTTTTGGAAGTCAACTCTTGTTTGCTGTGAGATGTAAGTCAATGAGTGCGAACAGACGTACATGGAGATGGAATGAGAATAATAACAGATTATGTTGGCAGTGTAATAGTGGAGTGGAGGAAACAAGTGAGCATTTTGTGCTGGAGTGTAGTAACCCAGGTAGCAAAATTTATTGACCTAATATTGAGCCGATATACAGTCTCAATATTGACTGGATATTCAAATTGAACATTGGGGCAATACTTTATTTTGGAAAATTCGGTTGATATTAAAAAAATATATTGGCCCAATAACAATAATATCATCAACCCAATATCAACTAAATATTGTGTCAATATTGACTTGATAATGAAGTGTTCCCTTCAATAACATTGGCTTAATACTCAATTCCTAATAGGTTGATATTTGTGAAACATATGGCCCCGATAATGATAATTTCACTATCTCAATGCTAATTATGGTTTGACTATGGACTTCTTGTTGAGGTGTTCCTTAGAAAAATATTGGCATGTAAGGACTGTAGTTGTTGCTGCTTTACCAACTGAGTTTCACTTCCTGCGAGTGAAACAGCGACCTTAGTTTTAAGCTCGAACACCTGGGAAGATTTTGTAGGGTATTTTTAACTTTTTCTTACCCGTTTTTTCTTGATAATTTTACATTTACACGTATTAGTATTACTGAACACAAATGGACTCAAACTGAGTTTGACGGGGAACTAAGGTAGGGTACTACAGGCCCAATACTTATTTTCTGACATCAAGTGGATATTGGTAGAATATATTGTCCCAATAATAACTTATTTTTAACCCAGTATCAGCTAATTACTGTGTCACTATTGACTTGATATTGAAGTGTTTCCTTAAACAAATTACTCCGTATTATTGCCGTACAATATCAACCCAATATTTGGGCAATAATAATTTATATTTCAACAAATTTTATTAAATTGCGAGTTTATTAATTATTATGAGATAGTTTCTACTTATATGAATATCGTACATATATATACACTGTTAGTTTATTATAAGAAATAAAACTATTTACTACATTGTCCCATTAACAAGTTGATATCATAAATAACTATATATTTTTTCGAAATTGTCTTGTTATTAGCCTAATATTGTAATCTAAGATTCCAATATCAGGTCAATAAAAAATTATCAACCCGATATTGGCCTAATAATTTCTTGCTACCTGGGAAGTATGAGCAAGAGAGAATTTTATGAATGTGGTGTTTGAGCAGTATGGAGAGAATGAGTGGAATGCCAGATGTGCTGAAGATGATTGCGGTATGAGCTGTATTGCTGGATTGGATCAGGAGTGTAATGTGAGTATCATTGAGACTATGAAAGTATTTCTTGCGCGTGCCTGGAGTAAGAGACAGTGACTGGAATGAGCCAGTCAGGTAGAATGGGCTGTAATGACCCAATGTGCCTGGAGATGGTGTTTTGACACACTGGTTGTCCCGGTGATGCCATCCAATGGTGGCTTGTGACAAGGATTGGTAGATCCTGAGTAGTTTAGTGGATAAGTCTGGTACCAGGCGCTGAACTCTTTGTGTGAAAATTGCGGAGGGAATTGTAGGCCGTTACAAAGGCCCCGACACTGTCGGCCCTCAAGCTCAAGTTCAAGTTTAGCATAAACTTCGTTCGATGTCTAAAATCGGTAGCTGTCCACAGTAATAATTTTCTTCGGCAAATTTCAGGTTATACTAATGTAGAATAGGAAATGTTTTGCGTTGGATAGAAGATGAAACATTCAAGCTTGAGGTATAATTTCATTATCGATAGTTTAAGCCAGCGATATCTTTTGTGCGGCTCGCGATGACTCAATTCACGGCTCTCAAAAAATATATAAATTAAATAATCAATGTGTGATTTATATGAAATACTCTAACTTTCAGTCGCTGCACCTCACTTAATGCGTTTAACCGAAGTAGCTCGCTTGCAAAAAAATTGGTGAATAACACAGGTTTAAGCCATTCTAGGTACATAGAACAATGTTAAATTTTCACAGATAGAGCACAAACATGCAAACACAACCGCAAACATGGCGCCGGTTCCTTTAACCATAGAGAGTTGAGAACAATACACTAGTTTACTGAGCACAATGAGAGGCTGTCGTTATGGAAAATGTTTTAAAATGCACCACTGGTGGATATTTTAGTTTCTAGCAACAACATAACGTTGTTTATGCACGAAACTTTTCAAAGTTACAAAGCAGACGCCTCCACCTGTTTAAGACTGTAGCTACAGAATGAATACTGGAATATTTCTAACGTAAACTGAAGTTAAGTTAAAAATATCAGTAACTTGTTGGCTACTTATAGCCTTGTTTGTATGTTGACAAGGCTGCTAAACCGAAAAAAGAAAAAAAAAAGAAAGAAAAAACATTTTATTTCCAATAAAGTACAAACATGAAATGTCGATACATTGGTTTTTAAAACACCTTAACATTAACATCCTTAAATGATTATAACACATTGGTATCGTAATACCCGTGTAAAATGTTGAAACGAAATGATTGATAGAAAAGTACAACAAAATAGAGTTCCTTTCCTTGCCTAATCTGATTTTGAAACTAGGAGAGCACAATCCTCGCGACGTTCATTTGAAAAACACTCTCATTAGTACGCATTAGTATTGAAAAATGAAAGCGAAAAATGCATTCAAATACCTTAGCATAGAAACCCTTAATTGCTATTTATACATGGTTATCGTAATATCCATGTTAAGTGTTGGAACATATGATTTAGATCCTTAATTGCTATTCATACATGGTTATCGTAATACACATGATGGTTGTCGACACAGGATTTAGGGAGAAGCACAAGTTAATAAAAAATAAACAATAATATGTATAAGAGGATCGTTTGCATTTGGAGGGCGGCACTAAGTTTCAGTTTCTGTGTTTCAATTTCTAAGTTTCAATTTCTGAAATTTTTGCTAGGGATTGAAAATTTATCTTATTTTACGTTCGTTAAGTCATTTTAATATTGATCTTGCTTACTCCGGTCGAACAAAATGAGCATCACAACTGTTGGTTCCACGCAGCGGAATGAGGTTGCTTTCCACAATTTCTAGTACTTCATCTGTGGTGCCCGGAAATGGAAATGGAGCGTATTATTTTTCTAATAAATTATCAACTCCAAAATCCAGGAATTCCTTTCGCCCATCCGACAACACTTCACTCCCTCTTCCGGTGATGCCCCGCATCCGGTCATGCCTCTACATTTGGTTACGCTTACATTTGTTTATATCTTACATCCGGTGAAAGCCCACATCCGATCTTTCATCCCTATGCAAGGTGTCCCAACGATTATATTTGCTATAACAGAACACAAAATGGTTATGATATTTCTAACTTGCGCAAATAGTACTTTCGCAAAGAGTACATCGGGGTTAATAACATGAAAAGTATTGTTTTACATCGCTAGATGTAATATTTCCAACATAGGTGGAACCGTGCAAAAGTTAACTATTTAAAATTAGTGTTGTCGTAGTGTATTCACGAGAATAAAAAGGTAAGAAGAGTTTACCACACAAAGCTTACGACAGCAATTCGAGACCAGAATAAGAAGATTAAAATGATGATTTTCAAAGTTATGACATTCGTCAGATCCGAGGCCTTTTTAAATGTTTCAACGAGATCGAAGTAGAGAAAGTATGTACTAAAATACCCTCACATTTGACATCCGCTCTCTCTCTTTGCGGTAATTAATTTGGGTTTGGAAATGCAAGATGAAAGTGAGTCACTAAGAACACAAAATCCCTGTGACACATAGCTGAAAATACTCTTGTTAGGGTGCGTGTTATTGGATCACGAGCCCGTAATATTTGCTACACAGCTGGGAAAACACCAATATACACAAAAAAAATTGCTAATGAACTCCGTCGCATGTTCAAAAAGCTTCAATATGAGCGAAAAGTACTTACGAGTATCTTAAAGTTAAGACCATGACTTGAGATCGAATACATGAGGATCGTAATATTTATATTGATTGATTTTGAAACAAATGGTTGGGAGAAAAGTACAAAGAAAATGCATTCCTTCCATTATGTTGATATCAAATACATGAGGATCGTAATATTTCTATCGGTTAGGTTTTTGGAACAAATAATTAGGAGAAAAGAACGTAGATAAATGCATTCTCTCCGTTGTGTTGGTCTGATTTTAACACTGGATTTTTATTTCAAGGGGTCAGGAAAACATTGCACATGTGATGCGTTGTTAAGAACACTCCAGTTGGTGCATTTCCATATTGAAATTTGAGCTTGCGAACGCTGGAACTATTGAAATGAGGGATTAAAGGTTGAAGGTACAACGGGTAGATCCAGAATTAATTTGCATCTTTGACTGCTAGGTTGATGTTATAGGCAGTTTTACATTGTTTTGTATCAACTGGTAAGCTAAAATATCTGGTATGGATGAAATGAACGATTTTACAATAACGGAAAAATTTAAATTTCGTCTACAACAAGCTTTGGCACAGAAAAATTTACCGGATTCAAAATAGATGAGAGGGACCGATGTACAATGCCAACCGTAACATTATCAAGATTGCTGGGGCAAAACGAGAAAGTCAAAACAACCCCAAAATGGTGTGGCCGAAAGCACACTGGAAGAGTGTAAAGGACGACACTGCGTCACAACAGGATCAACATGAGCATCTTAAAAGGGAATACGTTCTAAACATACAGACACGCACATACGTACACCGATATCCATACGCATATACGCACACACGTACTGCATGTACGCACTCCTCCAGCACGTGCTGCAGTTTACACTTATTGTGTTGACGCAAGATAGAGAGCCATTTTAGTTTTGAATTCTCTCAGTGTTTGAGGGGTTTTGAAGCTCTGGGGGTGTTCCATAGTAAGGCGCCTGATACTGACAGAGCTTTCTGCCCGATGTTAGATGAACGGTATTTGATTGAGACATCACGTCTCCTGTTCGGCCTTTGGTTCGTGACAGTAGGGGAGTGGAATTCCACTATTTCAGCACTGCTATGAGGAAGATATAAAGAGGAGAAAACGTATTGGGCTTTGTGCGCCTGGAACCTTTCCCGAATCGGAGCCCAGCCAAGTTTATGCAGGAGAGGTGTTACGTGGTCATGCTTTTTGAATTTACCGTTGCATACAACCTTTGCTGCAAAATTCATGCATTTTTGTAGGTCTTTCTGAAGATCTTTCGATATACCCTCCCCAGACCAGGCTACAGTAGTCAATACGTGATAAGACCAAAGAATGAACGGCCAACAATCTAGATTGTTCGTCAAGCATATTTTTTATACGATTGAAAAACAGTAAAGTCCCCGTGAATTGCGTTGCAGGTTTTATCAACGTGGGGTTTGAAGGACATGTTCCTATCGAACCAAATACCTAAATTTTTTACTTTTTCTGATGGGTGAAACCGAATATTTCATACCGAGTAACATCTAATTTATTATACCTTTATGAACATGAATTATCACAACCTCAATTCAACCGTAATAATAGTTTAAACATTTTCTCTGAAATATTTGCTACACTTTATTATGCTCCAGTCCTCTTTGAAATGAATTTTGCGAATATTTTCTATCGTTATGCTGTATAGAAAACAAACAGAGGTGCACGACGTACCTCCTTGCACCGAGCTCACGGGTGTAGGGCAGGGTTGCCACTTTTGTCTGTGCTAAAACATCTAGAATCGTTTTCATATATAGCTAGAAATAGCTAGATTCAATAAAACATAATCCAGAAAAATAGCTAAACACAAAAATGAATAACTCATTAAGTACTGTGACAATACTATCTGCATCACATTAATCCAGTTGTTTCAGTCCAAAGTAGGTCGATTCAAGTTTATTAGATCATTACTGAAATATATTATTGTAACTCTGAACAGTTTTGTAACTGAAAAATCATTTGATTCGTCCAATAACCAACTAAATTGGTTATTTGGCTTTTCCTCATAATGAGGACAGAGCACATTCTGAATAATATTCGTGCACTTAGTGCAATGCATTTTCATGTGACCTTGAGTGTAGTGATTTACCGATGTATCGGTATCGGCAGTATCGGTCATTTCTACTTGTATCGGTATCGGCAAAATCCGGCCGATACTTTACCGATACCTACCAATAATACGTATTTTATCATAAAAATGAAGATCATAAATCATGAAAATAAAAATACAATCAAATAAAGAGCCTTTTCATACCTAGTAAATTAGTTAGCGAACTCTTGAATTACAGCGTTTTAATCAGTTCCGTTAACTGAATTTACTAATTTGAATTCCCAATGAATCACGTACGGTCAGTAAATGATAGCTATGTAGCATGAATAGTAATGAAATTTCTATACTTTCACAGCTAAAACCTATACAGTTTGACCCTATTTCCATATCTTGAATACTGTGACAGGCTAAATTACGTATTTTCACAGGAGTCCACAGTATCACAAACGAGTATCCATGCACAAGCTGACAACAACTGAGAAACTAATCACTGATGTTCCAGAGTCCCGACTAATCCCAAGTCCAACTAACTTCCCGCGGAATCTCTCGCACAGACTCGCGTGACTAAACGAGTAGCGACGCTCAAACAACGCTTGAACGCTTTTCAAACATGGAATATATGGTCTCAACTGTTGTCATATGTAACGCATTTCAGCTTCCAACTTATTACTGATGCTTTTAGCTAGAAACTATCTAGGATATTTTAAAAACTATCTAGAGTTATAGCCATTAGCAAGAATACCAAATTCGATATCTAGATTGAACGAAAACTTTCTAGATCTAGCTATTTTATAGCTAGAGTGGCAACTTTGGTGTAGGGGTAGGCGACACCACAGTTTGGGAACCACTGCGCTAGGGGCTGCAGGGTGATATTATTCTACGACACATGATATTTACAAAACTAATTTCAGCTTCAGTTCCAAACTTGCAATAATTTGTAGTCCGTGAGACACACGTTGTTATTGAAAACTGCATGGGAAATGCATAGTTGCGATCGACATATTCACTAAAAGCACCGTCTTTTCATCATAACTTTTGTTTGAGTAACGCAAGTTTCACTCTCTCAAATTTAGTATCAGAATATAATAAATATTGTGAAGCGCACATTTTTATTAATCAGAGCTACTTGTGGATCTGTCACATTTTGCCTTTCTTTTTCACTATCGAGTGTCATAAAAATCAGTTTCTTATGTGTTAATAATCAGGGCCGTGTGTTATTGTTTCTTGTGTTCATAACGGAAATGCTTCCCTACCTAATATTGTTCGGTGTGCATTTCGGTGTGAATTTCCCATCTACCAGAAATTTTAATTTTCCTGAAATTTCTGTAGGAAAATTAGAAACTATTTCATTTTACGTTTGCTAAGCCATTCGTATATTCATCTTAACCATTTCTGTCGACAATAATGAGCACCCCAGCCGTGAGTTCAATACAGCAGAACGAACGTTTTTTTCCATAATTAGGAGTATTTCCTCATCTTTATTTTGTTATTTTTTCTCTTTTCAGTATTAATATTTAACATCCGTATGGAAAACATACTCTAAAATATATTTTGTGTGTACACCAATGTACAGGTTTATAGATGTGAGGGTTGTACAAAGTTTATAATGGATTAATTTTGGCTAACGTTGTCTCGCTATTTCAAAATCATTCTCGAAGATGTTTTCAATCGATTTTGGCTGAGCTGGGGGAAGGGGGTTATTTAAGCATTTTCATTTAGTCTTTTTATATTTTTCCGTGCGTTCATTGCACACTAGCACTAAACTTTAAAATCAGAAAAAACTGTTAATTTCTGTAATCATAATTATCACTTTGGACCATTGCTTAATCTACCTATATGTGCCAAATTTTGTAAATATTCTCCACTCAGATGTGATATCCGGCTACAATGTTACTACATTTTATCCCATGTACACATGTCCGTATAACGCTGAAGAGTCGTGTTGTTTCTTGACTGTAACCTGAGTTTTCTTAAAAATTTCTATGAAGAAACTAAAAACCAATTTATTTTACGTTTTTCGAAGTCTTCTTTTCCTTTTAGTTATTTTATTTTTTTTCGAATAACTTCTTAGGATTACACTGAGCTCAACTGTCATTATCGGTGTAATAGATGGAATGTTGTTTCTATCTTTTTATTTTATATATGTATTTTTTTCTTATATTTCATTCTCAATAAGTATATATATTAATATGTGTGTGTACGTATGTAGGTATATATATATCTACATAAATAGATATACATGTTTCTATTTCATTTCTTTACACAAAAACCATCCGGTTAATTAAATTTTATTGCACTAGCGAAATGATTCAAAAATAGATCTCTCACTTCCCCAGAGGGCGTCTCTGTGAATCGGATTAATGACAAATACAATTAATGAAATTCATCGCAATTTCAGCGTATGAATCGTGGTAAAATTATCTTTCTGTCCGTATGTTGTACAAGCTATAAATTTTGATGTAGAGTATATGTTTGTTTGCGCATTTCTGGCAAAATTTTGTAGATATTTGTCAATCATGAGTGGTAACTGGCTTACACTGTATCTCCATTTTATCCCATGTACCCACGTCCGCATGATGTTGCAGAGAATATCGAGAAGATATGATATATGATATGATATATTGAAAATATGATTTGTTTTTTTTTTTTCTTTTTCGTTGTTGTTCCCCGGCGGTAACTTGAGTTTTCTTAAAATTTCCATTAGGAAATTAAAAAACCATTCCATTTATACGTTTTTCGAAGTCCTTTTTCTATTCCTTATCTTTCCTCAGGTTATTTCTTAAGATTCATCAGAGCTTTGGCTGTCATTTCAAATATTGAAAGAGCAAGATTATTTTTCATGTCTAAAACTGCACGTTGCTTTGCATGTTTAAATGTAAATCTAAACTCGGTAAAAAAAATACGGATATAATCTGTGCAATAATTAATCAAGTTAAGTGCTGCAATAAATTAACAGTGCAATAAACTAATACTAAGCAGTGCAATAACTAAACGGTGCAATAATGACCCTGAGTGCCGTGTGCCGGCTGGTTCCGGACAGAGTGACCTGTGCATGTGGTGACGCTGTGAGTGGCGTGGGTCTTAAATGTGGCGAGTGCGGTGGTTATACTCACCTGTACTGCTCGGGCCTTCCAACTTACCACCTTCTGCGCCTGGAACTCACCAGGACCTCCTTCGTCTGTCGGACCTGCGTGACGCTGACAGTTCTTAAGACCTCTAGGAGAAGTTTGACGAGATGGCAAACAGATTGCAGGTTGGCCTGGCAGCGCGTGCGGAGCAGGCTGGCCGCCCGACTGTGGGGGCCACAACTGAACTGCCTGGTCTTCTGGCTGGTGATGTTGGGGGTATGGAAAATATTGCCCCTGGTGACCATCGCGACAGCGTTCACGTGGATCCGCGGACAGACACGGATGAAGTGTCGGTTGATGGTCCCGCGGGGACACGTGGGCAGAGGGAAGTATGTAAGCACTTCCTTAATAAAAAATGTAAGCGTGGTAGAGGAGGAGAGAAGTGCCGCTTCTCCCACCCGAAACTTTGCTTCAAGTTCAGGAAATATTGGAGCAAAGTGAGAGGCGGCTGCAGGAAAGATGACAACTGCAGGTTCTGCCACCCAGCCATGTGCCGAAAAGCCGAGAATGGAGACTGCACACGTAAGAACTGCAAGTTTCTTCATCCCTCAAATATGGGTGGTGAGGCCCTCAAAATTGGGACTGGTGCACAAAAGGCGTCCCCCTGCCTATAAATAGAGAAAGGCGGCGCGAGGATCAGCCGGTCTTGGGGAGCATTGTTCCCGCCCCTGGTGTGGTAGATGCCAACCTTGACCCGCCGGTTTTTACAGCGTTTAATCAGTTCCGTTAACTGAATTTACTAATTTGAATTCCCAATGAATCACGTACGGTCAGTAAATGATAGCTATGTAGCATGAATAGTTAATGAAATTTCTATACTTTCACAGCTAAAACCTATACAGTTTGACCCTATTTCCATATCTTGAATACTGTGACAGGCTAAATTACGTATTTTCACAGGAGTCACAGTATCACAAACGAGTATCCATGCACAAGCTGACAACAACTGAGAAACTAATCACTGATGTTCCAGAGTCCCGACTAATCCCAAGTCCAACTAACTTCCCGCGGAATCTCTCGCACAGACTCGCGTGACTAAACGAGTAGCGACGCTCAAACAACGCTTGAACGCTTTTCAAACATGGAATATATGGTCTCAACTGTTGTCATATGTAACGCATTTCAGCTTCCAACTTATTACTGATGCTTTTAGCTAGAAACTATCTAGGATATTTTAAAAACTATCTAGAGTTATAGCCATTAGCAAGAATACCAAATTCGATATCTAGATTGAACGAAAACTTTCTAGATCTAGCTATTTTATAGCTAGAGTGGCAACTTTGGTGTAGGGGTAGGCGACACCACAGTTTGGGAACCACTGCGCTAGGGGCTGCAGGGTGATATTATTCTACGACACATGATATTTACAAAACTAATTTCAGCTTCAGTTCCAAACTTGCAATAATTTGTAGTCCGTGAGACACACGTTGTTATTGAAAACTGCATGGGAAATGCATAGTTGCGATCGACATATTCACTAAAAGCACCGTCTTTTCATCATAACTTTTGTTTGAGTAACGCAAGTTTCACTCTCTCAAATTTAGTATCAGAATATAATAAATATTGTGAAGCGCACATTTTTATTAATCAGAGCTACTTGTGGATCTGTCACATTTTGCCTTTCTTTTTCACTATCGAGTGTCATAAAAATCAGTTTCTTATGTGTTAATAATCAGGGCCGTGTGTTATTGTTTCTTGTGTTCATAACGGAAATGCTTCCCTACCTAATATTGTTCGGTGTGCATTTCGGTGTGAATTTCCCATCTACCAGAAATTTTAATTTTCCTGAAAATTTCTGTAGGAAAATTAGAAACTATTTCATTTTACGTTTGCTAAGCCATTCGTATATTCATCTTAACCATTTCTGTCGACAATAATGAGCACCCCAGCCGTGAGTTCAATACAGCAGAACGAACGTTTTTTTCCATAATTAGGAGTATTTCCTCATCTTTATTTTGTTATTTTTTCTCTTTTCAGTATTAATATTTAACATCCGTATGGAAAACATACTCTAAAATATATTTTGTGTGTACACCAATGTACAGGTTTATAGATGAGAGGGTTGTACAAAGTTTATAATGGATTAAATTTTGGCTAACGTTGTCTCGCTATTTCAAAATCATTCTCGAAGATGTTTTCAATCGATTTTGGCTGAGCTGGGGGAAGGGGGTTATTTAAGCATTTTCATTTAGTCTTTTTATATTTTTCCGTGCGTTCATTGCACACTAGCACTAAACTTTAAAATCAGAAAAAACTGTTAATTTCTGTAATCATAATTATCACTTTGGACCATTGCTTAATCTACCTATATGTGCCAAATTTTGTAAATATTCTCCACTCAGATGTGATATCCGGCTACAATGTTACTACATTTTATCCCATGTACACATGTCCGTATAACGCTGAAGAGTCGTGTTGTTTCTTGACTGTAACCTGAGTTTTCTTAAAAATTTCTATGAAGAAACTAAAAACCAATTTATTTTACGTTTTTCGAAGTCTTCTTTTCCTTTTAGTTATTTTATTTTTTTTCGAATAACTTCTTAGGATTACACTGAGCTCAACTGTCATTATCGGTGTAATAGATGGAATGTTGTTTCTATCTTTTTATTTTATATATGTATTTTTTTCTTATATTTCATTCTCAATAAGTATATATATTAATATGTGTGTGTACGTATGTAGGTATATATATATCTACATAAATAGATATACATGTTTCTATTTCATTTCTTTACACAAAAACCATCCGGTTAATTAAATTTTATTGCACTAGCGAAATGATTCAAAAATAGATCTCTCACTTCCCCAGAGGGCGTCTCTGTGAATCGGATTAATGACAAATACAATTAATGAAATTCATCGCAATTTCAGCGTATGAATCGTGGTAAAATTATCTTTCTGTCCGTATGTTGTACAAGCTATAAATTTTGATGTAGAGTATATGTTTGTTTGCGCATTTCTGGCAAAATTTTGTAGATATTTGTCAATCATGAGTGGTAACTGGCTTACACTGTATCTCCATTTTATCCCATGTACCCATGTCCGCATGATGTTGCAGAGAATATCGAGAAGATATGATATATGATATGATATATTGAAAATATGATTTGTTTTTTTTTCTTTTTCGTTGTTGTTCCTCGGCGGTAACTTGAGTTTTCTTAAAATTTCCATTAGGAAATTAAAAAAACCATTCCATTTATACGTTTTTCGAAGTCCTTTTTCTATTCCTTATCTTTCCTCAGGTTATTTCTTAAGATTCATCAGAGCTTTGGCTGTCATTTCAAATATTGAAAGAGCAAGATTATTTTTCATGTCTAAAACTGCACGTTGCTTTGCATGTTTAAATGTAAATGTAAACTCGGTAAAAAAATACGGATATAATCTGTGCAATAATTAATCAAGTTAAGTGCTGCAATAAATTAACAGTGCAATAAACTAATACTAAGCAGTGCAATAACTAAACGGTGCAATAATGACCCTGAGTGCCGTGTGCCGGCTGGTTCCGGACAGAGTGACCTGTGCATGTGGTGACGCTGTGAGTGGCGTGGGTCTTAAATGTGGCGAGTGCGGTGGTTATACTCACCTGTACTGCTCGGGCCTTCCAACTTACCACCTTCTGCGCCTGGAACTCATCAGGACCTCCTTCGTCTGTCGGACCTGCGTGACGCCGACAGTTCTTAAGACCTCTAAGGAGAAGTTTGACGAGATGGCAAACAGATTGCAGGTTGGCCTGGCAGCGCGTGCGGGGCAGGCTGGCCGCCCGACTGTGGGGGCCACAACTGAACTGCCTGGTCTTCTGGCTGGTGATGTTGGGGGTATGGAAAATATTGCCCCTGGTGACCATCGCGACAGCGTTCACGTGGATCCGCGGACAGACACGGATGAAGTGTCGGTTGATGGTCCCGCGGGGACACGTGGGCAGAGGGAAGTATGTAAGCACTTCCTTAATAAAAAATGTAAGCGTGGTAGAGGAGGAGAGAAGTGCCGCTTCTCCCACCCGAAACTTTGCTTCAAGTTCAGGAAATATTGGAGCAAAGTGAGAGGCGGCTGCAGGAAAGATGACAACTGCAGGTTCTGCCACCCAGCCATGTGCCGAAAAGCCGAGAATGGAGACTGCACACGTAAGAACTGCAAGTTTCTTCATCCCTCAAATATGGGTGGTGAGGCCCTCAAAATTGGGACTGGTGCACAAAAGGCGTCCCCCTGCCTATAAATAGAGAAAGGCGGCGCGAGGATCAGCCGGTCTTGGGGAGCATTGTTCCCGCCCCTGGTGTGGTAGATGCCAACCTTGACCCGCCGGAGCCGGTTGGCGCAGCTGGTGACCGCAGCCGCGGTTCCCGTGAAGAAACTATGAATAGTTCGGCTTTTTTAGGGCTGCGCCAGCAGGTGAATGCTATACAAGAGCAGCTGTCCCGGCTGCTGTCCTGGAGGATGGAGCGACCTCTGCAGGTGACGGGGCCCGCAGCTTGCAGCTGCCAGGTTCACTGGTAGCATGGGAGGATCGCGCTGCGTTTCTGTTCCTCAATGTTCAGGGCCTGAGGCCCTTCAGGCAGAAGCACAAAGTGGTGATGCTGCGAGAAAGGGCCTTGGTTGCGGGTGCAGGGCTTGTTGCCCTCGCTGAGACCCACCTTAGAGACGATACCCTTGACGCTGAAATTAAAATGGAGGGATTCAGCCTGTTTAGAGCGGATCGAACCGCTGGAATAAAGAAGGGTGGAGTTGCGTGTTATGTCAGGAATGACCTAGCGCAACATGCTATCGTCCTCTCAGCAGGATCCAACTCGGTGGTGGAACATCTCGTCCTGTTGTTTGCCGGCCTGGGCTTGGCGGTGGCTGTTATTTATCGTCCCCCAACCTGTCAAGTGGCGGACTTCGAGCAGGCAATTGGCCTTATATCTTCGGCGCTTGAGTCCCTGCCACCTCCGGTACCAACTATTGTGGTTATGGGAGACTTTAACTTTCCAACTATGTGTTGGGAGTCGGGCCTTGCCTATGGGGGAACGAGAGAGTCGAGGGTCCAGAGTAGTTGTCTGTTGAACTTCATGGAAAGCTTCGCACTGGAGAAATATGTCCGCCTACCAACCCGACTGGATAACGTCCTAGACCTATTTCTTACGAACGATGATGAATTGATTAGACGGGTCGAGGTCGAGGGGACTGTTATGTCCGACCACAGATATGTGCTCATCTACGGAGACCTCAGTCTGGGGCGGCAGGTTAACCGGGTTCAAAGAGCATCAAAGGGATCGCTCGACTCTCTCAACTTTACGAGCGCTCGCGTGGACTGGGTTGGCTTATCGGATGCACTGAGAGACATCGATTGGGTAGCACGTATGGCTGGACGCACCCCCGATGAGATGCATGATGACATCATTGCTGCCCTATCTGCAGTCTGCCCAAGATATGCCCCAGCACGAAGAACTAAGGCAATAAATCGAATACCTAGAGACCGCAAGGTGTTGATGAGGAAGCGCACAAAGCTGCTCAAGAGAGTTACGACGTCGGCGCTCTCGGGGACCGCCAGGGAAGTCGTCCTTGAGAGGGTGGCCGATATCGAGAGGCAGCTCCAGGCATCGCACGAGGAGGAGGCAAGGTCCGGGGAGGATAGAGCTGTATCTGCTATCAAACATAACCCAAAGTACTTCTACTCGTACGCCAGGGGAAAACTTCACACCAAGTCGACTGTTGGACCGTTCCGAGTCGATGGACGGAGTGTATGCACCCTTGAGGAGAAGTGCACTGTGATGTGTGCTCAGTACGAGGCGGTGTTTAGTAGGCCAAAATTCGGAGAAAACGATGTCGGCTGGGGACCGGACGAATGGCCTGGTACAGCACCGACCAACCTAGTGGACCTTGAGTTCGGTATGCGAGACATTGAGGAGAGCATTGGTGAGCTCTCAGCCTCGTCGGCGCCGGGCCCAGACTGTGTCCCCTCTGTCCTCCTGCGAAATTGCAGGGCTGCTATCAGCCGGCCTCTGTCCCTGCTCTGGAGGGCATCACTGAGTGCGGGGGTCATACCTTCCAAACTCAAGTTGGGAGTTATAACCCCAGTATATAAAGGCGGCGAGAAGCCCCTACCTCGGAACTATAGGCCGATCACGCTAACCTCCCACATTATAAAAATCTTTGAGAAGATAGTGGTGAAGAAGCTGGTAGGATATCTGGAGGACGCCGACCTGTTTAATCCGAGCCAGCACGGCTTTAGAAGAGGACGGTCCTGCCTGTCGCAGTTGCTTGAGCACCAACGGCATACCACGGAGGCCCTTGGTCGTGGCCACGCGATGGATGCAGTATATCTGGATTTTGCCAATGCCTTCGACAAAGTGGACCATGGGATCCTACTTAGAAAGCTGAGAGGTGCCGGTGTTGGTGGTAACTTTTTGAGTTGGATCAGGTGCTTCCTAACCGGCACGGCAAGAAGCAGGTGGTGACCGTGGATGGGTGTCGTTCGGCCGAATCACGAGTGATTAGTGGAGTACCCCAGGGCTCGGTGCTCGGACCGCTCTTGTTCCTAGTCCATGTTGCTGATATTGACGCCGGACTGCTCCACTCCTGCGCATCATCCTTTGCGGATGATACGAGAGTCTTTAAAGAGGTGGCTAGCAAGCTGGACTGTGAGGCACTACAGCGGGACCTAGAAAAAATCTATGAATGGGCAGTCACCAACAATATGTGTTTCAATGAGAGCAAATTTGAACTCCTTCGGTGCGGCCACCATCCGGATGAAACATTCTTATACACAACTGCTGGTGGGGTGGTTATTGAGAGGAGGTCGTCGATAAGAGACCTGGGCGTAGTCGTTGAGGATGGGGGAAGCTTTGCCAAGCACATAGACACGGTATCCAAAAAGTTTCGAGCGGTACTCGGTTGGGTCCTCAGGACGTTCCGGACCCGGGAAGCAGCGGCCATGGTGACCCTATATAGGGCACTGATCCTACCCATAGCCGAGTACTGCTGCCAGCTGTGGAGCCCTATTGCGACGGGAGAAATCCAGAAGATCGAAGCGATCCAGAGGACGTTTACGTCAAAAATTGTTGGGCTGGAGCAGCTAAATTACTGGGAGAGGCTCCAGAGGCTGTCGCTGTTCTCCCTGCAGCGACGACGAGAGCGGTACCTAATAATCTACACCTGGAAGCTGATGGAGGGATTAGTGCCGAACTTTGTAGACCGGGACCTGGCGTTGAGGACGAGAATGCATCCCCGACTGGGTAGGCTGTGCGTCGTGCCGCCGTTCAGCAACAGGGCCTTGGCCAGCGTGAGGACACGCCACGAGAGGTCCTTCTCCGTTGTCGGACCGAGACTCTTTAACTGCCTCCCAATTGAACTGAGAGAGTTCCATGGGCAACTGGGTGCGTTCAAGTTGAAGCTGGACAAGTTCCTGGAGGCGGTTCCTGATCAGCCTACGATGCCGCACTACTACCAGCCTGCGGAGGGGAACAGCCTTCTTCAGCAGTTGGCGCAGCTGCGAGTGCAGGAAATGTAGACGAGTCGTCTTCTGAGGGCGGTGCCTCAGCATGGCCCGGGCCTTGAAGGCCCGAACTACATCCCAGGAATCCCAGGTATTAGCATTTTTCTTATATTCATTCTCAATACGTATATATATGAATATGTGTGTTAGTGTGTGCATGAGTATGTATGTGTGCGCACGCAAACATAAATGTCTATGTATCAGTGTAAACATGCACACGTTTCGCAAACATATATGCGCACATGTACATATATAGGTTTCTATTTCTACTTTTTGCATAAAAAGCAAAACCTCAAGACACGTTACATTTTACCTAAAGCTCTGCGATCAGTTAACACTGCACCAAATTTCAGAAATAAACAAATTGATTGCGCTTGCTTAATGATTTAGAAATCGATCTTTCACGACCCCGAAGGGCATTTCTTTGAACAGAAGAATTTAAAAGTATAAACCGACAAATGAAATAAAGCGCTCGCGCAAACATTATCTCTATATTTGTATGCCAAAGAAGCCATGCATTTCATTTTTGAGTGTAAGTTTGTTTACGCATTTCTAGATGTGCGTGCTGTGTTGCGCGATGTTCTTTAAAAATAATCTCGAGACTATCTTTTTCTCAATACTTGATTGTCATTTACGGTGGTGTTTCAATCTAGTACGGTGTAGCGTTTTTTGTATTTTCCTACTTCGATAATCTTATAAATAAATCGAAAACTACTAAAGAATTTTTCGAAACTCCCACGTTCTTAGTTGAAATTATCGAAGTAGGAAAAAGGCAAGAAGCGCTGTACCAGAATCTCTTGAAATATAAAATATCCAAGAGATAATATTCATCATTTCTCATTCAACTACCCTTGACAGAGTTAGACTATTAGCATGCCACGTATGGTTTGTCTATTAGTACGCCTCGTATATTTTTTCAATTAATATATGCCTCGTATGGTCTATCTATCTATACACCTCTGATAGTATTGTCTAATAGTACATCTCGTATAGTTTGTCTATTATTATGCCTCGTATGGCTTATCTTTTTGTGCACCTCGGATGGTTTGTCAATTAGTACTCCTCGTATGGAACTTTGTTAGACTATTAGCACACCACGTATGGTTTGTCTATTAATACGCCTCGTATATTATGTCTATTAATATGCCTCGTATGGTCTATCTATTTGTGCACCTCTGATAGTTTATCTATTAGCACACCTCGTATAGTTTGTCTATTATTATGCCTCGTATGGCTTATCTATTTGTACACCTCGGATGGTTTGTCAATTAATACTCCTCGTATGGAACTTTTGTTTTAGGACGTCTTATATTAAGAAACTTTTAAAAGCCAATATGTTGGCATGTATCTCATGTGGCAACTTGGAAATAAACGGTTTTGTTTGTTTAGTTGTTTGCAATACATTTCAGCCGGCCGTCCAGTTGTCGAGTAATACGGTCCTAACCTTATGTTAAAGTTCGTTCAACCAAGTGTTAGTCGGCAGGTATATCTTTCACCTGAATATATATACATTATCAAACTTAGAATAAATCAACAGAGGGAATTATATCTTTCCCTTAACTTTGTTAGATATTAAACATGGCTGCTGAGATGCTCATGTATGGTTATGTGTAGAGCTGTGCCATTACATAACTTGCATATATGCACGCAAAGAGATATGCAGAATGTTTTATGCAATGCAAAGAATTATCTCGTCCATGTGCAAAATCACATGCAATTTTGCATATGCGACATAACAGATGTAATGTGAAAAGTGCTGTATGCATTTGCACGATATCATTGCTTATATGCTGTAATACGAATGGTGTAATTTGATTTTTTTTAATGTAAAACTGCAAATTTGTTCCTTGATCCAGAAATTTTGTACATTGATGGGACCTCTCGTATACACTTTATCAGTTGCTAAAGCAACATCTCAAGTTTTACTCGGTGCGCTTCGTTCAGTACCTGATGTCCATGTTACCTTCTTGACCTGTTCTTCTATTAAATTTGTTTCATAATTATATACAATAGAGAAGTCCGAACTGAATTTAATGGAGTTTGAAGTTTTTAAGAATTGCATGGTGTAAAAGTTTTTGTACACCTAGTTATAGTTTTCTTTTTTTGTTCTACATATAGGCCTCCCTATACGTACGAAGTGTTTAAGTGGAAATGCAACTGCGAAGTTTGTATCAATTCCCGAAACATATGCGTCTAGTGAATTAATAATAAATACCGTTGTTGTGCTCTGCTTGCTCATAAAAAATGAGAGAGAACTTAATAAGGTCCAATTCCGGACATCCCAAGAATTACCAAAATTTGCATCATTATAGTGCAAAAAACACATTTCATATGAAAAATACATTTCCATTCCTGGACTTACATAAGGACAATCAAATCTGCACGTGACATTTAGTGATCATATGCTTATATGAATATTCCCACAATATTTGGTCATTCAAGACATAATGCAAATGTTTGATATTCGTGGGACGTCCGGTATGAGGGGGATTACCTAGAGGAATATTATGAGTAATTTTTTATAAATTTTTTATTAACTTTTGTATTGAAATTTACAGATGTATTGGATAATGTGTCGATGAATGAAGAAATGAACGAATTTCTTTTAGTTTCTAATGATTACCATTATTTATTAGTTACGCCATCCTAAAGTACCACAAAGTGTAAGGAATGATACTTTCAAGAATGAATTCCCAGAATATGACTTTCGAGATGGAAATCTGTATTGTACTTATTGCCGGAAAACTGTAAATTTGTCATGCAATACATTATGAGAGCCTACACTGATGTCAAAATATCTGCTACGACTTCATAGATATGAATAACGAAGATAATCCTTTTGGTTCAGCATAAAGTTAATCGATAGTGACCCATTCTCATCTACGATAAAATCACCGATAGCTGGTAGTTTAAGCTCCATGTCTTATTTAACGTACGAAATCAACTTTTTGTGCTCGCCCTGGCCGAGTGGTTGAGAATGCACCCTTCCGTGAAGGTGTCAAGGGTTCGAATCCCGACGCTGCATGGCGATTTTCCCCGTTGGGTAAAAGGAAAACTCTAACATAATACCCCACTTTGCCCAGATATCTGATATGGGTACCGGCTTGACCAGGGAGTAACCGTCTTGGTGTTAGTTGTACAGCTTTTGAAAAACCGATGTACAAGGTGATATTTATCACGTTTAATTGATTGGGATAAAGCATCCTTTTTCCAGATAGCTAACACGAGAAAATCTTCCTATGATTAAGGATGTCAACTCTAGTTTGTATGGCAATCCTGTAGAAGTCAACGAAGTAGCTGGTCAACTCTCTTCATCTGACATGGAGAATCTTAAATTTGTTCCCCTGGTGTCGTACGATGTAGAAAGAGTGTTCTCGCAATACCAAAGTATTTTTGCCGATAAGTAAAAAAGTGTCCAATTTGCAAACATTAAAAAGTACATTATAATTAGATGTAACCACAAACGTTAAACTTTGTTTTACTTTGAAATCCTGTGAAATCATACTTTCATGTTTTCTTCATTAGTAGCAAATGCTCAATATTGTAAATATTGAACACTATCGTAAGGAATCATTACCTAAGGGTTCAATATTTACAATATCAAACAAGTTCTAACTAACTGAAGTCGGTCATTCGGCCGTGCATGTGCAAGACTTGATCGCATATTTTTTGCATATATGTACATAAATGCGAGTACTGTGCATACGACACTCCGCAATCGCATATATCTAACCTGAAGCCGCATATTTTATGCGCTCATGATTTCATATGCGCGTCCATATATGCATGTGCATATTGGCACCGCTTTATTTATGTGTTGAGAACATTGAAAAATCGTCGATATCGTTTGTTCATTTTTTTTAAATAAAATGTTTCACTTTCTTTATGTTCTTCCTGTCAAGAATACTGAAGGATGTCTTTTTGTATCGCGGTAACATAAATTTAATATCGAGAAAGAATCACCTCACGTACATCAAAATTATTATTATTTTAATTGTTTAACCACCGTTGCCAATAAGAAGTGATCTGCACAGCTCACATACATCGAAGCTAAGCAATGAATTTACAGGAAAGTTTGACGGAGTGTAGGCTCTTTTGATGCGCGCAAGCCAGGGAAAGCTTTGCATTCTCATGGTAAGCTGCAATGAATAATGGCATTCTTTCTGAACTGGAGGTCGTGCGTGTCGAGCTTTTATCGAAGGTTAATGAATCGCATCAAACACGTGAAATAATTACTTTAATTCCTTGTTTCTGTATTGATATGGAACTGTACGCATCGAAATTATCACGAAAACTATTAAATGTTCCACTATTGTAATTCAATTCAATATATATACGGCATTAGCATGATGCATGCATTCTTTATTTGGGAAGACTCGACTAAATTGTAAATGCATAGAATTGGGTGATTTAAAGATCTTGATGCAGTATTTTATTATACCTATAGGAGCTTCTCGCATCATCTTTGTTAATGAACTGACGTCACGGTAGAAGAAACTAGGCAAGGTCAAACCAATTCTTTTTCCGTCGACCGTGTGGCCTTGCTGACGTCATGGCAACCAACCTATAGCAGCGCTCATATTGCATCTGGCAGCACTGAGTGCCTCAAATCTAGCACCACTATTGGCCAACGACACATCGCCCTGGTGACATTATAAAGTCTGTTTGAAATGAAGCCGTTCTAATGGCTAGCCGAACAAGAGGTGTATTTTCTCTCTTCCATAGAAATGAACCTGCCTTTTTTCCTCTATCGTGACTTACGTCCATCCGCGGGAAGTTTTTCTCTCAGAATCCTACTCAGGATTTATCGTGTTTTAAGCTGCGAAATACGCAGTGCAACTGATGTTCTGAAGCGTACTTTCTTTGGCAGCCACTCAGTTGTTTACTTGCATGCGAGGGGCATTATCTGACATGGAAATATTAATTTTTAATAATGAAAAGCAGTTAAAAACAGATCAAAGCTCTTCAAAGGTATATTTAGCCATACATTCTAGCTTAAAGCGACCCGATCCGGTTATTTATCAACGAAATTATTAGCGCATATTTGACCAAGAGAAAACAAATTGAACTGACTACCAAGACCGGTCAGTATTATAGGATGAAAATTTATATACTCAGTAAAAAATACAGAAACAGTAGAACATGCTGACATTACCTTTAGGAATATGAAAAGAAACTTCCCTAGTACCACACCCCTAATTTTCGTATTAGAAACATAAAACGTGCAATTCGTGGAAGTTGATACAATAGATTCAATAGAATGATTTTCAGAAAAATCTTAATACGAAGAACATTATATTTGATTTGAGGAGAAACCGCAGCTCCGACTCTAATATCTAGAACAGTAGCTAAATTAAATGAGGACACAGCAGTAAAAGTGCATCCTTAGCTACAAATTAGAAAACATGCAGAAATATAAAATATCCTACTAGTAAATTGGCAAGGAAACGTTAATGCGTTGATGCAGCAAGAGTTCGAAGGTTTATTTCCACAAGTTTTTAAACGAAATTCATCACAACGAATTTCAATTTTGAATAACGCTTAACGTAAAGAGGTTAAAGCAAAAGACACACCGTGTGAAGTAAACATCAGCTGCGTTAGGGGTTAAGTACTTGATTGACATATATGAAATTAAAATCTATTCCCTCGGATATCTTCCTTTACACACTAGGACTGGAAGCCCATCAATACCGTCAGTACTACTAAATAATGCCAGGACGGACAGTCTCCTATTACGTTCACACAAGAGCTCAGGCTGCCGCAGCAGTACTTGATTTTGTTGAAGGTATAATGGGGGGAATTAAATTATTTGCCTCGAATACAAAAAGTCGATGTCGCAGAAATTTGAAACTAATTTTTCCTGCGTAGATGTCAATAAAACGCACCTGCTAACTCGGCCAACATGATTTATAATACAACAAAATTTTGTTTTAAAACTTCTACCAAAATAAAGCCGACACAAGAGATTCCAAGTAGTCAGACTCGAGGTAGAGCGGCTGTCGCACAAGGCTAACATAAACATTTCACCATCAAAAAGAACTCTAAACAAAAACGAAAGTTTGTTGAATACATAAAAGGTAATGTTTTGGATTATAGCGAACACCTCAATACAAAATTACTGATGTCTACTTAGTCGGAGTAAAATAAATGATATTCTAATTCCCACGACAAAGGTTCAAATCAAACACAAGCTGTGAAATAAAATTGTTTGCCTTATGTTTATAAAAACCAAAATACATGAAACACTTGACCGAATAAACCAAAATACCGCCCTCAGTGATGTTCAAAAAGTGGGAAATAGTAAAAATTACAAAAAGCACACCACGCAAGTCTAATAGCAGGTGCACGAAGAAATGCAGTCAAATTGGCATTCTATTGAAGAGAACGTGATGAAATTCATACATATGCCATCGTTGTACCAAAACATTTCCAAGAAAAATTTCAAGCTTTAATTCAAAAATTTTCAATTTGATGAAAATATGTTCAGCCTTCAACCGTAACACAGGCGTGCAATACGAATAAAAATGAAGGCACCATTTAGGATGGAGTTGAGGGGGACACAGATTCTATGCACAAGAAGTGTTCTTAACCAGGAACCCCAGCTCATAGAAACAGTAAAATGAGAAATATGAGATAAAAGTAGAAAAAGGAAGTTGGAGGTGAGGAAAATCAAAAAATGGGCCTTATAAACAATATTTCAATTCGACATTAATAAAAATCACCTACATCACACATCAGAAACCTAAAATTTTCTGCCCACTAATTTCCATAGTTGGATTCGGGATTAAAATCCGTACGAACACTGTTTCTATGACATAAAACAGAGATTCCCAAAATTTATCATGCTATGGACCCCTCAGATATTTAAGCCCCATCCGGGGACCACCAGCCAATCAAAAGTTATTACCATACCAAGATACCTATTTCATGATTGTTATGCAGTAAAATTACTACTTGCATATTTCTACACAAAGAAAGTATAAAAATAAGGTTTTAAAATATTTTCAAATTTTTTATAGCTTTAAATTCACTTCAAAATCAAATTGGCAGAAATAGCCACAGTGGATAGATGATTACACTCAATACAGTTTGTACTGTCAACACAGATAACCAAAAAAACGAAATACCTTCATAAAAAGTGCTGAATTAAACACATAAGCGATCAAAAATTCTTGGATGGGCTTGACGGCTCCTACATAGTTGATCAATGCGGTGCTTCACGCATGTCGTTGTTCACTTTTAGGCGTGCTCTGAGCTTTTCAGTATTGTCAATGTGGAAGATCCTTTTTCACATAAGTAGGTTATGGCGAATGACTAAATGTATTTCAGAGTTATCTTAGCCACAGCATGATATTCAGTTCTTGAGTATATCCAGAACTCTGTCACTGTAAGGGCGGAGAACTTTATTTTCATACCCCCATCATTTGATAGTTCAATGAGTTTCTTTCATTGAATTGAAATGAGTTTCTCTCTTTGAACCACACACATTTTGGAAAAACCCACCACACACACCACAGAAAAGTAAACACAATGCTCAAATAAAGCCGGAACCAAAGGGTGAGCCAACAAACCTAAATAAAATATTATGACGAAATAAAAATGTAATAGAGAAGTGCTGGCTGCTTGCACACCAAAATATCGATACCACCTATTATAATGACAGAGAGTCAGTGTTGTATGTTTTTATACGTATTTTTGTCTGGAGGTAATTTTTCTATTCTGTCGCGGACCCCCAGGACCTTCTCAAGGACCCCAAGGGTCCGGAGAACCCAGTTTGGGGACCACTGAATTAAAAAATTGGAGTAGGCGTCTAGAAATGTTCATTTTTTACAAACACAAACGAAGAACACGAAACAATTTAAGATCGTCACAGTTAATCCTGGAATATAAACGAAGAAAAAGAATCCACAGTCCACGACTGACAAATGTCACAAGGATGCAACAAGAAACACTGCGAAATAGAATGTGAACAGCTGATTTTCATGCGTAATTCTAAACAGCCACTTACCAACTGAAAAAAAGTTCTCATTTCATTCGAAAAAGATCCCTTATAAATTACTGAAAATTGCGCAGAATATCACGCAAAATGAAGAATGCGGTGTTGGGAAGGAAATAAAATTTAACCGACAACAACGCTACTGAGGCGTTAGATTATATAAGATGAGATGGTTTAGGCCTGTTTAATTATAAAAAGTCGTTTTAAGAGAGGAAGGAGGAAGAAATCATTCAGTATTGTTATTATTATTACTACATAAGAAAGTTTTAGCCTCCCTTTACCACGACAATGATGTTCAAAGAGAGGAAGGCACCATTTAGTATGGAGTTGAGGGAACGCGGAATCTATGCAGAAAGGGCGCAGAAACAGAAAGCTGAGAAAGAAGATCATGAAACAAGAAAAAGTTGAAGAAGAAAGAACTAGGTGCTGAAAAACAGGACAGCAAAGAACCGAAAAAAAGATGGTCTGAAACAAAAAGCTATTTTATTTCAACCATAAAAGAGTCTACCTAACCTTTAGTTCAGGCCCTCACATAATCCCCCTGGGAGCGCACATTTCCATAGATACAATAGTTGTATCCCCCTGAGGGGAAATCATTCATTAGGTACTTATGGAAACGCAGAATTTATGCACATTGTTTACAGAAACAGCAAGTTGCGTAGAAATTTATGAAACGAGGTAATATTTAAAACGTAACGGATGATGAAAAACAGGACTGCAGTAAACAAAAAAGATGGTCCTTAACAAAACTAAAAACATTTCTTTTCCAGAAAAAACATGGCTTCCCTTAACTCTTAGTTCAAGACCTCACACGCTCCCCTCGTGAACGCCAATTTCCAAGGACACTAAAGTTACATTCTTCAGGGAGAGAAGTCCGTAAGTTCTTTTACCGCACAGAAAAGCTACGATATTTAGAATAAGTGAAGTGTGATGTAGAGATTAGACATTTGAATACCCCATATATGTGCATTTCACATCTAGAAAGGAAACGCATTAGTACAATAATGTTTAATAGCTAGGTGATGTCCAAGATTGCCCTTACGAGCAGAATATTCACATAATTCACACTTGAACAGCTAACCTTCACCATGCTTGCTGCCTAGGTGCTTTTTTAGATTGCCCTTATGAGCAGAGGAATATTCACATACTTCACACTTGAACAGCTGACCTTCACCATGTTTGCTGGCTAAGTGCTGTTTGAGATTATCCTTACGAGCAGAGGAATATTCACATATTTCACACTTGAAAAGCTGACCTTTACCATGTTTGCTGGCTAGGTGATGTTTAAGAGCACCCTTATGAGCACAGGTATATTCACATATTTCGCACTTGAACAACTGACTTATACCATATTTGCCGACCATGTGTAGTTTGACGCTACTCTTTTGAGCAGAGGAAAAGTGACACAACTCACACTTGAACAGCTGACCTTCACTATGTTTGCTGGCTAGGTGAGGTTTCAGAATATCCCTACGAACAGAGGAATATTCACATAATTCACACTTGAACAGCTGACCTTCACCATGCAAGCTGCCTAGGTGCTTTTTTAGATTGCCCTTATGAGCAGAGGAATATTCACATACTTCACACTTGAACAGCTGACCTTCACTATGTTTGCTGGCTAAGTGCTGTTTGAGATTATCCTTACGAGCAGAGGAATATTCACATATTTCACACTTGAAAAGCTGACCTTTACCATGTTTGCTGGCTAGGTGATGTTTAAGAGTACCCTTATGAGCACAGGTATATTCACATATTTCGCACTTGAACAACTGACTTATACCATGTTTGCCGACCATGTGTAGTTTGACGCTACTCTTTTGAGCAGAGGAAAAGTGACACAACTCACACTTGAAACGCTGACCTTCACCATGTGTGCTGGCTAGGTGAAGTTTCAGAACACCCCTACGAGCAGAGGAATATTCACATAATTCACACTTGAACAGCTGACCTTCACCATGCAAGCTGCCTAGGTGCTTTTTTAGATTGCCCTTATGAGCAGAGGAATATTCACATACTTCACACTTGAACTGCTGACCTTCACTATGTTTGCTGGCTAAGTGCTGTTTGAGATTATCCTTACGAGCAGAGGAATATTCACATAATTCACACTTGAACATCTGCCCCTTACCATGTTTGCCGGCTAGGTGATGTTTAAGAGTACTCTTATGAGCAGAGGAATATTCACATATTTCGCACTTGAACAATTGACTTTTACCATGTTTGCCGACCATGTGTAGTTTGACGCAACTCTTTTGAGCAGAGGAATAGTCACGTAACTCACACTTGATCAGTTGACCTTTCCTATCTTTGTTAACTTCGTATGCTCCATGTTCGTTTCTTCGAGCAGAGCCATTCAAGTTCCTCCGGTAAAGCCGCCCATGAACATGTCTGTTTATTTGAGGTCCTATTTTGCGCTCACCAGACAAACACTGCTTCACGTTTCCTTCATTTGCTGAACAATATTCGCACACTTCACACCTGTAAACCATACTATAGTCTAATGCACCTTTTTTAGGTGAATCAGAACTGGACTTGATGACAAAACTAGAGTCATAGAAATTACACTTGAGCTCTTCCTGACCACGTTCATTAGGTCGCTGTTTCCCCGTAATTTTCCCACCTGGATATTGGTATTGGTACCGGCTCTCATTATCATGCTGCTCAACTATGTGCCGCTGCAGAATACTTATATGCATAGTCGAGTAACATCCCAATTTGTGTCTGACACGGAGGTGCAGCACCATAAGGTCCCTGCTACCAGTGGAGTAATCACAATGTTCACACAGTAAGGGCTGTGACGCGGGTTTGTCAGGAGGTGCGGCCTCAACACCACTGCCGCTACCCGACACATCTGATGGTAACGAGTCAGCGCTCTCTTGAGATGGTCCAGCTGGTCCCTGAGGAACAGCACTTGTGTTGCACGCACCAGAGCTGCCTTCCCTCAACTCATCCTCTGCTTCTACATGCCCTGTGCGTGCCTCAGTGCAGTCATTCTCTCCTTTTATTTTGAAATCGAAGGTAGAGAATGCTGCACTTGGACTGGACTGTGAAAAAAACCTCGTTAGTTATGCAGACAAATTATGGAGCATAGATTCTAGCTGTCTTAGAAACACTTATTGCAAACGTGAACAATGAATGCACAGAAGCTGCATCATATTACTGCTTTAACAAAATGCAACGAATGTTAAACATCTAATTCATTCTACTAAGTGGAGGAATCGTCGAAAACTGATTCATTGTAAACTAGAAAATCTACCGAGAAAATTTCAAAAATTGAACGAAGCTTAAAGTTGTTATACAATGCAAAGTCAATTTATGAAAACAGAAGTAAGCTCATGGAGTATCTTAAATTTTGTGTGCATATTAGTAACGCTGTTTTCTGCACACAGCAAATATCCTAAACATCTATCGTGTACCTTATTATCAGTGCATCTCCCGGCATTCAAGACAAGAGCACCACATGTGTGCTGCATGCGTTTGTAGATGACGACATGTTGCGAAATAATATTTTTGTACTTCTGTAGATAACTACCTATACAAGCAATGTGCATTGGAATGAAATGCACATTTTAGAATGATCATTAACATCAGCAACTATTAAAATAGATGTCAAATACCCTCAGACAGGGGCACAATGAGCGAAATTCATTATCTAAACCCACAACAGACTACTATATCCCCCCTCAGGGGGATACAACTATTGTATCTATGGGAATTAGCGTTCCCAGGGGGACAATGTGAGGGCCCGAGCTAAAGGTTAGGTAGGCTTCCTTTTTGTTAAAATAACAAAGGTTTTTGTTTTGTTACGGACCATCTTTTTTCGGTTCACTGCTGTCCTGTTTCTTCAGCACCTACTACTTTCTTCTTCCACTTTGATCTTGTTTCATGAACTTCTTTCTCATCTTACTGTTTCTATGCCTTTTCTGCATAGATTCCACGTTTCCTTAACTCCATACTAAATGGTGCCTTCTTCCTTCCTCTCTTTAGATCTCATTTGTTGAGGATAGGGAGACTTAAACTAACTAATAAACTAACTAATAAACTAAACTACTATATCCTTCAGGTTGATGCCTTAAAAAAAAAAACCGGTCATCTTCACACCACAATTATGCTGCAATACTCGACAAGTTTAAAAAGTTAGCAGTAAGCATTCATGGGACAAACGAAGACTGCTAACGGAAATGAATTAAAGTATTGATAAATTGGACTCTAGATGAACAGTAAGGGAGAACACGTAAGTGTACACCACACTCGGGATGCACAAAAACTGATGTATTTCTGCCATGTATATGTAAATATAGCTATATATATTTTAGGGCGTCCCAAGCGTATATAGGTAGAAATTTAAAGTAATGAAATCAAATCCAGCACATGCTGCTATTGTTCCGTCATATGAAAATGATTCCACTATTTTCATGAACATCGGGGAATATTTAACGTTCGCGCAAAACGAACGTTTTTTACAGCTCCTCTGAGATTCGACCTGAATTTCCATCATATAATAACATTCTGGCTTCTTCCTCTATTGCATATAGACCGACAGCTAATGGCTGCAGAAATTTGACATTTATTGAAACTATTATAAAATACCCTTGAAAGGAGATACATATGAACTCCATCAAATTTCCTTTTTCAAAATACTGATGATATAATCATTAGGCAAAATATTTTGTCCTAAGAATAACGTCTCAGGACAACTAAATTAATTTTCATCAGAAATGTAACTGATGCATATACTTCTGATTTCCTGCAGGAAATAAATATCTTCTCTTCGTACTCCAGCACATTCTTCTTGAGTTCCGCCTTCCTTTTTTTCAGAACGGCTTTCGTGTGGAGGCGGGCAAGCTTCAAGAGGAACTGGGTTTGCTTTTCTTCCTTCGTCCGTCTGCCTAAGAAGCGTTGAATGAAGACTATTTCTCGTTCTGCAGGGTCGTTCGTGATCTTCAGGACCTCAACTCGCTTCTTTGTGCACTTGAAACTCGAATCTGCGTTCCATGTTCCAGGACTCAGCTCCTGGGAATACCTGAATAGAGCGGCCCGTTGAGATTGGTGTCTTCGACTTGGGGCGCCGTGGATTCTTGGTCGTTGAAGGATGCTTCATCCCCTCTACCATCGCCGCCTTCCGCTCCGGGCTGATGCGGTCATCAAAGATTGCCAGTCCAATCAGATACCTAGAGAGGTACCAGAGATGGCGCCGCATCACACGTTCCACAACCGACGCCAACCCATCGTCGCAGATCCTCTTCACGTCACTTATGAAGTTCAAGTCGTTTTTGGCTACGTAGGATGGTATCATTGCCTCGTTACTGTATTCCAAGTTGACCATGGTCGCAAAGAATGCCACTCGACGTATCTCCGTCAACTCACGCCTGCTCATCTCTAGCTGGTCATCTTCTCGGCAAAGATCGCCTGAGCCATCCATCTGACCGTGGGGCAAGCACTAGGAGCACGGAAGGATGTAGGGACTTTTTCTCCAAGGTACGCCAAGCTTAGCAAGATTATCTCTTTGTAGTCTTCGCGTGGATGAATCCCTCAGTCAAGCAGATGTTTCAAATGACGAAGCATCTCAAAGCGGTGAGCTTCTTCGTCGGATGACACAACAGTCAATGTCAGGGTCGCTGCTAGGCTCTGGTCAACAGAAGGCCAACGATTCTGGAGCCTCTTGAAAAGGGAGATGTTAGAACCAGATGATGGACCCATGCAGGCCTTGAAGACATGTTTCAGAACAACTTCCAGTGTAGCGGGGTCAAAATTTCCTATAATACATCATCGATCTTGTATAGTGAGTCTAAAACTATGGGTGAAATGAACCTTTAGTGTTTCTCACAGTTTACTCAGAACTAGAATATGAAAAATAACTAATCCAGAGGCACAGCAAATAGAAGAAATTGTACAAACAGGTGTGACAAAATGAGCCAAAAGTAGGGGGCATAGGGAGCATGGACATGAGGTGTTGACTTGCCAGCTGAAAATAATGAGTGTAACCTTTAAGTACAAGAACCGCAAGCAACTCCCATGACCAGGCTTTACAAAAAATAATAAAACAAACATAAATTAAATAAAAATCAGAAGCCAATGAATCTCATAAAGCAAAGTAAATCAAAATAAATTAAACGCAAATAAATCTCATAAAGCAAAGTAAATCAAAATAAATTAAAAATGCAAGTTACATAAGTAAAATGAACATAACGAACAAAACTTCAACTCAAAATAAAGGAAATCAATCAAAATGAAGATCTCAAGACACAAGAGAAAAAGAATAAAAGAAGCAAACCAAACCAGAAACCAAGCCTGATGAACTGAAAGTTCCAACAATGCACATGATAATTAACTAGAAGAACCATTCACTCACCTCCCATGATGGTAACACTCAAGCAAGCCAGGTCTTCCAGGCTTAAGATTAATTAATGTACAGTAATAGTTCATACACAGCAAGAATCTAGGCTGAAACAAACAAAATGAAACACACAAATTAAGGGGACGGTTCGGGGTAAAAAAAAAGTTTGTAAGTTCTCGGTGGATTTTTCTGAGATATCTACCGTAGGTGTAAATTGTTATGAATTTTTTTTTCATTTGTGCGTACTTTTCGTAACCATACATGAAAAAGATTATTTTTAAAAAAACATGAAAAAACATGTGTTGCGGAAAATCCTACTCCTCCTACAATTTTGAACTCAGAGAACTGAGAAAATAATTTATAGATAGGAAATTGTCTTGTCCAGAGATCCGGTGCAAAAGTTTTTCGATTATTTGATTTTTTGAGTTTTGAGAACTTTTTTCCCTAAAAATGACCTTTTTTCCACTTTTTTGAATAATTTGCTTCTAATTTTTAAGGTGAATTGAAATTAAGAAAAACTTTTGCACCGGATCTATTTTCCCTTTCAAGCGCTATCGATTGGTATGCTCGCCATCTCTGTACCTTCAAAACTGTGGGAGGAGTAGGTTTTCGAAAATCAAAAAGTGAGTTTGCAGAAACACCATTTTCCCATAAAAAAAATTTTTTCGTTCTTTACTAATTTTTAAATTGAGTCTTATGAGCGATTCGATACCTTCTTATGTACCTTTAAAACAGTGGGAAAGGATCCATATCAAAAGTCAATAAATACATGTTTCAGAACAGGGTTTTTTTTTTCAACAATTTTTTTTTTCAAAGCTGGCTAATTTTTTTTTCAATTAACTGTATTGCTTTGTAGCTCTTTTTAAGCTCTTTCGATTGATATAATTGCCATTCCTGTAGCTTTAAAACTCCGGGAGGCGTTTATGTTTACATAGCCAGCTAATTAGCTGATGACTCAGTAGCCGGACTCAAAACACAAACACTCAATTACACCATCATAGTTTATCTCTGAGTAATAGAATGTTTTGTTTGAGTACAAAAGCATTTCAAGTAAGGCCATGAATGAACTCTCATGCTATTCCCGTAGAGAAACACTCAATACTGGCTCGTAATGGGGGGGAAGAGGGAGGTCACCCATCCATTGGTGCACCCCAAGGTCACACTAGTGAGCGTCTTTTACCCCGTCCAGAAGACTAACCAATTGACGTACTTGAAAGCCAATTATATCGTTGGATGCGCAAGAAAAATCTCTATAAGATGAATTTATAAACCGAAAAATGACCATAATCCGAAAATAGACCCGAACCGTGCCCTTAAGCATGCAAACCAATATTATCACTGAGCACACAAAAGCCACCGCCGATAATGCGTGATGAAAAACTTAGGAGGCCTCCAGGTAACATGCCCCCCCCCCCCCCCCCCCCCCACGAGCTATCGGGGTGGTGAAAATAATTCCGACAGTGACAACCTTGCCATCACAACTGAGAACCACAATCTAACAAGACTTGCAACCAACAAGAAAATCACATTTCACCAATCCAGTTCACTCAAATGTTATACAGAATGACTCTGCATAAGTACAATAGTAAATGACATGTGCAACCACAGCAACAAGGCATTACCAAATACAAGCATGAGAAATGGTACAATACTCAAACACTGCTGAAGCAAAAGGTGGGTGTGTAAGTACCCAGTTCAAAGGCAACTCACAAAGTTATGGGAATCCCTACTGAAGCAATGAAACCACCAAGAACATTTTGACACATTATACATTACAATCATGGTACAGCCTTAGAGTATCTTTCAATAATCACGAATCTTACCCTAATATACTAATTCTTTTTATTTTGCTTCCTAAAATTGTAGGTTGAACATATGGTAACCATTGAACAGGGCCCATCGACCTCGCCTGTCGCCATACTGGAGACTCGTGCGCATCAATTAACCCTCTAGCCGCATTAAGCTGAGCAATACGCGATAATGGGTATGGGTCATCATTGAAACCATCAAATGAAAACTCACTGCTATAACTGAGAATAAAATCTTCCAGCTCAGCCATGGTTGACTTATCCTTCCCTGCCGTGGAATCACGGTGCGGTACACCAACTGCTAAAAAACCCTTGCAGTTCCTGGTTAATTTCCCAAGATTGGCTTACATCAAAGGTCTTCTCTGCTACACCAGCTTCCTGATCCATCCCCAAAATTGGGCTACATACTAGCAAATCGTCGACCCTTGGGGGACTCTCAGTTAATGATGTTTGCATTTGGATTCTACTCTGGGGCTCATCAAATGCTAGCAATAAGAATTGTCTATCACTATTAAGTTCCAACTCACAACCGCGGCAATTACCACACATGGTATTACTAAGACATAATTCTTCAATTACTAATTCAGAATGGAATTCTTGAAGATCATCTGAAACTCTGTTAGATTCAGACTGGGTTGAAAATCCCGAAAAAGATAAATCACTAGCCTTTGACCCAGATTCTTCTCCGACTGACAGTTCATTTGAGGTATTAGACTCCCAGACCCTGGGAGGTATGTATGATGTTAAGTCTAACTGATTCAGGGATGCTATCTCTGCCTTGGTCACTGGCTGCACTTTTGTTGCCAACCCATAGACTGGAGTGGATCAGACAAATACCTAGGAGTCTTGTACATTTGCAGCTTAGTATGGTGAGCACGAATCGCTCCATCACTCTTAGGATCATGCAATACATAGTTCAAGCCATTCTCATCGACTTGAGCAACAATGAATGGGCCACAAAAATTAGCCATAAATTTAATCACAGTATGGAAACCTTTTTCATTTTTCATCAGGACTGCTTGGCCAACTTAGAATGGGGCAAACTTAGGGTGGCCAAGATGCCGTTTCTCCTGCAACCCCACAGCAATGGGCAACCGCAAAGGTACTGTATGATTCTTGGTTAACAGAAACTGGGATGGTGACATTTTAATTTCAGGATAGGTTTGATTGTGAATAGCAGCCTTCTGTAAATCCAAATCCCATTGATTATTTCTCTGGTTAAGATTCTTCAAAAAATTCTATATTGTCTGATTAACCCTTTCACATGCCCCATTGCTGGTTGGGCAATAAGAAGTTGTCAACTGATGAGCAATGCCAAGATTTTGCAAAAATGACGCAAATGAAGCTGATGAGAACTCTGGCCCATTATTAGTTAGCATAGAAATTGGCAGATGTAAAAATGTATGAAATACATGATTGGTCAATGCACTTATGACTGTCTAGGTCTTTTTATTCTTTATTGGTGCCACTGATTTTAGAGTAGTGGTCTTAGTAGTGGTCAATCATTTAGGGTAGTGGTCTAATACAACCAAGCAGCCAATGTAACCCCTTTGGGTTTGAGGAAGAACCATCAGGTCGGCAGCTACCACCTGAAAAGAAAACTCTGAGCTTATCTCAAGGGTTGGAGGGACCCTGTTAGATGCAAAGGATTTGAGGACTTGCCACTGAAAGCATGTGGTACAAACATCAGAAACAATTTTATATTTTAGTGGATGCTACACCAAATTGAACAGTAGTTTCCAAACTTTCTCACGTCCAATATGAGCATAATTATAATGTAAACAAATTGAGAGCTCCAGAAAAAGAGAAAATGGGAACACTACAACTGACATTTGATCCAAATAATTGAGAATATTATTGACTATGGATAACTTTGAATCATATCTTGCAAAATGCTCACAGGACTCAGGCCATTCTGCAGGTAATACTTTCCTCCTAATGTAGCCTAAGACTGTGCAGAGAATGGGATCTGATTCCTGCACACTCCTCACAGTTTCTTAATTGTGCATAAAGGACAATCCACCAATTTCCTCTGATTGACCACTCAACTGTATACAGGTTTCACCATCATTATTTACCAACTGCAACTCATGGGTTTCTGTCAATTTTTCAGAAATAGCCACAACACAGAAATTTCATCTTGCCACAAAGGTCGTTGATAATACAATTGAACAACTACTCTATCTGACAGATTCATTCAAAGTATTAAAATACAAATCAACATCCAGGTTGTTTGTCGTTAGAAAGTTAATTGCAATCAGGAAACAGTGCGGCAAGACATCATCAAGTACAATTGCAAATTTGAATCGTCCACATGAAATTTCAGACCCAAGTGGAAGCATTAAAGAAACTGTCTGGTTAATTGGCAATCTCTGTCCTGTTAACCCAATAATATTACACAAATGCTCTCTCACAACAATAATTTCTTGACACTGTTGCATAATTTCCAAAGCACAACAGAAAATCAAGCTCTGCTCAGCTCCTGAGTCAACCACAGCACAGAGATCCATTCCCTTAGCATGAACTCAAATTTGAGGTTGAGGTCCCCAACCATGTGAACAGCAGGGAACCCTCTCCTTGTGCAAAAGCAATTCAAGAAGTTCATCGCTGCTAAACCCTTCGCTCTCCCCCCTTGCAAGGTCAGCAGCCAAGGAGGTTTTCCAGACCTGGCCATCATTAGACGAATACACTGAACAAACAGCTAAATCAGGGGTGTTGTAATTACGCAATTCCAGAAGGGGATTGAAGTGCACTCCACCCAGGCATTCCAAGTGAACCACCATAGGGTTGTCCTTAAATTGGTAGATCACAGGCTGTTCTGACCAGAAGATTGGTTATAGATTATAGATTATAAGTTAGTTTAAGCCTCCCTAACCACTGTTACGCTTCTCTGCATAACTGTGTAAGGAATATCGCTAAGGATCTGAATAGTCGTCCGGCCAACGACTTATTCATAAATGATCCAAAAGACCGAACATTAAGCCTGATTTCTGCGAGAAAGCATCACATCGTTGAAAACTAGAATGATCGATTCTTCAGGAACAACGTTCGAACGTCGCCGATACAAGTAGCGAACGATCACGCCAGCCGAAGGTGCCAAGAACCTCAACGGATGTCTTCATTTGCTTTAATTAATATGTATAACATTGTTTGTGGGGATTTTTATATAGTAATGAGGGTAAGGTTAATGATGTATGTTTTCTATTCGATAGTAGGGATGTATCACGTTCTTATTGGTAACCTTGTTAAGTCGTTATTCAAACTTGGCACCTCAAGGTGACGCCGAACGCGGGTGCCTGAGGGACTCAGAGGGGAGAGCGGGAGTTGGGGCGAGAATACGATCACGAGCAGTCGCATAGGAGTTTGTTCCTCTACCTTGGTCCAGTTGGGCCGAGGTCTTGCCTCTTAAATTCACTACTCAAAGCCATCCTAGAATATCGGTGCCCTCATTCGCTCGAAAGTGATTAACTTCAAGAATACTCAACTGCAGTGCCAATAACGTAAACTAGAGGTTGACAACCCAAACTGCTACTGTCGGCATAGTCCCAGCCATCAACCTGGTCTCGCTGCCCTCAACCAAAGATGGCGATCTTGCTCCAACGCGCCAGCCAGGCGGCATTTAGACTGCGAGCCCTGATCTCCAAATCTCAGTTAAGTCCCTCTCTGATATTATGTCGATCCGAGTCCCCGCCCAAACTTCTGAGTATATTAGGATGTGAATGCGTAGGTCGCGTGCGCTCAATTTAGTTTGCGTAATTTCGATGATTAATGTCTCAATATTTTCCGGTGTCTAATAGCGAATTTCTATAATGTCCTTGTGTTCTCCATATCCTTCAAATAGATAGGAAGAGATGAGATAGATTGATTTGGAAAGAAAGATAATGTTTGAAGCCAGGAAACACGGCTAGAATGCACGATTAATTTATGGCCTTAAGCCGGTCGCTACGCTTACCGAAGATTGAATTAAATATTTACTCAGACTTACTCTGAGTTGGTGGCAGCAACCTTGACATTAACGAGTAGAAAATAAAAGAAATGTGACGAATAATCTTAATGTCACGACTAATAATATCACATGGAAAATATCATGCATCGCAACAAAGAATAACGGCAGAGAAAATGAAGACCGTGACCTCAGCGAAACAAAATAAAGAGGGTCATGACACCACTGCAAAAATAGAGCGTATCAAAGAGAGGAAGGAGGAAGGCACCATTTAGTATGGAGATAAGAAAATGAGGAATCTAGGCAGAAAGGGCATAGAAACAGTAAGATGGGAAAGAAGTTCATGAAATAAGATAAAAGTTGAAGATGAATGTCAGAGGTGCTGAAAAACAGGACAGCAGTGAACCGAAAAAAGATGGTCCTTAACATAAAAATAACATTTTATTTCAACAAAAATGAAAGCCTACCTAACCTTTAGCTCAGGCCCTCACATTGTCCCCCTGGGAGCGCTAGTTCACATAGATACAATAATTGTATCCCCCTGAGGGGTGTTCTGACCAGAAGTAAACAAATATTTTTACTTGATATATTCTGCTGCCAGCCAAGAGTACTTACAGAGAAGGAAGCTGACCAGCATACCTCAAGAACTTAAGCCGTTTACGTGATTCCCTGTTCACTTTCATTTTGTCTCTAGAAAAATTAGCTAACAATTCGTCAACTAACTGTTCCCTCAGCGCCTCTGCATGAGGAGGGACCTTGTCTGATGTACCACTGCGAGTCAACACTTGATGCAAGCTTAGGAAAAGCGAGTCCCCACCACCAGGAATCAGTGTTCCATCATGCACTAGGTCCTCCGGAAGAGTGGTTAGCACACTCAAATTTGGTTCCCAAGCAGAGCAACCAATTCAAGACAATGCATCGGCTGCTGAATTCAAATGAACAGGAAGATACCTGATTTCAAAAGAAAAATCTGACAATTCATCAATAGTTCTTACCAACCGTGCACACACCAATTTCATATTATGTAAATGAACAAGCGGTTGCTGATCAGTGAACAGAATGAAGTCCACACCAAACAAAAATGATTTAAATGTTTTCACCTTCCACCTCAGAGCAGTTAACTCACGTTCTAGGGTAGAGTAATTCAGTTGTGAAGGCGTGAAAGACATAGAGGCAAACCCAATAACTCTGTGACAACCTGAGTGTTCCTGAGCCAAATAAGCACCAGCACCATGCCCTGAGGCATCAACCCAAAGTTCCAATTTATTAGCATTCTTGCCATAATCAGGGTGGGCTAACTTGATATCATTACGCATGTCCTCCTTCAATCTTTTGAAAGAACTATTCATCTCGTCAATCAATTCAATCACCCTGGTCCGTCTTCCCCCAGTGAGAGAAGATAATGGCTTCTGTATTACAGAACAATTAGGTAGAAACTTCCTCTGAAAATTAACCAAACCCAAGAACTCTCTCAATTCTCCAACTGTAGTTGGTCGGGGATACTTGGAAATTGCTTCCACATATGCATTAGTTTTCCGTATGCCCGATCTGCCAATTACATGGCCAAGGAATTCAAATTCAGTATTGAACCAATCACACTTGGAAGGTTTAATTTTGATGTTATGGTCCAAAAGAATTTACAAAAACTTTAGAAACAAGTAAAATGTGTTCCTCAAATGAACACCCTAGAATTAAAATAGCATCAATGTAAACGATTACTTTATTAGAAGGGAAACCATTCAAGACAGCTTGAAGTTCACCTTGAAAGGCAGACGGAGCATTACGTAAACCAAATGCCAGTCGTTTAATTTGCCAGTGGTTCCTCTGGGAGGAAAAGGCTGTACACTCCCGACTGCTTTCATCAATAGGTAATTGGTAATAGCCACGGACCAAATCCAGACGAGTAAAATATTCAGTACCATGAAGTCCAAAAATTAAGTCTTCTAAATTCAGAACTGGGAACTTATCAGGTACGGTAACTTTATTTAGCTTATGATAATCAATACACATTCGGACCGAGCCATCTTTCTTACGCACAGGAACAATTGGAGAAGACCAAGGTGAGACACTGGGTTCAATTGCATCCAGGCTATTGAGTTCCTCACACTGACGCTCTATTTCATCAGCTATTGGCTTAGGAAATCGTCTTGGCTTTTGGTAAATTTGTGCATCATCAGTCAACTTAGTATGTTTGGTAACAGCGGCATGGCCAAGATCACTATCTCCTGAACTGAACACCCCAACAACTGAGGCAGCATCGTATAGACAACAGCCTTCTGCTCTTCAGTCAGCACAGGCAATGGCGCAAGTTCCGGTAAGCGATCTACAAAATGCACCTCCTCAACCTCAACAAGCTCATCCTCTTCACGCAACCGGAAAATGGAAGATAGTAAGCCAAGGAATTGTCCTTTTTTTAATCTTGGCCGGAGATTCCCGTGGTACAACCAGAATTCGCTTGTCATCAGCATCGAAAAATCCAGATCATCATTAAGTCAACAAGACATATCTAAATCAGAATACAAAAGTATATGATCCCTACCAACAGGTAGTAATGGAATGTCCACCGGAATCGATTCAGCTTTACCACTCTCCAATGAAATATCTCTACTAGCCAAACAGGGTAATTTATGATTCAGGATACTTTCAGGGCTTCCTGAGACCTGTAAAGAAATTTAAACTGAACCTCCAGTGCTGAAATATTTGGTTATAATATTCTTCCTCAATGACAATTCAATCTTATTCTTCCTCATTAAGTCTATTCCTAAAACTAGAGGGAAAGGAAGATGAATACTGTCCTGGAGAACCAACAGATTCCTTCCTAATACCACAGACTTCAATTTTACTTTTTGTTACACCACTTCCTCTTAACTTTTAATCGCCAATTATATTCACATGAGTATAAGTGCCACCTACAGCCAGTCCAGCTTCAGTACCTACTTTCTCAGTAGTAAGTGAAATGGCAGCTCCAGTATCCAATACGGCATTTACCAGATGCCCATTAAGGGCCACTGAAACAGTCAGCAACTTGGAGCTGCACCCAACAAGACAAATATGTCTTCCTGGTATTGCACTCAGGTGGTCTTCAGTGATACCAAAGTCAGGGTTGGGTTCCAATTGGACAGTGCTGTGGTCATCCATTGCCACATCAGTCTCAATAACCTCCGATGAAGAATGACTGCTTTCCTCACCATCCAATGAGGATTCCCTCAGCGGTTCCTCTTCAGGGATACTCTCCATCACTGGAGAATACTTCGTGGTGACTTCTAGCAACACTGGCACATCCAATACCACAAGGTGACTTGTAGGGGTCTTGATATACAGCCCTGTATGTGCCCCTGGCTCAACAGGACCAATTAATTTAAAGGCCGAGTCTTGGCCGATGATCTCTTGTAATTAGGGTCATACTTTGGGCATTCCTCCAGATGATGTTTATTTCCACAGATGAGACAGGACCGTGATGCACACCAGCACTTCTTACGAGTATGGTTCGGACAGCGGCAATAACAACACCCTTGTGGATGAGACGAAAAAGTTCTCTGCAATGATGCCACCCCACTCCGAGTTCTATCCAAGGAAGTGCGAGTTGGATAAACCTTGTCGCCTGCATAATTAGCATTGGAATTCTTTGATGGCACTGCTTTCACATGATGGCTTGATCTACTGCCAGACATCAACAACACCGTTTTGCTTGCATGAAGTTCTTTTTGAATCTTCCTAGCCATTTGTAGCATTTTATTGAAGGACATGTGTTTCCATGTAGAAGAACCAGCCCACAGAGCACGGTCAGCATCCTCCACCTTTGATGCAATGCTAGGATTGATGGATTCTAAACATTTCTTCCACAAATGACAAAGAGACTCCTTCTTGTCTTCAAGGTAGGCAAGCTTGGCTAACTCAATGAGTCGCATTCCATATATTTCCAATTGTTCGTTGGTGTGTGGTGAGGCATTCTGTAACTTTTCTCTCCAGTACTTTTCCCCCCAAATTTTCTGTTTTTTTTTGTAGAAATCTAAAAGATGTTGCTTCATAGTGGGGTACTTCAATTCCCATCCTTCAACACAATACACCTCCAAAAGTTCATCGGAAAGAAAATTGGCAACTCCTGAGTCATAACATACTCTATCCATTGAACTTCTTGTGGAAGTATGACTCAAATCTTCCAAAGAACATCTTCAAATTCTCCTTCCCATTCATCTCAAACCCAGGAGGAGTCACTACATCACGTTTATCAGATCTTCTCATTTCTCTCTTCCTCCCAGCATTTTTCCTCTTACGCAGTCAACGGTGGTACTTCCTTTTCGATGAGGTTTCAGAGTGAGAGCTGTCCAGACTCACAGAGCTAAGCGAATCTATTGAAGACAAGACAAGCTCTTCCACTTTAGGCTCACTGACCTTTTTCTTACATTCCTCACCAGACATCGGCACCACAGATGAGCACGTCTCAGCTGCAGAAGCAGGAGAAATAGCCAATTTAGCCTCCAGTACGCTTCCACTTTGATTACCAAGCACATGAACACACCTCTCATGAGCAGGAACCCGGAGCCAATAACGATCTGCCAAAATTGAAGCAAGGACAGAGAACCAGTCTCTGTAAGAGAGTGATTCCTCAGCCGGGCAGCACCCCAACAAAGAATATGCTGTCCTGCTGGGTCAGGAGACATTGCAAATGCTCGGGTGCCTTACCATTCTTTGCCACAGCAGCATCTAGCCCACCCCCCTGCCAGGGTGGAAACAAGGTCCACCGCAAATCATCCAACTTGGGCAACAGGTTGGGGTTGACATTCACTCAAAATCGGCCATTACTGAAGACGGCTCTTACGATTGGGTGGGAGAACTGAGACAAGCTCTACAGGGAAATTAACTAGGAAAGTTACTCCAAGGTCAATAATTCAGTATCTGCTGCTGACTCAATTACTGCTGATGATGGCTTGGCATCCATCTCTCTCTCCTGCAGTGAACTGCTGAAGACCATATGGAGTGGCTCACCAGTGCCACCAGCTGGAGACTTACCAGCCTCCCTCAGTCCATGCTCCCTAATTAAAGAAGAAAATTGCAGCTCTGGCTCTGACATGTCTATAGAGTGTTGTGAGAATTGAACAAAAATGAATGAATGAATGAAAGGACAAGATCAATCCCGTTGAGGATACCAATATAGCGGGGTCAGAGTTTCCTATAATACATCATTGATCTTGCATAATAAGTCTTTAACCCGCGCACGGTCGCGCATCCCTCAGAAAAGTAGTCAATTTACCCGCGTTACTCTGCCGTTCCCTGTTCACTTACCGTAATAGGCAGAGATGTAAAAATATGAAGTAATGAGTAAAAAATGTTGCTTTACACTTTGATGTTGTCAGATTTTTGATAACTTGAACCGTTTCTTTGTAATATGGAGTCAAACTCCGTAGATTTTTGCACAACATTGCTTCAAAGAGATCAATGGCCATTTTTGTGTTTTGGGAACAATGTAATGTTTTTCACTGCTATTTTATGCAGAAAATCCTTCCAAACCTGCTGATGTTTTTATTTTTCCTCTACAACAATTAGAAAAAAAGTTATGACCATTTATGTCTACTAGGTGTTATCCATTCTTCGTTTTAGTTCCTACATAAATGCATGTTTGCATGTCTGGTTATATTACTGTAAGTATAGTGTTTCGAAACTTGTAATTTTCACACAATATGAATAAAATACTGCTCTACACGCTACTGACTTCAGATTTGTCTTATTTGCCATTTTTACGAAATAAGGCGAAATAAGGCCCTGAGTAGTTTCGCTGGTAACTGAGGCTGCCACTGACTGTTCGCACGCACACCCTCTCACGGTCGCCTCATTTACCACACTGACTGTGCTTACCCCTCCCAACTTCCAAGTGGTTGGAGCTCTGCCTTAACCCCCACAATGTAGGGGTTTCTGGCTCCAGCTGTGTAGCACTCGCTGAGACGATCATTTTGGTGTATAACAACTTGGGGTTATGCCTTACGTCTGGCAACCAGTGAGCCTGGTAAATGAGGCGACCAGTTACAGTGCGCGGGTTAACTATTGGTGAAATGAAACTTTATTTTTTCTCAGTTTACTCAGAACCAGAATACAAGAAATAACCAATCCAGAGGCACAGCAAATAGAAGAAATTGTACAGACAGGTATGATATAATGAGCCAAGAGTAGGGAGCATAGGGAGCATGGACATGAGGTGTTGACTTGCCGGCCGAAAAGAATGAGTGTAACTTATAAGTACAAGAACCGCAAGCAACTCCCATGACCAGGCTTACAAAAAAGAATAAAACAAACAAACATAAATTAAACAAAAATCATAAGCAAATGAATCTCATAGAGCAAAGTGAATCAAAATAAATCAAAAGCAAATGAACCACATGAAGCAAAGTAAATCAAAATAAATTAAAAATGCAAATTATATAAGTAAAATGAACATAAAGAACAAAACTTCAACTCAAAATAAAGGAAATCAATCAAAATGAACATCTCAAGACACAATGGAAAAGAATAAAAAAAGCAAACCAAAACAGATTAACTGAGAGTTCCAACAATGCACATGCTAATTAACTAGAAGAACCATTCACTTACCTCCCAAGATGGTAGCACTCAAGCAAGCCAGGTCTTCCAAGCTTAAGATTAATTTATGTACAGTAATAGTTCATACACAGCAAGAATCTAGGCTGAGACATACAAAAAGAAACACACAAATTAAGCATGCAAACAAAAAATTATCACTGAGCACACAAAAGCCACCGCCAATAGTGCGTGATGAAAACCTTAAGAGGCCTCCCGGAAATACCAGGATGTGGTGGTGGCATGCCAACCACACCAGGGGCTTCTCCAGTGCACATTCAATCCTGATACATGGTCCTTGAACCATCCCAGTGTTGGAAGCTGTCGTGTCGAATGATTTTGCGCTCACCAATTCCAATGATGTTGCCCTCCAAACTGCTTTTTTGCACCAGCTTCAAGACTGTTTCCGCAACAGCTTGTCCTGTTCCGTCAGAAGACACAGGAACACCCAGAAGTTCCACCGTAGCCTCCCTGGACACCAGATAGCCACCCTCTACTCTAATGACCTTCCGTCTGCTAGACTGGGTAACAACTTGCCGTCCCAATGCAGCACCAAAGGGATTTCAGTCTTGAAGGAGAGAGACATGGCAATGTCTTCGCAGTTCTTGACTCTGGCCCGGTGGATTGACAAACGGGACACAGTGACATGTTTGATCTCATGGCCGAGGCTCTTTGCAGCAGTGGCGTAGGAAGACATTGAAGCACGGACAGACATATCGTCACGTTCCCAAGCAAGGGTCGGCTCCTTGGTGAGCTTATTCTCCTGGGGAAGTCAACGACATTGAGATATAGCTGGTGTCAGAGATTTGAAATCTTCCTCTGTGTCTTTGTTGGCTGATGAGGATGAAGTAGAAGACTAAAGCCACATTACGATTGAGAGTGGATGACGAAGCAGCTGCATCCTTTTTCATCTCCTCCATCCTGTCTCTTACTTTTCTTTTCCTCAGCCGCTTGTTCAAGCTTCTCACCCACACCAGCCATGAAGCAGCTCTGCCGGTCCTCAATTTGAGCCTCCAGGAATGCCTCGTCTTCCTCGGGGATCTTCGCTTCCATTGCCTTAGAATGCGCAATGTTGAAGATATTTTCAAGGCTGTCTCTGAAGATGCATCTCTTCATTTCTTCCTCCTCTATTTTTTGTGACTTGAAGTTTGCCAAGGTGCCGTACGCTTTGTACAGTTTGAGGATCTTCTTCTTCACCCACAACACATCCGATGTCAAAATGTTTGCATGCCACCACACTTCCATGACCATCTCAGCTGTAGAAGCTGCTGTAACAAGAACCTCCTTTTGAATCATGCGATGGAACAAAAACACCTGGAGAACCTCGCCTATTGACGGGAAACGATTTCCCGAAAATGACGATGTTAGGGTCTTCTTGAGTATCCATACAACTCCCTTAGATCATGTTTCTTACGCCATAAAGTTAGACATAGTGTAAGTTGATCGTTGATTTTGGTCCCACCTCGGACCAAGTTCCGATTGCCGAGTCCAGCGAAAAAGTATGAGTGAAAGCTGAATTTTTGCAATAACTCTGGTGAAAAAGCAAAGAGCAAACAAGCTAGCAAAACTTTGAAAATCAAGACAGAATTCTGATTCGCATGTATCTATGATACGCAAGCTCAGTTTTTCCCAAGAAAGCATTATTATCTATATATTAATATGCTATGCACCAAGTTTGTGGGTAATGCTCCACATCCAATAGGCTGAATAAGATAGAATAGACAGGTTAGGTTAGGATATTATGTTATTGTTATTCTGTTTAAATTTTTATTTTTATTTTACTTTCCATTGTTCATATACCATTTTACTCATAATTTTTCATATTTTTCATTTTAAATTATTTTGTCTTTCCATCTTTCATTTATATTTACATTCTTAAATTTTTCAATTATTTCTTTAATATTTTTATTCTTTATTTGCTCAATTTATTTAGCTTCATTTATTATTAAAATTTCATTATTTCATATTTATATTGGTTATTTTCATACTTTTTCATTTTTTTCATTTCCTCATTGATTACTTTTTTATTTGTTTAAAAATTTTCATTTTCCAATTTTTAACCCGCGCACTGTAACTGGTCGCCTCATTTACCAGGCTCACTGGTTGCCAGACGTAAGGCATAACCCCAAGTTGTTATACACCAAAATGATCGTCTCAGCGAGTGCTACACAGCTGGAGCCAGAAACCCCCACATTGTGGGGGTTAAGGCAGAGCTCCAACCACTTGGAAGTTGGGAGGGGTAAGCACAGTCAGTGTGGTAAATGAGGCGACCGTGAGAGGGTGTGCGTGCGAACAGTCAGTGGCAGCCTCAGTTACCAGCGAAACTACTCAGGGCCTTATTTCGCCTTATTTCGTAAAAATGGCAAATAAGACAAATCTGAAGTCAGTAGCGTGTAGAGCAGTATTTTATTCATATTGTGTGAAAATTACAAGTTTCGAAACACTATACTTACAGTAATATAACCAGACATGCAAACATGCATTTATGTAGGAACTAAAACGAAGAATGGATAACACCTAGTAGACATAAATGGTCATAACTTTTTTTCTAATTGTTGTAGAGGAAAAATAAAAACATCAGCAGGTTTGGAAGGATTTTCTGCATAAAATAGCAGTGAAAAACATTACATTGTTCCCAAAACACAAAAATGGCCATTGATCTCTTTGAAGCAATGTTGTGCAAAAATCTACGGAGTTTGACTCCATATTACAAAGAAACGGTTCAAGTTATCAAAAATCTGACAACATCAAAGTGTAAAGCAACATTTTTTACTCATTACTTCATATTTTTACATCTCTGCCTATTACGGTAAGTGAACAGGGAACGGCAGAGTAACGCGGGTAAATTGACTACTTTTCTGAGGGATGCGCGACCGTGCGCGGGTTAATATTTTTCATTTTCTATTTATTCATTTGTAATTTTTTATTAAATCATTTTTTTAACATTTTTCTATTTTCCAATTCATTTTTTCAATGTTTTTATTCATTCAAATTTTTTTTTCATTCACTTTTTGGTGTTTCCATATTTTAAATATATATTTCACTTTTTATTATTTATTGAATTTCTTCATAACTGTTATATTTTTACTTCAATTTGTGTTTATTTCTCTAGTATTTTTTATTTTTTGTTATTTTTATTCATTTTCATATTTTTTCAGTTTTCAATTCTCTATGGTTTATTTTTTTATTTTTTTTCAATAGTTTTTTTTTCAATTTTTTTCTTTCTATATATTCAAATATATTTTTCTGGATTTATTTCCAATTCTTCCAATTTTTATTTTCTTATGTATTGTAGCATAGGTTAGGTAATGTTGATGAAATTTTTTCACGGGTCCACGGTTTTTTATGTTTGCCATCATCAGGATAGCTTTGGTTAGAATAGGATAGTAGGATATGTTAGATAAGGATGGATTAGGTTAGAACGTTATGTTTGAATTTCTTAGGGAATGCTCACCAATTTTTTTCACGGCCCCTAGCCTAACGATGATAATGGTTAAGTTAGGATAGGTAAGGATATGATGGGCTAGGATAGGTTAAGATAGGTTAAAATAGGACAGGTTAAGATAGGTTAGGTTAGAATAAGTTAGGTAATGTTGACTGAATTTTTTCACGGGTCCACGTTTTTTATGTTTGACATATCATCATGATAGGTTGGGTTAGCTAGGTCAAGAAGAGATAGGTTAGAATATGTTGTGTTAGAATTTGTAAGTTGATGTTGGTGAAATTTTTCCTCGGGTCTATGGTTTTTATGCTTGACATTATCAGGATCGGTTTGGTTAGGGTAGGTTATGATAGGTTATTATAGGTCAATTTAAGATAGGTTAGGTAATATTGACAAAAAAATTTTCATGGGTTCACGGTTTTTTACATTTGACATATCATGATCGGTTCATTAGAATAGGATAAGTTAGGTTAGGATAGGATAAGATAGGATGGGCTAAGATAGGAAAAGTTAAGATAGGATAGGTTAAGGTAGGATAATTTAAGATAGGTTAAGATAGGATAGGTTAAGGGGAACGTCTACCAAGAATCCCAAAAATTTGTGCTGTTTTATTTTACTACTTCAACACGTTAACTGCAATGGGTTAAACTGAAGTTCAATATTCAACTCAAATTTAAAGTCAATTGTGGTAATCAAGTTTGAAAATGGCAAACATTAACTGGATCTGGCCTTTATTGAGCTTTCATTGAGTATTAATAAACAATAAGTTAGTGACTGCAGGCGGGTCAGCACCATTATGAAAATAACCTAAGTGACCACCGGTGGGTCCCTTCGCACGGAATGTGTTAATCATCAGAGATATGCTTACTTCATCAGCTGTTAAATTTGCAGAACAATTTAAGCATTGTAAGTAGGTGAAATTGGGTTGAGAAGGGGGGAGGGGTCCAATCAGCAGCCATCGCCGACCAGTAAGGGCATGTGCCATGCCCCTGAAAGTTCTATTTTGTGGTTTTTATTGCTCTATTCAATACAGAAATCCATATTTTACAAGCGGGCAAAGGTTCATAACGTTCTGTGCTTTGTGAGAGGGGGAAACAAAGGGGGAAGGGGGTTGATTCGAATGCTGCTGATAGCGCCAGACAGTCACCGCTTTAGACATGAACTAGAAATGTCTGGATTATGCTGTGTTGGACTATTTGACACAGAACTCCTTAGTTTACAATCTAGCAAAACTACACAACGTTCTCTGCTCCGTAAGAGAGGGAACCGAAGGCAAAGGGGACGCTGCAGCGTGCGCTTCTGGAGCGGTAAACGTATCTATGATACCCGTTCCAAATGTCTTATGATGCCTGTGGTACAAATTCCTTCAAGGAACAACAAAAAAGTTACAAGAAAAGATAGCTTTTAGAACATCAACCGTGTCAATTTTATTAAGCAATATAGCTTGCAAATGAAAGAATGAAAAATTTTGGAAAAATGTTTTCCCTGAACAGTTGAAAATGGGAAAATAGGCTATTTTCAAAATCTCTCCTCCGAAAGTTATCGTAGAGCAATGATTTAGACCTCATTGAATGCGCAAAAAGTGGCTGCATGGCTGGACGGAGAATAAATATTAAATTCGCAGTAATTTTTTAGAGACATTGAAAAATCTTCGGAAAAACCCTAATCTTTCAAAAAAATAAATTGAATAATCATAAAAACTGAAAATTTCACGAGTTTTGAATGCATTCTCTGTACAGCTATGCAGCAAATCTTTGCGCATTCAATGAAATCTAAATCATTGATCTATGATAATAATTTTTGGTGGAGATAGCTTTTGAAATTACCCTATTTTTTACCAATTTTCCCCTATTATCTCAGTAATGAGTTCGAAAATTGAAAAAAGTTTAGGAGACTCATCTGTAGCCCTATCAAAAATACATACATATGCCTAATTTCATTGATCTAGTTCTTATACAACAAACGTGACAGCCATTTATTTAAATCTGGGTAGACGTTCCCCTTAAGATGTTTCGTTAGAACTTGTTAGGTAATGTTCATGAAATTTTTTCACGGGTACAGGGTTTTTTATGTTTGACAAATCAGGATATATCCAGTTAGGGTAGGTTAGGATATGTTGGGTTAGGATAGGTTAGGTTCGTATAGGTTAGGCAATGTTGATGGAATTTTTTCATGGGTCCACGGTATTTCATGTTTGACATTATCAGGAACGGTACGGATAGGATAGGATAGGTTAAAATTTGTTGTGATGGGTTAGGTTAAATAAGGCTTTGTAAGAATTGGCAAGGCAAGATGACTGAATCCACCTAGCATAACAATGGCACTGTCTATGAAATTTTTACTGGTCCTACTAGTTGCTAAATGAAGCAAGTAACGACAATCTTGAAACTCCACCAGTTTTAGTAATTCCAAGTTTAAAAGTTCTTATATCTTAAATATTAAGCACTCGCGCACCGGCTGCCAACGAAGTTTGGTTTTACACGATCTAGTCAAGAAATAAAATTACTGAATTCACGAAAGTTCGTGTCATTGATTACCCAATCATACTAATGTAGACCACTTTAGGAATGATCTTCAAATTTTTTGTAGAAAAAATAACCAATCACCAATGATGAATTTTTTGTTACTACAAGAGATGTTCAAAGTGCCCACTGGAACTTGAATGCACTTTTCATACCTGTCAAGAACTGACTGACGTACAAAACTGCTGGCATACACCAGCTCCTTCATCCTTCACAGGAAGAAATCAAGTGGTGTCATGTCTATTGAGGGAGGAGGTCATATCACTGGGCTGCCTCTGCCAATCCACCTATTGGGGAGCTTTTCATCTAAAACTTCTTGTGATCCAAGGAAATAATGTGCTCCATCATGTTGAAACCACATTCTTCTATGTAAGTTCAGAGAGACAGGGAAAACTTCATCCAAAAAAATCCTGTGTGCAAGGCCAGTGAGAGATGAAGGCATCAAATATGGATCGATTAAATTGTCGTTTACAATTCCTGCACACACGCTGACGCTGAAGTGATGTTGATGAACATGAATTTAGTGAAGATTATTGACAGCCGAATGGTGAGAATTCTGCGTATTCAATACACCACAACGAGTGAAAGATGCTTCATTTGTGAACAGGACTCTCTTCGGAAAATCGATATCATGTTTCTTTTGCAAAAAACACTGAGCATATTGCAGCAAAACTAATGATCTGTAGGAAGCAAACTTTGCACTCTTTGAAAACGAAATGGGTGTCTGTTTTCATTGTGGAGTTCTCGCCTTAGAGTAACATGGCTTGAAATGCCTAAATGTAAAGCAGTATAGCATGGCATGTACAATCACGATGGTTTTGTTTAAAATGTTAAATCATTCGTTTTAGGTGATCGTTGCGTGGATGCCCTGCTTAAAGTCTGTTTATCTTGAAGCTTCTATTTCAACGCAATCTCCTGTGCAAGTTGGTGAAAAACCTGAGTTCAGGAACCTCATGATTAGGGAAGCGTTCTCTGTACAACTGTGAAACAAGTAAAGCATTTCCTGCTGCAGTCCGTACATGAAATGTATGTCAGCAAGTCCAGAATTTGTGAAGCACTCTTCCCCACTTAACTTAGTACCATGAATTTAATTTTCAGATTCGATACAAACACGCAACTTTTCCATAAACATTTCCCTTTCTATGATTATCCATGCCAGTACATTAATCACTTGAACCTAACTTCGTTGGTAGCCGGTGCGTGAGCGCTTAATATTTTATACTTAAGAACTTTCCAACTTGGAATAAATCAAAAATAGTGGAGTTTTAAGATTTTTGTCACTGATGAAAATAGCTTTATTATACGATTATCTATGTATAGTTTCATATTTTACCTCTAGTTCTGAAAAACCCTATACATATATATAGCAGATCTTGTGCATCCCAAGTGTGGCGTACACTTATGTGTTCTCCTTTGCTGTTCAGCTAGTCAAATTTATCAGTTTGAATTTATTTCTGTTAGCAGTCTATGTATGCCCCATGAGTGTTTACTGATAATTTTTGTATCTAACTGAGCATTGTAGCGTAATTGTGTGAAAATTACTGTATTTCTTGCATGTCAGCCTGAAAGATACAGTAGTGTGTTGTAGGCTCAGATGATGTCGTATTTACTCTTTGTTATGTAGATAAATATGTATACACACACACACTGTTGAAATCTCAACTACCAGGGTAACAAAGATGTCACTGTTGTGGGGAGGATTCCTAAATCCAGTGAAAGATAAAGGAGAGAATGAATTGAAGAGAATAACTCGTTAACAGCATTTGAAAACACCATTACGTAGAATCAAGCCATGGAACATGCATTACATATTATTGCAAGAGAGGCAATACAACCAAGAACATAATTCAAACCACAATTAATAAAATGAAAAAAATGATAGGAAAAATTTTCAATCACCACTAAAGCTTTAGAAAATGGGTAAAATTTGCCTTCCCAAATAATGACACAGCACTTCAACAATACATTCATATACCAGGTTTTTCCTCCTTACGGGAGGGTAGCCGACAGCAAGCCACAATCTTAGTCACTCGGAGGCGAGAGAGGCAGCACAGGCCGCACTAGAACTGCCCGGATCAACAGCAGCCCAGAACAACCCTTTTCCAGTCAGGCCCGACAGCCATAGCTGGAATACCCCCACAGATTCATTTGTGTGCAGCCTCCCCTTGCACATGACAGGATACACCATATATCCCATCATATGTGAGCAGACTTCCCATGACCGCGTCAAATAATTACATTCTAATGCACTGCTTCCACTCACTTCTGTTTGCAGTCATCCCTCTTGCAACGTCCACAGTCATACCACTCTCATAAAAAGCACGTTTCACCCAATCTATCCAACTCATCTGTGGCCTTCCTTGCGCTCTAATACCACTCACCTCCTACACATAAATCCTTCTTTACCAGCTGCTCAACATTCATTCTTTCCACACGCCCTAACCATCCAAGCACTCTTTCATCCTTCTGCCTACTCTTCTTTTTGACAACACCTGTCTGCTCCCTATCCAACTCATTCCTAATCCTATCTCTTCTTGTTACTCCAAACATGCTCCTCAAACACATCCAGCTTCTTCCTCTAAGCTGCTCTCAAACCCCAAGACTGTACTCCATTCAGCAAAACTTGCATGATTAAGCTTTCAAACAGTCCCCGTATAGTATTCATCCTCCTGCATTCCAAAACTTTCCTCATTGCACCCAACGTCTTGTAGCCTTCACTCACTCGTCGCCTCACTTCTACTTCCAAACTATCATTCACAGCCATTTCCAACCCAAGATACCTAAAATGCTCTACCTCCTCTAACACTTCACTATGCATCCTCACATTCAATGTTCCAAACACTCCATCTCTTGAGCATTTCATCACCATGTTTTTATTTACATTCACTCTCAACTTACACCTTTTGCTTACTGTACAAACTCAGTAACCAGTCTCCGCAATCTGAAAAAGCCCCAAGCGCTCTATCATCTGCAAACAACAGCTGCCACACTTCTCAATTCGTAACAGTTTGTCCCACGGACAGCGCACTTTTCCCCAACACTCTTGCATTCACATCTTTCACTACACTATCCTTTGTACAGAAATCTTACAGGCTATCCTGTAATCGTTTAGAGTTGATTAAATTTAAGCTTGTTTCCTCGTGAACTTAAAATTAAGGAATAAAATTAAATTAACACTTACCTTATAAGTAAAACTTAATCTCAGAATATCAACTTTGAAATTGATATAGAAAAAACTTATTACATTAATATATAAAAATTCCATAACCCAGCTCTAGGCTTGTATTTGGTTTCTTGAACTTTAGTTTGCCATCCTGAATACAGCCAATTGAATACACCATTTGAGCCAAACTGAACTGACCTCTTAAATTTTCTCGAGGCCGATTCAGATCGCCTCCAGCCATTGACCTCTCAACTTCATCATCAAACTTTATTACTGGAGCCTACACAGCCTTTGCCGTTTCCACCGGCCCCTGCATCCCCAGCGGAATCTCCCGTGCTGCCAACGCAGGGACGCCAGTGGGGTTTCCTTCGCATCGCTATGCTGCGCTTCTCCGTTCCACCGAGGACCGAGCGGACGGGGATGACGGGCTAAGGCATCCTACTTGCTGCTGACTGCTCCGCTCACCATCCACTCGCCTGACTCCGCTTCCCGGCACATCCTGAAGCTCACGAGCTTATTGGAGGTTGGTGAACTATTAGTTCAGTAACCAATTACTTGCCATGCCGTGAGCTGGGTACTTAGGACGACGTTTCCCCATGCATTCTTAATAACTAACTTATAACGCATAAACTTACCTTTATAACTTATAAACGTACCTTAAATAACTTATAACTTATAACTTACCTTAAAAAACTTATAACTTATAACTTACCTTAAAAAACTTATAACTTATAACTTGCCTTAAAAAACTTATAACTTATAACTTGCCTTAAAAAACTTATAACTTATAACTTGCCTTAAAAAACTTATAACTTATAACTTGCCTTAAAAAACTTATAACTTATAACTTGCCTTAAAAAACTTATAACTTATAACTTGCCTTAAAAAACTTATAAACTTATTACCTAAAAACTTATTTTACAACGATAAACCGTATTAAACCTAAGACTAAACACTATATCGTATCTAACTGCAACTAACTCCACAGAGCACGGGTGCTTGCTTCCTACGACAGCAGTCAGAGATCGCAAGTGGACCGCCCGCCTGTCTCCCAGAAGACCGGCTCTGAAGGACTCTTACCTTTGTTACCCTTAGTTTTAGTGCTTTAGTCTTGTTTAAATGTCGTTCTGACACTTGACGTAATAAATTACGGTAAATTTTCCCATTACGGAACTCCTCATATTTCAATATCCTATTAGTAACATCAATCAATTCCTTTATTTTCTATATGGTGGCCAGTATGGGGAAACGTGTGTTGCCGGGAGCCCAGGTTTGTCGGCGAGTGTGGTGCAGCATCAGCGGCAGCAGCATTCTTCTTTAACATATTTTTCTAAACCTTGCGACTTTTGCGCCTAAAACCTTAACTTGAACTAATATTTTCTACCGATTCATTACAGCTATGGCTTCCAAAAAAGAAGCTTCTCAGCGAGCGGCTGGGAACGGCGACCTCACTATTTTGACAAAAACCCGCAAGTATGTACGGCAGCGTGTAACTCGCTTACACAACACCGTTAAAGCTGCCATAGACGGTTACTCGCAACATGATAAACTGATAAACATTTCTAAAGTTACCTCCTTGCAGGTTGAGCTAAAAGATCTAGACAAGTCTATTTTTGACTTGCTGCTTCGCAGCGACGCTACTGACGACGTGCTGGAGACTGCTGCCAACGAGCAGGAGTCGTACGAGGCGCAATTGTTCGATTGCCTGGCCCTCCTCCAGTCACAACCTTCTACCTCTACATCTGCCAGAGGTGACGCAGCTGGTACTTCCTCCGCCTCAAACGCAGGTATCGTAAATGTACAACAAAAATTAAAACTTCCCGATGTTCCCTTGCCTAAATTCAGCAACTCTCCTAACGAAAATTTTGAAAAGTTCCTGTTCAGTTTCGAAGCAATTTTTGACAAACATAATTTAACCTCTTATGAAAAATTCGTGTACCTCTACAATCAAGTTTCGGGCTCGCCAAAAATTTTGTTAGATTCCCTAGATATACCTGATCAGACCTACGAAACGGCGAAAGACCTGTTGCAAAAGGCCTTTGCATCAGTAATTATTCAAAAGTACAACGCCATTGAAAAACTTGCCAGCATCAAACTAACAGAGTCTGATGACCCTTATGTCTACATCGGCGAGCTTAAATCCACAGTTGCTGCTTTCAAAAAACTAGAAATAGACGTAGACGCGGTCATGGCGTACTTTTTCTGGAACGCTCTTAATACCAAGTTTCAGAACATTCTCATCCAAATAACCAACACTAATAAGCCATCTCTTTCTCAGATAGAAAACAACCTGTTTGAAGCCACGGAGCGCTACAAACGTGAACTTCAACCTGCTGACGCTCCAAAACGGATCGACCGTAAGTTAACTAAAGCTAATCCCACGGTCTCCTCAGCCGTCGCTGTGAAGCCCAAAAAACAATTCTGTGTGCTGTGCAGATCGGATGGTGTAAATGCTGACCATAATCTTAGCCAGTGCTCAAGGTATGACAACCCCACCAAAAAATGTGATAAACTTAAATCTATTCGTGCTTGTACCAAATGTTCCTTTCTAAACCACAACGCGGCAAACTGTCGGTTCAATTTTTCCTCGGCATGTCGTACTTGTAATGGTCAGCACATGACCTATTTGTGCCAAAAAGGCAAACTTCAGGGGTCTTCTCCTAAGCATGCGACGAACGCTCTAACGTTAACTGAATCTTTTTTCAGCCAAACTATTGATGACTTGAATTTGCTACCTACTCTTACCGCAGAGATCAAATCCTCTAAAGTTAGGATATTGAAAGACGGTGGCAGCCAAAGGAATTTTATTTCTTCTTCCTTGGCCAATGAACTCTCTCTTCCTGTGGTAAAGGCAAATGAAAAGGTAAAAATTCAGGGATTTAATTCAAGCACAGAACTGATTACGGACATGGTCGAGGTTCCGCTTAAAGCTGGGAACAAACATTTCTCAGTAGAGGCAATTTGTGTCCCGTCGATTCAAATTTCATTGCCCACTTCAGGACTGGGGCCAATTGCATCTACTTTTAAACAGAAAGGTTACGCGTTGGCCGACTCATCTTACGCAGTGTAAATAATCTTTCATTCGCCTTCATTTCTAGTGAAGCCGAATCCCTGGCGGGGAATGTACAGAAATCTTACAGGCTATCCTGTAATCGTTTAGAGTTGATTAAATTTAAGCTTGTTTCCTCGTGAACTTAAAATTAAGGAATAAAATTAAATTAACACTTACCTTATAAGTAAAACTTAATCTCAGAATATTAACTTTGAAATTGATATAGAAAAAACTTATTACATTAATATATAAAAATTCCATAACCCAGCTCTAGGCTTGTATTTGGTTTCTTGAACTTTAGTTTGCCATCCTGAATACGGCCAATTGAATACACCATTTGAGCCAAACTGAACTGACCTCTTAAATTTTCTCGAGGCCGATTCAGATCGCCTCCAGCCATTGACCTCTCAACTTCATCATCAAACTTTATTACTGGAGCCTACACAGCCTTTGCCGTTTCCACCGGCCCCTGCATCCCCAGCGGAATCTCCCGTGCTGCCAACGCAGGGACGCCAGTGGGGTTTCCTTCGCATCGCTATGCTGCGCTTCTCCGTTCCACCGAGGACCGAGCGGACGGGGATGACGGGCTAAGGCATCCTACTTGCTGCTGACTGCTCCGCTCACCATCCACTCGCCTGACTCCGCTTCCCGGCACATCCTGAAGCTCACGAGCTTATTGGAGGTTGGTGAACTATTAGTTCAGTAACCAATTACTTGCCATGCCGTGAGCTGGGTACTTAGGACGACGTTTCCCCATGCATTCTTAATAACTAACTTATAACGCATAAACTTACCTTTATAACTTATAAACGTACCTTAAATAACTTATAACTTATAACTTACCTTAAAAAACTTATAACTTATAACTTACCTTAAAAAACTTATAACTTATAACTTGCCTTAAAAAACTTATAACTTATAACTTGCCTTAAAAAACTTATAACTTATAACTTGCCTTAAAAAACTTATAACTTATAACTTGCCTTAAAAAACTTATAACTTATAACTTGCCTTAAAAAACTTATAACTTATAACTTGCCTTAAAAAACTTATAAACTTATTACCTAAAAACTTATTTTACAACGATAAACCGTATTAAACCTAAGACTAAACACTATATCGTATCTAACTGCAACTAACTCCACAGAGCACGGGTGCTTGCTTCCTACGACAGCAGTCAGAGATCGCAAGTGGACCGCCCGCCTGTCTCCCAGAAGACCGGCTCTGAAGGACTCTTACCTTTGTTACCCTTAGTTTTAGTGCTTTAGTCTTGTTTAAATGTCGTTCTGACACTTGACGTAATAAATTACGGTAAATTTTCCCATTACGGAACTCCTCATATTTCAATATCCTATTAGTAACATCAATCAATTCCTTTATTTTCTATATCCTTCAACAAATTGAACAGCCACAGCAACATCACACATCCCTGTCTCATGCCTGTCACAACAGGAACCAATCACTCACCTCATTCCCTACTCTCACACATGCTCTGCTATCAATGTAGAAACTCTTTATTGCATTCAACTGTCTCCCACCCACTCCACAAGGTGGGCCTGCCATAATGCCTCACGGTCAACCCTGTCATACGCCTCTCCAGATCCATAAATTCCCAAAACACATCTTTTTTATGCCAAGTATTTTGCATTCACCTGTCTCACAGCAAACATTTGACCCACACAACCTTAACCATTTCTAAAAACACATTGTTTTTCAGCTAGCACACCGTCCGTCATCATTCTCACTCTTCCAATTAAAACTCTTCCATACAGCTTCCCAACAACACTCAGTAGACTTATACCTCTGGAATTAATGCACTCATACATGTCACCCTTCCCCTTATACAACGGAACTACACATGCGCTACTCTAATCTACAGGCACTTTACTAGCATCAAAAACACACATTAAACAGACATACCAACCATTCTACAAGCGCATTTCCCCCTTTTTTAGACATTCAATCGTGCAGCCATCCATACCAGGAGCTTTTCCATTGTTCATCATATTCAGCGCACCTTTCATTTCTTCACTTTTTATTCGCCGACTGTTCATTTCTACAAAAAAATTCTAACATCACTTCCAACAGCTACTACTCTCACAACCCTATCATCTTTCACGTTCAGCAGTTCCTCAAAATATTCCGCCCATCTCTTCCGCACATCACATCCTTCCACTAGCAGCCTACCATTAGCATCCTTCACTCTTTCCTCACTCTCCACCAGTCCTTTCCTAATTCTCTTCAATTCCTTACAAAAACTTTTCTCTCTCAATGAAGTCCTCTCCTAACTTCCTCCCCACTCCTCATCCACCACCTCCTTTGCTCTCCTTACTGTTCTTCTTACTTTTTTCTCTCTTTCCATACTCTCTTCAAAATTTGCAGCCATCTTTTGAATGCACCCCCCTTTCTTCTCACAGCCACTCCTACATCCACGTTTCACCATTCACCCAGCTTTCTAATCTCCCCTCTCACCTTCCTTACCCCACACACTTCCCTTGCACATTTGATCACTGTATCCTTGAGTAACTTTCATCCCCTTCCACTTCACTAACCTCTCTAACCTTCACCCTCACATATTCTACTTCCATCTTCTGATACATTCACACGCAGATTCATGCAACTTGTTCACATTTACCATCTCCCTTCCACTCCTCCTTACACCTCCTCACACTCAACTCATTCTCAACTTTCCATCCACCAAGAATTGATCCAATAGCCCGTTCATCTCACCACGGTACACATGCACATAAAGCAAACGATCAATCACTTCCCTGTTAATCCAAATATAATCCATCAATCCTCTCTCCACAAACACACCTCGTTTCATCCTCACATATGTGTATTTGTTTATCCTCTTTTTCTCAAACATACTGTTCCTAACCACTAAATCACTCTCAACACACAATTCTACCTAGTATTCGCTACTCTTATACACCCCAGCTACTCCATATCTGCCAACAACACCATCCACCACCTCATCACCCACTTTTGCATTCAGGTCCTCAATCACTGCAACTCTCTTCCCATTCCCCACTCATGTAACACACTCGAATAACTTCTCCCAAAACTCCTTTCTCTTCTCCTTTCTCCTCTCCAGTCCCGGTCCATATGCGCTCACAAACACCCCATTTTGCACGCACCAACATTATTCTTGCTCACATCTCACACCATTCAACTAGTCTCTCAAATTCTTTCACTCAATAATATAGCACCTACTCCCTCTCTTGTGCGTCCCCCTCTCCTAGATTTTCTTCCACACACACTCCCAAACATCAACTCACCACTACCTTTCAGCTTTGTCTCACTCAGGGCCAACACATCCATCTTCCGACTCATCCTCATTCTTCCAATCTACTCTTTCGTACTCTCAGTCGTTCTACTACCACATCCTGTTACATTCATAGATCCTTGCATTAGGGCTTGAGGAGTCTTCCCACCCCCTTCACCCTCTCAATTGGCCTGATACTTCAACAATATATTTAAAAAAAATATCATCTGAAACATTTCAATTCACATAGAAAATTAATACAACTAATGAATAGAAAACAAATATGTTACTATCCCTAACCACATTTTTTTGCCACGCGGGCTCATGGCAACAATGAACAAATCTACGAATGTCAAACAGATAGAACAAATGAAGGCAAGAAAATTTTTGACCATTCAAAAATTTTACACATAAATAATCAAAACTCCAAAGAAAACAATAGCTTCTGAAAAATCATAAATTTTCAGAGAAATAATTAAAACCACTCAAAAGAAAGCAATAGATTCTGTCAAATAACAAATTTCCACAGAAATAACAGAAACACTAAAAAAAAGGCAACAGAACGCATTCCAAATTAGAGGCAGTGCAGCACCTGAGGCTCCTGATGCCAGTTGATGGGCTCCTCCTTGACCGTAATGTCCTCCAGCTCATCGTCACGCACTTCACCTTTGATGTGAGCTGCTCCTGAAGGGTTCCCTGTGTTTGGTGCACCAGCCGCATCTGAAATGGGAATATTGGGAGGAATGAGAATAGACACGTGAATTAATGCACTAAAGGAAATAAGTGAGAGCTCTATCTTCAACTCTGCAGCATCATTGGCTACACAGTGCAAAGGTGGGCACATGGGCAAGGTGGGCACATGGGCAAGGTGGGCACATGGGCAAGGTGGGCACATGGGCAAGGTGGGCACATGGGCAAGGTGGGCACATGGGCAAGGTGGGCACATGGGCAAGGTGGGCACATGAATGAGGCGAGTACTACAACTCAATGCGTCAACTTCAACTAAACATGTGGACATCCAGACACAATGAATCATGAAAGTGAACAGTTTTCATAACATTAACTGTTACAAATATAATGACCTAAAATGTTCAAACATCACCTTATCAAAATGGTAGGCAAAATTTTTCTATATAGCACTTGAAATTTTTACTGTTCTACCATAACTAAAACCATTATTATCATACTGGCTAGGGATTCAGTAGGTAAATGACATTAGAATAAAAGAAGAATTACCACTTATCAATGAAATTCAGCTAACACATTAGTGTACAAATTTGAAAAGAAAAAGTATACTATAAAACTGCTATCCATTTTGCCCTAAAAATGACAAAAAGCTAAAATGTTGGAAGTAACTTAGAAATCAAATAAAATCATTTCCTCAGTTCAGACATGCATAATTCTCATGGCTATCTATGCAAAGACACGTGGGGTCTAGCTACAGTACTAAAGTAGGGATGATTCGTTCACAGAATGGAAATAGTTCAGGAAGCCAATTTTGCCTCTGTTCTATACATTCAGTATTTGATAAGAACTGAACTCATACAAAGCTGCTCCAGGATGTAAATGATTGCAAAAAGAATTGAAGTGAACTTTTATTCCTCAAATGAGTGAAACAAATCTATTAACCCGTCTCCACATGGTCGACCTACCAAGAGGTTTGAAGAAAATGGGTCAACTGTGCAACTTACTGTACATTCATTAATCATGTTAGAAGTTTCATTGGGGGTTCATTGTAAAGAGAGAGAGTTGCTCTTTCTGTCAGTGGGGAAAAAAATACTGCTACCCCAATGAAAATCTACGAAATTTGAGTTTTTATTTCGGTAAAATACAAAAAACAGAAATCAGAAAATCACTGGCCATTTTTTATTTATTGCACTTTTATGTTCTTTTATGATGCATTTTCATAGATTCTGAGTTGCTGAATCTTGTGGTATGTGAATTTTTTTTCAGGTCCAATAGTTCCGGAGTTATATGCATTATATGTAAAACAGTTTATATTTTTTAGTTCATTTCGTGCATAGGCTGTTATCAAGCAGTTTCATTGTTTGTAAAGAGTTTGATATGCATAGAGCTTTTCCTCCCGAATACAATGGTGGTATCATTTTTTGCGTAGGAGTAAATCTGTGGATTTGGACTCCCATTTTGGAACAAAAAACATAAGAAAATAAAAATGATGGCGACCTTCTTAGAGGCAGAGTGTGTGCTGGTATGCCTCAGCTACACTGCTGGCCTTCTAAGAGGTTATGCAGCGCCGGTAGCTACACTCCAGACTGAGCAGAAGAATTCATACAGATTTGAGCTTGATACCTCTCCTTCCCTGTTCCTCCCACCTAATTTTACCTTACACCAATGAATAGCGCTCAACAAGACGCTTAAGACCATATATGGCAACCCTAGGTTTGCTGATGTGAAACATGTGCTAGCTTTGCCGACCTTCTAAGAGTCCAGGACGTGGCGACGGGTTAAAGATGAACATAGCAAGCACCCAACCAACAACATCACATGTTGCAATGACATCAATATTTTTATAAATAGGCAACAAGATAACTTTAAGATAAAAAATCATTTGATGAATCTCTCTCTGTAGTTATGAGCATGCATGTTGAACAGAGCAATGAACTAGTTTGAATGAGCAATGATCTAGTTCTCTCAAACAAATGTTAGTTTCATTATTTCACAGCCAATTAAAGGTTTCTATCTCATTTACGCCAGCTAGGTGCTAAATTTAGCCTCATGCAATTACAGGATGCAATACTAAACAGTGACAACCACAGAAGTAATTCAGTAATCAATACCATACCGTACTATCATTTCATTTTGAGACCTTCCAGACAGAACAATGGATATCTCCAAAGGGCAATGAGAATGGATCAAATAAGGTGTGTTTAGACGGAGGGTGCCTTCCCTGGGCAATGCCCTCTCACCCTCCCTGCCTCTTCAAAATACCCCTAAACCCCCAATCTAATGCCTCCCACCAGTTCCCCAGGCGTGTTGTCACTGCCCAGTCATGCTGGAACAACTCACGGGCGGCAGACTACGCAGTGCGCTATTACCAGTCTTGAGAGAAGGATGTATCTCTCAGTTGCTCTGCCGTCATGTCCTCATACTCAATCCCAACCCAAGAAGTTTCCCCTGATCTAGAAAAATGGCTGAGGCCAAATTTTTAGCAATGATAGATTTATTGAAAGCAAGGCAACAGTCTAATTATTTTTATTGTGCCTGTAAATATAATTTCTTTATTAAGTACCGTGTTGCTCCTAGGTTGCCAACTTAGAAATTGTCTGTTGCTCAAATAATTTTACATATAATGCAAAAAACGTACTTGTAAACAATCGTAACACAAATTGTTTGTTGTTGTGTTATATAACCTCCAGGGCTACCAAATTTTTTTCTCATAATTGTACCAAAACCTTCATGAAAATGTACCAAAATTTTTTAAAAGCATACCAAATCTATTTAATTAGCAATAAAACGTAAATTTTCAAGGTTTTACCTACTTTTCCAGTTAGAATGAAGTTTCTTCCTTCTCTTTTTTCTTCTTCTACCAATGTTTTTTATTCAATTGTTGACTAAACTACCGTGGTGGCTTATAATTTGTGCAATCATGTTCTCTAATGTAGATTTTGAATGCATTGATGCATTTAGTGTTGCTCTTGTTAACAAAATCCTGTTTTTTGTTTTTATGTAGTGAGGGTCAAAAAACTTTCTAGCTGCAGCAGAATAATGCTGTATTGACAAGAGCTCCAGCATGAACCCGAGAAGCAGTGGATCTGGACTGATCGCAGCACGTTTCTAACAATACTGCATATCAGAATTTTCAGGCACTGTTTCTGTCGTGAAAGGAGCATCTTAAATGAACAGTTCTCGTCACTTCATGTTTATATTTTCTTGCTCTTCTTTCATGATATTGGAGAAATGCATTGAACATTTTATTATATAATTACATCACTAAAATCCTTCAATCCAAACTCTTATAGTTTTTTGGGACATATTGTGTTAACATTTCTCAGAGAATGCTATCTGCAGCTGTATTAAAATAAATTTCATTTTTAATTACATAGTTTGAGGGGTTGTCCACATTTATTTTGCAATTGTCATTTGGAATCAACAGATCCTTTTCATGAAGTTGTCCGTTATAATTCTCATTCCAGTGAAATCAAAATACATTTTTGTAAAAGGAACTTGTAGATTTGCTGACATTTTCAAACAAATTCCATTTAATTTACCTTGTATTTATATGAAGAGTTTTGTAACTGCCAAAAATAAGGCTAATATTCCTCATTAGGGCATAATTTTTTAAATAAAATATAAAAATCTTCAAAACGTACCAAAATCCGGCACTTTAGGCTACCGTCGTGCTAAATGTACAACAAAGTAACATTTGGAGCATATCAAATTAAATTTTACGAATGTACCAATTTCGGGGAAACATCACTGAATATGTTCTAGATATAAGTTGAAATTGTTTGGTTGGTTGTGAGGCAAATTAAACTTTGAGAGCTGTTTTTATAATTCTCCAAGTTGATGATGTTGGCATCCAGTCATTTTTAGCTGTTTGCGACCATCTGGGTGGTACAACTTCTGTCTCTCCTGGAATTGATGTTCTTAAGGAGAAGATGGCAGATGAAGAGTTGCGTGTTAAGTAGGCGTTTTTCTTGTTGAAATAGAATAAATTTATATTTTTTATGGACCATCTTTTTGTTCCACTGCTGTTCTGTTTTGCGCCTATCACTTCTTTGTATTTTGTATTGTTCTATAAACTTCTTTGAATTTTTTTGTTTCTGTGTATAGGGTATTTTTGGAATACCTTGCATATAGATTCCTCATTCTTTTAACTTCACACTAAATGGTGCCTTCACCATTTTTCCATGGGAACACTTGTTGTTAAGAAGGCTTGAACAAATTTTTGATCAAATCAATCTGGTGTTGAAACATAACCCAAAGTTGAGAGCTGCCAAGGCCATCACCAGGAAATTTCTAGTATTCCTTCTTCCTCTCATAGAACATCTTTCTGGTGATTAGAGAGGCTCAAACTATCTTATCTAATTTATAAAGCTTACATATATATATATATAGTTCTGTGAGATTCTGAGCTGAGCAATGATAGATTAGATGCGTAGGACAGAAGATAGATGTGCAGAAACTGTTGTGTAGTCGTGTGTACTCTAATATATATATATATATACATATATATATATATACAGGATGTTTTTTTTTTACTTTGAACAAACTTCGAACTTAGGTACAAAAACTCAAAATAAATCGATTTTCATCAATGACAAAATGTCCAAAACTCTTTAGTTTTCAAGTTATAGTTACTCGAACCTTGAAGAATATTAGAACTTCAAGTAGGATTGCACGCGCGCACCATTTTTAGCACTACCTTTGATAGTTAAAGAGGTTTTTGGGCCCCACTAATGTAGTATTATTGTAATTTCACAATGAAATTTGCGTGTACACATTTTACAAATAAGAACAAATTGTCCTAAATGAGTAATTATCAATTATTATCATGTAAGCTAACCATTAATCAGTAAGCATTGCAGGACACAGGTAAAAAACATAATCAATACAAACTTTAATGTAAGAACTTTAACGCAAGAACAAACTTGAATACAGTTTAATTACAACAGTTACCCGAAATGACCTCCATGAACTTCAACACATTTATGACATCTAACAGCCAGTGAACGCCTTACAGATTGAAACACGCCAGGCATTTCCGTAATACGGCCAGCTGAGTCCACAATGCGTCCAACCAGATCCTGTTCCGATTCAACAGGAGTGGCATACACGAGGTCCTTCATGGTTCCCACAAGAAATCCAGTGGCGTCAAATCAGGCGACCTAGCTGGCCATGCTACAGGAGCACCTCTGCCAATCCATCGGTTTTGAAATTGGTTATTCAGGAACAGGCGTGTTTCACAAAAGTAATGTGCTGGCGCTCCGTCATGCTGGAATCACATTCGCCTGCGTGTCTCCAAAGGCACTTACTCCAGTAGTCCAGGCAAAACTTTGCGTAGGAAGATTGTGTACGCAGGTCCCGTGAGAGGAGAAGGTAATAGGTACGGACCAATTAAATTATTGCCAATAATGCCTGCCCACACGTTGACACTAAATCTGTGCTGGAGACTATTAGGCTGAATAACATGAGGGTTATTTCCAGCCCAGTAATGATTATTGTGACGGTTGAAAACCCCATCACAACAGAAATAAATTCATCTGTGAAGAGAATAAGTTTTGAGAACCCCCAATTCATTCTTTCCTGTTGCATTAACCACTGGCAAAACAGCATACGAGGTTCAAAATCACCTGGCATGAGCCCTTGCACTCTTTGAAAATGGTACAGATGTAATTGGACGATGTAGTGCCTTCCACACAGTAGTATGGTTTCGCAAGCCAAGACGTTCAGCAGCTGCACAAGTGCTGGTTTATGGATGTTGCTCAAAGTATTCCACAATTCTATCCTCCTGTGGATGATGGCCGCGCCCAGCATTTCCTCTGTTAACGTTGAAGCTGCCGGTGTCAGGCAATCTCGTATGCAGAGTAGCAAAATACCGGAAATCAGGCACTTCGCGCCTAGGAAACCTTTCTCTGTACATCCTCAGAGCAAGCCTACCATTTCTGCCTGCAGCTCCATAAATCAAATGCATGTCTGCCTTCTCAGCATTGGTAAATCTTTCCATGGTCACAGTGCAACGGCGTGTCAACAAATGGCAAATTGATACTGCAACATGTGCGTTCCAGTAATGTAGATTGTTAATAATAAATTTTATTTCATTATTTCAGTTTCACATTGCATCTTGAAATCTTGTCGTTGATTACATGGAATGGATAACCCATAATGAAATGAGAAAAAATGCTTTAATTGTATTGGACAATCACAAAAACTAACAACTTTAAATAACAATTGTGTGCGGCCCAGTTACAACATGCACTTCTAAACGTGCTTTGCGACGCCATAACTCGAAAACTAATGAGTTTTGGACATTTTGTCATTCATGAAAATCGATTTCTTTTTGAGTTTTTGTACCTAAGTTTGAAGTTTGTTCAAAGTAAAAAAACACCCTGTATATATATTCTGGTGATTAGAGAGGCTCAAACTATTTTATTTAATTTATTATGCTCATATATATATATATAAAGTTCTGTGAGGTTCTGAGCTGAGCAATGATATATATATATATATACACATATGGGTGGGGGATATATATATATATCTCATAGAACATCTTTCTATGATCAAATCAATCTGGTATATATATATTAGAGTACACAAGACTACGCAACAGTTTCTGCACATACATGTTTCATGAATTTGAAACTCTAACTCACTTTCTTCACCCACACCAAACATCTTTTGAGCATTTTACGAATAACTGATCACAAAGTTCATTTCTAAACCATGACCCAAGAAATAAATTCCTTACCATTTTCATTATCTTTCAGTTACAATCAGAAAGACCAAATTCTTGAATGCTTAGATGTTGGTTTCACCATTGCTAACTAGTGATGCAAAAAAACGGTTTTATTTAATTGCGTTTTTTTTGCAAAAAAAACGTGTTTTTATGTTTTTTTGTTTATTTTTTTTTTTTTGCAAACCTTAATTTTGTTAACACATTCATTGCGGTATGACCCACCGGTGGGTCGTAGTTAGGTTTTTCCTGCTGCAAAACGACCCATCGATGGGTCGTTTTGAAAAATTCTAACAACCTTTCTAAAATGATGGTATTTAACAGGCCCAGTGAATGTTTGATATTTACAAATTTGTGTCCAGAAATACTACTCTCATAAAACGTTTTTGGGAATTTTTGAGAACTACTCTCGTAAAATATATTTTTGGGGAAACAAGCTCGTAAAATGTTCTTGGGAAAATACTTCACTTTAGGAAATGTCAAAAACCGTTATCAGTGGTATTCTTGAGCGTGAGAATGGGGACCAAAGTTTACCCGTGTGTATAAGGTCAATTCTTCAATGTTCTGTCGGAAAACAAGATGCGATTGTTTGAGCGGTACCGCAGAGGCTGGCGCGACATAAGAATGCTGAGCTGGGGTAGAGGGATGTCATATTTCCCGTTCTCAAAAGGCCAGTACTTCACCAGACTGCGAGCGCAGGCATCGTGAACGAAAGCACAGAAACAAACACACGCACAAACACTAGCGCACACCAGCCAAGGCTTTGGAGAGAAGGAGGCTGACGTGACGGAGGAACAGAGGCCCGCACGATCTGAGCGAATCGCCGCTTGTAAAAGGTATGACGCAAGAAGGTGTGGCTGAGCACACACCAATGGGAGTCCCAGACGTCAGAACAAACAAGGATCCCGCCAATCAGGATGCAGATACGGCCTCTGTAGAATGGAATGTTCAAGAACAATCTCGAAGGAAGGATGCGAAACGCTTATAAGGAGGGTAGATGAAGCCTAGAGAGGGGGATTTTTGAACGCACAGGAGAGCACTGCGCACGACGTCTGAGGGTGCACAACACAGCAGGTCGGCATAGCCGACTTGCCTTCTACCAAACTGCAATTTGAAAGTTAATAATTCGAAGTGCAAGAAACAACGTTGGACGTCGGCAACCGGTGAACACCGTCTCACAAAAGAAACCTGATCGAAGTAAACCGGCCTCGCAGCGGTGATTCAAATACCTTTGCATCGGGGACCGAGATCACAGGCGACTGCAGCATCAAGATTTGGAGCCACGCAAGCGCCAACATTGCGAGTATCAACAGTCAAGTTCGTTCACCAAAATGCGAAGATCAACGCACAAAACTACAGTGAATTGGCGCACCAACAAAACTCTTGAGAAATTCCCGGCACCAGGGCCAAGTACGAGTTGTAATGCTGGCATCACGAAGATGGAGCGGTGGAAGGTACCACTGCAGCACGTTAGAGAGACATCAGCACAGGAGAGCAACTATTCTCAGCAACGACGAAGGAGATCAGCAGTGAGCGACAGCACATCGGCAGTGAATATCTATCAGTGAATTATTTATCATCAAAAGGGCGAGTGTTACATGGTTGTGAGAGCTCTGTTAGGTGGTGATAAAAGTTCAATTTCAGATGTAGATCAGCACCCAGAAAAGTGCTTTTCAAAGTGTCGTGCAAAATCATAAATTGTAGGCAATCGGTTTCCTGTGTTTACTTAGTCGAGGATCGAATTCACGTTGTGAATAGTGCGGCGCTTCATATAATTAGACACCTTGTTGCAGCTCCAGGCTGAATCGTGATATGTTGTTCTCGCTAATATTGTGTTTTGTGTTGCTGTGGAACCTGCGGTTTTGTGGATGCGTAATTTGTTGTCTATGATGGAGTATTGGTAACTTGAATTCTCGGTAAGCTTCACTTTTATATCGTGTCATGTTTAGGGTCTTATAACGGTAGAAATGTGTATGCCTTTCATTAATGCAGTTGTGCCCTTTCAAATCATTTCGATTCAATGCCTTGTGTGATTTATCCGCGTCTTTCCCACCAATAAATTCATGTAAATCTTCAATCCTTTTATCCTCCATGTCTGGTATGCAGATGTACGCAAGCATGATGGACAATATTTTAAAATGTTTGGGGGTTGAGACTCCCCCTGCGTGCGTGATTAGTAACCCTTTTCACGTATCGCGACAGGGAAAATATTAATTGACCTATGCAAGCGTACTGTCTGTACATCAGCATGGAGATTTTTTTTTAATTATTTTCAGTTGTCTAAAAATATCTGTTTCTTTTTTTTAATTCAGTCAAATAGTAGCTCGATAATTAAGCAGAATTTTCTGCAAGTACAATTCACCCGTGTCATTTCGTGGGCATTCCAATTTGGAGTAAAATTCTAAAGTAGAGTGGGGCTGTCGCCTAAACCGGGCGTGCTGTACCGGTGCCTACCGCCGATCGCGCTGTTGGAGGACGAAGCAATAAAATTTTGAAATTCTTGCAGCTGCAGTCGGACCATTTTCTAACCGCCTAATTTGAAGTGTACTTGACTGAGTGTAATCCATGGCCATTAATTTCGAAATGCTAGGAGAAATTGATATTTTTCGGAATCTTTGCTCATTTTCTCGTGCCGCTGAGTTGATTCAGTTAATGTTGTTTGAGTGAATATTACATCAAAGTTCAATTAATGGCGTTGTCTTTTTGACACATTTTATTTTTTTGGTGCATCCGAGAGCCAGCATAATTTAGTCACGTTCTGAAGTGCCACCATCATTACTACAAAAAAAAATAATAATAATTTCCTTCTTCATAGGAAATTTATATTTCAGTGCCCTTGTGATTAGGAGTTTGTCGGTATGCTCTGAACAACAGCCTCTACGCCTCTTGCGAGGAAAATACTTACTCTATTTTCTTGACAGTGTGTTCGATAAAAAAAAGAAAAATTTTTCTTGAGTGCTGAATTTTTGGTTGGAGGCATTGAGTAATTCGGTTGAAATTTTCATTTTTGTGACGCCTCACTAAGAAAAATAATTTACAGAATCTTCTTTTTGGCCTCGTGTGTGTCAAGCTTCTCCAATCAGCTTTAGCAACATAATTCATATTTCATTCCTTGATATTTGAGTGCTTCAATTATTTAAATTGACATCGGCTAAAAAGCAGTAATGGGATTGTTTGAGAATCAATTTCCGTGCTATCCATGGGGGCAGTAAACTTTTTGTATTGCAAACTGTTGAAGGAATTGAATGACGGCACTTAAAAACAAAAATTTAAATGTAGTCTTGAGAGTAAGTTGTAATTTCAAAGATGCTGCGAATTTAGTTCGTGGTCTAATTTTATTTTGCTTAGATATTAATGACGCCTCTGCTCGTGTGTTAATTAAAGTGAATTCGTTTTTCTATTCACACCAGGATGATGCTAAAGCACCAGTACCTCAGAGTGAGAATTTAAATAATTTTCAGGTATAATCCACTACAATCTAGTACTCTGAGTAAACTTTCTCATGTGTGTAGTAACCAACCGGTTCCGCCCCTGACAGAAGTCAATCAATGCCTTTATGCTAAATTTAGTTGAGCATAAGAGCTGTGCTGCCTCACACTGAAACTTTTAAGATTTTCATGATAATTGAAATTTTTAAGTGGATTCGACTGTGCAAGGCTTAGTATGAATTTAGATTATTCAATCCCAGCTACCTTCAGCTGGGGGGAACTGTATTACATTAAGTATCTGTAGATTTTAAGGGAACACGTGGATTAAATGCAATTTTTTGTGGTCTAAACGGTTACATGTTGCCAATAAAATAATTTTATTATCAGTTTGAGCGCGCATTGAATTTTGAGCTTGCAATTTTTTTTTATCGTTGATTGCCCAAATAGGAATTTCAAGTTAACACTCACCATGATAAATTGAAGCCTTTAATAATTTGTTAACGCTGGAATATGCAACCCAGGTGGAGTTATTTCTAAGGTGTTACGGATGATTAAAGGAAGAATTTTTCTATGTCAAATTGAGAATTTCATGAGGTCAGCTTAGTGATGCAAAAAAAAACGGTTTTATTTGATTGCGTTTTTTTTGCAAAAAAAACGTGTTTTTTATGTTTTTTTTGTTTTTTTTGTTTTTTTTGCACACCTAAATTTTGTTAAGTATATGTCTGGGTTTTTTTTTTGGACACCTAAAATATATTAATATCCATGTTTTTAGTCATTTTATTGTTATAAAAACATTAAAAAGAAACCATACAGTAAAAGTGGTGGCAGACAACCCACAATTACCTAGAGGCGTCTAAGACGAACAGCAGGAGCCACAGAACTTATATTGATGGAGGCAAAATTTAGAGCTTACTATACTATGTCTGATTTTATTTTTATGTGACCAAAAAAATCAGACTTTGCAGAGATAGTAAGCTCTGAATTTTGACTCCATCAATATAAGTTCTGTGGTGAGTTCTGTGGCTCCTGCTGTACCTCTTAGACTCCTCTAGGTAATTGTGGGTTATCTGCCACCACTTTTACTGTATGGTTTATTTTTTATGTTTTCATTACGAAAAAATGACTAAAAACCATAGATATTAATATATTTTAGGTGACCAAAAAATATTTTGTTTTTAAACATGTTTTTTTACAAAAAATTCTGACTAATAAAATGAATATTAATATATTTTCTGGTACCAAATACAACCATGCTGTTTTTTTCTTACAAAGAATCATGACTAGAAAACAATATATTTTATGTGACCTAAAAAGCCCCATGCAGTTTTTTTTAAAAAAACTTTTCACTAAAAATTCATGACTGAAAAAACATGAATAATATATTTATGAGACCAAAAAAATGTTTTTGTACTAAAAAATCATGACTAAAAAACCATGAATATATGTATGAGACCTAAAAACCCCATGATGTTTTTTAAAAAATATGTTTTTTTTACAAACAATGATGTATAAGAAAACCTGGATATGAATATATTTTATGCGACCAAAAAACCATGCTGTTTCATTTTATGTATTTTTTATGAAAATTGTCTTAAAATCATGGATATTAACATATTTTATCTTACCAAAAGATCATTGTTTTTTTTTTAAAACATGTTTTTTTTGTTAAAAAGTTATTATTATTCATTTTTTGGTCACAACTTCTTTGTAAAAAAACAAAACACCCCCTCAGGGGGATACAATTATTGTATCTATGGGAACTAGCGCTCCCAGGGGGACAATGTGAGGGCCCAAGCTGAGAGTTAGGTAGGCCTCCTTTTTGTTGAAATAAAATGGGTTTTTTATGTTGAGAACCACCTTTTTTCGGTTCACTGCTGTCCTGTTTTTCAGCACCTACTAGTTTTCTTCAACTTTGATCTTGTTTCATAATCTTCCTTCCTCTCTTTGGAACGCATTTGTTGCTAGATAGGGTGGCTAAAACTAATGACTAATCTAATCTGTAAAAAAAACATGGATATTAATTTATTTTATGTGACCAAAAAACCATGCTTCTTGAAAAAAAGATTTTTTACAAAAACATGAGTGTTATTAAATTTTATCTGACCAAAAAAAACATGACCTTTTAAAAACCATGTTTTTTTTCACAAAAAGTCATTAATATCCATGTTTTTTAGTCATGATTTTTTTGGTAAAGAAAACATGATTTAAAAAAAAACAGCAAGGTTTTTTTTTGGCACTTAAAATATATTAATATCCACATTTTTCAATCATGATTTTTCTGTAAAAAGATGTTTTTCAAAAAAACGGCATGGTTGTTTATGGTAAAATAAAGTATATTAATATCCGTGTTTTTTAGTCATGACTTTTTTGGAACAAAAACATTCAAAAAACAGCCTGGATTTTTTGGTCACATAAGATATATTAATATCCATTAGAACCGTACCAGGTCTTAGAATAAAATATCCACAAAGAATCTATTCACTCTATTAAAACTTTCGGAGACTAGCTCCATCCTCTGTCAGTCATTCAGTCAAATGTTTTTCAAAGGAACAGTGAAAATTCATTATCCCTTTCACCAAATTTTACTGAATGACTGAAGACGGAGCTGGTCTCCGAAAGGTTTTATGGAGTGAATAGGTTCTTTGTAGATATTTTATTCTAAGACCTAGTACAGTTCTAATAAACATGATTTCAACATTAACAGCATTCTTTGTTTATAAGTTCCTAAAGACAATTCGATTAAAGAAAAATAACTTACCTGATATTTATATCCGTGTTTTTTAGTCATGATTTTTGAAAAATGTTTTTCAAGACATAATTTTTTTTTGTCCCATATAATATAATAGCCATGTTTTTTTAGTCAAGATTTTTCTGTTAAAAAACAATGTTTCAAAAAAAAACAGCATTGGATTTTTAAGGTCATATAAATATATTAATATCCATGGTTTTTATTCACAATTTTGTATAAATTACATGTTTTTTTTAAAAAACAGCATGGTTTTTAGTCACATCTCTATCAATGACCATAAGTAAAGATATGTTATTATAACACACCATTTTGGGAGTTGAAGGTCATTCACATGTTTTGTAAAATAAATGAAATATCAAAGCATGAAACCGCAGAAAATGAAAAATTTCATAAAACCATGAAAAATCATCAATTAAGAAGTATGCTATTTTATTTTGTAATTTGACATGAAAACAAATAATGTAATGTGGTTCTTTTTCTTTCTGAGTTATTTTCAGACAAAATATTAAAAAAAAAAAAAAAAAATATCCACGTTTTTTTTGGCCACGGTTTTTTTTGTAAAAAAAACGTGTTTTTTTTAAAAAAAACGGCTTGGTTTTTTTTAGTCACATCTCTAGGTCAGCTACAATACTCGATGCATAAACTTCGTTTTGAAATTGCAAGCGTTCTCCATTCAATATTTTTATTGACACTTAAAATGATGCTGTCCATTCTCATTGGTAATTCAAACTGAATTATTGTGCAATACGGAGAGTGTGTTCTTGCTTAGGCAAAGTTAACGAGTTAGCTTCACGGAAATATGAGCATTTCATATTGTCGGAAATGTACAATATTCGAGATGGAGACTTTATTTTCCGTTAGATGGATTTAATACAGCGTGAAAATTGAAATGAAAGGCATTGCAGTGAATACATGGAATTTATCTTAACAATACGGATCAGCATGACAGTCTGCGGTGCAGCGAAGCTATGTAATTTTATTGCTGTGCTGAGCCGAGGCAATGGAATTCTCTTGTGCGTCAAGTTAAGTGTGGTATTACGTGAGGTCATAATGTAGGATATGAAAGCAGGAAGTGTCTGAGAGTGTATGGTCAGTAACATTGATTTATAAATGTGTTGTATCAAAATGACGAGTTTTATTTTTTGAGCCAAGCTAGTGAAGGTGTTTCGGCGCCGTTGTGTGGGAATTTCTTGATCACTCTTTCCCCATAATGTTGTTGACGCTAACGCTGATTATTCTCAAACATCATTGGTATGCATCATTAATTTCATTTTTTTGTTCATTGTTCTGTAGGTATGATAATAATTAGGGTGATAATTCCCTTAATCCGTTGTTTAACGACGTTAGTGAAAACTTTGGAAACAGAAAGAATATATACAAATCGTGTGTACAAACGATGTCGTCGAGCAACGTGGAATCATTTAAATGTGCTGCACTGACTCTGGGGCTGAGAATCGGATAAAATTTTGTGTCATGTCTATTTTTTGCATTTTTGTGTCAGTGTTATCACAATGTCAGATCGTCTGAAGAGCCTTTCGGCGTAGTAAGATGTAAAGTTTGACGGGTTGATAACACTACATTTTGTCTATTTCTGCATTTCTTTGTATGTAGGTGTTGTCAAAGGGGTCGGATCATTAGAAAAGCCTTCGCGGCAGAGTATGACGAAAGTCCGACGCCTTGACAATACCCAATTTGTATGTGCATTTTTTATTGGTAGGCCTACGTATTCAGGATTTTGGCCTACCTGGCAATTCTCCTGCTAGTTCGTATGTCATGAGCATGAATGTTTTATTTTATTCGAAACATTTAGGTGATTCAACTGATTAGTAACACCGTCGAACGAATTTCGGCTCTGTCTAGAGTTGGTTGAGGATCCCGGAAATTAAATATTTTATGTATGTATGTAGGAATTCTTCGCGTAGCTCACGTCCGCCTCATTCAATGCAGATTTTGAAGGAAACCGAGGAACATTTCTTACGTTGATCGACCGTGTAATGCGCTGTCTCTCGATTACAAAGTAACCATGTTAGACAATTTAACGCGTATTTACGGAAGGAGATCATTAGCAATTTAACGCGAACCTCAGGGGTTAATGTCATGCTAGTCGACGAACGGACTGAGAACCAAAACCTGAAGATCTTCGCAAATAAATGTGCTTCATTTTCTACAATTATGATGAAAGAGCTTATGAGCTCCAACGTGGGAGTCCAATGCGTATTGACGCCGTAATCTACAGGATTTGTCGGCGATTTGACGCAACGAGGATCTACGGAATTTTCCACGAGTTCACGTGACGCCAAGGATGAATTTTTATGGAAAAGCTTCAGTAACTTCGATTCTCAGCAGGGGGCCCTCCCCAGGATCAGTAGCAAGCCAGGATCAGTAGCAAGCCAGGATCAGTAGCAAGCCAGGATCAGTCGCAAGCCGAAGAGGAGTAGCACGTCACAGGAACAACAACAAGCTGTACCTAGGTGCAGAGGAGGAGCAACAGCAAGTTTTTGTTGCAAGAAAAACGTCTACTTTTGAATCACAGGATGAAATAATAATCATGAGGAAGAAAACTTGAGGTTGGAAAATCCCCTCCATTTTGAGATTTTGTTTTTAGGTGGATTGCAACTGAGAAAGCTGAAAGGATGTCTCTGCTTGTACCACATTCGCCTATTTTTTTATCTCTAATTTACATGTTTATTTATGTCCATGAACTTGTCGAGAACAAGCCGGAAATAATGAGATAACGGGTGCGTTTCATTTTGTGCGTTCATGTTGTCCGATTTATGCGTTATCTTTGATGTGTGCTTTTCTCCTTGCGTTCTATAATAATCTGTATAAGAAATGTGTGTTTCAATGATTAGGTGTGTGTCAGGTATTAATGAATTTTTTATAAATGCGTCAACATCGGCGTGTTGCAAGAAGGTAAATCATGAGGTGATATGTAAGGATATTTTGATATCGGGAAAAGCGAAGGAATTGAATAAAGGGGGTGAACATTTTCTAGATTTTTAACGTTAGGGGTACGTCAGTCATAATTGAAATCAACGGGTGAAAATTTGAACCAACTTTACAAGTTGGCTCAAATTTTTCTGGGGCGAAGAGGGTATTGTCCAGAAATACTATTCTCATAAAACGTTTTTGGGAGTTTTTGAGAAATACTCTCGTAAAATATATTTTTGGGGAAACAAGCTCGTAAAATGTTCTTGGGAAAATACTTTACTTTAGGAAATGTCAAAAACCGTTACCTTTCACCAAAGTTTACCCGTGTGTATAAGGTCAATTCTTCAATGTTCAGTCGGAAAACAAGCAGCGATTGTTTGAGCGATACCGCAGAGGCTGGCGCAACATAGGAATGCTGAGCTGGGGTAGAGGGGTGTCATATTTCACGGTCTCAAGAGGCCAGTACTTCACCAGACTGCGAGCGCAGGCATCGTGAACGAAAGCACAAAAACAAACACACGCACAAACACTAGCGCACACCAGCCAAGGCTTTGGAGAGAAGGAGGCTGACGTGACGGAGGAACAGAGGCCCGCACGATCTGAGCGAATCACCGCTTGTAAAAGGTATGACGCAAGAAGGTGTGGCTGAGCACACACCAATGGGAGTCCCAGACGTCAGAACAAACAAGGATCCCGCCAATCAGGATGCAGATACGGCCTCTGTAGAATGGAATGTTCGAGAACAATCTCGAAGGAAGGATGCGAAACGCTTATAAGGAGGGTAGATGAAGCCTAGAGAGGGGGATTTTTGAACGCACAGGAGAGCACTGCGCACGACGTCTGAGGGTGCACTACACAGCAGGTCGGCATAGCCGACTTGCCTTCTACCAAACTGCAATTTGAAAGTTAATAATTCGAAGTGCAAGAAACAACGTTGGACGTCGGCAACCGGTGAACACCGTCTCACAAAAGAAACCTGATCGAAGTAAACCGGCCTCGCAGCGGTGATTCAAATACCTTTGCATCGGGGACCGAGATCACAGGCGACTGCAGCATGAAGATTTGGAGCCACGCAAGCGCCAACATTGCGAGTATCAACAGTCAAGTTCGTTCACCAAAATGCGAAGATCAACGCACAAAACTACAGTGAATTGGCGCACCAACGAAACTCTTAAGAAATTCCCGGCACCAGGGCCGAGTACGAGTTGTAATGCTGGCATCACGAAGATGGAGCGGTGGAAGGTACTACTGCAGCACATTAGAGAGACATCAGCACAGGAGAGCAACTATTCTCAGCAACGACGAAGGAGATCAGCAGTGAGCGACAGCACATCGGCAGTGAATATCAATCAGTGAATTACTTATCATCAAAAGGGCGAGTGTTACATGGTTGTGAGAGCTCTGTTAGGTGGTGATAAAAGTTCAATTTCAGATGTAGATCAGCACCCAGAAAAGTGCTTTTCAAAGTGTCGCGCAAAATCATATAAATTGTAGGCAATCGGTTTCCTGTGTTTATTTAGTCGAGGATCGAATTCACGTTGTGAATAGTGCGGCGCTTCATATAATTAGACACCTTGTTGCAGCTCCAGGCTGAATCGTGATATGTTGTTCTTGCTAATATTGCGTTTTGTGTTGCTGTGGAACCTGCGGTTTTGTGGATGCGTAATTTGTTGCCTACGATGGAGTATTGGTAACTTGAATTCTCGGTAAGCATCACATTTATATCGTGTCATGTTTAGGGTCTTATAACGGTAGAAATGTGTGTGCCTTTCATTAATGCAGTTGTGCCCTTTCAAATCATTTCGTTTCAATGCCTTGTGTGATTTATCCACGTGTTTCCCACCAATAAATTCATGTAAATCTTCAATCCTTTTATTCTCCGTGTCTGGTATTCAGGTGTACGCAAGCATGATGGACAATATTTTAAAATGTTTGGGGGTTGAGACTTCCCCTGCGTGCGTGATTAGTAACCCTTTTCACGTATCGCGACATTTGCTTATCACTTTTGACTTTAAATTTAAGTTTAATATTGAACTTCAGTTTAACCCATCGCAACTAACGTGTTAAGTATATGTCTGGGGTTTTTTTGGACACCTAAAATATATTAATATCCAGGTTTTTCAGTCATTTCATTGTTATAAAAACATCAAAAAGAAACCATACAGTAAAATTTGTGGCAGATAACCCACAAATACCTAGAGGCGTCTAAGAGGAACAGCAGGAGCCACAGAACTTATATTGATGGAGTCAAAATTCAGAGCTTACTATCTCTACTATGTCTGATTTTATTTTTATGTGACCAAAAAAATCAGTCAGTGAAAATTCATTGTCCATTTCACCAAATTTTACTGAATGACTGAGGATGGAGCTGGTCTCTGAAAGGTTTTATGGAGTGAATAGATTCTTTGTAGATACTTTATTCTAAGACCTAGTACAGTTCTAATAAACATGATTTCAATATTAACAGCATACTTTGTTTATAAGTTTCTAAAGACAATTCGATTAAAGAAAAATAACTTTCCTGATATTTACATCCGTGTTTTTATTGTCATGATTTTTTTTAAATGTTTTTTAAAAAAACAATTTTTTTGGTCCCATAAAATTTAATAGCCATGTTTTTTAAGCCAAGATTTTTCTGTTAAAAAACGATGTTTTAAAAAAAAATGCATTGGATTTTTAAGGTGACATAAATGTATCAATATCCATGTTTTTATTCATAATTTCTGTATAAATAACGTTTTTTTTTAAAATCAGCATGGTTTTTTAGTCACATCTCTATCAATGACCATAAGTAAAGATATGTTATTATAACACACCATTTTAGGAGTTGAAGGTCATTCACATGTATTGTAAAATAAATGAAATATCAAAGCATGAAACCGCAGAAAATGAAATATTTCATTAAACCATGGAAAACCATCAATTAAGAAGTATGCTGTTTTATTTTGTAATTTGACATGAAAACAAATAATGTAATGTGGTTCTTTTTCTTGCTGAGTTATTTTTAGACAAAATATTAAAAAAAAAAACTAAAATATCCATGTTTTTTTGGCCACGGTTTTTTGTAAAAAAAAACGTGTTTTTTAAAAAAAAAAGGCATGGTTTTTTTCAAGTCACATCTCTATTGCTAACCGTAACAAAAACCTTCCAAAGAGAGGAAGGATGAAGGCACCATTTGGTATGAAGTTAAGAGAACACAGAATCTATGCACTAGGTGCATAGAAATAATAATTTGAGAAAGAAATCCATGAAACAAGATAAAAATTGCCAAAGAAAATAGTAGGTGCAGAAAAACAGTACATTAGTGAACCAAAGAAAAATAGTTCTTAAAAAAAAAACAATTTCAACATAAAGCAGGCCTACCTAACTCTCAGCTCAGAACCTCACTAATTCTTCACTAAGTCCCTCTATCTCTGTCTCACCACCCCCCAGAGTTGAGCCTCACCATGCATTATGTCTCCTGCCACAGCTTCCTGCTTGATGAGGTCACCCCTGCAACACAGCCCCTCTCCTCAGCGTCTGTCAGCTTGTGCACCTGGACTACAGCATGCTTCATGCTGGCCGGTCAGGGCAAGGCTTGTGGCTTGAGTGTGCTATTGCTTGTGAGAAATTAATGTATTTGCAACTACCTGGCAATGAAATAAGACATGGAATGGAATTATTTACTGATATCATTCGAAAAGAATAAAAAAACACCTCAAGTTTGGGGGTTTTAATGCTTGTGAGAAATGAATTCCAATACAATTACATGCCAATGAAACAAGACGATTGTATGTATGTATATATATATATATATATATATATAATCGTTACTGATGAGAGTCAACAACAAAAATATTTCAGGTAATATGTGCATCCAGAAAATTCTGCCAGATTAAATCACTGAAAAAGAAGATTTTATCTGAAGGAGGAATAGGCAATCTGAATTTTTATCAAGTAGACCATGCATATTGAATATTTTTGGCAAAATATTTTTTGGAAGCCCTAATTGGTTTTTACTATTAAATATGCATCAAAGGCCGGACATTAGCACTGTTGTTACATCTTTTTGCACTACCAGAAGGGCTAAAAAATTTAGTTTCTCATCAAATGCAGTGTGCTATACAGACATAAACATAGTAACATCTCAATGAGACAGAAATAAATAACCTGGCACAAGAAATAATACATGTGCAGAACTTTAGTTTGAAAGAATGTTAGCTTCCCAAAAAGAAGATAAGTAAAAAAAGCTTATATAATTAAAAATTCTCCACTACAACAATAAACTGCAACTAGTGTTGCTGATGTTAAGATGGAAAGCAAGAATAATCACATACAAGAGCCAGTTCCCAAATAATTAATGATAAGGACAAATACTAACAAAATAGCCCTGACTTTTAAATTACTTTATTTGTTTGAGACTCTTCAGCAAAGTGAAAATATTCTCTGGAGAGAAACAGAAGAAAATTTTTAGAATGGGCTGTATGAAACAGGATATCTGTACACTATGAGTTACCACCATATATCTTCTTCATAGAAATAGCAGAATTGATAGGAAGAGGAAAACAGTGGCATGAAACCTGAAATAAGAAAAGTGGGCACAAAAGATACAAGTCTCTGAAGCTCGTGTGTAACCGAGGTCTTTTAAGCTGCAGCAAAACTCACTTGAGAGTATCTTGGCAGGCTTTCTAACCACTAAAAAGCACACATTTTTCAAGATACACACAAACAATTTTCTTCACTACACCCCAAGGGCTCATGAAGTATTTTATGCCACTGAAAAACTATTGGTAGTCAAAGTCTTGGATTAGAATTGGAATATGCATCCATTACAGACAATATGAAAGTAAATGCAATCAAGAAACATTTAAATGAGGAACAAGGTGACTCAAAGATGAGATGTTAACATATTTATTTTCCTACTTTTTAGGGACATTCACTCAATGGGATTAATTTCAACAGAAGTAATACACACCTTACTACATAGCACATATCAACAACACTGATTACAACTAGCTGCTTTTTTGAGCATTGCCTAATATGAGTTTGAGGACAGAAATAAAAAATGGTCAATGTGAAGTTTAATGCAATCACAGAAAATAATAATTGCGATCCCAGGAATCACTAAAGGAACTCATTTAAGAACGTTTTACACGAATGACATTCTGCTCGCTGATGCGTTTTTTTCGAATAATTGAACTTTGAAGTTGGCCTTTGCGCCAAAGGAAGCGAGCGCGTGAAACAGAATTTAATTAATAACGGGAGCTATTACCAACGTAAAGAGGTTGGGTCGTGAGGGGGAGGCACAGTTCTTCTAGTGAAAATTATAAATAAAGCTTCTAACCCACCCATTAACGTGACTACCGCAATCTTGTTTACATCGGCTCTAAGATGCCGACCACCATGGGCGCCGCCATCTTAGAGCCGATGTCAACAAGATTGCGGTCGTCACCCTAATGGGTGGGCTAGAAGCTTTATTTATAATTTTCACTAGAAGAACTGTGCCTCCCCTTCACGACCCAACCTCTTTACGTTTGTAATAGGGGGTTAACTTCCGTTTTTAATTAAATTACGCTCGCTTCCTTTGGCGCGGGAAGGCCAACTTCAAAGTTCAATAATTCGAAAATAAAGCATCAGCGAGCAGAATGTCGTTCATGTAAAAAGTTCTTAAATGGGTTCCTTTAGTGATTATTTGGAATATAATTATTAATTTCCGTGATTGCATTAAACTTCACATTGACCTGAAAAATAACAGATTTATTCCAAAAAGTTTTATAGGTACAGGGCAGAACAAATCAAATAAATTTTTTCCAAAAAATTTTGTAGATACAGGGCAGAACAAATCAAATACGAAAGATACATAAAAATTCTCAGTGCCTAACATAACTACTGAAATACTACACTTGAATTTTTCAAGAATTATGCATATTTAATCAAAACATTCATCATTCACACACCAAACAATATTTATTAGAAGCTGTCCAAATTTTTACTGGGTTTGAAAAGATCACACATAGAGCATAATAAATTAGATAAGATAGTTTGAGCTTCTCTAATCACCAGAAAGATGTTCTATGAGAGGAAGAAGGAATACTAGAAATTTCCTGGTGATGGCCTTGGCAGCTTTCAACTTTGGGTTATGTTTCAACACCAGATTGATTTGGTCAAAAATTTGTTCAAGCCTTCTTAACAACAAGTGTTCCCATGAAAAAATGGTGGAGGCACCATTTAGTGTGAAGTTGAAGAAATGAGGAATCTATATGCAAGGTATTCCAAAAATACCCTATACACAGAAACAGAAAAATTCAAAGAAGTTTATAGAACAATATAAAATACGAAGAAGTGATAGGTGCAAAACAGAACAGCAGTGGAACAAAAAGATGGTCCATAAAAAATTTATTCTAATTCAACAAGAAAAACGCCTACTTAACACGCAACTCTTCATCTGCCATCTTCTCCTTAAGAGCATCAAATCCAGGAGAGACAGAAGTTGTACCACCCAGAGGGTCTCAAACAGCTAAAAACGACTGGATGCCAACATCATGAACTTGGAGAATTATAAAAACAGCTCTCAAAGTTTAATTTGCCTGACAACCATCCAAACAATTTCAACTTAAATCAAGAACATATTCAGTGATGTTTTCCATCCAAAAGCTAAAGTAACACTTTCTTTTGTAGTAGAGAAGTTAGCTTTGAGTCATTCATGCCTTCAGAGCTGACACAGCATCAAACCAATAGCAGCACTCAGATTGCATCTAACAATACTGTTAGCCCCAAATAAGGCACCACTATTGGCAAAACATGTCACAATGGTAACATCATCCAGTGAGTTTGGAATGAAGCCTTTTCATAGGCTAGCAAAACAAGAGGAGGTGCATTTTTTGCTATAGAAATTACCTTACCTTGTTTTGGTCAATGTTTATTTTACCTTCGGCAGGGAAATTAAAGATGTCGTTGCTGATAATCACTAAATGAGCACATTTAAAAACCTTTTACATGAATGACATTATGCTCGTTGATGCGTTATTTTCGAATTATTCAACTTTGAAGTTGGCCTTTCCGCGCCAAAGAAGGCGAGCTTAATTGAATTAAAAACGGAAGCTAACCCCCTATTACAAACGTAAAGAGGTTGGGTCGTGAGGGGGAGGCACAGTTCTTCTAGTGAAAATTATAAATAAAGCTTCTCACCCACCCATTAGGGTGACGACCGCAATCTTGTTTACATCGGGTCTTAGATGGCGACCACCATGGGCGCCGCCATCTTGGACCCGATGTCAACAAGATTGCGGTCGTCACCGTAATGGGTGGGTTAGAAACTTTATTTATAATTTTCACTAGAAGAACTGTGCCTCCCCCTCACGACCCAACCTCTTTACGTTTGTAATAGCTTCCGTTATTAATTAAATTCCGTTTCACGCGCTCGCTTCCTTTGGCGCAAAGGCCAACTTCAAAGTTCAATTATTCAAAAATAACGCATCAGCGAGCATAATGTCATTCATGTAAAAGGTTTTTAAATGTGCTCATTTAGTGATTATCAGCAACGACATCTTTAATTTCCCTGCCGAAGGTAAAATAAACATTGACCCTTGTTTTCTCTACCATTATTTGCATCATTCTTTTACTTTGGGAACAGACTTTTTTAAGATGGAAAAAACTAAGACAGTAGAAAGCTGGCTGGACTTCACATTATTTCATTACTTCTGCCCACAGCATTCATGTTTACCAGTAGCTACCTTTTGTATACCTACCCACTCAGGCTCCTCTCAGATAATGAAATTAGCATGTTTGCTAGTATTTGAACACACATTTTATTATGATATATAAAACCAAGTGATTCATTTTTTTCAGCTAAATTATCACTTGATTTGGTCTGATGGTTTTGCTATCCATTGCATAATTTCTTAATTTTCAAGTACCTATATTTTGTCCTTTTGTTCATTCTACTTTCAAATCTTTTTTATGTTGACTCAGAACTAAATCCAATGAACTTCTGGATACTCTACTTTGCAAGAAGCTACTTGGGTGGCTCACTCATTAACTTTCAAGCTTAACAATTGAGCACATGCATGTGAAATCTTTGCCTCAAGTCCATGGTAACTTTTAAATAAAAATATTAACCTAGGACACCTTACATTGAAACCCACAAAAAGCATCAACTGAACAACATGATTACAGTAAGAATTTTCATGGCAAAATTTCCATACTATGCATGTATCTAGATAGAAATTTATAATCCAAGAGCCCTCTAATTCATTATTTACTTTTTTACAAATGAATATGAATAAAAGTTCTGTCAATACTTGATTAATTTAATTATAAAATGCACCCCATCAGAAATCACAAATTAATATTTTTCTTGAATGAATTTTCCAGATGTGGATACCAAACAAATATATCCATCCTAACGGTACCCACAATTAAAATATTCTTGCACATGTGCACTGGGGAAACTTGTATCAAAGATACAGCCATTAAGCTTCCTTATGAGCTTGTTAGTCAGACAAAAAAGTGAACACAGAATGAATATAAATATGAATAAACATACCAAGAGTGTTATTAGGCAAGATAAAATAAGGCCAATCATTTACAAAAGTGACTTTCAATGAATTAAGACCAAACTAATTTACTGCACACATAAATTAAAAGAGAGCGGTTAACTTTCTCTCCTAGAGGAAAAGTTCTCTAACAAAGAACATATGCAACTACATATGACAAAAAACATTAAGTGAATCATAATTTTTTTAATTCTACCATTAGTTCCAAACAATGGAATTATAATTTTTAGTAACAGAGAAGATATTAAAAGAAGCAACACAATAATGCAACAATAAAAATGAGAACGTATTGCTAGCAAATTATCTCAATTATGCTTAATAATCTTCATTTCAAGAACTAAGCTAGTCAATACAATTCATGATAAATGAGGAAAAAACAGTTTTAAAAAATGACTATGTATACCATAATGATTTATATTTTCCTTGGCATAGGTTTTCAATGCAATTGATGGAAATACAGTAGTGTCAAAAACTGTATAAGCGCAAATAATTAAGCTAACCTATACTAAAATAATTACCTATACTAAAATCGAAAGGTGGTTGCAATGAGGCAACCAGCAAAATTTTGAAGAGTATAAGGAGAGGAAGAAAGAGGTACAAAGAATGGTAAGGAGAGCGAAGAGGGCGGCGGATGAGGAATGGGGGAGGAAGTTGGGAGGGGATTTCATGGAGAGAAGGAAGGTTTTCTGGAAGGAAGTGAAGAGAATTAGGAAGGGTCAGGTAGAGAATGAGGCAAGAGTGAAGGATACAAATGGTAGGCTGCTAGTGGAGAGTTGTGATGTGAGAAAGAGATGGGCGGAGTATTTTGAGGAACTGCTGAACGTGAGGGATGAGAGGATTGCGAGAGTAGTAGCTGTTGGAAGTGATGTTAGAATGCCTGTGTTTGGTGAAGTGAATAGAAGTCGAATAAGAAGTGCAGAGGTGAGATGTGCGTTGGATGAAATGAAAAATGGGAAAGCTCCAGGTTTGGATGGCTGCACGGTTGAATGTCTAAAGAAAGGAGGAAATGTGGTTATAGAATGGTTGGTGCGTTTATTAAATGTGTGTTTCGAGGCTAGTAAAGTGCCGGTTGATTGGAGTAGCGCGTGCGTAGTTCCGTTGTACAAGGGGAAAGGGGACAGGTATGAGTGCAGTAATTCTAGGGGTATAAGTCTACTGAGTGTTGTTGGGAAGCTGTATGGAAGAGTGTTAATTGGAAGAGTGAGAGTGTTGACGGATCGTGTGCTTGCTGAAGAACAGTGTGGTTTTAGGTGTGGTAGAGGCTGTGTGGATCAAAGGTTTGCTGTGAGGCAGGTGAATGAAAAATACTTATTAAAGGGAAAGGATGTATATTGGGCATTTATGGATCTAGAGAAGGCGTATGACAGAGTGGATCGCGAGGCTCTATGGCAAGTGGTAAGTTTGTATGGAGTGGGTGGGAGACTGTTGAATGCGATCAAGAGTTTCTATATTGATAGCAGAGCATGTGTGAGAGTAGGGAATGAGGTGAGTGAATGGTTCCCAGTTGTGACAGGTGTGAGACAGGGATGCGTGATGTCGCCGTGGTTGTTTAATTTGTTTATGGATGGTGTGGTGAGAGAAGTGAATGCCAGAGTGTTGGGAAAAGGTGCGCAGTTGGTGGGACGAAATGGTATGTATTGGGAAGTGTGTCAGCTGTTGTTTGCAGATGATACAGCGTTTGTGGCTGATTCAGAGGAAAAACTGAGGAGACTGGTTACAGAGTTTGGTAGAGTGTGCGAAAGGCGGAAATTGAGGGTAAATGTGAATAAAAGTAAGGTGATGAGATGTTCAAGAGGTGGAGTGTTTGGAACTTTGGATGTGAGGTTGAATGGGGAAGTTTTAGAGGAGGTAAAGCATTTAAGGTACCTCGGGTCGGATGTGACTGTTAAGGCTAGTATGGAAGTAGAAGAGGAGCATCGAGTGAGTGAAGGTTGTAAGACGTTGGGTGCAATGAGTAAAGTTTTTGAATGCAGGAGTTTGAGTATGAATGTTAAGAGGGGACTGTATGAAAGTTTGATTGTGCCAGTTTTGTTGTATGGAGCAGAGTCCTGGGGGTTGAGAGCAGCTGAGAGGAGGAAGTTGGATGTGTTTGAGATGAAGTGTTTGAGGAGCATGTATGGAGTAACTAGAAGAGATAGGATCAGGAATGAGTTGGTTAGGGGGCAGACGGGTGTTATCAAAAAGTTGAGCAGAAGAGTAGATGAAAGAGTGCTTGGATGGTTTGGGCATGTTGAAAGAATGAATGTTGAGCGGCTGGTGAAAAAGATGTTGTAATATAGCTAGTAGTGTAAGTTCTAGTTAGAGAGACCATAAGTTGGCAACGCTCGAGAGGGCAACACTCGCAAGTCAGTCTGCTATTGGCTTCGGGTTCAACAACAAGTACATGTTGACCGAGTGTGTGTATATAAGTACATACTGTGGTTGGTATCTAACTTCTTAAGTTCTAAACTAATGTACTAATTCTATACTATCCTATTCTATATATTTCCGTCTATCTCCGCTCTACTCTCACTAGCCACAGTACCACCATTTGAGTATAAAGTTAAGGTATCCAAGAGGGGAGTAACTATTTACCTAACTTGCTGTGCCATTGAATTGTATTGTGTTCAGTACCATAACTATGTTGTGTCTATGTGGAACCCTTGCTGTGCTCTAGTGTAGGGCTATCCACGCTATAATACTGGCGACGAGGATTATTTTTTGTAGAACTATTGGGAGAGGCTAGACTAATGAAGGAACTCAGAATTTATATTATTCAGTGACTAGAGTATTGATGCTGTAAATTTCTGATATTTTTTTTTAACAAGGGGTATTATTACAGCCTCTTGAATTGGCTACTCTTGCAACTGATATTGTTGCTACTACTATTTCAGGTAGATATCTGACAATTAGCTGTAAAGCTGGGTAAAAATGCCAGTGCTAGGCTCAGTGGGAGAATTCAATCCTTTAGAGGAAGAATTCCCAGAATATGAAGTCAGGCTAAACTGCTTCCTTAGTATTAATAAAGTGGAAGATTCAAATAAAGCTAAAACATTTATTGCTCTGGTGAGTCCTAAAATTGTTAGGTTAGCCAAAGACCTACTGTCACCTAAAAGACTTTTAGATGCTACCTATGAGGAGATCATGGAAGCGTTAAGACGGCATTTTAAGCCGACACGCAACCAGATCTTTGAAAGGTTTAGGTTCCATAAGCGGAACCAGAAACAAGGGGAGAGCATTGCTGATTTTGTGGCTAGCTTAAAGGCCCTGTCAGACACCTGTAATTTCAAACAGGAAGTTCTGGAAGAGACGCTTCTTGATAGGTTCATACTGGGTGTGGCCAGTAATGATGTTCAAAATTGTTTGCTTAATGAAAATGACCTCACATGGAAAAAAGCCGTGGATCTGGCAACTGCCAAAGAAACTCAACTGAGGGAGACGGTTGTGTTAAGGCAACCTAATTCCATACTAAATGTGGGCCAGCATAGAGTAAAGCAAACTGCTAATAAGCCTCAGGGCAAAACTCAAGCTCAAGCTAGCCTCAAATCAGCATGCAGCGGCTGTGGTAATCTGCACTGGCGTAGAGATTGCCCCTATAAAGACAGTATTTGTCATGGTTGTGGCCAAAAAGGCCATCTTAAGAAGTGTTGCTTTAAATTGAAAAAGCAAAATTCTGCTAAAGACAACAAAAATAATTTTGTGCATGCTATGCATGAGAAAAGGGGGAGGGAACACCACCCTAACCCTAATAGAACTAACAATGCAGCCTGTGTAGACTATCCAGTTGCTAATCTAGGCTGTTATGGAGAGATTTTCTCAATAGCCGAGGAAATGAAACCCCCAATCAAAATAAAATTGTTACTAAATGGTGTGCCATTAGAGATGGAGGTAGATACAGGTGCTGCCAGGTCTATCCTTTCAATGGCCACCTACTCTAAAATACCAGCCAAGTCCAGACCCGAGCTGAGACTTTCCGATGTTAAGCTTAGGACTTATGGGGGAGCGGAGCTAGTAGTTTGCGGAGAGATTAGAGCTAACATCCAGCGTGAATCTGGTAATATGGTTCCTCAACTAGCAACTATTGTGATTGTAGACAGGGAGGGGCCAGCTTTGCTGGGTAGGGACCTGATTGATTCCCTTGGGCTAACTATAGTATCAAATAATGTCAACAAATTGACTACCTGCCCTGAAGATTTAGCAAATAAATTCCTTGACCTTTTTCAACCAGGTCTAGGTTGCTTTAAGGGAAGGAATTTCAAAATAGAAGTGGATTCAGCTGTACCACCAAAGTTTTGTAAGGCCAGGAACGTGCCTTACACACTGAGACCTAAGGTGGAGGCAGAACTTGATAGACTGGTGCAGGAAGGTATCCTCACCCCTGTACAATACTCGAGATGGGCAGCGGCGATCGTCCCTGTGCTCAAGGCTGATCAAAGCATCCGCATCTGTGGGGACTACAAATTAACAGTCAACAGAGCCACTAGGTTTGATACCTACCCTATACCCAGAGTGGAAGATCTATTTAGCGGGTTAGCAGGAGGAGTTATATACTCCAAGCTAGATATGTCTCAGGCATACGCTCAACTACCCTTGGATGAAGACTCCAAGGAACTCACGGTAATAAACACCCACAGAGATTTATTTGCCTACAACCGTCTCAGTTTTGGAATTGCGTCCGCACCTGGAATCTTTCAGCGTGCCATGGAAGGACTATTGCAGGGCCTCCCAGGAGTGTTTTGCTACCTGGATGACGTCCTGGTGAGTGCCACTAATGAGCAAGAGCACAACAAGCGTCTCTATCAAGTCATATCTAAACTACAGGAAGCAGGACTAAAACTGAAAATGGATAAATGCCAAATTGGAGTGCCACAGGTATCCTACCTTGGATACCAAATTGACAAGGATGGATTGCACCCCACTGCAGAGAAGGTAGCAGCAATCCAGAATGCACCAGCCCCTACTAATGTAACTCAACTGAGAGCCTACCTTGGGCTGCTAAATTTCTATAGGAAATTTCTAAAATCATCTGCAACTATGCTGGAGCCCCTAAATACCTTACTGAGAGACAAAACCCCTTGGAAATGGGATGCAAGTCAGGAGAGAGCCTTCCAGAAATCTAAACAAGCCCTCCTGGACTCTCAGACTCTAGTCCATTTTGACCCTCAGAAACCCATAGTGGTAGTGGCGGACAGTAGTGCGTATGGTGTGGGAGCGGTGCTGTGTCACCTTATTGATGGGATTGAACGCCCCGCCTATTTTGCCTCCCGAACTTTAACAGCAACAGAACGCAACTACTCTCAAACTGAGAAAGAAGCCCTAGCTATGGTGTTCGCACTTCGAAAATTTCATTGCTACCTGTGGGGACAGGATTTCACTGTGGTTACGGACCACAAACCTTTGTTAGGACTATTTGATCCGGGTAGAAGCATTCCTCCGATGGCATCCGGGCGCATTCAAAGGTGGGCTTTACTACTGCAGTCCTACAAGTTCACCTTGCGTCACCGGTCCGGCGTGATGTTGGGCACAGCTGATGCTCTCAGTCGTCTACCTTTGACAACTCCCGAGGAAGCCACACCTATTCCTGCGGAATGGACGTTGTGGTGTTCTCCCTCAGGCTGCTTTACACTCCGGGCAGACTTGTGAATATCTATTGACTTGTGAATATCGATAGACTTGTGAAATATCTTTGCCCGAAGTGAGTGCCTGAGGTGCAAACGAACCGGCAAGGTGAGGAAAACACAACTGGAATAAACGCCGTATTGTTATGAAGATCGCCGACAATAATGGCACAAGGAAATATTACAGTCGAGTAATACAGTGACAGATGACGTCTTGGCGGACCGACAGTTGTCGGGGAGACGCTGCGTGGTTGAGGGACGAGAGCAGACCGGTGAGGCTGCTGCTGGCCGAGGGTCTCCGACCAAGGAGTACCAGAGGCGGTAGCGGAGAACTGGTGCGACTAGCAAGCAACCAGACGTGGCGGCTGGCTGTCGAGGAGGTGGTGAAGCCGACGGGTGAGGTGCTGGCGGAGCGTCGAGGCTTAGTGTGAATATCAGGGCCGCTGAGAGTGTACTGTGCTCCGCTGGCTGCGCGGCTGTTTATATAGGCCTCGCTGGAGGTTGACTCCACCCGGCCGGGTCTCTGATTGGCGGGAACGCCTGTTTACTTTCACGTCGGACCGCGCGGTGTATTGAAGCGTGCGAGGGAACGCCTGTTTATTTTCACGTCGGACCGCGCGATAGCATGCGAGGGAACGCCTGTTTACTTTCACGTCGGACCGCGCGGTGTATTTTTCCCCGCCTCAAACACTGGAGTTGCGTGTGGTCTCATCTCCAACCATGAAGCGTGCGAAGGTTGTGGTGGTGTGTGTTCATACCACCACAGGTGCCCCCCCGTTGTTTTTTTTAAGTTTCCGAGTATCTCTGTGGAGGTTTGATTCTTCTTCCGTATTTAGTTACGATTCTTTGTTCAGGAGCCACCACTGCCTGGGGGAAGGGAACTCCTTCGTAGGCATCGTGTACTTTTGCGCTTGTTGGTTCCACGTGCTCTGTTTCTGTTTCGCTGCTGTCGGGTAGGTGCGCTGCTTTACCCTGTCAATCGTTATATTGGTAGGGTTCCCTCGTATGTCTAAGGTGAAGTACTTCGGGGTCCTTTCTAGAACGCGAAAAGGGCCGTCGTACGGTCTCCGCAATGATTTTCTGACCCCTCCATGTTTAACGAAAACGTTGGTTGCCGTTAGCAGGGCGTTTGGGACATTGATGTCTGTAGGCCCCTGCTGCCTTGGGAGTACTGGCTGTAATCGTGTCATTGTTTCTTGTAGCCTTTGCAGGAATTCTCCCGCTGGGAGAGTTTCGTTCTTCCTTGCAGGTAGTTCTCCGGTGAGGCGTAACGTCTGCCCGTACACCATTTCTGCCGGCGAAACATTGGCGTCTGAGTGTGGTGTGGCTCTGATGTTAAGAAGTATGAGGGGCAAAGCGTCCACCCAGTTCGCGTCGGTCACAGTAGCTTTCAGGGCTTCTTTCAATCGTCGATGTAGTCTTTCCACCAAGCCATTGCTTTGTGGATGGTAGGCTGTAGTCCGGTGTCGCTTTGTGCCCAAAGCTGCTAGGAGGTTCCTCCACAGAGTTGATTCGAACTGTACTCCTTGGTCCGTGATGATCGTAGTCGGAACTCCAAACGAAGACACCCAACCCTGGAGAAAGGCGCGGGCAGACGTTTCTGCCGTACAATCCATCATTGGTATAGCCGTGCACCATCTTGTGAAACGATCGATGCACGTAAGAAGGTACCGGTAATTCTGCGATACGGGCAGCGGTCCGACGATGTCCACGTGTATGGTTTGGAATCGTTCATTTGGAACTGGTATTCTTCCAAGTGGGCTCTTGACGTGCTTCGTAATCTTGCTCGATTGGCACGGAATACATTCTCGTGTCCACTTGCCGACATCTCTGTTGAGGCCGGGCCAGATTACTCGTTGTCTCAGGAGATCTCGCGTAGCTTGAATTCCGGGGTGACTGGCTCCGTGAAAATGCGTGAATATTTTTTTTCGGCAACTCTTGGGGATGTACGGCCTCTCCTGGCCGGTGGACACGTCGCACCACAGGGGTATTGTGTCGCCGTGTGTATTGATAGGTCGTATCTTCAGAGCACTCATCGACGCTGGATTCAGGAGCTCTTCTAATTCTGGATCTTCATTCTGTTCCTTCATTATTTCCTCGTAGTCGATTGAAGGTTCTTTTGGCAGGATTGCTGACACCATACGCGATAGCGCGTCTGCTACAGTGTTGGTGGTGCCGCTGATGTGGTTGATCTCACAGTCGAACTGCGAGAGATATGACAGTTGCCTGGCCACGCGTGGATTGCTGCCCTCCGTAGATTTGTGAAGAGCGAAGCAGAGTGGTCGGTGATCCGTTTTGATCTCAAAACTCCGGCCCTCCAAGAAATGTTCAAAGTGTTGGACTGCTAAGAAGATGGCCATTAACTCCCGGTCGTAGGTGCTGTATTTGCGTTGCGTGTCGTCCAACTTCTTTGAAAAGAAGGCTACTGGTAGTTGCTCTCCTTCGATTTCCTGTTGCAATACGGCCCCCACCGCGGTGGCAGAAGCGTCCGTAACTAGGATTGTCTTGCCTTCTGGAGCCGGGTGCGCTAACATGGTGAGCTGGGAAATCTCGTTCTTCAATCTCACAAAAGCTGCGTCTTGTTCCGGGGTCCAATTGATGATTTTCTTTGAGTTCTGTGAGTAGCCTTTCGTTAGTTCGGTGAGAGATTGCATTTTTTCTGCCGCAGCTGGGAGAAATCGATGATAGTAATTGACGATTCCCAGAAACTGTCTTAGTTTTTTTTATCGTCGATGGTCGTGGGAAGTTGCAGATGGCTTCTATTTTCTGTGGAAGTGGCGAGATCCCCCGAGCAGACACTCTATGCCCGAGGAAGTCTAGTTCGGGCACTCCAAAAATGCATTTTGCTGGGTGCACTTGTAGTCCCTCTTCTCGCAGACGACGGAACAGTTGCCCTAAGTGATCTTTATGCTCCTTGGCGGACGAAGATGCTATCAGCACGTCATCTATATACGCCGTGACAAAATCCATGTCTCTGGTGATCGCATCGATGTAGCGCTGGAACGTTTGAGCAGCATTCCGGAGTCCGAAAGACATTACAGTGTACTCGTACAAGCCGAACGGTGTGGTGATGGCCGTTTTCTGGATGTCTTCAGCTTTCACCGGTATCTGGTGATAGGCCTTTACGAGGTCGATTTTTGAGAAAATTGTCTTCTTGTGCAGCTTGTAGTGGAAGTCTTGGCTGTGTGGAATGGGGTAACGATCGGGCTTCGTAACTGCGTTTAGTCGCCTGTAGTCCCCGCAGATTCTCCAAGCCCCGGGTTCGGACGACTTAGGGACCATATGCATAGGAGACGCCCAGGCGCTTTTTGATGGTCTGATGATGCCTTGATCTAACATCTTCTTGAACTCGTCCCGTGCTGCTTCGAGTTTTTCTGGAGAGAGTCTCCTCGGTCTCGCGTACACCGGGGGGCCGACCGTTTCGATGTGATGCTGTACATCTTTTCTTCTTGGCTGAGGAGTGCGTTTGCGGGAAGCCAGTATCTCGGGGAACTCCTTAAAAAGGTCGTTGAACTCCGGCGATGCTTGATGATCGATCCTGTGAATTTTTGCGCTACTCAAGTTTGCTCGCTCACAAGGAATTTCTGTTTGTGTAGTTTGGATGTACAATCTTGCATTTGCTGTGTCGACGTTGATTTTGTTCGCGTGTAGGAAATCAATGCCTATGATTGGTTGACCGACATCGGCCACCACAAAATCCCATCTCACGAACAATTGAGGGGCGAGCTGAATGTTTCTTCCTGCCGTCCCGTACGAAGCTATTGGAGTATTGTTGGCTGCTAGCAGATCGTAGGACGGAAGTCTGGTCGAACATTTTCCGTCGGGCGGGATTAGACTGACCGCCGAGCCAGTATCGACCAGATATCGGACGTTGTTCGCGTCTTTAACGTACAACAGCTCGCCTGCTCTTGCCTGCGCGAAAGATGGGGCGCTTACCATCCTCCGCGGCCGTCGTTTCCCGCAAAGCTGCACGGTTGCGTGCAATTTCTTGCACGATCGCCAAAGGTACGGTGGTAGTAGCAGTAAACTTGTTCGAGCCTGCTTCCTTTGTTAGCGTTTTGGACGTTTCTGGGTGCCGGGGCTTGATTCCGCCAATTGTCTGCTTGGTGGACATTTTCTTGCGGGCGTAACGCCTTTCCTAACATTTCTTTGAGTTCTGCTATCTCCTTCATAGCTGCGTCGAATTCGGCTCTTGACACTGTCGGAGACGGTGATGGCTTGACAGCGTTAACGGTGAGGGGCTCGGCAGTTGAGGACCGACACGCGGATTGCCTTGCTGTGACTTGATCGGCAATCTCCCTGTACTCTTCGTCCGTTTTTCCTCTTCCTAAAGCTTCAATCAGTGGCTGTGCTTCCACTGGCAATTTTGAAAGGTGCATCGAGCGGATGACTGACGGGGGTAGCGGAGCTTGTCTACAGTTGTTGAGACGCGTCATTTCCAGGAGCAACTCGGAAGGAGTATTGTCTCCCAGCGTTATTTTAACGATCGCGTTGTAGTTTGTTTCTTCGTCGTGACGCACGAAACGTTGCGTCAACGCCGCCTTTAATGCGTCGTATTTATCGTTTGCCGGGGGGTTCAATAGTATCTCTTGTACTCCGGATACAATGTGCGTGGGTAGTCCTCCTAGGAGCGCCCCGAACTTCGAAGCGTCGTCCAGGTTCGGGATTTGTGCGAGAAAAACATCGCAGTGAAGGAGCCATCCCTTGATGTCACCACTGAAGGCGGGTAACCGGACATCTCTCCCAGCCATGCTTCCACCTGCCGGTCACTCTGGGGTCACCAGTGTGGTGTTCTCCCTCAGGCTGCTTTACACTCCGGGCAGACTTGTGAATATCTATTGACTTGTGAATATCGATAGACTTGTGAAATATCTTTGCCCGAAGTGAGTGCCTGAGGTGCAAACGAACCGGCAAGGTGAGGAAAACACAACTGGAATAAACGCCGTATTATTATGAAGATCGCCGACAATAATGGCACAAGGAAATATTACAGTCGAGTAATACAGTGACAGATGACGTCTTGGCGGACCGACGGTTGTCGGGGAGACGCTGCGTGGTTGAGGGACGAGAGCAGACCGGTGAGGCTGCTGCTGGCCGAGGGTCTCCGACCAAGGAGTACCAGAGGCGGTAGCGGAGAACTGGTGCGACTAGCAAGCAACCAGACGTGGCGGCTGGCTGTCGAGGAGGTGGTGAAGCCGACGGGTGAGGTGCTGGCGGAGCGTCGAGGCTTAGTGTGAATATCAGGGCCGCTGAGAGTGTACTGTGCTCCGCTGGCTGCGCGGCTGTTTATATAGGCCTCGCTGGAGGTTGACTCCACCCGGCCGGGTCTCTGATTGGCGGGAACGCCTGTTTACTTTCACGTCGGACCGCGCGGTGTATTGAAGCGTGCGAGGGAACGCCTGTTTACTTTCACGTCGGACCGCGCGATAGCATGCGAGGGAACGCCTGTTTACTTTCACGTCGGACCGCGCGGTGTATTTTTCCCCGCCTCAAACACTGGAGTTGCGTGTGGTCTCATCTCCAACCATGAAGCGTGCGAAGGTTGTGGTGGTGTGTGTTCATACCACCACAACGTCCTTAGTTAATTTCCTTGAGTCAGCTCCAGTCACCAGCACCCACATCCGTGACGGCACCCTAAGGGACCCATTACTTTCAAAGGTATACAAATACTGCCAAGTAGGCTGGCCTTCGACGGTAATTGGTGACCCTGATCTCGCTCCGTATACTAGGAGGCGAGACGAATTGTCCACACAAAATGGCTGTGTGCTCTGGGGAGCAAGAATTATTGTACCGCAAGCTCTCAGACAAGCCATTGTGGACGAACTGCACTCTGGCCATGCTGGATCATCCAGGATGAAGGAGTTAGCTCGCAGCTATGTATGGTGGCCGCTGCTGGACAAAGATCTAGAAGAAACGACTAAGTCATGCAGCGAGTGCCTGAGCACTCGAGCTGCACCAACGAAAGCTGAACTCCATCCGTGGGAATGGCCTGCGAAGCCTTGGCATCGCATACACATTGACTACGCGGGCCCAATGGATGGAAAATACTATCTAGTGATCGTGGATGCACACTCTAAGTGGGTTGAAATTTTTCCCACATCTACTACAACCTCTAGCGAAACGATCTCGTGCCTGAAACACACTTTTGCGACATTTGGATTTCCAGTAACAATTGTTTCTGACAATGCAACGTGTTTCACATCGGCTGAATTCCAAGAATTTGTGAAGGCATGTGGTATGCGACATATTACGAGCGCACCATACCACCCTTCAACTAATGGACTGGCAGAGCGCATGGTACAAACTTTCAAGAAGAATATACGAAAGTCAACGGAACACCTACGCCTAGCACTAGACAGGTTTCTGTTCAACTATCGGCTGACACCCCACACGACAACAGGTGTTACGCCCGCCGAACTGATGTTAGGCAGAAAAGTTCGCTCTCGTCTTGATCTGCTTTGGCCGTCAGAAGCAATCGCGTCCAAAGTTGCTCAACGCCAGGACGCTCAGAAAAGATACCACCCAGGGTCTCGCGCGGTTGATATTCCGCCGGAGTCTCCTGTGATGGTCCGCCAATACACGCCGGGTTCCCCAAAATGGACCCCTGCTACCACCATTGAGAAAACAGGCCCGGTATCCTACAAGTGCCAACTGAAGGGGGGAGAGGTCGTTCGTCGACACCAGGACCAAGTTATTGCCTGCTCGAACACCATCCCTGAACCCTTGGAACAACCTACGGAGGAAACCATCGTGTTTCCACAACCTGCTCAAAATTCATACCGACCACCTCCGACCAATGAACCTGACACCGGAACACCTGATTACCCGACTCCCACCCGGGAGGCTAGGATGCACGAGCCTCCAAGTGCTAACATCTCACGCAGGTCTACCCGGGCTCGGAAGCCTGTGGTGAGAATGGACCTTTAGGATTGACTATTGAATATGGGGACTGGGGATACAGGGAGGGGTTTCTAATTAAGGAGGGAGGGGTGTAATATAGCGAGTAGTGTAAGTTCTAGTTAGAGAGACCATAAGTTGGCAACGCTCGAGAGGGAAACACTCGCAAGTCAGTCTGCTATTGGCCTCGGGTTCAACAACAAGTACATGTTGACCGAGTGTGTGTATATAAGTACATACTGTGGTTGGTATCTAACTTCTTAAGTTCTAAACTAATGCACTAATTCTATACTATCCTATTCTATATATTTCCGTCTATCTCCGCTCTACTCTCACTAGCCACAGTACCACCATTTGAGTATAAAGTTAAGGTATCCAAGAGGTGAGTAACTATTTACTTAACTTGCTGTGCCATTGAATTGTATTGTGTTCAGTACTATAACTATGTTGTGTCTATGTGGAACCCTTGCTGTGCTCTAGTGTAGGGCTATCCACTCTATAATAGATATATATGTCGGAAGTGTTGTCTTCGAGCGCGAGGTAGACCACGGATGAGTTGGATGGATGGAGTGCGACGTGCTTTGTATGAGAGGGGTCTGACTGTGGACGTGGCGAGAGGGATGGCTGCGGACAGAAGTGAGTGGGGGCAGTGTATAAGGAAGTAATTTTACTTTTGACGCGTCACTGGAAGCTGCCCGCGTGTGATGGGGTTGACCTGTCATGTGCGGGGGGAGGGGCTGCACTCAATGAAGCGGTCGGGGTAAACCAGCTGTGGCTGTCGGGCCTGACTGTGGAAGGTGGTTGTGCTGGGCTGCTGCTGATCCGGGCAGTTCAAGTGCGGCCAGTGCTGCCTCTCTCGCCTCTTAGTGACTAAGTGTGGTGATTGTGGCCTGCTGTCGGCTACCCCCCGTAGGGAGGATAAGCCCGGTATATGTATGTATACTAAAATAGGAGCCCTATCTGTTCATCCTTCACACCCACCAGAAGAAAGTGTGTGATGAGCATATATGTGCTACAAGCTTCATCAACTCAACAATTATAGAGTATTAATCAATCAGATTTGGAATGAATATTACGTACATTATTAGAAAATAGGGATGTGCATCATGTGATTTTTCAAACATTGTATATTTTCGATGAGCCGTGTGCCCTCAGCCTCATCAACTTGATGTCGAGAATCTGTTAGGAATAATAAATTTTGCGAATTGAAAATGAAAATTTAGGAAAAATTGGATCATGTGTAATAAATCTTGTAATTGTGTGTAACGAATTTTGTGCGCATTTATTGTTTGCTTCAACTAAAATTGTGAGTTTATAAAACTGTGTCCAGGCGCATTCCAACGGAACGAGTGGATCGCTCTAACATGTGTGTAGGCCTGAATGTTTACATTCAACATAGATTTATGTGTCGTGTAAGCGAAGCGGGCACTCGAAGTGGGGCGAATGTTTTGCTTGGTAATCAGACCTCGAGAGCTCGAACAAGAAGGGCAGTGTTGTTTTACCACAAAGGCGAAATTTGTTGACCATAGGCCCGGCCTAGGGGTAGAGGGTAGAGGGTAGAGTCGTGGGAAAGCCTGCTCCCCAACGGGTTTTGACTTCAAGATTACCTCGCAGCGAATAGGATGCGTGCAACCTCGAGAACAGCCAATGGGACAGAGCAGGCGAGTGTTTGGAAGTGCACGAGAGGTGCCATTGGTCATGATTGGAAAGAGGGTAGCCCCAAAAGAACACTTTGGCTAGCACGAAAAAACAAGAGTCAGTTAGTTTTTGCGAGCCTTTCGATAAGGTTCGTCGTGGCTAGGCATTATTATACCTAAAAAAATAGTGCCGCTATAGCCATGTGCTAGAGGTTCTGCCGCCGTGCGGCAGAGACCCGGGATCGAATCTCGGCGCAGGCAGTGGCGATTTTCTCTGTTGGGTATAGGAGAAAAATTCCAAGCACAATACCCCACTCTACCCAGGTGTCTGAAATGGGTACCGGTCTTGACCGGGGGAAAGCGTCATGGCGTCCTGGCGTTAGTTATAAGGCATTTGAAAATCCAATGTACAAGGTGATATGTATCAGGCTTGATTGGAAATAAAGCATCCGTAGATGCCTTCATTATTATAAAAATGTTATACTCTTCGTCGTGAACAGGTGTTAAATTAAATGTTATGCTCTGGAAAATAAGTGAGAAGCGAAACCTGTTAAGATATATTTTTTTTCTTGAATCAACAAATTAAAAGTTTACATTTTTGCTTTTGCAGAGGGAAGAAGATCCCGTACCGGGGAGGTCGTTTAAAGGAAAATTTTTAATAACGTCGTCAGGGCGGGTAAGGCTCGTTCTTTTGTAACGATAAATACCGCTGGAAACGATAGGTTCATGTAACGTAAAAAAAAGAGAATTGATGCAGTTGAATTAAATGTGGAATATGTGCATATATGTATGAAAAAATTGTAGAACCAAAGTAATCGTCGAAATTTTGTTGCCCTACAAGAGGGCGGGTTTCTCCTATTGATTGCAAGTACGACTTCTTCATAAGAACGTCCAAAGACAGTATATGCACTGTGTAAGAAACAGGGATTGAACTGAAGCTGCTCTTGGTTGAAAGAACTTGTGAGCCGAGGCCAAATAGCCATCCATTGTGCCGTTGGAATGCGCCAACCCGACATTTAGGCATTATTTCATTATATATATGTCGGTGTGTAATTTACTTGAAGAAATTGACCGGTCAATTAGGCAGAGTAGTATTTGTCAATGTGTGTTACTTAGAGTTCCACTAATTTACGGTTAATGCTTTGTACCAGGGTGTTCCATTATAAAAGTTGCTTTAGCATTTCAATGGCGTTTAAAAACCCCGTTAACGCTAGCATCGCATCTCACCGAGGAAAAATAGCGCTCAGAAAATGCGCTGTGTAAGTCATGTCTCTGCTTATCGGTGAGTGTAGCTCTTATTTTAGTATACAATCATTGGTTTTTTTCTTTTCTTAATGACTGTGTTCTTTATGCATTCTTGCATTTTTTTGTGTGTTTAGGTATGTACCTGGAGGTGTGCCATTCCTCCATTCCGAGAACCTGATCTTCTTGTTAATGAAATGTTGACAAGGAGGCGGGACCTTTTCTCGTGACATCTCAATTTGGTAAGATCAACACGATCGCTTTGTAATTTTTATGAATTTGTTAGTTTTGTGTAATAGTTACATTGTATTTTTTTTCGCTTGGTTATTTCATGTGCAAAACGTACAGAAATTCAGTAGATGTACATAACTCGTAAAGTGATTGTTATAGCTCTAGTAACCCTACACTAGAGCACAGTATAGGTTCCACATAGACACAAAAACATATCAATAGACAAATGCAACGACACAGGTAGTTAGGTAAATAGTTCACTCACCTCGTGGGTATCATAGCTTTATACTCAATTGGCGGTACTGCGGCTAGTGAGATTAGAGCGGAGATAGACGGAAATATATAGAATAGGATAAAATAGAATTAGTACATTAGTTTAGAACTTAAGAAGTTAGATACCAACCACAGTAGTAATTATATACACACTCGGTCAACATGTACTTGTTGTTGAACCCGAGGCCAATCGCAGACTGACTTGCGAGTGTTTCTGTCTTGAGCGTTACCAACTTTTGGTCTCTCTAACTAGAACTTACACTACTCGCTATATTACACCCCTCCCTCTTTAATTAGAAACCCCCCCCTGTATCCCCAGTCCCCTTATTCTATATAGTCAATCCTAAAAGTCCATTCTCACCACAGGCTTCCGAGTCCGGGTAGACCTGCGTGAGATGCTAGCACTTGGAGGCTCGTGCATCCTAGCCTCCTGGGTGGGAATCGGGTAATCAGGTGTTTCGGAGTCAGGTTCATTAGTAGGAGGTGGTGGGTATGAATTTTGAGCAGGTTGTGGAAACACAACGGTTTCCTCTGTAGGTTGTTCCAAGGGTTCAGGGATGGTGTTCGAGCAGGTAATAACTTGGTCCTGGTGTCGACGAACGACCTCTCCCCCCTTCAGTTGGCACTTGTAGGATACCGGGCCTGTTTTCTCAATGGTGGTAGCGGGGGTCCATTTTGGGGAACCCGGCGTGTATTGACGGACCATCACAGGTGACTCCGGCGGAATGTCAACCGCGCGAGACCCTGGGTGGTATCTTTTCTGAGCGTCCTGGCGTTGAGCAACTTTGGACGCTATTGCCTCTGACGGCCCAAGCAGATCAAGGCGAGAGCGAACTTTCCCGCCTAACATCAGTTCGGCGGGCGTAACACCTGTTGTCGTGTGGGGTGTCAGCCGATAGTTGAACAGAAACCTGTCTAGTGCTAGGCGTAGGGGTTCCGTTGACTTTCGTATATTCTTCTTGAAAGTTTGTACCATGCGCTCTGCCAGTCCATTAGTTGAAGGGTGGTATGGTGCGCTCGTAATATGTCGCATACCACATGCCTTCACAAATTCTTGGAATTCGGCCGATGTGAAACACGTTGCATTGTCAGAAACAATTGTTACTGGAAATCCAAATGTCGCAAAAGTGTGTTTCAGGCACGAGATCGTTTCGCTAGAGGTTGTAGTAGATGTGGGAAAAATTTCAACCCACTAAGAGTGTGCATCCACGATCACACGATCACTAGATAGTATTTTCCATCCATTGGGCCCGCGTAGTCAATGTGTATGCGATGCCAAGGCTTCGCAGGCCATTCCCACGGATGGAGTTCAGCTTTCGTTGGTGCAGCTCGAGTGCTCAGGCACTCGCTGCATGACTTAGTCGTTTCTTCTAGATCTTTGTCTAGCAGCGGCCACCATACATAGCTGCGAGCTAACTCCTTCATCCTGGATGATCCAGCATGGCCAGAGTGAAGTTCGTCCACAATGGCTTGTCTGAGAGCTTGGGGTACAATAATTCTTGCTCCCCAGAGCACACAGCCATTTTGTGTGGACAATTCGTCCCGCCTCCTAGTATACACAGCGAGATCAGGGTCACCAATTACCGTCGAAGGCCAGCCTACTTGGCAGTATTTGTATACCTTTGAAAGTACTGGGTCCCTTAGGGTGCCGTCGCGGATGTGGGTGCTGGTTACTGGAGCTGACTCGAGGAAATTTACTAAGGACGTCCATTCCGCTGGGATGGGCGTGGCTTCATCGGGAGTTGTCATAGGTAGGCGGCTGAGAGCATCAGCCGTGCCCAACAGCACGCCCGACCGGTGACGCAAGGTGAACTTGTAGGATTGTAGCAGTAGAGCCCACCTTTGAATGCGTCCGGATGCCATCGGAGGAATGCTTCCACCCGGATCAAATAGCCCTAACAAAGGTTTGTGGTCAGTAACCACAGTGAAGTCCTGTCCCCACAGGTAGCAATGGAATTTCCTGACTGCAAACACCATAGCCAGAGCTTCTTTCTCAGTCTGGGAGTAGTTGCGTTCAGTTGCTGTTAGAGTTCGTGAGGCAAAATAGGCGGGGCGTTCAATTCCATCAATAAGGTGACACAGCACCGCTCCCACACCATACGCACTACTGTCAGCCACTACCACTATGGGTTTCTGAGGGTCAAAGTGGACTAGAGTCTGGGAGTCCAGGAGGGCTTGTTTAGACTTCTGGAATGCCCTCTCCTGACTTGCATCCCATTTCCACGGGATTTTATCCCTCAGTAAGGTGTTTAGGGGATCCAGCATAGTTGCAGATGATTTTAGAAACTTCCTATAGAAGTTAAGCAGCCCAAGGTAGGCTCTCAGTTGAGTTACATTAGTAGGAGCTGGTGCATTCTGGATTGCTGTTACCTTCTCTGCAGTGGGGTGCAATCCATCCTTGTCGATTTGGTATCCAAGGTAGGATACCTGTGGCACTCCAATTCGGCATTTAGCCATTTTCAGTTTTAGCCCTGCCTCCTGTAGCTTAGATAAGACTTGATGGAGACGCTTGTTGTGCTCTTTCTCATTAGTGGCACTCACCAGGACGTCATCCAGATAACAGAACACTCCTGGGAGGCCCTGCAATAGTCCTTCCTTGGCACGCTGAGAGATTCCAGGTGTGGACGCAATTCCAAAACTGAGACGGTTGTAGGCAAATAAACCTCTGTGGGTGTTTATTATCGTGAGTTCCTTGGAGTCTTCATCCAAGGGTAGTTGGGCGTATGCCTGAGACATATCTAGCTTGGAGTATATAACTCCTCCTGCTAACCCGCTAAATAAATCTTCCACTCTGGGTATAGGGTAGGTGTCAAGCCTAGTGGCTCTGTTGACGGTTAGTTTGTAGTCCCCACATATTCGGATGCTTTGATCAGCCTTGAGCACAGGGACGATAGCCGCTGCCCATCTTGAGTACTGTACAGGGGTGAGGATACCTTCCTGCACCAGTCTATCAAGTTCTGCCTCCACCTTAGGTCTCAGTGTGTAAGGCACGTTCCTGGCCTTACAAAACTTTGGTGGTACGGCTGGATCCACTTCTATTTTGAAATTCCTTCCCTTTAAGCAACCTAGACCTGGTTGAAAAAGGTCGGGGAATTTATTTGCTAACTCTTCAGGGCAGGTAGTCAATTTGTTGACACTATTTGATACTATAATTAGCCCAAGGGAATCAATCAGGTCCCTACCCAGCAAAGCTGGCCCCTCCCTGTCTACAATCACAATAGTTGCTAGCTGAGGAACCCTACCACTAGCTTCACGCTGGATGTTAGCCCTAATCTCTCCGCAATCCACTAGTGTGGTTCCCCCATAAGTCCTAAGCTTAACATCAGAAGGTCTCAGCTCGGGTCTTGACTTAGCTGGTATTTTAGAGTAGGTGGCCATTGAAAGGATAGACCTGGCAGCACCTGTATCTACCTCCATCTCTAATGGCACACCATTTAGTAACAATTTTATTTTGATTGGGGGTTTCATTTCTTCGGCTATTGAGAAAATCTCCCCATAACAGCCTAGATTAGCAACTGGATAGTCTGCACAGGTTGCATTGTTAGTTCTATTAGGGTTAGGGTGGTGTTCCCTCCCCCTTTTCTCATGCATAGCATGCACAAAATTATTTTTGTTGCCTTTAGCAGAATTTTGATTTTTCAATTTAAAGCAACATTTCTTAAGATGGCCTTTTTGGCCACAACCATGACAAACACTGTCTTTATAGGGGCAATCTCTACGCCAGTGCAGATTACCACAGCCGCTGCATGCTGATTTGGGGCTAGCTTGAGCCTGAGTTTTGCCCTGAGGCTTAATAGCAGTTTGCTTTACTCTATGCTTGCCCACATTTAGTATGGAATTAGGTTGCCTTAACACAACCGTCTCCCCCAGTTGTGTTTCTTTGGCAGTTGCCAGATCCACGGCTTTTTTCCATGTGAGGTCAGCTTCATCCAGCAAACAATTTTGAACATCATTACTGGCCACACCCAGTATGAACCTGTCTAACAGTGTTTCTTCCAGAACTTCCTGTTTGAAATTACAGGTGTCTGAAAGGGCCTTTAAGCTAGCCACAAAATCAGCAATGCTCTCCCCTTGTTTCTGGTTCCGCTTATGGAACCTAAACCTTTCAAAGATCTGGTTGCGTGTCGGCTTAAAATGCCGTCTTAACGCTTCCATGATCGCTTCATAGGTAGCATCTAAAAGGCTTTTAGGGGAGAGTAGGTCCTTAGCTAACCTAACAATTTTAGGACCCACCAGAGCAATAAATGTTTTAGCTTTATTTGAATCTTCCACTTTATTAATACCCAGGAAGCAGTTTAGCCTGACTTCATACTCTGGGAATTCTTCCTCTAAAGGATTGAATTCTCCCACTGAGCCTAGCATTGGCATTTTTACCCAGCTTTACAGCTAATTGTCAGATATCTACCTGAAATAGTAGTAGCAACAATATCAGTTGCAAGAGTAGCCAATTCAAGGGACTGTAATAATACACCTTGTTAAAAAAAATCAGAAATTTACAGCATCAATACTCTAGTCACTAGAATGAGTTCTACAAAAAAAAATCCTCGTCGCCAGTGGTATAGCTCTAGTAACCCTACACTAGAGCACAGTATAGGTTCCACATAGACACAAATAACATATCAATAGACAAATGCAAGGACACAGGTAGTTAGGTAAATAGTTCACTCACCTCGTGGATATCTTAGCTTTATACTCAATTGGCGGTACTGCGGCTAGTGAGATTAGAGCGGAGATAGACGGAAATATATAGAATAGGATAGAATAGAATTAGTACATTAGTTTAGAACTTAAGAAGTTAGATACCAACCACAGTAGGTAATTATATACACACTCGGTCAACATTTACTTGTTGTTGAACCTGAGGCCACTTGCAGACTGACTTGCGAGTGTTGCTGTCTTGAGCGTTGCCAACTTTTGGTCTCTCTAACTAGAACTTACACTACTCGCTATATTACAGTGATGATTTTCTGTGTTCCGGTGTGAGAAGCCAGCAAGCGCACTACCATATAGCTAAGGAAAGTGAAAGTGTTTATAAAAGTGATAAGATTCTGTGAGAATATGCTAGTGTGCTCACACGATTAATTCAAAGTTTCAGTAAAATTTCAGAGTGAGTAGGTTTAAAAATATTTGAGTGGTAGCGAAAATTTGAGTTTTGAAAATTTGAATTGAAGAAAATCGACACCATGCCTGCGCGAGGGAGAAGGAACAACGCCCGTAGAGACGAACCAGCAGCGCCAACACAGCCTGAAGAGGAAGAAGTTAATATGCCAGTTGTAACCAGTTGCGTGGGGGCTAAATTCAGGAGGGGCGATGACGTGGGAGAACATATGGCAAGGCTGAAGTTTCTGACCGGTAACCTGAATAATAGGGAGCAGGTGCGAGCCTTCTTCCTATGCCTAGATCAACGAGAGGCAAAGGAGTGCAATCAAATAATTGATACACTAACGAATCTACGAGAAGCAGAAACGTGGCTACGTGCATATGCCGACCAAGTAGAACATCCTACTCAAGCGATGTTTGAAATAGTAACCAAGAAGCAAACAAGCCGAGAGGGAGTTTCGGAGTACCTGACGCGCCTGGAAAGGCTGTACAACGAGAATGATCTAGAACATCCGGAACGAGTCATTATAGATTTGATGTGGCTAGGATTAAGGGCAGACATCACGAGACCCTTCCGAAGTGATGCGCGACCTACCACCATCCAAGAATTGAGGGACATGGCAATCGAAGTGGAAAATCGACGGATAGTGCCAGTACCAAGGGAAACGACAGAAAGGAGAGAATCTGGGAGGGAGAGGCCGCAGAGAAGCGACAGGCGGCCGCAGCCTGAGTGTGTGCGTGTTGGCCACACAATGCGGCATTCACCACAGCGGCAAAGAGGCTACCGCAAGGAAGCGTCACACTGGAATGAAAGGGGCAGACACATACGACACTCTCCTTATCACCGAAGAGGGAACTATGAAGCACCACACTGGGGTGAAAGAGGCAGACTGAGGAACCAACAGTACCAAAATTACCACGTAAAGGCCCCGATACACTAGGCAAAAATCGCGGTGATAACCGCCAGCACGCCTGTCAATGTGCCTCCCATCCCTGCACACCAGCCAGTTGGCAGAGTGGCCACCGAGCTTTCAGCGATCCGAGCATGTCTGGATTAGGACGGTTGTCACTGCGACGAGCAGTACCGATTTGAACGTTTACGGGAGAGGTGCACAGCCATGTCTTGCTCCGCAACTGAGTAGACAAAACTCGAACGCTGAATTCTATAGACGAATTTAAAAAATTCGATTACTTGCAGAATGTGATCAGCAGCGCTTACAGAAGGCTAAAGCACAGCGCAACGTGCGCTTTGGTTTAATCCTGCGCTCCATACGGCTGGTCGCAATCGCGCACCTACCCGTACGACACGCTGAGACAGACTGACGCCTTGCATTGCAGTCCGCGGTGCTTCATCTTGCGTGCTGAGTGTATCATGTCGCCAGTACTCACTTCAACTGGCGGACGGATCCACTGCCGCAATTTCTCGAGTCATGAACGCCAGTGTATCGGGGCCTTAAGAGAACCACAGCCGCATCGGGAAGGGCCACCTGCACCTGAGGTGAACTTAGCGCAGTATAGAACGGTGCCACCGCCGTGCGTCAACTGCGGAAAATTTGGGCACCTAAGAGCTGATTGCAGAGTGCAACATTTTGCAGGACCGCCAAAAAACGGAACAGGAGACCGTTAGCTCCGATAATAAATCCCAGCGTTATACTCCAAGCGAATGGTACACCTGTAACCGCACTTCTTGACACCGGAGCAAATATATGCTTGGTAAAAGAGCGTGTGGTTGCGGGGATTAAAAATGCCAGTGTAAAAGGAACGTCGACTGCATTAAAAACAATTGGAGAGGAACCCGTACCGGTGCTGGGAAAGATAAATGTGCCAATTAAAGTTAACGGTCAGAAAATTGTACAAAGATGCTTTGTTGTGCGGGAAAATGCATTCCCAGGAGACCTGCTAATATATAGCTATAGGAGTGGAAGTAATGAACAAAGTCAATGCAAAGCTAGACTTCGGAAAACGTAGGGCATCACTGTGTGGTACTTACGTGAACATGTTTTCAGCACCAGGACCCGCTTCTCCGAAAATTTTGTGGGTAACGCGGGAGGAAGCATCGATCACTCTCGCTGAGGACATTACAGTGAAGCCTCGCGCGCAAACTATGGTGAAGTGCCGAGCAGCTGTCAAGTTTGACGGAAAGGAGGTAATTTTAGAGCCTAGAGTTAAGTGGACGCCTTACGTGGGAGCCACCGCAGCAAAAGTACAAAATGGGTATGTTTTGATGCCTGTACTTAACCCTTTTGCCGAAGAAATCGCTCTAACTGAAGGAGCAATAATTGCAACATGCCACGAAATCTCGAATGAAAATGCAACTGCAGAAGAGAATAATGATGAAAACCGCGAAGCAGAAAATCTCCGCAGAGAGAAATGCTTTCAGCAAATTGATGAGCTTGACCTCAGTCACTTGGATGCCGAAAAACAAGAACAAGTCAGAAACCTGCTGAAGGAATATCACAAAACAATTAGTGCAGACGAGATGGATATTGGCCACGTTAAAGGAGTAAATACAAAATTTTGCTGAGTGATTACAGGCCAATTCAAACAAAAGGATGGCGTATTCCGTACACCAGCCAAGAAATTATTGATAAAAAGGTCTCGGAGATGATTGAAAGTGGAGTTGTGCATGAGAGTACAAGTGCTTGGAAAAACCCACTCGTACTCGTAAGAAAGCCTGGGGGGGGGGGGGGGGGCACAGAATTTGCCTTGATTTGCGAGCTGTAAATATGCGGGTAGTGAACGAACACTATCCGATTCCCAACATTGTAGGGACACTGGAAGAGGTGGCTGGCAAAGAATACTACTTTATTGTCGATGCAAAATCAGCCTTCCATCAAATTGAGCAAGATGAAGAAAGTAAGTAGTACACGGCGTTTCAAACTCGACAAGGAAACTTCGAATTCTCTAGGCTACCTATGGGACTCAAGTGCTCAACATCAGTGTACCAGAGAGTAATTTGTCATGTTCTGAAAAGGCAGCTTGGAAAATTCGCCGCCATTTATTTGGACGATGTGTGCATCAGCTCTATGACTTTTGAGAGTCACCTAGAAAATTTAAGGGAAGTGTTGCACGAATTTCAATGTGCCGGAGTAAAAATAGGCTTAGACAAGTGCAAATTTGCGCAAAAACAAGTGAAGTACCTAGGATGTTACATCAGGCGGAAAGGACTTATTCCAGACCCCAAGAACGTGGATGCGATGCAGAATTACCCTAGGCCGACGACCGCACGCAAAGTCCGCTCGTTCGTGGCAGCGCTCAACTTCTACCGGAGGTTCATTCCGCATTTCGCCACAACAGCTGCACCCCTTAATGCTCTGACTAAGAAGGGGCAAAAATTCAAGTGGAAGGAACAACACGAGCAAGCCTTCTGTAAACTTAAGCAGCTCATGATAGAAGCTCCAGTCCTGAAGAAGCCTTCTCTAAATGAGACCTATTATTTGAGCTGTGATGCCTCAAATGAGGGCTCTGGCGCGGTCCTGGCACAAAGATGTGATGGCAAGGAACAACCGATTGGATACCTCAGCAAAAGATTCAATGATGCTGAAAAACGTTATTCAATCACTGAACGTGAAGGATTAGCAGTAGTGGCGGCGGTAAATCATTTCTCACCTTATTTGTACGGTAATAAATTTGTTGTAATTACTGATCACACGGCCCTCAAATATTTGTTCAAAGGTAAAAACACCAAGAACAACAGAATTATGAGGTGGGCCCTAACATTCTCTCAATATGATTTTGAGGTAATTTATCGGCCAGGAGCTCAGAACATTGTGCCCGACGCATTGTCGAGAAACATCGCGGACAGCAACGAAGAAGAAAATCAAGACGACGAAGCCCCTAAAACAGTGTTCGTCACGTCGATGATAGACGAAGCACCCAATGTACAGGAAGCGGAAATCAGCTTGCAGAAGGAAAATGTGCGAGCAGAGCAATTAAGAGATCCTGTATGGGGACCTGTGCTCAGCTACCTAGAGAGCGACAAAACGGGAAATATGCCAAGTCTAGCCATGAGTCCCGAAATTTTTGCCGATGATGGAATATTGTATTACAGAAAAATACAACGGAAGCCTAATAGAACGAGGCAATTGATCGTTGTGCCAGACGCTCTGAGAGAAGCAGCGATAACATTGGCACATGACAGCACAATCGGTGCCCACCAAGGTCGTGCTAAAACGTGGAAAAAGCTCATGGAATTCGGGTACTGGATTAACATGGCACGCGACGTTAACAAATACATCGATTCGGGCATGCAGTGTCAGAAGCGAAAGATCAACAATCGAATTTGTGTCAGCATGGGTTCATTCCCTGAAATTGACAAGCCTCTGGACAGAATAGGCGTTGACTTAATTGAAATGCCAGTGTCGCATGAGGGCCACAAGTACATCCTAACCGTGGTCGATCACTTCAGTAGATACTCGTATGTTGCAGCGTTCCCGCTCAGAAGCAAGACAACTGAGGAAGTAACGAAAGCGTTGACTAAATTCGTGACTACGTACGGCCCAGCCAAGACGCTTATCTCAGACAGGGGCACCGAGTTCACGTCAGCTTTATTCAGAAATGTGTGTGAAAAATTGAAAATAAAATACTACAACACATCAGCATATCATCCCCAATCAAACGGGATGACCGAACGGCAAAATCAGAATATCAAGACTATTTTATCACATCTTGCCGCCAAAGATCAATCCTCGTGGCACCTTTCTGTTCCTTGGACGTGCCTGGCACTAAACACCAGCTACCAGAGCGTCATTGAAGAAATTCCATTCTATTTGTTCTTTGGTAGAGATGCTGACATTCCAATCATTGAATGGCTAAAAACCCCGCGAATAGATTACTCTCTGGGGGAAAACTACGCGGCAGAAGTAACTGAACGTCTTCACGATGCCTTCAAGGTTGTTAAAGCAAAATCAAAAGCGTCACACGACAAGTCGGTGCAATTAAAAGAGCGAGGAGTCAAGAACAACAAAGTCCATGTGGGCGACATTGTTCTGCTCCATAATCCGACCGGAAGGCCTGAAGCTAACGGCGCATGGCCGACGGATTGGATTGGCCCTTATCGAATAATTGGAAAAAGCGAGTTCAATTCAACAATTAAAGCACTTTATGATGAACGTGTAGAGAGAGTGCATCTGGATAGGCTAAAGGTGGCGTTTCTCAGAGGGGAGGCTTACCCTTGCCATGAGGATGACGCGGCTGTGCCAGTAGGTGCTGGCAACACAGGTGAGAGCGAAGAGCAAGACATGAGGACAAGAGGCGCGAGAAACGCACGTCAAGCTGCGTCCAGGACACAGCGGAGCTACAATCTGCGTTCTCGGTGTAGGTGAATCGCCACTTAGAAACGAACTGCAGTGGACTGAGATCATGCGTCGCCTTAACTTTGCGGGATGTGTTCTTGTGCATTTAATTTTACGAGAGCTCTTACGTAGGAGTGAGTTTTTAGCGCTGTATTGCTTTAATCTAAATGTGTTCTTTAGTAGAATTATGTTATTCTAGTTGTGAATTAAATTTAGTCTCACTCACTAGAGTGAGATGCTTCGTTCAGTAGGAATATGCTCTAGGTTATGTAACTCCAATTTTCTTTGCTTACAAGAAATCTCGTCTAGAACGAAACTCTTGTTCGAGTGATCTAACCTTATACTATGCTTAATTCTCATTTTTCTTTCTAGCTAAGTAAAGGGAAATTGAGCGTTTCATTAGGTTAACTTCGTGTGCTTCTCAAGAGGAGTACTTTGTTTCCTTTGCAGTAAGCTTATATTTCCTCGCCAGCATCTCGTAAATCGTACGCGCTTGATACGAAATAACTCTAGCGAATGAATTAAGTTTCATCAGAAGTTCTTAGGCTGATGTAATCTCAGGCTTGCTAATTTTATCAATACCTTTAGACCGTTCATTTTTCGTAACGGGGAAATATGTTTAGCGTTAGATTAAAAGTAGCGTGTTCTTCTTGCTGTAGTGTTGAATTTTCTGACTTTGTGTCTTTATCTTGCTCCGAAAGAATATCGTAAAACACGGTATTCTGGAAGAGCAAATCTTATCTTAGTCTGTAGAGAGTAGTACGTTTCCTTTTTCAGACTTAAGGAATTGATTTTTTTTGGTAAGTTAGTATAGAAAGTACTTCAGCACAAAACAGGCCAGAACATTGCATAACACGAATGGGTCTCGTATAAGCAGCAAAATCAAGAAAAAATAAGTGAAACATTGCAGTTGACATGGTTTAGTAGTAATTTGAATCGTCAGAATGATCCATCTTACAGAACGGAATCGTGCAGTTAATGTGGTACATAGAAATTTTATATGAATCTGGACATTGGACTCGCAATACTTCCTCCTGAAAAAGAGTACCTATCACCAACGCGTGTGTGTGAAGCTAGGAAATGCCAGAAGAAAAGCATGGAAGGAAAGCAAATTCCGTCAGCGATACCAAAGGAGTCGACATCGAATCGTCAATAGCAGCGTCAAGGAGTTGGGCAACAGAACATGCAAGCGTGAATTGAGGTCTACGAGATATAAAATCATCAAGACTGTAGAATGTTTGAGAGGGTAGGAAATGTGCTCGTAAATTTTTGTGAATGTGAGTAGGGGGAGTACTCAAGGATTTATAACGCAAATTACTTCGGCGGAACACAGATACATCGGTTAAATGAAGACAATACAATATATAACAATGTTGCTGTTTGTAATGAATAGGATTCTTAATTGTAATACACTGTTTTATGCGGAGTTAATTTTAGAACATAATGTGCTTAAGTAGAATTTATCATGTGTGTTTTATGTTGGCCCCAGACTGCAGTAATCAGAATTCAATAAATTGCTGAGAGCTAATTAAAAAAAAAAAATTGTCAGGCCAATTTTTTTTAACTATAGGAGGGCGGTCTGTCAAGAATCTGTTAAGAATAATCAATTTTGCGAATTGAAAATGAAAATTTAGGAAAAATTTGATCATGTGTAATAAATCTTGTAATTGTGTGTAACGAATTTTGTGCGCATTTATTGTTGGCTTGAACTAAAATTGTGAGTTTATAAAACTGTGTTCAGGTACATTCCAACGGAACGAGTGGATCGCTCTAACATGTGTGTAGGCCTGAATGTTTACATTCAACATAGATCTATGTGTCGTGTAAGCGAAGCGGGCACTCGAAGTGGGGTGAATGTTTTGCTTTGTAATCAGACCTCGAGAGCTCGAACAAGAAGGGCAGTGTTGTTTTACCACAAAGGCAAAATTTGTTGATCATAGGCCCGGCCTAGGGGTAGAGGGTAGAGGGTAGAGTCGTGGGAAAGCCTGCTCGCCAACGGGTTTTGACTTCAAGATTACCTCGCAGCGAATAGGATGCGTGCAACCTCGAGAACAGCCAATGGGACAGAGCAGGCGAGTGTTTGGAAGTGCACGAGAGCTGCCATTGGTCATGATTGGAAAGAGGGTAGCCCCAAAAGAACACTTTGGCTAGCACGAAAAACAAGAGTCAGATAGTTTTTGCGAGCATTTCGATAAGGTTCGTCGTGGCTAGGCATTATTATACCTAAAAATGCCATACTTTGCGTCGTGAACAGGTGTCAAATTAAATGTTATACTCTGGAAAATAAGTGAGAAGCGAAACCTGTTAAGATATATTTTTTTTCTTGAATCAACAAATTAAAAGTTTACATTTTTGCTTTTGCAGAGAGAAGAAGATCCCGTACCGGGGAGGTCGTTTAAAGGAAAATTTTTAATAACGTCGTCAGGGCGGGTAAGGCTCGTTTTATTTTACGATAAATACCGCTGGAAACGATAGGATCATGTTACGTAAAAAAAGAGAATTGATGCAGTCGAATTAAATGTGGAATATGTGCATATATATATGTACGAAAAAATTGTAGAACCAAAGTTATCGTCGAAATTTTATTGCCCTACAGGAGGGCGGTTTTCTCCTATTGATTGCAAGTACGACTTCTTCATAAGAACGTCCAAAGACAGTATATGCACTGTGTAAGAAACAGGGATTGAACTGAAGCTGCTCTTGGTTGAAAGAACTTGTGAGCCGAGGCCAAATAGCCATCCATTGTGCCGTTGGAATGCGCCAACCCGACATTTAGGCATTATTTCATTATATATATATGTCGGTGTGTAATTTACTTGAAGAAATTGACCGGTCAATTGGGCAGAGTAGTATTTGTCAATGTGTGTTACTTATAGTTCTAGTAATTTACGGTTAATGCTTTGTACCAGGGTGTTCCATTATAAAAGTTGCTTTAGCATTTCAATGGCGTTTAAGAACCCCGTTTAACGCTAGCATCGAATCTCACCGAGGAAAAATAGCGCTCAGAAAATGCGCTGTGTAAGTCGTGTCTCTGCTTATCGGTGAGTACAGCTCTTATTTTAGTATACAATCATTGTTTTTTTTCTTTTCTTAATGAGTGTGTTCTTTATGGATTCTTGCATTTTTTTGTGTGTTTAGGTATGTACCTGGAGGTGTGCCATTCCTCCATTCCGAGAGCCTGATCTTCTTGTTAATGAAATGTTGACAAGGAGGCGGGACCTTTTCTCGTGACATCGAGATAAATTATTCTCTCTATTTCTTCCAGTCTATATTTCATTTCACCTTGCCTTATCACAAAAATGAAAGAAAAACTCGACTATATAAAATTAACTCTGGAATTTTCAGCATTATTATAGAGTGGATAGCCCTACACTAGAGCACAGCATAGGTTCCACATAGACACCACATAGTTATAGTACTGAACACAATAGACAATTGCAATGACACAGCAAGTTAGGTAAATAGTTCACTCACCTCTGGATACCTTAACTTTATACTCAAAAGGTGGTACTGTGGCTAGTGAGGTTAGAGCGGAGATAGACGGGAAATGTATAGTATAGGGTAGAATAGAATTAGTACATTAGTTTAGAACTTAAGAAGTTAGATACCAACCACAGTAGTAATTATATACACACTCGGTCAACATGTACTTGTTGTTGAACCCGAGGCCAATCGCAGACTGACTTGCGAGTGTTGCTCTCTCGAGCGTTGCCAACTTATGGTCTCTCTAACTAGAACTTACAGTACTCGCTATATTACACCCCTCCCTCCTTAATTAAAAACCCTCCCCCTGTATCCCCAGTCCCCTTATTCAATATAGTCAATCCTAAAGGTCCATTCTCACCACAGGCTTCCGAGCCCGGGTAGACCTGCGTGAGATGTTAGCACTTGGAGGCTCGTGCATCCTAGCCTCCTGGGTGGGAGTTGGGTAATCAGGTGTTCCGGTGTCAGGTTCATTGGTCGGAGGTGGTGGGTATGAATTTTGAGCAGGTTGTGGAAACAAGACGGTTTCCTCCGTAGGTTGTTCCAAGGGTTCAGGGATGGTGTTCGAGCAGGTAATAACTTGGTCCTGGTGTCGACGAACGACCTCTCCCCCCTTCAGTTGGCACTTGTAGGATACCGGGCCTGTTTTCTCAATGGTGGTAGCAGGGGTCCATTTTGGGGAACCCGGCGTGTATTGACGGACCATCACAGGAGACTCCGGCGGAATATCAACCGCGCGAGACCCTGGGTGGTATCTTTTCTGAGCGTCCTGGCGTTGAGCAACTTTGGACGCGATTGCTTCTGACGGCCAAAGCAGATCAAGACGAGAGCGAACTTTTCTGCCTAACATCAGTTCGGCGGGCGTAACACCTGTTGTCGTGTGGGGTGTCAGCCGATAGTTGAACAGAAACCTGTCTAGTGCTAGGCGTAGGGGTTCCGTTGACTTTCGTATATTCTTCTTGAAAGTTTGTACCATGCGCTCTGCCAGTCCATTAGTTGAAGGGTGGTATGGTGCGCTCGTAATATGTCGCATACCACATGCCTTCACAAATTCTTGGAATTCGGCCGATGTGAAACACGTTGCATTGTCAGAAACAATTGTTACTGGAAATCCAAATGTCGCAAAAGTGTGTTTCAGGCACGAGATCGTTTCGCTAGAGGTTGTAGTAGATGTGGGAAAAATTTCAACCCACTTAGAGTGAGCATCCACGATCACTAGATAGTATTTTCCATCCATTGGGCCCACGTATTCAATGTGTATGCGATGCCAAGGCTTCGCAGGCCATTCCCACGGATGGAGTTCAGCTTTCGTTGGTGCAGCTCGAGTGCTCAGGCACTCGCTGCATGACTTAGTCGTTTCTTCTAGATCTTTGTCCAGCAGCGGCCACCATACATAGCTGCGAGCTAACTCCTTCATCCTGGATGATCCGGCATGGCCAGAGTGCAGTTCGTCCACAATGGCTTGTCTGAGAGCTTGGGGTACAATAATTCTTGCTCCCCAGAGCACACAGCCATTTTGTGTGGACAATTCGTCTCGCCTCCTAGTATACGGAGCGAGATCAGGGTCACCAATTACCGTCGAAGGCCAGCCTACTTGGCAGTATTTGTATACCTTTGAAAGTACTGGGTCCCTTAGGGTGCCGTCGCGGATGTGGGTGCTGGTAACTGGAGCTGACTCAAGGAAATTAACTAAGGACGTCCATTCCGCAGGAATAGGTGTGGCTTCCTCGGGAGTTGTCAAAGGTAGACGACTGAGAGCATCAGCTGTGCCCAACAGCACGCTGGACCGGTGACGCAAGGTGAACTTGTAGGACTGCAGTAGTAAAGCCCACCTCTGAATGCGCCCGGATGCCATCGGAGGAATGCTTCTACCCGGATCAAATAGTCCTAACAAAGGTTTGTGGTCCGTAACCACAGTGAAATCCTGTCCCCACAGGTAGCAATGAAATTTTCGAAGTGCGAACACCATAGCTAGGGCTTCTTTCTCAGTTTGAGAGTAGTTGCGTTCTGTTGCTGTTAGAGTTCGGGAGGCAAAATAGGCGGGGCGTTCAATCCCATCAATAAGGTGACACAGCACCGCTCCCACACCATACGCACTACTGTCAGCCACTACCACTATGGGTTTCTGAGGGTCAAAATGGACTAGAGTCTGAGAGTCCAGGAGGGCTTGTTTAGATTTCTGGAAGGCTCTCTCCTGACTTGCATCCCATTTCCAAGGGGTTTTGTCTCTCAGTAAGGTATTTAGGGGCTCCAGCATAGTTGCAGATGATTTTAGAAATTTCCTATAGAAATTTAGCAGCCCAAGGTAGGCTCTCAGTTGAGTTACATTAGTAGGGGCTGGTGCATTCTGGATTGCTGCTACCTTCTCTGCAGTGGGGTGCAATCCATCCATGTCAATTTGGTATCCAAGGTAGGATACCTGTGGCACTCCAATTTGGCATTTATCCATTTTCAGTTTTAGTCCTGCCTCCTGTAGTTTAGATAAGACTTGATAGAGACGCTTGTTGTGCTCTTGCTCATTAGTGGCACTCACCAGGACGTCATCCAGGTAGCAGAACACTCCTGGGAGGCCCTGCAATAGTCCTTCCATGGCACGCTGAAAGATTCCAGGTGCGGACGCAATTCCAAAACTGAGACGGTTGTAGGCAAATAAACCTCTGTGGGTGTTTATTACCGTGAGTTCCTTGGAGTCTTCATCCAAGGGTAGTTGAGCGTATGCCTGAGACATATCTAGCTTGGAGTATATAACTCCTCCTGCTAACCCGCTAAATAGATCTTCCACTCTGGGTATAGGGTAGGTATCAAGCCTAGTGGCTCTGTTGACTGTTAATTTGTAGTCCCCACAGATGCGGATGCTTTGATCAGCCTTGAGCACAGGGACGATCGCCGCTGCCCATCTCGAGTATTGTACAGGGGTGAGGATACCTTCCTGCACCAGTCTATCAAGTTCTGCCTCCACCTTAGGTCTCGGTGTGTAAGGCACGTTCCTGGCCTTACAAAACTTTGATGGTACGGCTGGATCCACTTCTATTTTGAAATTCCTTCCCTTAAAGCAACCTAGACCTGGTTGAAAAAGGTCAGGGAATTTATTTGCTAACTCTTCAGGGCAGGTAGTCAATTTGTTGACATTATTTGATACTCTAGTTAGCCCAAGGGAATCAATCAGGTCCCTACCCAGCAAAGCTGGCCCCTCCCTGTCTACAATCACAATAGTTGCTAGTTGAGGAACCATATTACCAGATTCACGCTGGATGTTAGCCCTAATCTCTCCGCAAACTACTAGCTCCGCTCCCCCATAAGTCCTAAGCTTAACATCAGAAGGTCTCAGCTCGGGTCTTGACTTAGCTGGTATTTTAGAGTAGGTGGCCATTGAAAGGATAGACCTGGCAGCACCTGTATCTACCTCCATCTCTAATGGCACACCATTTAGTAACAATTTTATTTTGATTGAGGGTTTCATTTCCTCGGCTATTGAGAAAATCTCTCCATAACAGCCTAGATTAGCAACTGGATAGTCTGCACAGGTTGCATTGTTAGTTCTATTAGGGTTAGGGTGGTGTTCCCTCCCCCTTTTTTCATGCATAGCATGCACAAAATTATTTTTGTTGCCTTTAGCAGAATTTTGATTTTTCAATTTAAAGCAACACTTCTTAAGATGGCCTTTTTGGCCACAACCATGACAAACACTGTCTTTATAGGGGTAATCTCTACGCCAGTGCAGATTACCACAGCCGCTGCATGCTGATTTGGGGCTAGCTTGAGCCTGAGTTTTGCCCTGAGGCTTAATAGCAGTTTGCTTTACTCTATGCTGGCCCACATTTAGTATGGAATTAGGTTGCCTTAACAGAACCGTCTCCCTCAGTTGAGTTTCTTTGGCAGTTGCCAGATCCACGGCTTTTTTCCATGTGAGGTCATTTTCATTAAGCAAACAATTTTGAACATCATTACTGGCCACACCCAATATTAACCTATCTAGCAGAGTTTCTTCCAGAACTTCCTGTTTGAAATTACAGGTGTCTGAAAGGGCCTTTAAGCTAGCCACAAAATCAGCAATGCTCTCCCCTTGTTTCTGGTTCCGCTTATGGAACCTAAACCTTTCAAAGATCTGGTTGCGTGTCGGCTTAAAATGCCGTCTTAACGCTTCCATGATCTCCTCATAGGTAGCATCTAAAAGTCTTTTAGGTGAGAGTAGGTCTTTGGCTGACCTAACAATTTTAGGACCCACCAGAGCAATAAATGTTTTAGCTTTATTTGAATCTTCCACTTTATTAATACTAAGGAAGCAGTTTAGCCTGACTTCATATTCTGGGAATTCTTCCTCTAAAGGATTGAATTCTCCCACTGAGCCTAGCATTGGCATTTTTACCCAGCTTTACAGCTAATTGTCAGATATCTACCTGAAATAGTAGTAGCAACAATATCAGTTGCAAGAGTAGCCAATTTAAGAGACTGTAATAATACACCTTGTTAAAAAAAAATCAGAAATTTACAGCATCAATACTCTAGTCACTGAATAATAATATAAATTCTGAGTTCCTTCATTAGTCTAGCCTCTCCCAATAGTTCTACAAAAAAAAATCCTCGTCGCCAGTATTATAGAGTGGATAGCCCTACACTAGAGCACAGCATAGGTTCCACATAGACACCACATAGTTATAGTACTGAACACAATAGACAATTGCAATGACACAGCAAGTTAGGTAAATAGTTCACTCACCTCTGGATACCTTAACTTTATACTCAAAAGGTGGTACTGTGGCTAGTGAGGTTAGAGCGGAGATAGACGGGAAATGTATAGTATAGGGTAGAATAGAATTAGTACATTAGTTTAGAACTTAAAAATTAGATACCAACCACAGTAGTAATTATATACACACTCGGTCAACATGTACTTGTTGTTGAACCCGAGGCCAATCGCAGACTGACTTGCGAGTGTTGCTCTCTCGAGCGTTGCCAACTTATGGTCTCTCTAACTAGAACTTACACTACTCGCTATATTACAAGCATGTTTATCTTTCAGGAAAATTTTGCTTTATTTATATATCTTTCTTTCATAACTTACCAGCCAAATAATTGAAAAATTCATTTTTTAATGTTGTGACATTGTTTGACATGAACAATGACTAGGATAGGCTATGGTTCGTTAGGACAGGTTATGTCGATGTAAATTTTTTACGGATCCGCCTAGCTTAACAATGACATTGTCCATGGAATTTCCGTGGATCCTGCTATAATAATAATAATGAAGGCATCTACGGATGCTTTATTTCCAATTTCAAGCCTGATACATATCACCTCGTACATTGGATTTTCAAATGCCTTATAACTAACGCCAGGACGCCATTACGCTTTCCCCCGGTCAAGACCGGTACCCATTTCAGACACCTGGGTAGAGTGGGGTATTGTGCTTGGAATTTTTCCCCTATACCCAACAGAGAAAATCGCCACCAGCGCCGGGACTCGAACCAGGGTCTGCCTGGACGGAGGCAAGTTCGCTAGTCTCACGACACGACGAGCACATCTCACGACACGACGATTTGATTTATTATTAGTTCATCAACCCAATTTCATTTTTGAATAACAGCAGGTTGAGCACAAAAAGTCCTACGAGTCATATTGCAATACACATAATGTGTCGTCAAACCCAAATCAACACATCAACTAAGACAAACTCAATCATCACTCCATTCAACTTCAGGTACCAGAGATTTAAAAGTTGTTTATAGGCACAATCCTACAGTTTGAGAAATTCACAAAATTATTTTCTCCTCCACAAACTTTACAGAAAGAAGCCTTAGAATATTTTATTGCCCATCTAGTACTCATGATTGGAGTTGTAAAGAAATAAACTTTCTTAAGTATATTAGGGGACTAGACATCACACAAATATTTTTGGTAAATCTTCACCACATGACACCAATTGATTTTCCTGTATTTATTGCTTGTATAATGTTGATGAAATCAAAATAAACAATTTTTCTTCTGAGCACTTTTGTTGCAGATGAGTATTTAATACTTTTACTGTGGCAACTATATATTAACACATTAACTGCGATGGGTTAAACTGAAGTTCAATATTCAATTCAAATTTAAAGTCAATTGCAGTAATCAACTTTGAAAATGGCAAACATTTACTGGATCTGGCCTTTATAAAGATTTCATTGAGTATTAATAAACAACAAGTTAGTGACTGCAGGTGGGTCAGCAGCACTATGAAAATAACCTGAGTGACCACCGGTGGGTCCCTTCGCAGAGAACGTGTTAAATTCCACACCAAACTCAAATTTAAAGTAAATTATAGTATACCATTTCCAAAATACCAAACAGAAACTGGATTGTACCTTCATTAAGGGGGTCATCCAGGCCCCTGCCAGGTCTCTGTCAGTCCGATAAGCATTTTTTTTGTTGTTAAAAAAGAACCTTTAGGTGGTAGACTATTCGGTCCTAAAATTTCATGGCGCTACGGCCACTAGATCCCCTCTCCCAAGAGGGGATAAGGGGACCAAAACTCCTGAAGTTTCGACCCCATTTTGACCTCATATAAAAAGAAAACAAAACAAGAAATAGAAAATTTGAAATTTTAACTTTGTTTACAATGCTTCAAGAATTCTAAAACTGTCTTTGGTTTTGTTCTAGCATATAAACTGAATGAGTTCTATTCATTTGAAATATCAATATAAATGAATGAAAAAACCAATATGTCCAATTTCATAATTTATATAAAAAAAATTTGTATATCTTATTTTTTGTAAATTACAATTCACAGTATAAATATGAAGTTATGCAAAGAGATTATTGAAATAAAAATGAAAACAGCATTCAATTACATAAATTGTCCATTATATTACACTTCAACACAAAATTTTGTTTTTTGCTTATACCCCAAAACATCTCATTTTCAACATTCAAAAGAATACAAGTCGGTGAGTTTTCATGCTAGAACAAAACCAAAGACAGTTTTAGAATCCCTGGAACATTTCTAACAAAAGTACAGTAAAAAACTTCCAACTTGTACAAAAAAAGTTTTTTATAAAGCTCAAAACCCAAAACTAGTGTATAATTGAGTTAGTGATAAAATATTGTAAATAAAAAATAAGTAACAAATGGATAATTTGCTACTGTACTTTTGTTAGAAATGCTCCAAGGATTCTAAAGCTCTTTGCTTCTGTTCTAGCAAGAAAACTCAATGACTTCTATTCTCTGGAAATATCCATAAAAATGTACCAAGAAACTAATTTTTCGTACTTTAAAAAAATATTGGCCTAAATCAAAAATTTTACACGAGTAAAAATAGTGTACTTTCAACAATTATAAAAACTGGGCAAATATCAAACGAATTGTATGAAAAAAGTTGAAAAATCCGGATGAACCCCTTAAGCCTTGATTGTGTTGATTGAAATTGAGTTTGCAACAACTGGTCGGTCAGCTGCATTATAAAAATTACCTTCGTGTACTACTGATGGCACACGTTGCAGTCAATGTGTTGATTAAGTAGTAAAAGTGACGTGACATTACCTAACTAATCTAACCTGACATTCATTCGAGCGCTTGAGAGCTGTCGAAAAAGTGATCCGATCATAGTTTCCCCTTCAAAATTTTCTATGAAAGGGAATGCAATAGTTTTTTCTGTTTCAAAGACAAGAATTAGGGTATTTAATCCAACATATCCCAATAAATACTCATTCACAACGGAAAATGCATATAAGAAAGTCGTTTATTTCAATCTCACTATCAATGGTATTTGTTGAGAACAACATACTAATCAATTTTAAAATATTTTGTTGCTTGTATAATGTTAATGACATCAAAATACACAACTTTTCTTGCATGAACTTTCCATCATAAATTAGTATTTAACGAGTTATAGTGGTTGTTTAATTCCCGCAATGCTACGCCATATATTGCAAAAACAATAACTTCTGCTTTACGTGGGAAAGCCGTTTCATCAGCGCCGTTCCCAAAACTTCAAAGTTGAATAACTTGAAAATAACTCATCAGTGAGCAGAATGTCATTCATGTAAAATGTTTTTAAATGTGTTCCTTTAGTGATTCTTTGGAACGCAATTTCTAATTACAGTGAATCCCCTAAACTGCATATTGACCATCTTTCAAGCTGGAAAAATCAGAGACTCCGAAAGAATCTCTGTTCCGACGGCTCTAATGGGCTCGAATGATTGTTCCGTTACGTTGAGTTACGTTACATTAGTTCAGTTTCATTGCATCGCTGCTATAACTTGTTGTACCTCATCTGCGATGGTATGTGCACAGAAGAAAAGTTGATTATTTTGATCTCATTACCATTACATAATCAACAAAAATTGAAAAATCCATTAGGGTGCCATGATAAACAAATACCATATTTTATGAAAACAAAATTAACACAAGATACAGAGATTGAGGTAAATTCTACTATTCTAAATGTGTTAATTACAAAGAAAAACAAATTAAAGAATCCTAACTTTCACTGGCACACAGAATGAAGGGTTTCCAAAAAACTATAACTTGATATATTTAATGGTGTAGGCCAAGGGTTTCCAGCCTGGGATGCTTCCCCATGGAGGTGCAAGACAATATTCCAGAGGAGGGGCAAAAAAGTCTAAAAAGAGGATATATTCTAAACCTGTGCAATTTTATTTCAGGAGGTGCAAGGTTCAAATGAAATTTCTATGAGAGTGCAGGGCCAAAAAAAAATTGCGAACATCTGGTGTAGAAGCATCATGCTTGATGGAGGAGGGTTTATGAGGTGAAGTAAAATAGGAGACAACCTCAAATCCACAGCATTGCAAGGTTAACCATCATTCAGAGGCTCTTCAATGGTTACAATTTCCTACAATTTACACTCATTATACCACAACACAAACGGTTCATATTCAATTTCTATTCATTTTTGGAGCTTACATTGATATAACATTTGCAATTTCACTAGCACGCAGAAGATGATGAACATTTGAACTTGAGCTTGAAGTTGAGGTCCAACAGCATCAAAGCCTTGGTAATGGCCTAAAATTCCTTCCGTAATACTCGCAATATTCACACAAAAAAGCTCAGAGCCTGTGTAACAGACTTGTCCACTAAACTACTCAGGATCCACCAATCCTTGTCAGAAGCTGCCATTGGATGACATCACTGGGATAACCAGTACGTCAAAACACCATTACCAGGCATGGTAGGTCATTACAACCCACTCCACATGCTTAACTCATTCCAGTCACTGTCTTTTACTCCAGGCACGTTCAAAAAAACTTTCATAGCTTCAATGATACTCAAATTACACTCCTGATCTAGTCCAACAATACAGCGCATACCACAATCATCTTCAGCACATCTGGCATACCACTCAATCTCTCCATACTGCTCAAACACCGCATTCATGCAACTCTCTCTCTCTTGCTCATACTTAATACATTCCAACACAAATTATTCAATTGTTTCTTCCACTCCCCTATCACTCTGCTAACATCATCTATTATTATTCTCATTTCACATCCATGTATGTCTATTCATGCTCAATGCTTTGCACCTCACAGCAAACAAGAGTTGGCTTCCAAAACTACCATCATAGAATATCTCAAACTTAGGCACTCCCTTTTGTATATACCAGATTAGTTTAGGCTTTTGCAGCATGTTGAGCTTCCACTTATTCAATCCATACTCTTTTGTTTGCCTCTCAATCTCTTCTGTCCACCTCTTGCAGTTCCACTCCGGTCTTTGCCTCCAACACTCATTAAAAGCCAGTCATCCACAGGTCTCCCAATTCTAACACAAATAATCTTCTGCATACTCAGTTTCCTTGCATGCCCCAACATACTTTCTCCCAATAGCTTACACTCAAATTCCATTCAAATATTTGCTTCAATCACCTGCTATTCTGCATTATCTCAATCCTTACCTTGTAATTCAACACAGCTTTCATCATTTTTCCTGAAAATAGGCTTCATCCTAGGTCACCTACAATAGCTTCTGTAGCTGTCCACTTAGGAGCACCCAAAAATGAACAAAATATAAATTACCTCTTCTGTTGTTATTTTGCCCCGACGGCCGCTCGAAGGGGTCCGCCGCGGCCAGGGCCGCCCCAGACCGGGCCCGGCCCGAGGCGAAGAGGGGTGTGGTTATATGGGCCTCTGGAAGACGCCCGCGTCGTGCAGAAACCTCACGACGTCCGCGGGGCGAGTCCAGAGGTGCTCCAGTGCATGTATCTGGTGTGTGTGTCGGTGTGCGTGTAGGGCGGGACAGTGTAGGAGGACATGCGGAAGATCGCCCACGTTGGCATGACACCAGACGCAGCTGTCGTCCTCCGCAAGTCCTATTCTGTGCATGTATGAGGGGAGTGAAGTGTGGTGCCCGCACCGCAGCCGCGCCAGGTGGACTCGATCCTGCCGGGGGAGGGATCGCTCCGTCGAGGGGATGGGGGGAGGTCTCACTCCGAGGAGGGAGTTAGGGGGTAGGGCAGCAAGGGCGCGTGAGGTGAACTGTGTGTGTATGTGTGTGCGTAGTGAGGTGTCAGGGGGGCAGGGAGGGAGGGAATCGTATAGTGTTTTGAGGTGTGTAGCCGGGGTGGTGTGTAATGTTCGTTGGGTTGGCCGGGGTTGTTGCATGTAGTGTAGCGGGTGGGCAGGGTCTTGTGTGGAGGTGTAGAAGTTTGTCCCTAGCGTGTTCATGTGGTCAAGGAGGGGGAGGACAAGGGCTTCTTCGTGTAGGGGTGCTATAGGGGTCGATCGTGTACAGCCCGTGGCAATGCGCAACGCTGTGTTTTGTGTGGACTGTAGTTTCTGTAAGTGTGTGCGAGCAGTGTCTGCGTACCAAGATGTGTGTGCGTAAGTGAGGATGGGTCTGATGAACTGTTTGTATACTGTTGTTATGTCTTCCTTGGAGTGGCCGTATGTAGTATGTGTTAGTGCTCGGAGGACGTTCAGCCTAGTGTTGCATTTAGTGTTGATATTGTTAGTGTGTGGGCTGAACGTAAAACCTCTTTCATATGTAACTCCAAGGATTTTGGGTGTGTCTGTGTAGGGGATGGGGGTTTGTTTAATGTGACGTGGGGATGGATGTTGTATTCTCTATTATAAGGTGTGATGAGTGTGAGTGAGGATTTGTTTGCGGAGACCTTGAGTCTGTTTGTTTCTAGCCAGTTCTCTATTATGTGAATGTAATCTTGTAGTTGAGTGGCGGCGGTCTCGTGTTTAGGGTGTAGGGAGAAGATGGTTAGGTCGTCTGCGTATGTGAGGAGGTGTGTTTGTGTGTGTGTAGGGGCCGGTATGTCGTGGAGGAATAAGTTGAATAGTGTAGGTGAGAGCACGGAGCCCTGCGGTACTCCGTTGGTGAAGTGTTTTGTTATGGAGGACTTGCCGTTGTATGTTGTGTAGCCATGGCGGCCCGAAAGAAAATTGGCGAGCCATTTCTGAAGGTTATGGTGGATGTGTGTGTTGAATATTTTGTTAATAAGTAAGTGACGTGGAACTGTGTCGAAGGCCTTGCTTATGTCAATGGCAGCTAACAGTGTGCGTGGAGCAGGTTTGGGAGAGTTAAGGCCTTCGAGAATTGTTTGTGTCATGTGCGTGAGGAGAGTGTTAGTGGAGTGTTGTTGCCTGAAGCCGTGTTGTGAGGGTGAGAGTGGGACGTGTGGTGAGATGTTGTGAAGAACCAGCCTCTCTAGTATCTTTGAAGGGTTGCACAGAAGTGATATAGGTCTGTAAGAGGCTGGATTTGTGGGTGATTTGTTGGGCTTCAGGATGGGTAGGATCTTGGCTGTCTTCCAGATGTTGGGTATGCTGTTGTTTGCGACAGAGTGGTTGAAGATGTCTGTGAGAGCCCTGATGGCTTGTGGTCCTAAGTGTTTGAGGTGAATGTATGAGATGCCATCAGGTCCGGTGCTACCTGTATGTTTAGTGTTGGAGACGGCCACCGCCGTCTTGTGAGGTGTAAAGGGCGTGTACGTGTGGTCGATCTGTAGAGCATGCAGGCGGCGCAGTATGATCCTATTCTTGTGTTTGTGCGGGAGTCGGCTAATGTTTGAGTAGTGTTTAATGAGTGTGTCCGCCTGCTGCTTGTCTGTGGGGATGTTTGTGTAGTGAGAGAGGATGGCCTCGTGCGTGGTAGTGTTGTCGGTGTATTTGTTATTGAGGCCCCTCAGAAGTTTCCATAGTCTACTTGGGTCAGTGTCAAAAGTGATCGTGTCTAGTGTTTGTTTCCACCTGGCCCGTTGTTCGTCTTTGATGTTGTTGCCTATTTCTACATTGAGTTCTTGTATTCGAGCCAGGGTGTTGGGTGTGAGGGGAAGTGAGCGAAGATGGTTCCTAGTTTGAAGTTTGAGTTTTGTGTCGCGGTTGAATGTTGGATTAAAGTGTCTTCTGTGTCCTGTTGGAATATGGTGTTTGTTTGCGTTCGTGATGGCTGTGTTAAAGTGTTGTACTGCCGCATCAATGCTGGTGTAGTTGTTTAAAGTGAAATTGTGTAAAGAGTCTTCGATTGATGCGGTGAAGGAGTGCCAATCTGCGTGTTTATAATTTGTGAATGAGCGTGAGTGTAGTGAGGGGAGTGGTCTGTGAAATGAGAGTGTAATGAGAAGAGGGAGGTGATCGGAGGGAAGTTCGTGGAGCGCATGCCACGAGCATCTGAGGGCAAGTGATGGTGAAGCCAGGGATATGTCAGGGGAGGTGGGGGCGGTGTTAATGTTATAGGGCTTGCGGGTGGGTGTGTCGGGGTCATTGAGGATGACCAGGGAGTCTAGCTGTTGGAAGATGAGGTGTCCGCGGGTATCGTTTGTTTGGGAGGTGAGCCATGTAGTGTGGTGAGCGTTGAGGTCCCCCAGGACGTAGATGTCAGGTAGGGTTTCTACGTATGATGTGTTTGGGGAGTATCCTGGGGGGCATGAGGAGGTCGAAGGGATGTAAATGTTTGCGATGTTGATGTCGTGTTTGTGTACCCTAATTCTTACAGTCTGTATTTCTAGAGTGTTGTCTAGGGGCATGTTTGCGAGTGTGTGGGCTGTTGTGTTTGTGAATGGGATTGTCTTGTGTATCAGGGTGATAAGGCCGCCACCGCCTGCTCTTTGTCTGTCGAGTCTAAGTGTCGTGTAACCAGGAAACTTTGGTGTAAGTGAAGTGTTCCTAAGTTTTGTTTCCTGGATGGCGGCTGTGTGTATGTTGTGGGTAGTGAGTGTGTGTTTAAGTTCCATCTGTTTGTTTGTGATGCCGTCTATGTTTAATTGTAGTATGTTAAGTTGATGGAAGGGCGGCATTATGTCAATTGTTTGTGCGGGAAGGGGTGTGGGGGGTGGAGAGTCAAGAGGGGGGGAGGAGGGCCGAAGGCGGGGACGGGGAGGAGTCCGGGTGTTAGAAGCTGCGTCGGGGGAGCTGTCTTGGGGTGGGTTGTCGTTGGGGTCAGGGAGAGGGTGAAGGGCAGGAGGGAGACACCCAGGCGACTGGGGGGCAGGCGTGGGGGATTGTGTCATGTTATGGGTTGGGTGGCAGTGCAAGCACAACCACCCGGGCGGTATATGTTGGTGAGGTCTCACCCCAGAGCATCGTATATTGTAGTGGGTCCAAGAGCTGCACCGTGGGCACTGGATGGCACCCATGCGCCGTTGGTATGGGCGGGTGCAGGTCGGACAGGGATAGTCGGGGCCAGGGTTTGTTTCTATGTCTCCGGAAAGGAGGAGTAGGAGACTGGGCAGCAGCGCCGGGCCACTACTGCCCCCTAGGGAAAAAACTCTGGGGTGGTGTGGGGAGGGTGTACCTCCTTTGGAGGCCGGGCAAAGCCCAGGGCAGCACTCTGGCCGCGTCCCCGAGAAGGCCGCCGGGGCGGCCCCCCGAGAACAAGGAAGGGTTGGGACCTTTCGCAGTTCGATGAACTGGCGCCCCCACCACGAGCAGGCGTCCCATTGGGGGGCTACCTCTTCTGTTGCAGCTGATGATGATGATGATGATAGTCGGGGTGGAGGAAGAGAGGTCTTCCTCATAAAGTCGCTGGTTTTCTTCAACAGAAACCCGTCGGACCTGGTATCTTCAGTGCTGTATTCAAGAATTTGACGTGGTTCTCATTGAACTTGATGCAGCGCAGAGCTTGCGCCCAGTCAGAGCCAAGGTGATCAGATAATGGTGAGTGGTTTAACATCCAAATACACACAATTTTTTTTCCCCAATTTCACACACAAGTGATGACATCACTTAGAATGTATAATTTCATTTACAGCAGAAGCTGTCTCATATGCCCAACATAAACATTTAAATGGAGCTCGTCATAAGACTGATTTGGGTGTTACTCAAGTCATTTGATAAGAAGAGTTCAGGAATTTTACATGTTATAACTTTCAAAGTACATCCAATTTATCAGTGCCTCTAAGGAAGCTGCCAAGTAAATGAGTTATTTTCCTTTGAACATTGACTGTGTGGTTTCCACAGCCCAACAAGTTTTTGAGGTCAACTTCTACACCCATGCAGTCAAGCTGCAAGGTTAGCACATTCCTTTGCCTAGAATACTGATGACAGTGCAATAGGAAATGCTCAACAGTCTCCGGAATACCACATGCTTCACAGTTAGGAAATGGACTCATATTAAACCTAAAGAGATGTGCCAATACACCAGCGTGCCCCATACGCAGTCTGCTAACTGCACACTCTATTCGTCTATGAGTTTCCCCCTTATATGTTAGCCTCCTCGGTCTATCCAACAAATCTCTGAGGAAGCGACCCTTGCCGGAGGAGCCAACTTGTGTATGCCATTGGAGCGACCAGACATTAAGGAACTGGTTCCGAATTTGACTATGAAACTCCTCACAATGGAGGTTTGTCGAAACGCATTTGAGATTCTGATGGCCAAGCTTTGCACATCTATCAGCAATTTCATTACCCTGAATATCTGAGTGACCAGGGACTCACTGCAAATGTACTGAATGAGAGGAGTTTAATATCAGTAATTTGATTTCCAAACAAAATTCTCTATATGCATCCTTTTTATTATTTAGCAGCAGTCCAAGTGCCGTCTGTGAGTCACTCAATATGACAAAGCTGTTCTCTGGTTTGTTTTGAATGTATTTCAAAGCCTGTAATATGGCAAACAACTCAGCTCCTACAACTGAATGAGACGGTTTCTTCCACCAGGAAGCTGCCATCCCAGATGATGCAACATACATGGCAGCAGCCACTGATCCTGTTGCTACTTTGGACCCATCAGTGTAAATCCTCTCAAGGTTACTATATTTTCTAGCCAAAAACATCTCAAAGTTTACATTAGCCTCAGCTGGCAACCATGATTCCTTATTTGGCACATCACAGGAAATTAAGTTATTGAACTCTGTCACAGGTGGAATGGCATACAATGAAATTCTACATGGTTTTGGATGCATCTCCAGATGGGGATCACACAGAATCTTATTTGACCTAACAGAAATGTCACTCCTTTCTGATGCAGCAAACAAGTCTAGCATTGAGGAGACTTCCCTAGACCCCAAATTACATTGTTTTTGACAGCACCACTTCACTATGAGAAACTTAAAATACAAATCGAGAGGCATCACATAGGCTTCAACTTCAAGAGAGCAGATAGGGGTGGTCTTCTATGCACCCACAATACATCTCAGGGCAGAATTCTGCAAAACATTCAAAACGCTCATATACTTCTTATAAAATTCAGGATAAATGATAACACCATAAGAAATTTTGCTTCTAATAAACCCTATATATAACCTTCTCAGTAGCATTTGAGATGATCCCCATTTAGAGCTTGGTAGAGCTCTCATAACATTAATCCTCTTTAGGCAGTCAGCTCGAATGTACTCAACATGGCTGTGCAGTGTTAGCTTAGGTGCATCAAAAACCACCCCTAACACTCTCTGGTTCACAATAGGCAAGATAAGAGGGTTACACAGTCTCAACTCTTTATCATAGTATCCTCTTTTGTTATGAAATAGTTGGTATTTAGTTTTAACAGGGTTGACTTTGAGCTTCCAAGTTTTCAGCCATCTATCAAGTTTATCCAACATGTTCTGCATTTTTGTTTTAACTCTAGGCAATGACTCCGCCGAACATAGTATAGTTATATCGTCCGCATAAGACACCACTTCCACATCAGTACAGCAAGGCAAATCATGCAACATGACTTTGAAAAGGAGAGGACTCAGGACAGACCCCTGAGGTAAACCACAGCCAAGAACTCTTTCTGTAGACAGTGTTGAATTAATCCTAACTTTAACAGTTTGGTTCCTTAAATAAGCCTGAATCCATTTCACTGTCCTAATATCACAGTTCACATTCAATAGCTTATATATCAACCCATCATGCCAAACACAGTCATATGCACTCTCTAAATCTAGGTATACTACTGCAAAGATATATTAATTTTTAATGGATCGTCTAATAAAATTACTGATGAGCACCAGTGCATCAGTCGTTGATTTCCCACGCCTAAAACCAGTTTGATATACAGAGAACACATTATGAGACTCAAGAAAATGATTTAACCGAACTTTCAGAATTCTCTCCATCACTTTTGCAATACATGGCAGGAGGGTTATTGGACGATAGCCCTGAACAGAATTTTGATCTTTATTTGGTTTCTTTATTGGACACATGATACCAGTCTTCCATGAGGTTGGCACAACTCCTAAGAAGAAGCTTGTATTAAATAGGTATAGCAACCTGTGAAGGAACAGATTAGGCAACTTCTGAAGCATGGCATAAGGAATATTGTCACTCCCTGGGCTGGTCTGTCTCAACCCCTCCAATGCTCTCTTAATTTCAAACAACACCAAAGGGGCATTGTGGCAATTTTCATCTATTGTCATGTGCTCAATATTTTTGATCCTGCTTCTAATGGTGTTTGCAGAATAATCCGATGTTATGATTTTATGTCTTGTGAAGTGTTCAATAAACAGTTCTGCCCTCTCTGAATTTGTGCTGTTTGTGCTGCTTATTGGATAACTAGATCTGGGTGTTGTTAGCCCGCTCCTGCTACGCACTACTTCCCACACCTGTGCAACATTTGTATCAGAACTCAGTGTTCGAACAAAGGATTTCCAGCTGTTTTGTTTTTTATTTTTAATGACATTTTTGGCATGTGTTTCAGCCTTGAGATATGCTTCCAGATTTACAGTGTTTGGAGTCTTAGACAGAATGATCTTTGCTTTGCGTCTCCTAGCAACTGCTGCTGCACACTCTGCATCCCACCAAGGAGTTTTCCTATGTAACTTAGGTTTCCCTGAGGTTTGGGAGAAAACTTTCAATGAACAATTATTTAGATTAGCAACAAAATTATCATGTAAATCATCAACACTTGCAGGACAGACAATATTATGACACTTTCCTAGTTCAGTGGACCACTCCCTCTACCTAACATTCTTAAGAATCCAGCGCTTTGGACCTGCTGGGTCAGATTTTGTAATGCGCACTTCAAAAACACACTTAATAGGAAAATGATAACTTCCCAGATCAGCTCCCCTACATATGTTTCCCTGTATAAGAAGTGAATGAGAAACCAAGCACAGATCAAGGGTTGAGGCAGAACCAGTTCGTCTGTCTATATACGTTGGAAGATCAGAAGGGTTCAATAAGCCCACTGGGCATACTTCCATCAACCTTTCAATGCTTGCTCCTGTGAAATTGTGCCTTCTTCTGTGATCCCAGACTGGAGAGTGAGCATTAAAGTCACCAACAAAAATAAAATTATTAGACATTTGAGAGAAATAATGCACAAATTCTCCAAGTTGTACATTAAGATTGGCAATGTAAATATTTCACACATCTACTCTTCCTATAAAGGAACTAATTTGAATAGAACAAATTTCCAACCTTCCATTTTGAAATAAGTCAAGCCCATTTACAGAATATCCAATATCATCACGGATTAATATTCCTAGACCTCCTCTAGGAGCAATATCACGATGCAACCACATGATGCGGTGGTTCAGCTCATGTTCTGATTCTGTATTGTGTATGATGCGAAGCATTCTGTATTTTGACACCTTGCTGTAAGTCAAGGTTCTACTGCTTTGGCATAACCGTTTTATTTCATGTGTGTGCTAGCCAGGGTATTCATATGATGTTTCTAATTTCATTTTTATTGTGCGTAAATTCCCTGCTTGATATTTGCCAAGAAATGCTATGTAGCGTTAAATCATGCAATCGTTTGCTGGCGTTCATTCATTTTCAAGCCTGCATCTCTCATTTTGTGTATCATTTTGGGCCAGAATGTGTTGACAATCCTCATATTTTTCATCCACGTGTTTATTAAATAAAACCCATTTTAATCTTTCAAGTTTTGTTATTTTTCCCATGCCAAATGACTAGGTAATCATGAAGTACACATCATGTGAAACCCACTGTTTAATTTCCTACCATTTCTGTCCAACTCTCTTACTGTGTATTTAAAATCTTTATTTTCTTTTATTCTCTGACTATTGGGGGTTTAAATTCCCCTTTGTTACGTGCTTAACCAGCATCGTATCGTGAAAACAATTGGACTTCGCGCAAAAAGTTCAAGTAGTCGAAGAGTTGAGATTCTTTCATTAACAGTGCTTTGCTGGTCTCCCTTTGTTCTAAGATGTTTTTATTTACCGGAACACTGTGGTGAAGCTCATAGAACTCAAATGATTGATTACTATTGCAGGAGAAAGGTTCAAAATATCATAGTCTTAGTAGTTTTACATTTTATGCAACTTAATTTTGAGACAAAATGAGCCAAGCCCAATAACTTAACAATGTGCAAAGAGGTTAAAAACATCATTTGACAATAATTGACAATAAATAGTTTTCCTACAGAGGTTTTCAATTTAGTATTGCTAAACATGGTAATAATGAGATAAGAATATCAATATGGATGCAAAATAGTTATTTATTGCTTTGGCAGCTTGTTTACATTACTTCAAAACTCATCTGAATGAAATAATTGAAAATTTAAGGAACTTCCAATCATTTACCATCATGTAGCCTTAAATTATCCAACAACATTAAAATAACCACTATTGACATTTCAATAACTTCTAAGGTGAATAGGGGGGGGAGACTCGACTCAAATGTACTCACCATAAAATCTCGGTTCAGACAGCTCTAGTGCGCTTGAATGGTTACATTAGGTTATGCTTGATTACAATAGGCTATGTTGAGTTAGGTTGTTTTAGGTTGGAATACGTTAGGCTACCACTAAAACTCATTAAATACTTATTTGCAACGGAAAGTGCATAAAAGAAAAGTTGTTTGTTTCAAGGTCATTGCAATTATGGAGACAAGTAAATTTGGAAAATCAATTAGTGTGTTGTTCTCAAAATTTACCAATGAATCTCAGTTTTGAAAAAAATAACATTAGAAGGTTGGTGTTTATGGTTTATTTTTTGATAAATTCTACTGCAACAGTTGTAGGCATAATGAAGCATTTCCAAGGATGAGATGTAGAAGAGTGAAAACTGAAGGGATCTTAGCTCATGAAGAGAATGTAAAAAAGTAAGAAATATTAACAAGGATTGTCACGTTTCATTGCGGAATATGATCTTCGCTACAGCAACGCGGGTTAACGGGCGGGGACGGACAAAAAAAGGGCTTGTGACTCTTTCTTTATTTCGGTATCCGTGGCGCCGTAAAACTGCACAATAAGGACATTTTTTAGACTGTGTAGCAAAATAAAGAACAACCACACAAAAAACTCCTTGTTCGAGGGTACAGACGACTGACTAATTAAGGTATATAATGCCGCACAATAATGAAAACTCCTACCTCGAGTATAGAAGAGAAGTAGCCGACTAAGGTACGAAGAGCGACTAAATAATGCTGGAACTAAGTATGGTATCTTAATGACAAAGAAAAATTAACTATCTCGCCAGTCTCGAGAGTCTGGGTTCCAGAAAGTAGCAATAGGAGAATGTCAATAAGAGATTAGCAATGAGAAATTGCAACAGGAGAATAGCAATGCATGGAAGGGATCAATAATTGTCAGGCTAAAGCACAACACAATTAGACAACTATGGTAATATCTAAGGCAGAATGTTTAAGAATTTTTTTTTATTACTTTCCAGATGAGAATACATCTCTACACGGCCAAAGCATCCCAGGTAGCAAAAAATTATTAGGCCAATATTGGGCTGATAATTATTTATTGACCTGATACTGGAATCTTGGATTACAATAATAGGCTAATAACAAGACAATATCGAAAAAAATATTTTATTTATGATATCAACTTGTTATTGGGACTGTCGCGTCTTACAAGACGCGAAAATTTAAAAATTTTATCAGGCAACATTCTGCGGATCCGCGCTGGTTCGCAAGACTGACGCAGCGTGTTTTTTGAACAAAGTGCGCACAAGGGAAACCACGTCTTTCCGGATAATTTTAAGTTTTGTGTCCTTTGGTGATGTGAATTTGTGTCAGAAACTTATTAATCCAAACGTGTTCGTGAACTAGCTATATTTGTCGATTGCCTTCATATAACTTGTGTTTAATAGCGGTGAACAGCCGGTTTCTAGAGCATTCGAGGATGCTTCTGGCGGCCGGCGAACCACCCACATTGAGCCAGACTAGCCGTTGTCATGTTGTGAATCTAGTGCGTTCCATAGCCAGTATGCTGCAGTGTAATGCTAGAAATGTCAGATTCCAGATAAACAGTATTTTAGCAGAACACTGAATGTGTGATTTTACAGATTTGCCTGTCGAATGATTTGACTCTGAGGTTAGGCTCAATATGTGCATTCTCAAGCTAAGATTGACAAATCAGATAGTGCAAGCTGGAGTATCAGACAGGTTCAGTGAATGTGGGGCTTTAACTGATAAACTGATTCCTTTTTTTCTTTCATTGTTCAAAGTGATTCTGTATCAACGTCTAAATGTTTTTCCTTTTCGCTATTCAGTTGAAAGTTTAGCCTCTATTCAAGCTTTTTTGTCGTGCAGCAAACTAGGATGACATATTTACTGCTCTGCCCTCAGTTGATAAAATCACTGTTAAAGAAATTAAAAAACTCATTGTGGTTCTTCCATAGATTAGACATCAGTCGTTTTATATTAAGAAATTTATAATAACCCATCTGAACTTTTGTACGAACTCTTTGGAAACATAATTCTTTCTTTTCTTTTGTATCGTAATTTCTCAAAATTTTATTAAGAAAAAGATGTAAAATAAAGTAAAATATTTTGTAAAGCCGATGGTTCCTCACCTATGAGCTGTGCTGGGCAAGTTGCGCCAGTCAGTAAGGTGGAAGCCTAAAGCTAAAGCATTCTCAGAGGTAGACTGAGAATAGGCACAGAAATTTATGAGACCACTAGCCCATGTGATTTGTGTTTTCAAGGCGACGTTGGTCAGTGTGTACTTGTTGCCCTGTATTTAAAATTAAGCCATCTAGAAACTGGCAAGCCGTGGCAAACCTTTTCAGTATTAGGCTAGTCAATGAGATAGCTGCTTTTAATTTTAATGATAGGATTTCTTTACTGATCTGCTGTAACCTAAGTAGCTTGTCCCTGCATCAGAGACCTAATCTTTAATCATTTCCCTTCCCACAGGTAGAGCAAAGAAAAATAAGTAGTCATTCCTCTTGTAGTTTTTCTAGCGTGAGGGACCGTCTCCCACTGTCTGTAAGTATTCTAAAGCGTTGTCAGATTGTTCTATCGAGGATGCAACCGTTGCCTTTGTAGCACTTGATTAGCCCAAAGATTATAACAAGTTAACAAGTCTCCATGTAGAATATGAAATGTAATTCTTATCTTGAAAGTCTGGGATGTTAACGTGCTGACTCAGACGCTAAAAACGTTGTAATCAATGTGTGTGAGTATGCTGTCCTCTTTTGGTCCTGTGCGTGTATTACAAATGTTTTTTTTTCTTTTTAAAATGTGTTTTCCAGCAATGTGTTCTTTGGCAGGGTGTTCTTGGCAATGTGTTCCTCGACTAGAGAGACTTATTTTCTTCCCTGTCAATGCAACAGAAACCTTTTCTTGTTTCATGAACTTCTTTCCTAGCTTACTGCTCCTGTGCACCTTGTGCATAGATTCTGCGTTCCCTCAACTCCATACTAAATGGTGCCTTCTTCTTTCCTCTCTTGGAACATCTTTGTCGTGGTTAAGGGAGGCTAAAACTTTCCTATATAATAATAATAATTGTGTTATGAATTATCATTGTGCTATGTTGTTCCCATGACAATGTCTCATGGCCACTCTCTTATTGCTCCTCTGTCATTAGAATATCATGCCTAGTGCTAGCATTATTCAATTGCCTCTTATGTCTCTTTCAGCTACTTCTCATATACCTTCGAGGTATAAATTTACTTTCTTGCTATGCGGTACTATATATGTTAACTGGTCAGTCGACTATGATCTTAAATTGGGAATTCTCTTGTCATGCAATCGCTGGTCCGAGTCTGAATTATACCTGTTTGTGCAGTTTACGGCGCCACGGATACCGAAATAAAGAAAGAGTCACACGCCCTTTTTTTGTCCGTCGTCGCCCGTTAACCCGCGTTGCTGTAGCGAAGATCATAATCCGCAAAGAAACGCGACAGGGACAATGTAGTAAATAGTTTTATTTCTAATATTAAACTAACAGTGTATATATATATGTACGATATTCCTATAAGTGGAATTTATCTCATAATAATTCAAAATCTCGCAATTTAATAAAATTTGTTAAAATATAAATTATTATTGCCCAAATAATGAGTTGATATTGTACGCCGATAATACGGAGTAATTTGTTTAAAATGTACCAATAAAGTTAATGAATAGTTATTGCAGTCATTAATGAGTGCAGATATATTTGACAGATATCAAGAAATATGAATACGTTACAATAATATGTATATTCAGAATTCCTGTAATCACAGGTTTACAGTTCTTGTTTTTTCCTTCGTCCAATGAGTTTCGAAGGTCTAATTTAAAAAAAAAAAATGCTAAAATTGTTTGTCATATGTTACTATAGCAATAAATGTCTATATATTGAATTAAGATGATATAAAGTCATTTATATAGATGATATAAATGACTTAATTTCGAAATGAAGGGATTGAGTAGGCCTATTCCTACCATATAACCCATTTTACATGCATCATTCTTTGAGTTGAACGCTTTCGTGCAATTTTTCAATCACGCATATATATATATATGCTGCTTAGATGAACGTATATATACTGCTTAGTACAGGTTGCCCGACCACTGGTACGTACGTGCAACACAAAATTGGGACTACGATGCCAAAGAGGTTTGTAATCATGGGTTTTAGATAAATTTTGAATGCAGTTTAATTCATAGTCTTGTAGGTGTGTAGGTATGTACATCGGATAACATTGTTATCAGAATTATATATATTTCTCGTCTTTGAACCCTTCTGAATATTGATGCGATATTAGAAATTAATTATTGAGCCAAAGTGTTGTTTAAGGAAACACCTCAATATCAAGTCAATAGTGACACAGTAATTAGCTGATACTGGGTTAAAAATAAATTATTATTGGGACAATATATTCTATCAATATCCACTTGATGTCAGAAAATAAGTATTGGGCCTGTAGTACCCTACCTTAGTTACCCCTCAAACTCAGTTCTAGTCCATTTTTGTTCAGTAATTCTAGTGTGTGTTTATGTAAAATTATCCAAGGAAAAAGTGAAAAATTCAGCATAGCGTATAACCAATACCAATTGCAGGGGAAGTACGGGTAAATAACTAAGTTCGCTGCTTCACTCGCCGCAAGCGGAACGCAATTGCTAAAGCAGCTATAACTCCAGGCCCTACAGGCCAATATTTTTCTAAAGAACGCCTCAATATCAAGTCCATAGCGAGAAAATAATTAGCTAATTTTGGGTTAGTGAAATTATCATTATCGGGGCCATATGATTTACAAATATCAACCTATCAGGAATTGAGTATTAAGCCAATGTTATTGTAGGGAACACTTCATTATCAAGTCAATATTGACACAATAATTAGTTGATATTGGGTTGATGATAATATTGTTATTGGGCCAATATATTTTTCTAATATCAACCGAATTTTCCAAATTAAGGTATTGCCCCAATGTTCATTTTGAATATCCAGTCAATATTGAGACTGTATATTGGCTCAATATTAGGTCAATAAATTTTGCTACCTGGGATAACACCATCAGACAACTATGGTAATGTCCAAGACAGAATATTAAGGAATTTTTTTACTTTCCAGATGGGAATACATTTCTACACGGCCAAAGCATAACATCATCAGACAACTATGGTAATGTACAAGACAGAATATTAGGGAATTTCTTACTTTCCAGATTAAGCACACAACAATGCAAATCTAATTTTATAAAAACACACATGGAAGTTTTTCCTTATCTTCTCATTATAATTTTTTGCTAAAGAACACATTGCTAAAGAACACTCTCCAGCTGAAGAACACATTGCCAAAGAACACTTTCCAGCTAAAGAACACATTGCTAAAGAACACTCTCCAGCTAAAGAACGCATTGCTAAAGAACACTCTCCAGCTAAAGGACACATTGCTAAAGAACACCCTCCATCTAAATAACACACATTTTGATTTCAAAACCTCTGCCTTCAACTATCTTTGACTGTTTACATAATCAAATCCTACAATAGCACTGGTTGCACCTTGATGGAACAACCTGACAACACCCTAGAGTACTTACAGACGATAGGGGAAGGTCCCTCACGTTGGAAAACTTGGAATAGCCTATTTCAACATACAAAAGAAATGGCTACTTTGTTTTTCTTTACTCTGTAGAGGACGCCTCAGCCGCACTTCAGTCTAAATTTCATAAATTATTAAAACCATCTTCTAAAAATTAAATAAAGTTAACGCCATCATTCTTAAAATTTTAGATTACTATTGTCATTCAACATTACCCCTAAATTTATTAAAATTTGACCAAAGAAATACTTCGACAAGAAAGAACGGCGTTTTTCACGTAGAACCATACCGCAAGTTCATTCGTTCCGGGAGTTCCGGAAACGCTCGTCCGTTACACAGCGTATATAAAGGTTAAAAGGTTAACATCAGCATCTTTGGGATGCTTTATTTCCAATCAAGCCTGATACATATGATCTTAGCATTGGTTTTTCAAATGTCTTATAACTAACCCTATATATAGGACACCATGACGGTTCCCCCGTAAAGCCGGTACCCATTTCCGACACCTGGGTCGAGTGGGGTATTGTGCTTGAGCTTTCCCTTATACCCAACGGGAAAAATCTCCGCGCCAGCGCTGGGAACGAACCCGCGACTTCCAGCATACAAGTCCGATCCCTTAACCGCTGTGGCACGGAGAGCATAAAGCCAGCTTTCCAGGCAGAGTCGTCATTCACGTAAGAGATTCTCCTGTGTGTAGTGCTTGGGCCCCAGAGGGGGTATTTGTAAGTATCAAGTGTTAATGTTAAGTGTTTTATTATATATATTAACTTGTCTGTGTAGTGAGAGCTCATTTTTGTGATTAACTTAGGAACATTCGCTATGTTTCCTCTGTGCCGGTGTTAGTTAGGCACAAGCTTCAACCTCACTGCCCCATCTTTGTCATTGTTTCCTTTCGTCTGTGCTAAAACACTATAACCGTGTTTCCAACTTTAGTTTGTTTTATACCGTTGTGCCTTTTTATATGCTACTACTTTTTATATGTACTTTTGCTGCGCCTAGAAGCAATTCTCGCTCATAGAGGCTTCACCTTTTCTCATATTTACTTTTGGTACATAATTGAATTGCCTCATTGCTGTAGCTATTTTACTTCTAGCTGTTAGTTCATTTGGATTATACACTCAGTCGTGTTACTGCTTGTGATATCAGGATAGAGCTTATGACCAGTTGGTCTTGAACACCGGTTCTGGGTGTTAAGATGATTCAGGCTGCAACTCGGGCGCTAGAGCTGCGCACTGCCCTTAGCACTAGACTTCTGCCATTGTTCTCCTTGTAAGCAGCAGACTGCAGCAGTCTTGCACATGTGTATGAATAGACTCGTTTTTGTACAAATTAATCCAGCACGATGTCCCTTGACAGGATCTACTGGACCACACATTCCATGCACTCACAAACACGTATGGAGCTAAACCCTAACCCCTTAATTGCAGCCACTCTGCATTAAGAAATCAAGGAGCTTACCTCCTCCAAGTGTCTCCTCCTATCTAAACTTACTAAACTGGAAGGCCTGCATCCCTGCAGCTAAGCCGCTAAAATCTCCAGTTGAGACTATTGGGTCGAGAGCCTCCATTCTTACCGAATGTACTCAACCGTTAAGTTTTCCCCACTTAACGTCGGTACCTCCCACACCTTACACCATCCTCAACTTCGCACTCCAGTACACGCTTCCACAAGCCTGAGCTGAACGCATCGTCTGAAGTTCTTCAACCGCCTCAGACTCTCCCCAAGAACGTCTAGAACCAAGAATCAAGCCTCGCACTTCGGCATTCAACCTCAACTTTAATAAACCCCAAAGGAGAGCTATTCTGTTCTCTCATTCTCCCCGAGTGGTGGCTGTATGGTGGCTTTTGTTGTTTCCTTGTTTGATTATTAGACGCTTGAAATATTACGTCCGAACACCGTCCTCAAATCCTTCTGAGATTGCAAATCATTGAAACTCAACGTGCGTTAACACGCGCTGGTGACCCTTTTAAATTGCATTGCTCTTCAAGCTTCACATAACTAAATTAAGTTCCTCAACTTTGGGCGAACTTAAGAACTCTACCTGTGGAAGGGGAGAAAGTTTTTAAAGGGTTAGGTCTCTGATGCAGGGGCAAGCCAGAATAGTAACAGCAGACTAGTACTACAGCCTGTCCAGCCGCAGAATAATCAGAACTTAAGTTACAGCAGATCACCCATTGTAAAAAAATCCTATTATCAAAAATAAAAACGGCTATCTCATTGACCAGCCTAATACTGAGATGGTTTGAAATAACTCGCTGATTTTGACTTATTTAATTTAAATACAGGTGAACTGTCTCTAGGGCAACAAGTACACATTGACCAACGTTGCCTTGAAAACACGAAATCACATGGGTAAATGGTCACACAAATTTCTGGATATATTCCCAGTCTACTTTGAAATGCTTTAACTCTAGGCTTCTACCTTACTGACTGGCGCAACTTGTCCAGCACAGCTCGTGGGTGAGGAGCCAACAAAATATTGACAAAAAAATACTTTTGTTTATTAGTGAAATTTGAGTTATGCATGGGTAATTTGCGAAATTGCTAGTATCTGTTATTTGCTAGTGCACATCCTCTGTTTTTAAACTCGAACACCTCACTTGTGATTGGTTAAATTGAAGTTGAATATTCAGCTCAAAATTCAGCGTCAAATTCAATGAACAAGTCTCTAAAATTCACAGATTCAGTGGTCTGCTAAATTTCTGTTAATCTAGAACCTGACTGTTATTTCTAGCAATACATTACAGCATACTGGCTATAGAACACTAGACTTCACAATATCACAACGGCTAGTCTGGCTCAATGTGGGTGGTTCGCCGGCTGAAAGAAGCATCCTTGAATACTCTAGAAACCGGCTGTTTACCGCTATCAAACATACGATACATAATGTCGAATCGACGAGTATAGCCAGTTCAAGAACACGTTTTGAATTGGTTTTCTGACACATAATCACATAAGTTATCGCACAGAAACTTAAAATTATCCGGGTACACGTTGTTTTCACAAACACTCCAGTCAAAATAGAGCGCTGCGTCAGTCTTGCGAACCAGCGCGGATCCGCAAGATGTTGCCGCAAATTTTTTTTCAAAATTCGCGTCTTGTAAAGCTCATTTTACACTAGCGGTGTGGAGCGGCGGTGTGGAGCGACAGGGAACTTGTAATAGCTCCGCCCACGAAAGGATTGAGCGTCAGTGCGCACCAACTTGCTTTTACATTGCCGCTCAATACAACGCTCCTTCCTGAGAGACAACAATCGTCACGCAGGGCTCCCTTTCTGTTTTTTTTCCACCCAGATCTTTTTTTTTCGATTCCTCCTGGGTTGTTAGGTTAATTTTTTATGTATTGCTAAATATATGTATTTTTTCAAGTCAGACAGTGAATTCATTATTCCCTGAAGTTAATTTAATAACGCAGTTAAGAATCATTGTTTCAGCATCGTGTGCAAATGAATATCTGATTCAAAACCACGCCTATCGAATGGGGTAGAACGTGTTCAATATGTTTCTCGACCTCCTTGAAAACGCGTAACGAACGAGTATCTACGAACTTGCAAGCCCGGCCAAGCCATGGATAGCCGGCGCTCCACTTGTGTTGCTTTGATTAGTTTGGCACGTTGCAGTGAGGTGACGCGCATTTTGATCGTAAAACTGGTTGTGCATTCCTTTAAATGAATATCTAAAAATTAATTATTTTAAACATCCAAATTTTTATATTTTTGCCGCACAAGTATTTAAAATGGCTAGCCCTCCAAAAACGATCTCGAAAAAGAGGTATACGCAGTCTTTCAAAGAAGAATGGTTAATGGAAAGAATGAAAAAACTGTCACAGTTGAAAACCTAAGCCGAAATTGGTAAGAGATGTCGTCATCATCATCATCATCAACACCAGCGTAATCTTGCACAACAGAAAAGACGTCTTAATGTTGAAATTTGCGCTGCAGAAGAGAATTAGGAGAGACAGGAATAAAATCGGCATTAAAATCATTGTTTCTACTCACGTATGTTAACTTTTACTTTTTTTTGCTAAAACTACACTACTACGTTTCTTTATTAACGAATCTCGATTTTTTCAGGTTCAATCTACGTTTATCTGAATTGTTTATAAAAAAGGTTAATCGTTATCTTCTGCATGTTAAAACGTTGAGTTAATATTCAAAGTTGAAAGCTAATTACTGGAAGATGTGTTAAAAATATTAATGTTGTAAGTAGCTGATTGAAAACTAGGCCTGCCGCACATTTTTAACATCGCTTAATTTTGAAAAACACATGTATTTATCCTTCAAGAACTTCTGCGTTTCGCCTCCTTTGCCGAAGAAAATTGGAAAAAATATCTGAATTCACAAATGAATATATAAGAATAATAATCAAATAATTAAAGTGAATGAGGGGAGACTGTTCATTGTTCATATTATTATCACTGGCAGCCCTGGTTTACTGGCAGTGCCCACCGCAAATATTTAGCATGCAGAATGTTGCCGCTCTTTACCGTGAGCGGGGCAATAAGGGTCATTTTGCTCTGCTGTGGGCGGAGCTTATTTGGCTGACGGGATGGAGCGACGGTGTGGAGCGCGAAGACACCGTCAGTGTAAAAGCGCCTTAAGACGCGACAAGGATTGTACGAGAACACTGCAGGGAGTATCGTGCTGGTGAATGGTTGTGGTGCTAACGAATATTTGTGCTTGCTTTACTTGAGTGTTAAAGCAAAGTTGTTTCGATTCTTTCCGAAATGCGACGCCAAGGTAGTGGCGGCAATGCCAAGCCTCCACCCAAACCACCGCCGGATAAAATAAGAACGAAAAAACAAACATAAGCTAAAACTACCGGGGTGAAACGGCGTAATATGTCACCGACTACTACTTCTGGTCCACTCAAGAAGCTTCCATCAATGGACCAAACCTTGCCATCAGATGATAACTCAGAAGCAAGTGGATTGTTATCCGACTCATGCCTGAGCTTGAACTCCGGAAAGGCAATCCCTAAAGTACGGAACGATGGAACGCCCGGAACGGAACGTTCCGTGGCACTGTTATTACTAGTCCTAAAATCCGGAATGCCCGGAACGGAACGTTCCATGGAACTAATATTACTAGTCCTGAAATCCGGAACGCCCGGAACGGTTACGGAACTCTCACACACCTAGCTTCGAATTGTGGTAAGTGATGATGGAACACGCGGAAACAGTTTGACCCAGTAAACTTTGATGACACCCTACAATAATTGAGCTCTATAACACCACACGAACATATGTACCATCCCAGGAGCCTAATATAGTTCCTTAGTGCCCAGAACGATCCGTTCCGTAGTACCCGGAACGTTCCGTTCCGTAGTGCCGGGAACGTTCCGTAGTGCCCGAACGTTCCGTAGTGCTCGGAACATTCCGTAGTGTCCGGAACGTTCCTTGAACTTGAACTTGAGGGCCGACAGCGTCGGGGCCTTTTTAACGGCCTACAATTCCCTCCACAATCTTCACACAGAGTTCAGCGCCTAGTACCAGACTTGTCCACTAAACTACTCAGGATCTACCAATCCTTGTCACAAGCTGCCATTGGACGGCATCACTGGGATAACCAGTGTGTCAAAACACCATCCCCAGGCATATTGGGTCATTACTGACCACTCTACCTGACTGGCTCATTCCAGTCACTGTCTCTTACTCCAGGCACGCACAAGAAACATTTTCATAGCTTCAATGATACTCAAATTACACTCCTGATCCAATCCAGCAAGACAGCTCATACCGCAATCATCTTCAGCACATCTGGCATACCACTCATTCTCTCCACACTGCTCAAGCACCACATTCATGAAACTTTCTCTCTCCTGCTCATACTTACTACATTACAGCAAAAAATGCTCAATTGTTTCCTCTACTCCACTAATACACTGCCGACATAATCTGTTATTATATATTATTCTCATTCCATCTCCATGTGCGTCTGTTCACACTCAATGACTTACATCTCACAGCAAACAAGAGTTAACTTCCAAAACTACCATCATAGAACATCTCAAACTTAGGTGCTTCTTTTTTCATATACCAGTCAAGTGTAGGCTTCCGCATCATGTTAAGCTTCCACTTATTCAATCCATACTCTTTTGTTTGCCTCTCAATCTCTATCTTCCACCTCTTGCAGTCCCACTCAGGCCCTACACCTCCAGCATTTAATAAACTCCAGTCATCTACAGGTCTCCCAATTCTAACATGAATAATCTTTTGCATACTAAGTTTCCTTGCATGCCCCCAGCACACTTTCTCCCAATAGCTTACACTCAGATTCCATTCAAAAACTCGCTTTACCCATCTGCTATTCTGCATTCTTTCAATTCTCACTATATAATTCAGCACTGCTTGCATCATTCTTTCTGAAAATAGGCTCCACCCAAGGTCACCTTTAATGGCTAATGGTCACCTTCCGTAGCACCCGGAACGTAACGTTCCGTTCCGTTGCGCCCGGAACGATCAGTTCCGAAGCGCCCGGAACGTTCTGTTCCGTAGCACCCGGAACGTTCCGTAGTGCCCGGAACGTTCCGTAGTGTCCGGAACGTTCCGTAGCACCCAGAACGATCTGTTCCGTAGCGCCCGGAACGATCCGTTCCGTTACGCCCGGAACGATCAGTTCCGTAGCGCCCGGAACGTTCCGTTCCGTAGAGCCCGGAAACGTTCCGTTCCGTAATGCCCGGAACTTTCCGTTCCGGAGTGCCCGGAACATACGGAATAAATCGTTTTGGGACACTCAGTACAAATCGTTCCGGAACACATGGGAAAAAATCATTCCGATACACTTGGAATAAATTGTTTCGGAACAGTAGGAACAATAATAATAATAAAATTAGTTCAAGACAAATATCGTACAAGACGCTCATCCTCAATCACGTTCTTCAGCTCGTACACATCAGTTTAAGACATCACGCGTAATTCCCTTTCACTCTTATTACCGTAAACGTACATATCACACACTCACTGATGGGTGTTTTCAACATTGCAAGGGTATTATTTCCATTTAGCTTGCATTTATATGAATTGTTTAACAAGGATCAGAGCAACAATGGAAATTCTTATTTCACTGCCTTCCTCCCAATAATTGGCTTCGCATATAACAGACGTGGTTGTAACGATGTCAACGCATTCGTCCAATTATTAACCAGTTTCTACCCCTCTGTAAATTTACTCCTTAATCAAAATTCTATTAGTAGCCAAGAACTCCTATTTCTGGGTGTTGGAAATTCAGGGTCGATTCATATAATGCTGATTTTATTTTAAAAAAAATCAAGTATTTCTTTTACAGTTAACTTTGTATGGGATAATAAAAACAACGACTGCGTCAGCAACAACGACAGCATCAGAACGCCACCAGGGCGGCAGACAGCAGCAGGACGGCCACCACCAGGGCGGCTGACAGCAGCAGCACAGGCACCACCAGGGCGGCAGACAGCAGCAGCACGGGCACCACCAGGGCGGCAGACAGCAGGAGGACGGCCACCACCAGGGCGGCAGACAGCAGCAGCACGGGCACCACCAGGGCGGCTGACAGCAGCAGCACGGGCACCACCAGGGCGGCAGACAGCAGCAGGACGGCCACCACCAGGGCGGCTGACAGCAGCAGCACGGGCACCACCAGGGCGGCAGACAGCAGCAGCACGGGCACCACCAGGGCGGCAGACAGCAGCAGGACGGCCACCACCAGGGCGGCTGACAGCAGCAGCACGGGCACCACCAGGGCGGCAGACAGCAGCAGCACGGGCACCACCAGGGCGGCAGACAGCAGCAGCACGGCCACCACCAGGGCGGCAGACAGCAGCAGCACGGCCACCACCAGGGCGGCAGACAGCAGCAGCACGGCCACCACCAGGGCGGCAGACAGCAGCAGCACGGCCACCACCAGAGCGGCAGACAGCAGCAGCACGGCCACCACCAGGGCGGCAGACAGCAGCAGTACGGCCACCACCAGGGCGGCAGACAGCATGCAGGATGGCAACCATCAGGGTAGCAGCACGGCCACCACCAGGGCAGCAGCACGACCACCACCAGGGCAGCAGGCAGCAGGATGGCCACCACCAGGGCAGCAGGCAGCAGCACGGCCACCACCAGGGCAGCAGGCAGCAGCACGGCCACCACCAGGGCAGCAGGCAGCAGCACGGCCACCACCAGGGCAGCAGGCAGCAGGATGGCCACCACCAGGGCGGGAGGCAGCAGCACGGTCACCACCAGGGCTGCAGACAGCAGCACGGCCACCACCAGAGCAGCAGGCAGCAGCACGGTCACCACCAGGGCAGCAGGCAGCAGGATGGCCACCACCAGGGCGGGAGGCAGCAGCACGGTCACCACCAGGGCTGCAGACAGCAGCACGGCCACCACCAGGGCAGCTATCAGCAGCACGGCCACAAACAGGGCAGCAGGCAGCAGCACGGCCACCACCAGGGCAGCAGGCAGCAGCACGGCCACCACCAGGGCGGGAGGCAGCAGGCAGCAGCACGGCCACCACCAGGGCAGCAGGCAGCAGGATGGCCACCACCAGGGTAGCAGGCAGCAGGATGGCCATCACCAGGGCAGCACGCAGCAGGATGACCCTACCAGGGCAGCAGGCAGCAGGATGGCCACCATCAGGGTAGCAGCACGGCCACCACCAGGGCAGCAGGCAGCAGGATGGCCACCACCAGGGCAGAAGGCAGCAGGATGGCCACCACCAGGGCAGAAGGCAGCAGGATGGCCACCACCAGAGCAGAAGGCGGCAGGATGGCCACCACCAGGGCAGCAGGCAGCAGGATGGCCACCACCAGGGCAGCAGGCAGCAGGATGGCCACCACCAGGGCAGCAGGCAGCAGGATGGCCACCATCAGGGTAGCAGCACGGCCACCACCAGGGCGGGAGGCAGCAGCACGGCCACCACCAGGGCGTCAGACAGCAGCAGCACGGCCACCACCAGGGCGGCAGACAGTAGCACGGCCACACCCAGGGCAGCAGGCAGCAGCACGGCCACCACCAGGGTGGGAGGCAGCAGGCAGCAGCACGGCCACCACCAGGGCAGCAGGCAGCAGGATGGCCACCACCAGTGTAGCAGGCAGCAGGATGGCCACCACCAGGGCAGCAGGCAGCAATATGGCCCTGCCAGGGCAGCAGGCAGCAGGATTTCCACCATCAGGGTAGCAGCACGGCCGCCACCAGGGCAGCAGGCAGCAGGATGGCCACTACCATGGCAGAAGGCAGCAGGATGGCCACCACCAGGGCAGCAGGCAGCAGTATGGCCACCACCAGGGCAGCAGGCAGCAGGATGGCCACCATCAGGGCAGCAGGCAGCAGGATGGCCACCATCAGGGTAGCAGCACAGCCACCACCATGGCGGGAGGCAGCAGCACGGCCACCACCAGGGCGGCAGACAGCAGCAGCACGGCCACCACCAGGGCGGCAGACAGCAGCAGCACGGCCACCACCAGGGCAGCAGTCAGCAGGATGGCCACCATCAGGGTAGCAGCACGGCCACCACCAGGGTAGCAGGCAGCAGGATGGCCACTATCAGGGTAGCAGGACGGCCACCACCAGGGTAGCAGGACGGCCACCACCTGGGCAGCAGGCAGCAGGCAGCAGGACAGCCACCACCAGGGTAGCAGGATGGCCACCACCAGGGTAGCAGGACGGCCACCACCAGGATAGCAGGACGACCACCACCAGGGTAGCAGGACGGCCAACACCAGGGCAGCAGGCATCAGGCAGCAGGCAGCAGGACAGCCACCACAAGGGCGGCAGACAGCAGGACGGCCACCACCCGGGCGGCCACCACCTGGGCAGCAGGCAGCAGGACGGCCACCACCAGGGCGGCAGACAGCAGGACGGCCCCCACCAGGGCAGCAGGCAGCAGGACGGCCACCACCAGGGCAGCAGGCAGCAGGACGGCCACCCCCAAGGCAGCAGCAGTACGGCCACCACCTGGGCGGCAGGCTACAGGACGGCAGACAGCAGCAGCACGGCCACCACCAGGGCGGCAGGCAGCAGCAGTACGGCCACCACCAGGGCAGCAGGCAGCAGCAGCACGGCCACCACCAGGGCGGCAGACAGCAGCAGGACGGCCACCACACGTGGCAGACAGCAGCAGCACGGCCACTACCAGGGCGGCAGGCAGCGGGACGGCCACATCAGGCCGCAGGACAGCGAGACGGCCCCATCAGGCCGCAGGATTGCGAGACGGCCACATCAGGCCGCAGGACGGCCATATCAGGCCGCAGGACAGCGAGACGGCCGTATCAGGCCGCATGACAGCAAGACGGCCACATCAGGCCGCAGGACAGTGGGACGGCCACATCACGCCGCAGGACAGCGGGACGGCCACATCACGCCGCAGGACAGCGGGACGGCCACATCAGGCCGCAGGACAGCGGGACGGCCACATCATGCCGCAGGACAGCGAGACGGCCATATCAGGCCGCAGGACAGCGAGACGGCCACATCAGGCCGCAGGACAGCGAGACTGCCACATCAGGCCGCAGGACAGCGAGACGGCCACATCAGGCCGCTGGACGGCCACATCAGGCCGCAGGACGGCCACATCAGGCCGCAGGACAGCAAGACGGCCACATCAGGCCGCAGGACAGCAAGACGGCCACATCAGGCTGCAGGACGGCCACATCAGGCCGCAGGACAGCGAGACGGCCACATCATGCCGCAGGACAGCAAGACGGCCACATCAGGCTGCAGGACGGCCACATCAGGCCGCAGGACAGCGAGACGGCCACATCAGGCCGCGGGACGGCCACATCAGGCCGTAGGACAGCGAGACGGCCACATCAGGCCGCAGGACAGCGAGACGGCCACATCAGGCCGCAGGACAGCGAGACGGCCACATCAGGCCGCAGGACAGCGAGACGGCCACATCAGGCCGCAGGACAGCGGGACGGCCACATCAGGCCGCAGGACAGCGGGACGGCCACATCAGGCCGCAGGACAGCGGGACGGCCACATCAGGCCGCAGGACAGCGAGACGGCCACATCAGGCCGCAGGACAGCGAGACTGCCGCATCAGGCCGCAGGACAGCCAGACGGCCACATCAGGCCGCAGGACGGCCACATCAGGCCGCAGGACAGCGAGACGGCCACATCAGGCCGCAGGACAGCGAGACGGCCACATCAGGCCGCAGGACAGCAAGACGGCCACATCAGGCTGCAGGACGGCCACATCAGGCCGCAGGACAGCGGGACGGCCATATCAGGCCGCAGGACATCAAGACGGCCACATCAGGCCGCAGGACAGCGAGACGACCACATCATGCCGCAGGACAGCAAGACGGCCACATCAGGCCGCAGGACAGTGAGACGGCCATATCAGGACGCAGGACAGCGAGACGGCCACATCAGGCCGCGGGACAGCGAGACTGCCACATCAGGCCGCAGGACAGCGAGACGGCCACATCAGGCCGCAGGACAGCGAGACGGTCACATCACGGCACAGCCACATCTGTATAGACAGTGCAGGCGTGAGGACGCTGTGTTACGTTTCTATACCAGTGCGGAGACGTGCATCAGTTTTTCGATCAGAATGACATTGCATCAAGCTATTTCTAATATTTACCATTCAATGTCTTGGAACAATTTTACACTTTTATGTAAATTAGAGAGAAGCATGCGATAATACTTCATCTCGACTTATTTTCGAACTTTCACTATTTTTGAGTTCAAATATGCTCTTGATAGGTACACAAGAATGATACATTCAATCAGCGGAGAACTTTAATTTAATTTTCTAACTATGCCAAGAAAATTGGAAAACATGAGAGCTCTCACACACCCATATGAGAAACATAATTGATCGTTCCAAAAATGTTTAACAGCAAATTAAATGATTCTCATGAGGCATCAGAAATGAGTTACATTCATGGTTTTGCTACGCGCAAAAAAGGGTATTTCTACGCGCTAGGGATTAAAGGGAGGTATTGTTGCGAGTGATGGCAAATCCAGGTAAACAGCGAATCCATAACATTTTTTTCTATGCAGAATAAGCTGGTTCTATTTCAGTAATAATGCAGAAACACTAACTAAACAGAACACAGAAAAAGTGATACAGGACAGCAGGAACAGTAGGAATTAAGAGGGAAGATTTTGAGTGTTGTATAACAAGATCGCGACATCTCTCAAGCTGCCGAAAAACGCAGCGTATTATTTACTCAGGGGCCTACAGGATTGCGGGTACGGGCGGGCCGCACTCGATCAATCTTAACAGTGAAGTTATTAGGCAATATATGTGGAGAATATGGTGAGCAATAATTTTATACGAAAAGAGATTAAATAGAGAGACGATATCATTGAAACGATTTTCAAGCTATTATTTTAAAAACACTTCATCATATTTCGTAGGCACATCAATGCCATTTTGGCTCAAATTCGAGCGTCAGTGCCTTGGTCTTAAGTTTTCAGCTGCTTTGCTTGGCATTTTATTCCGACAAAGTCAGAAACCATTATTTTAAACTACAAGTATTAAGCAAATTAGTAGCTACTTTCTTAAGAGACAAACAGTGGGTTCGGCGACAGGCAATGACGCAGTACAAAAATATAAAGTCTATTCAACTTAATAATTCCATTTCATGAATTAGTCTAAATGAAATTCTATTAATCGATTTCCATAAGAAAAATGAGGTTAAAAGGGAAGGAATAATAATTATTCATACATGACAATAAAACTTTCACTTCAGACAGGCCGGAGAGATGTCTGCTCTTACACACACGGCACCGTTGGGGGGGGGGGGGGGGTCGAGCTTAATAAACCAAAACTAAATTGAAGCCTTCAACGACCAGGAGGACAAACATATCTTCATTCCTCTTACTGCCTACTAAAACTTCAAATATTCATGCCTGTATCGCAACTTACTTTAAAAATAATTTATACGAATTGAAAGTGTCTCGGCACACGTGGTAAAATACACAGCGCCAAAATAACACCATCTCATTAGACTTAATTAACCATTCTCTATTCAGAATTTTTACGATGAAAAATTATGAAAATCTGCCTCTGTAACTTATAGACAACATATTATTACATGTAGGCATTTGAGAAATATATAAAAAGTATGCTCCGATTTCAAACTGAATTAATTTTTCATTAGGAATCAATGACTTCGTAACAAACAAATTAACAATTCCAGCTGCCTTAAAATCATCTGTAGCACATGTACACAAGCATCGATAACGGAAATCTTGTTTCTTCAGTACTTTTCGACTTTAAAAACGTTAGATTAAGTAAGTAATACAATACTACTCTCGAAACTCCACTGTAGAGGCTTTGGAGGAACTTCTCCTACTCGATTTACAATTCTTGGACAATGGTCTTCACATGAACGAGATTTCAAGTGTCACGCGACCTCCGAATGCTAAAAAATTCGTTTTGATTAACTTTGATTCTAATTCCAACTTAGACGTCTAATAAATCTACAAGACTTGTAGGTCAGACTTGTTTCGTAAAACAAAATTTGTTAGCAGTGGTCTGACGCCCGGTTATCTTCGCAAGTTCCCAGCATCATAACATTGCTCAGGCACAGTTCAGGAGCGACACAGCACGTGAGCTGTACAGTCGCCGGTCAAATGAGCCTAACATCTTTCAAAATCTGCCGAAGCAGTTTCACGTAAACTGCGCGTATTCTTCAATAGTGTCGCTTTAAAAATGTCGATCACTCTGACATTGATAAGAAAAGAGCAACTGAGAAATATGTTATGACAGCAATTACATATTGAAACATTTTTATTGCGTACATGAACAAATCGTGGTTGATTGGCTACTTCAGTTACGCACAGCGGTGATGCTCAATGCAGATATTAAGTGTATTTTAGCATTATCTGGAAGCAGATAGAGTGGGTGTTGATCATCAAGTGTAACAAAATTTTCATAATATAATATTTTTCTTTCTTGTGTTCAACATCTTCAAGATAAATGAATACTTCATAATAAACATCATTATTCCCGTATTGCATTGGGTATTCAATAATGATCGAAACCTGCCCATACTGAGAGTTCAAATGGATCAAGGTCTGAGTTTGTACAAAGATTTAAAATATTTCGTAAAGGATGATAGGTAATTCAACAAATCACAGATTAAGCGAATCACTTTTTACAGAATATTCGAAACATTTGATAATACTCAAGCACAGCGGAAACGAAAGAGGAGCTCGTGTTAATAACATTTAGGCTAAATGGAGAGAGTTAAGTTTAAAATATTATCGTTTGAGTCTCAGTATTATTGTAATTATTAGCATGAAAAACTTTCGAAATATTTGTGTTCTACTTCAGGCTTGATTCTATTCAAAAAATGACGTGTTAACACAACTTGAAACGAGCATCCAATTAAATGAATACAATAATTTTTCACAGTTTTTGGATTTTTCTTTGAGAAAGTCAAGCCTTCATAACCGACATAGCCTGAATAATCAATGGCTAGGTTAACTGAACGTGATCGAATAATAATTCTGTAAGAAATATAACTTAAATTGTATTAGTTTCATACATTAATCGAAAAGACACTCGTTCTGGTTCACCAACTTATTTTCCACGTCACGATGCTTCTCAGATAGTTGTTCACTCGTTGATCCCAACAGCTGAAAAAACCTCCCGTATTTTTCGAAACAGGCTAACTAGGCCCTACAATGAGCGAATGAGTGGAAGGCTTCCTTGAGCAACGAATTTATTGATGGCTATCTATAGTTACTTAATAAGCCTACTGATTACAATGCCTTAAATTAAACAATACAGGCTACTCTAAAAAACATTTCACTCACCATTTTCACCTGAGCGCTCTACAGGCACAAGACTATTGAAGGAAGACGCTGAACATCACGCAGCGTGCCATCACACTGGCAGATGAGAGACTGCCCAAGCCCAAGGTTTGAGAGAATGAGACTCAGACTATTATGAGAGTTTACTGAGCTCAGATGTGTTTCGTAACTGTTTGTTCCGAGTGCTATGAAACTGTTCGTTCCAATTGTTTCGGAACTTTTCCGAGTGCTCCGGAAGGGTTACATCCAATTGCTTGGGAACGATTCGTTCCAAGTGTCCCGGAACGGTTCATTCCGAGTGCACTGGAACGATTCGTTCCATGTGTTCCAGAACTGTTTATTTGGAGTGTTCCGCAACTGTTTGTCCAAAGTACTCCCACACGATTCATTCCGAGAGCTCTGGAACAATTTGTTCCAAGTATTCGGGAACTGTTTGTTCCGAGTGCCCCGGAACGGGTCGTTCCGAGTATTACGGAACGGTACGCTCCAAATTCTACGGAACGGATCGTTCCGAGTACTCCGGAACGGTGCGTTCCGGGTATTACGGAACGGAACGGTTCGTTCCGAGTACTACGGAACGGATCGTTCCGAATGCTCCGGAAAACCTGGAACTCTGTTCCAGGTGTTCCGGGTGCTCCGAAACGATGGCAATCCCTAAGGTGTTATGTCAGTGTAATGACCTCAAACCTACTTGCAGAATGTGAGGCAGCAGGTGGTGTCGAGTCCAGTTTGTGTTAGTTACACAGAATCTTATGTAATTTCTTTATGTGTTCAGTTCCCTGTACGGGGCCCAGATCTGTTTCCCTACCCCGATGGCGCGTCTATGCATTTACTTTAGTTAGCCCTAAAGTGTCATTCGTATTGTATTTTAATTTTTCCATATTATTTTGATTTCCTAGCTGAAATAACACTAATATTTTAGGGAGACCGTCCCACTTTTTCAACTTTTTTAGTCCGATTCGTTTGAAAGTTGGCCAGTATATGTATTTTGTAAAAGTAAACCTTTTTTACTCATGTCATTTTTTCGATTTAGGCCTTACTTTTTTTTTTATTGACGAAAAATGTGTTTTTGGTATATTTTTATTGAAATTTCAGATTGGAACTCCTCCTTCAGTTTTGATGGTAGAACAAAAACAAAGACAGTTTTAGAACCCTTGAAACAATTCTAACAAACTCAAATTCGGCTTTTTTTTTGAAATTCAAATTTTTTCTATTTATCAAAATTTTTTGATATTTCAAAAATCAGCAACATTTTTTTGGGTTTAGAGCTATATATTTTTTCAAAGAATTCGAATTTGAAAAAAAGCCGAATTTGAGTTTGTTAGAAATGTTTCAAGGATTCTAAACCTGTCTTTGTATTCGTTCTAGCATCAAAACTCGAGAACTAGTCCCAGGATGAATGTTGAAAATTCAAAGTGTTGGGTATAAGCAAAAAATAAAATTTTGTGTTGAAGTGTTATATAATGAACAATTGATGTAATTGAATGCAGTTTTAATTTTTATTTTGATAATTTCCATACATAACTTCATATTCAAAGTGTGAATTGTGATTTAAAAAAAAAAATTATCTTTTTTTTTCAACAAAATGATTTTTTTTTTCAGTCTGATTCTTATAAAATTTGACTATGATATGTAACCTTTGAAAATAAACACAATTGATTCTATTCATTTTTTTGATTCAGGCCTTAGATTTTGCAAAAAATTGACATATTGGTTTTCAGATATTGATATTTCACTAATATTGATATTTCATAATGGAACTCCTCCTTCAGTTTTGATGCTAGAGCAAAAGCAAAGACCGTTTTAGAATCCTTGGAACATTTCTAACAAACTCAAATTGAGCTTTTTTCCATTTCCTATTTGTTCTCTTTTTATGTGGGGTCAAAATCGGGAAAAAATGGAATATTTTGGGTGCTTTTCATTCATATTGATATTTCAAAATGGAACTCCTCCTTCAAATTTTATGCTAGAAAAAAAGCAAAGACCGTTTTAGAATCCTTTGAATATTTCTGACAAACTCAAATTGAGCTTTTTTTCCATTTCCTATTTGTTCTCTTTTTATGTGGGGTCAAAATCGGAAAAATTGAAAAAATTTGGTCGCCTTACCCCCCCCGGGGGGGGGGGGGGGAAATGGTAAATTATTGTCCGTAGCGCCATAAAATTTTAGGAACGAATAGTCTACCACCTAAGGGTCCTTTTACAACAAAAGCATGCAAAATGACCATGGAATCGACAGCATCTGTCAAGGGCCTGGGGCGGTCTCCTTAAATGGTACCATGCGTGTTGTACCACAATTTGTGCAAAAGGAAGTAAATCACTGTTCTTGCTGAAATGTATCTGTGTATGTAAGAGACACTGCAACGAGATTCTGCAGTAAATAGTTCACATCCTGAGGTCGAAAGAGTATTCCTTACTCCTTAATGCTACAGGCTTTAGTTTAATACAACACCTAGCTAATAAAGGGGTCAAGGAACCACCTCAGGAGGACAAATTATTCCGCAGAGTTGGTCGGAAAGGTAGAGGAAGTCGCAATTCGGCGAATCATGGAATTTTCTGAAGAGCTCTAACCGACTGATTACGGCGCAGACAGTGGCTCGTCTTCCTAACGGTACCTCCGTAGTTCGGGAAAAAAGAATTTACTTCTGTTGCCCTAGCGGACTAATTACGGCGTAGGCGGTACCCACACGTTCCATACTCTCGCGGTACCGCCGTAGTTCGGCATAAACAGAATTCACTTCTGTTGCCCTAGCGGACTAATTTGCGGCGTAGGCGGTACCCATACAAACCTCGCTCATGCATTACCGCCGTAGTTCGGCAGAAACAGAATTTACTTCTGTTGCCCTAGCGGACTAATTACGACGTAAGCAGTACCCACACAAACCTCCCTCACGCGGTACCGCCGTAGTTCGGCATAAACAGAATTTACTTCTGTTTCCCTAGCGGACTAATTACGGCGTAGGTGGTACCCACACAAACCTCACTCTCGCGGTACCGCCGTAGTTTGGCATAAACAGAATTGACTTAAGTTACCCTAGCGGACTAATTACGGCGTAGGCGGTACCCACACAAACCTCACTCTCGCGGTACCGCCGTAGTTCGGCATAAACAATATTTACTTTTGTTGCCCTAGCGGACTAATTACGGCGTAGGCGGTACTCACACGAACCTCAGGAAGGGCAGGTGCGCGGAAAAGCTAGCACCCCCCACAAAAAGGTAGCTGCACAGAAGACTGCCCCTTTTTCCACGAACCCTCACGTCGACCGCACGGCGGTATCGACACAGAACCTCGCCAATTAAACTATATCCGGAAGGCATTGAATGAATTCAAGACCCCGATGCATACAATTCAACTATCCCTCAAGATATATAATGTTTTGTAACTTAAGAAAAATGCCAAAGCGACAGCTGAATAGTCTTGGACAGAAGCTGTCGTTAAATGAGTTTACTTACTTCCGAGTGTTGCACAACGATTTGTTCCGGGTGTTCCAAAACGATTTGTTCCGAGTGCTCCGGAACGGTTCGTTCCGGGCACTACGGAACGGAACGTTCCGGGCGCTACGGAACGGAACGTTACGGGTACTTCGGAACGGAACGTTCCGGGCAGTTCCGTTCCGGGTACTAGGGAACGGAACGTTCCAGGTACTACGGAACGAACGTTCCGGGTACCACGGAACGGAACGTTCCGGGCGCTACGGAACGGAACGTTCCGGGCACTACGGAACGGAACGTTACGGGTACTTCGGAACGGAACGTTCCGGGCAGTTCCGTTCCGGGTACTACGGAACGGAACTTTCCGGGCGCTACGGAACGGAACGTTCCGGGCACTACGGAACGTTCCGGGTGCTACGGAACTGAACGTTCCAGGCGCTGCAGAACTATATTAGGCTCCTGGGAAGAAATTTTCGTGTGGTGTTTATAGAACTTAATTATTGTAGGGTGGTGTCATCAAAGTTTACTGGGTCAAACCGTTTCCGCGTGTTCCATCATCACTTACCACAATTCGAAGCTAGGTTTGTGAGAGTTCCGTAACCGTTCCGGGCGTTCCGGATTTTAGGAGTAGTAATATCAGTTCCACGGAACGTTCCGTTCCGGGCGTTCTGGATTTTAGGACTAGTAATATCAGTTCCACGGAACGTTCCGTTCCGGGCGTTCCATCGTTCCGTACTTTAGGGATTGCCCTCCGGAAATATACCTGCAACTCCGACCTACTCGATTTCGATTGCCGGTGTTCGAAGTAAGAGGTTCAGTTTCGTCTTCGGAAATTGTGATCGTGTGTTAACTTTGTCATAATTGCGACATTAAACCTTCTAAAGCAGTTGGCGCCAGACCGGCTTACAAATTTAACTGCGTGACCTGTTAGAATTATGGGGGCAAGTACGACGACGAAATTAGTTCTGAACTTTATTTGAAGACAATAAATGCAGAACACAAGAGGATAGTGCGAGATGCACACATCCTAACGGCAATGAGTACCGACGGCGACTGACCAGTGACCGAGTCAGACTATAAACTAATGCGCGTTGCGTCTAGACATTAAACTTCTCGAACATTCTACGAAGTAATACTAATATGAGTAATATTGTGAAACATCACATTTGTACTGTTAGCAACAAATATTCCTCATAAATAAGAAAATGCTATTTACTGAGATTTCATACATGGAAACAGTTGTAAAAATTAGGGAACTAGTTTACAGCTGCTTCCAAGAGAAACGTCTGGAACAATTAACATATATAGAATAAGAAACAGAAAAAACACTCAAGGTGTAACTTTAACACTCCACCTCAACTTGAGTGCCTTTTTCAAACATCAGAGACTCCTATCATTTCTCTAAGTTTAGTAAATCTTACAGCAGGCAATGGCTTTGTAAACAGATCTGCAAGGTTATCGGACGTAGGACAATATTTTACAACAATTTCCTTTTGATTAATCATATCTCGAATGAAATGGTATTTGATACTAACATGCTTCATTTTTGGATGGTCTTTCGGATCTTTAGACAAGCATATTGCCGACTGGTTATCTTCGTACAGAGTCATGGGTGACTTTATGTCATAGTGTAGCTGCTTTAGTAAGCTTTTCAACCAAACAGCTTCTTGAGCAGCACCAGCCAAAGAAACATACTCTGCTTCGGCAGTTGAGAGCGCTACACAAGTTTGCTTGGCTGTTCGCCATGATATCAAACCGCTACCGTACAGAAAACAATAGCCAGAAGTAGATTTTCTATCATTTTTGTCGCCAGCCCAGTCAGCGTCAGCATAACCAACACATTTGTTCTCATTGTTACGGTGATACACAATGCCAAAATTGTTTGAGCCTTTTAGATATCTAAATATTCTTTTAACTGCACACCAATGTTGTTTTGTGGGCTGTGAGCAGTGTCGAGCAACATTGCTAACTGCAAAGCTAATATCAGGTCTAGTTTTACAAGCTAAATACAATAAGCTACCAACAGCAGATTGGAAAGTTTTCTGATCAAACAATTCAGAAGTTTCACTAGCTTTTTCCAATACATTAACATCAGCAGGCGTGGACACAGGTTTTGCATTTTCCAGACCAAATCGCTTTAGCAAAGAATTTGTGAAAGCAGATTGACTCAAAGAGATTTTATCTTTTGCTTGATCGATTTTGACTCCAAGAAAATATTTCAACTCTCCTAAATCCTTCATCTTAAAGTTAGACGCAAATACATCTTTAATTTTACACACATCATTCAGAGAAGAACCAGCAATAATTATATCATCCACATAGATGGCTACAATGCTCAATTTGCTGTCAACAATTTTAGTATAAATACATGAGTCACTGTCAGTTTGAGCAAAACCATGTTTCTTCAGAAAGTTATCTAAAGTAGAGTTCCAACACTTTGGAGACTGTTTTAGACCGTACAGTGCTTTATTTAATTTACAAACAAGGTTTTCTTTGCCTGAAACAGCAAAGCCCTCAGGCTGAGTGACATGAATGGTTTCCTTAATTTCACCATTCAGAAAGGCAGAATCTACATCCATATGATGTATCATCAAATTGTTGACTGCAGCTAAAGCAATTACAGTTCGAACACTTTCAAAACGAGTCACAGGAGAAAACGTTTCTTCAAAATCGATTCCTAATTTTTGTGAAAAACCTTGAGCAACCAGACGTGCTTTGTAGGAACAGATAATTCCTTCAGAGTTAATCTTTTTCTTGAACACCCATTTAGTCTTAATTGGCTTATGATTACTGTTGGGTTCAACTAGTGACCATACATTGTTTAGTTTAATAGAAGCAAGTTCTTTTTCCATAGCTTCTTTCCACTTAGCAGCGTCTGGGCTACTCAAAGCCTCTTTCACATTACAAGGTTCTTCATCATTTTTACAGGCGCACGCCCACTCGCCAAAACGTTCAGGTTCTTTCCTTATTCTAGTAGATTTTCTTAGGTTACGCTCTAGATTATTTTGGTTTTCCTGCTCCAGTTCATCAGTGATAATTTCAGTGTTACTCTCGCAGTAACTCGAGTCAGATATTGGTTGAATTTCAACTTTATTTTTAATAGACTCTAGAGACTGGACAAATTCATTTTCGTGGAAAACAACATCTCTACACAGGAACACCTTTTTTAACTCTGGGTCGTACAAGCGATAGCCTTTTGTCACAGAACTGTATCCAACAAAGTAACAACGCTTTGACTTAGGGTCAAGTTTACATCTTTCATCTCTAGGAACATGAGCATAACAAACACAACCAAACACTTTGAAATGTTGCACATTTGGCTTACGTCCATTGAGAGATTCATATGGAGTCATGTTCTGGAGAGCAACAGTCGGACTTCTATTCTTAACATAGGCAGCAGTTGAAACTGCTTCACCCCAGAAAGATTTAGATAAGCCTGACTCAGAGAGCATACACCGAGCAGCTTCTACTAAAGTCCTATTCATACGTTCAGCGACTCCGTTTTGTTGAGGCGTTTTTGGAACAGTTTTTTGATGAACAATGCCTTCTTGTTGCAGGAACAATTTAAATTCATTGGAAGAATATTCACCTCCGTTATCAGAGCGCAGACATTTGATCTTTTTGTTATACTGTTTCTCAACCAGTGATTTCCAACTTTTGAAAACAGAAAATACGTCACTTTTGTTCTTAATAACATACACCCACACATATCTGGAAGCATCATCAATGAACGTCACAAAGTAATTACCTCCACCTAAAGACATGGGTTCAATGCAACCACAAACATCAGAATGAATCAATTCAAGTGGAGAAGTTTTCCTAATTTTATCAGAAACATCAAAAGGAAGACGCTTAATTTTACCAGCAAGACAATCTTTGCATTCAATGAGATCATCAGTCAAAGAACAATCAAATGAATTAATACCTTTGACCAGTTTTGACTTTACCAACTTTTTCAAGTTATCACTGCCTAAATGACAGAACCTAGAATGCCACAGACTTCTGTCATCACATTTAGAAGCTGCACAAGTTTCATTAGAGTTGACAGTACACAACAGGTACAGTTTACCATTCTTTTTTCCAGTAACTTGAAGTTGATTGTCTCTCCAAATCTGACAAGAGCTGTTAGAGAAAGTCACTACTAAGCCAGAATTTGACATCTGAGAAACAGAAATTAAATTGAATGCTAGCTCTGGTACAAGTAACACATCTTTTACAACACAGTTTTTCACTTTACCATAAGAAGCTTTCACTGATAGATGAACATCACCAGAGCCAATGGCTTCAATGAATCTGCCATCACCAATTTCTACTTTAATTGGTGAAGAGAGTTTTTCAACACTCACAAACAAGTTTTTGTCATTGCACATATGCTGAGTTGCACCACTGTCAATCAACCAGTCTTGGTTTCCAAAGTCTTTCATGACCGATGCATGTGCAAACAATGTTATTTTGTCATTGCATTCACCAGCTTCATTAGCAACTGCAGATGAGTTTTGTTTTTCACGTTTTATTCTATTCAAGAACTTGTAACAGTTTTTCTTCAGGTGTCCAGTTTTATTACATTCGAAGCATTTGAGTTTTGTCTTATTTTTAGATAGTAACACTTTATTTCCTGACACCACTTTGATCTTCTTTTCTTCATTGATCAATTTTTCACACACAGATTCCAAACTTGGTACTTTATCTTGAGTTTCCAGCGCTGTAACAAATGTCGAGTAGCTTTCAGGTAACGAGGCAAGAAGAGTTATAACTTTTAGTTCTTCTTTGATTTCGTCACCAATTACTGCTAGGGAATCAAAGAGTTCCACCAACTCCTTCAGATGCTCTTGCATGCATCCATCAGGTTGAAGAGTTAAGTTATGGAGTTTCCTCCGTAAACGTAGTTGGTTGGACCAACTTTTCTTCTCAAACGTGGATTGAAGTTTTTCCCACACATCCTTGGGATCTTGTGGATTGCCGAGAAGATACAACAACTTGGGCTCCACTCCAAGCACAATTGCTGAGAGAGCTTTGTCTCTTCGGTTTTTAAATTTACGTCGAGCCGCTTCATCAGCTCCGGGACCAGGTGCCGTCTCACTGCCATCGACGATGTCGTAAAGATCATCTCGGATAAGATTCATTTTCATTTGAATTTTCCAAGTAGCATAGTTCCTGTCGTTCAGCGGAACAATGCCGACCGCCTTGCCGTCCATTTTGTCTGTCTGCAGTCGTCTGCTGACTTGCCGCCACACGCGATTTAAATAACCGCCGCGCGATTTAAATTTTTCAAAGATGACCTCACAGAGACAACTTTTATTCAAACCAGCATTGCATAGCTGGGCCCATAACCATTGTTAGAATTATGGGGGCAAGTACGACGACGAAATTAGTTCTGAACTTTATTTGAAGACAATAAATGCAGAACACAAGAGGATAGTGCGAGATGCACACATCCTAACGGCAATGAGTACCGACGGCGACTGACCAGTGACCGAGTCAGACTATAAACTAATGCGCGTTGCGTCTAGACATTAAACTTCTCGAACATTCTACGAAGTAATACTAATATGAGTAATATTGTGAAACATCACATTTGTACTGTTAGCAACAAATATTCCTCATAAATAAGAAAATGCTATTTACTGAGATTTCATACATGGAAACAGTTGTAAAAATTAAGGAACTAGTTTACAGCTGCTTCCAAGAGAAACGTCTGGAACAATTAACATATATAGAATAAGAAACAGAAAAAACACTCAAGGTGTAACTTTAACATGACCCTCCGGACGGAGGGTTGTCTCATTCAATCATGCCTCCGAAGTTAAAACCCAACTCGGCACACACCAGAGAGGAACCTGAAGATCAGGATCAATTGAGTGAGGACGTGATCAGTGCTGACGATATGGAAATGGAAAATTGCAGGGCAAGAAAGAGAAGCCAAGCTGAACTACCTGGTATGGCAGTAATTGAAGGAACCTGGTTCAAAGATAACGAAAGATCAATACGGACAAGGACAACAACAGAAACTTCAAGTGATTTGGCCCGGGACACGGCCAGGAAATACATTGCAACAGAAAAAGGAGACAAACCATATCCAAACTGCCCAGGCAATAAAATGCAGGAATCTCTAGGAAAAAACTGCACAGTGATGAGTGATCATTTCACAAGTTGAAGCACCTGAAACCAACTGGAATTCACAGAAAAAAATCACCCTTGACCCTATTTGCTTATCTAAAGGATTAGAGTTAGTGCTAGACTACAGTGTTGTGAAAGAAGTGAGAGTCAACAAACGTAGAAATATTATTGCAGTAGAATTCATGAGCTCAACCACCCCAGAGATTGGAAAACTCCTGCAAGTGGAACACATTGGAAAGTATGATGTCAAATGCCACTTACCTATAGCAGAAGAACAAACCGCGGTTTATGGAGTGATTGGCCCCATTGGAGAGGATGTGGATCTGGAAGAGTTACAGGCAGTAGCCAGCTGTGAAGGAGTTAAGATAAGAAAGATGCAAAGAATTTACAAGTTTTCAAATGGATCCAAAGAACCTACACGGTCAGTAAAGGTAATGTTTGGCTCAAGAAGTATTCTGCAGCATCTGAGGCTTGGCTTTGTGCAATACAAGGTGAGACTATTTGAGCTTCCTCCTCTTCGATGCTACCGATGTCAGAGACTGGGGCACTTGGCCAGTGGATGCTCAGCTCCAATGAGGTGTCTAATCTGCAGTGGAAATCATCCCAAAGAAAGGTGCCAGGCTGCATTGCCAAAATGTGCAAACTGTGGAGGACAACATGTTGCATGTGCAAGAGAGTGCCCAATGATGCAAGATGCAGCTAGACTACAGGCGCTACAACAAGATGGGTTCTCCTTTTATGAGGCTCGCAAACAAGTAATTGAAGAGAGAAAAGCAAAACAAGACCAAAGAAGTAACAGAAATGCAAGTCAACAAAATCATGCAGAAACATCTACACATGGTATTGTGCCCACTGTAGATGCCACTCTTGACTCATGCCCAAGAAATATGGGAAATTTGACGCCAAACTACCCTTTGGAGACAGTGGAAGTTGAGGCTGATGTCCATCAGGCGCAGGGGTCCTATTACATCCCTCGAAAAGTACCGTGCCGGAAAGAGACTTACGCAAATGCAGTGATATCCCAGATGCCAAATCAGCAACACCAAAAAGCTCACAGTGAAATGATGGAAGCAAGCATTGTCCAAAGTGTCAGGGAAACTGTAAGTAATGAATTAGAGAAAGAAATTATTGAAAAGTGCCAAAGTTTAGTGCAGACAGCAGTTCAGCAAATATTTGCTAAAATAACCAAGTTCATAAGTGAAGCGTTGTCAACCAACTTATCAAGGGAAAATAAGAAACAAAGAGACTTACTTCTCATTGGAATGGCACGTAACCACTTTGGGTCCCAGATTGGAGAGGCTCTTCTTGGACAATTTTGTCAATCAGAAGACACTTCTCAGACAGTGATTGCAGCTCAGGACCAAGTTCCGGTAAGGGGAAAGGAGGCTGCAGTGAAGAACCAGGAAGGCCGGCTGAGGAAGTGAAAGTGTAAAGCAAGTGCTCGATGCAAGTGCCGGGGCAAAGAAAAGACCCCAGAAACAAAGAGTGTCTGCTAGAAAACACGGCTTGTAGAAGATGAATTCCACCTTTGTAATCAAGAATCAGAAACTGAAGAGACAACCAAACAGGGCAAATAAGCTCGTACTGGTACAGTTCAATTGTAATGGTATAACTAGCAAACTATCAGAACTTAAGCTCTACATCTATATTAACAAACCGGACATTGTTTGCTTATGTGAAACCTGGCTAGATCAGAATGAACCAAAATTTGTGGGATACCAAGCTGTGTGGTTGCATCGGGATATTGCTCCTAGAGGAGGGCTAGGAATATTAATCCGTGATGATATTGGATATTCTGTAAATGGGCTTGATTCACTTCCAAATGGAAGATTGGAAATTTGTTCCATACAAATTAGTTCCTTTATAGGAAGAGTAGATGTATGTAATATTTGCAATGCCAATCATAATGTAGAACTTGCAGAATTTGTGCATTATTTCTCTCAAATGTCTAATAATTTTATTTTTGTTGGGGACTTTAATGCTCACTCTCCAGTTTGGGACCGCAGAGGAAGGCACAATTGCACAGGGAGAAGCATTGAAAGATTTATGGAAACATGCTCAGTGGGCTTATTAAATCCTTCTGATCTTCCAACGTATATAGACAGACGAACTGGTTCTGCCTCAACCCTGGATTTGTGCTTGGTGTCTCATTCATTGCTCATACAGGGAAACTTACGTAGAGGAGCTGATCTGGGAAGTGATCATTTTCCAATTGAGTGTTCTTTTGGGGTGCGCATTACAAAATCTGACTCAGCATGCCCAAAGCGCTGGATTCTTAAGAATGATAGGTGGAAAGAATGGTCCACGGAAATAGGGAAATGTCACAACATTGTCTGTCCTGCAAGTGTTGATGATTTATATGATAACTTTGTTGCTAATTTAAATAATTGTTCATTGAAAGTTTTTTCCCAAACCTCAGGGAAACCTAAGTTACATCAAAGAACTCCTTGGTGGGACTCTGAGTGTGCTGCAGCAGTTGCTAAGAGACGCAAAGCAAAGAACATTCTGGCCAAGACTCCAAACACTATAAATCTAGGAGCATACCTCAAGGCTGAAACACATGCCAAAAATATTATTAAAAACAAAAAGCAAAACAGCTGGAAATCATTCGTTCAAACAATGAGTTCTGAAACAAATGTTGCACAAGTGTGGAGAGTAGTGCGTAGCATGAGTGGGCTAACTACACCTAGATCTAGTTATCCAGTAGGCAATACAAACAGCACAAATTCAGAGAGGGCAGAGCTGTTTATTGACGACTTCACAAGACATAAAATTACAACCTCAGATTATTCTGCAAACATCATTAGAAGCAGGATCAAAAATATTGAGCACATGACAATAGGAGAAAATTGTTACAATGCCCCCTTGGTGCTGTTTGAAATAAAGAGAGCATTAGAGGGGTTGAGACAGACCAGCCCAGGGAGTGACAATATTCCTTATGCTATGCTTCAGAAGTTGCCTGACCTGTTCCTTAACAGGTTGCTATACCTATTTAATACAAGCTTTTTCTTGGGAGTTGTGCCGACCTCATGGAAGACTGGTATCATGTGTCCAATAAAGAAACCAAACAAAGATCAAAATTCTGTTCAGGGCTATCGTCCAATAACCCTCCTGCCATGCATTGTAAAAGTGATGGAGAGGATTGTGAAGGTTCGGTTGAATCATTTTCTTGAGTCGCATAGTGTTTTTTCTGTATATCAGACTGGTTTTAGGCGTGAAAATCAACAACAGATGCACTGGCGCTCATCAGTAATTTTATTAGAAAATCCATTAAAAATAAACATTTCTGTGCAGTGGTATACCTAGATTTAGAGAGTGCATATGACTGTGTGTGGCATGACGGGTTGATATACAAGCTATTGAATGTGAATTGTGATATTAGGACTGTGAAATGGATTCAGTCTTATTTAAGGAACCGAACTGTTAAAGTTAGGATTAATTCAACACTGTCTACAGAAAGGGTTCTTGGCTGTGGTTTACCTCAGGGGTCTGTCCTGAGTCCTCTCCTTTTCAATGTTATGTTGCATGATTTGCCTTGCTGTACTGATGTGGAAGTGGTGTCTTATGCGGATGATATAACTATACTATGTTCGGCCGAGTCATTGCCTAGAGTTAAAACAAAAATGCAGAACATGTTGGATAAACTTGATAGATGGCTGAAAACTTGGAAGCTCAAAGTCAATCCTGTTAAAACTAAATACCAACTATTTCATAAAAAAAGAGGATACTATGATATAGAATTGAGATTGTGTAACTCTCTTATCTTACCTATTGTAAATCAGAGAGTGTTGGGGGTGATTTTTGATGCACCTAAGCTAACACTACACGGCCATGTGGAATATATCCGAACTGACTGCTTAAAGAGAATTAATGTTATGAAAGCTCTATCAAGCTCTAAATGGGGATCATCCCAAAACTTACTGAGAAGATTATATATAGGGGTTATTAGAAGCAAAATTTCTTATGGTGCAATCATTTATCCTGAATTTAATAAGAAATATATGAATATCTTGAATGTTTTGCAGAACTCTGCCCTGAGATGTATTGTGGGTGCATGGAAAACCACACCTATTTGTTCTCTGGAAGTTGAATCCTTTGTGATGCCTCTTAATTTGTATTTTAAGTTTCTCTCAGTGAAGTGGTGCTGTAAAAAACAATGTAATTTTGGATCTAGGGAAGTCTCTTCAAGGCTGGACTTGTTTACTGCATCAGAAGGGAGTGACATTTCGGTTAGGTTAAATAAGATTTTGTGCAAAACTCATCTGGAGATACATCCAAAACCATGTAGAATTTCATTGTATGACATTTCTCCTGTGACGGAGTTCAGTCACTGGATTTCCTGTGATGTACCAAATAGGGAATCTTGGTTGCCAGCTGAGGCTAATATAAATTTTGAGATGTTTTTAGCTAGGAAATATGGTAACCTCGAGAGGATTTTCACTGATGGGTCTAAAGTAGCAACAGGATCAGTGGCTGCTGCCATGTATGTTGCATCATCTGGGATGGCAACTTCCTGGCGGATGAACCCGTCCCATTCAGTTGTAGGAGCTGAGTTGTTTGCCATATTACAGGCTCTAAAATACATTCAAAACAAACTAGGGAACAGCTTTGTTATATTGAGTGATTCACAGACAGCACTTGGACTGCTGCTAAATAATAAAAATGAGGCATATAGAGAATTTTGTTTGGAAATCAAATTGCTGATATTAAACTCCTCTCATTCAGTACATTTGCAGTGGGTCTCTGGTCACTCAGGTATTCAGGGAAATGAAATTGCAGATAGGTGTGCAAAGCTTGGCCATCAGAATCTCAAATGCGTTTGGACAAACCTCCATTATGAGGAATTTCAAAGTCAAATTCGAAGCCAGTTCCTTAGTGTCTGGATGCACCAATGGCATGCACAAGTTGACTCCTCCGGCAAGGGTCGCTTCCTCAGAGATTTGTTGGATAAACCGAGCAGGCTAACATATAAGGTGGAAACTCATAGACGGATAGAGTGCGCAGTTAGCAGGCTGCGTATGGGTCACGCTGGTGTATTGGCACACCTCTTTAGGTTTAATATGAGTCCATCTCCTAACTGTGAAGCATGTGGCATTCCTGAGACTGCTGAACATTTCCTATTGCACTGTCATAAGTATTCTAGGCAAAGGTATATGCTAACCTTGCAGCTTGACCGCATGGGTGTAGAAGTTGACCTTAAAAACTTGCTGGGTTGTGGAAACCACACAGTCAATGTCCAAAGGAAAATAACTCATTTACTTGGCAGCTTCCTTAGAGGCACGGATAAATTGGATGTACTCTGAAAGTTATAACATATAAAATTCTTGTACTTGGCTTATCAAATGACCTGTGTAACACTGGAATCAGTTTTATGATGAGCGCCATTTAAATGTTATGTTGTCCATATGAGACATCTTTTGCTGTAAACAAAATTATGCACTCCCAGTGATGGCACCCTTTGTATGTGAAATAGTTAAAGTGTTGTGTTGAACTGCTCACCATTATCTGACCACCTTGGCTCTGACTGGGCTCAAGCTCTGCACTGCATCAAATTCAATGAGAACCACGTCAAAGCCTTGAATACAGCACTGAAGATACCAGGTCCGACGGGTTTCTGTTGAAGAAAACCAGCGACTTTATGAGGAAGGCCTCTCTTCCTCCACCCCGACTATCATCATCATCATCATCATCATCCGACCTACTCAGCTAAAAAAGGAAGCATTGGCCTTGAAAACCTACCTCCAACACCAACCTATCCTGACAAAAACAAAAGTGCACGCATTAACTTGGATTCCACAGAACGTCTGGAAAATATACCAGAAGCAACCCGTCAAGTCATAATGACCAGCACTAATCACAAAGTGCAACTTTCAAAGAAGAATCCGTTCCGAATAGGCAAAGCAATGGACCTATTATGTGAACCTGTTGAATCAATTGTGCATCAAAACTTAGGTGCTCTTCTCATCACCACCAAGACTGTTGAGCAAGTTAAAAAATTACTCAAGGTACAAACTCTTACAGTCGATGAAGAACCAATCTCTGTTGTTGTTTCTGTGGCGTGGAGCACACAATTTTCTTATGGAACAATATATGCGCCCCAACTAAAAGATGAGTCTCTTGAATTCCTGCTAGAAATTCTTCAGTCAAGCAATGTTGTTGGTATTAGAAAACTCCTATCTGACCCAAAGAAAAGTCATGTTCCATTATATGTCCTAACCTTCCTTAGCTCAACTCTTCCTCCCAAAATCCGTGTTGGGTATGTGTACTACAACATTGACACATACTACCCAAGTCCTCTCCAATGTGGACTTTGCTGTTGTTACGGCCATTCCCGAGGCCGCTGTACCCGACTATCTCCAATCTGTAGTCACTGTGCCCAGAGTGGACACCTGCAGGTGGACTGTCCCACCCTCAACTCTCCTCCTGTTTGTGTCAACTGCAAGGGAGCTCATGGTGCTGCTTCTCGTGAATGCCCTGCCTACAAAGTGGAGAAGCATGCCTGTCATTTCACTGTTGACAATGGATTGACCTTTGCTGAAGCTAGAGAGAAAGCAAGAGCAGAATCCAGAGAAGACAGGGCAGAAACAACAACCTACCAAAAGCAAAGACCCTGCCAAGCAGCTGTCCCATCAAGGTATAAAAGTGACAAGCCCAGCAATGGATATCAAGTTTCATCTCATGCCTTCCCCTCACTGACTCAACTTATGAATGAAGAAATAGCCCCCACTCCGCCCCATCAACCATCATCATCAACTGCACCATGGATTACACCTGGTCAAAATAAACGCATTTCACAAAACAAGTCTCAAACCTATCAACAGTCTTCTCAAGAAAACCTACCCAACTCTTTAGTGCATCATCAACCAGGTAATCAGCAGCCCGTCCAATCTCTTTCTAATGCGTGCTATTGACCAACATACTCCCTATGCTAATAAAACTGTTTATGAGCTCACAAGTGACAGAAAAAGTGGAATGTTTTGTAGAGCTGGGCCATATTCTTAAAGCAGATGTTGTTGTGAGTGAAACTTTATCAAGCCTAGGATTCTTTTCAATTTCAAATTCATGTTAAACTTTAAAATCATTCAGTGGAACCTTCGATCATTTAGGGCTCGTCTACCTTTTCTGCAGCAACTGACAAATGAACTTAACCCCACAGTGGTATGCCTGCAAGAAACAATGATGAAAGACAAAAATATTTCTCTAAATAACTTCAGTCAACCAGTAGCTAGCTGTGAAAGGGTATATGGGGGTGGTGGTGGGGTAGCTGTTCTGGTAAGGAACTCCATACCTCACATCAACTTACCAATTGTGTGTTCTTTGGAGGCTTGTGCCAGCAGAATTTTTCTCTCTCAACTAACCATTTCTATCTGTTCTTTATATATTCCTCCTAATCTCCCAAACTCCATCCTGATATCTGAGCTACCTCTTCTTCACTCTCAGCTTCCACCTCCATTTATCATGTGTGGATTCCAATGCACATCATCCAAGTTGGGGTTCACCACGTGAAGATGCCAGAGGCTCACTGATCCACCAATGGATTGCGAGTGAAAATCTTTTCCTTTTAAACACTAGTGAACCTACTTTTCTCTCTCCCAAAGGCACCTTTAATCATATAGATCTCACCATTGTTTCACCTGAGTGTGCTCCTCTCTTCTCTTGGCAGCCTCATCTGTCTCTCAGCACCAGTGATCACTTCCCTCTCATCATGACTACTTCTCAACCACCTACAATAATCCGCTTCCTAGGTGGCATGTTCGGTCAGCTGACTGGTCTGCCTTTCAATCTAGCCTGAAACTTCCAACAACATTCCTCTCCCCTACACAAGCATGTGGAGCAATCACATGCAATTCTAGAGGCAGCCACTTTACACATTTCTAAATCAAAACACAAACCAAACATTCCCTCACTCTGCTGGTGCAACAAAAACTGTAGCATCACTCATAGAGCAAAAAACAAAGCATTGTCACTTTATAAAAATCACACAGGAAACATGGATCTGTGGATCAAATATAAAAAGCCCGGGCAATATTCAGACGAACCGTGGCCACAGCACGACAATCCAGCTGGGAGAGTTTTCTGTCAAGCATGACAAGTAAAACTAACAGCTCGACAATTAGGAATAAAGTGTGAGCTATTTCCTCTCACACCACACGGAAGCCAATCATCTTAATGCAGAACAATATAACAATCACAGAACAAGGTACAGTTGCAAATGAACTAGCCTATCACTTTTCCAAACAAAACAATGGTGTCACCAGAGATCCCATATTCACCAATGTTAAGAATCAAGTATCTAAAGATCCTCCCACATTTCACCACAATGCCACACCATGGTATAACCAACCCTTTGAAATGCATGAGCTCAAGAAAGCACTACAAACATCCACTTCACGATCACCAGGCCCAGACACCATCCCATTCTCTTTTCTCCAACACTTCACCGACCCCCAACTAGAAACACTACTCAAGTTCTACAATTTTGTTTACTCTGAAGGATTTCCACACCAGTGGAGGGAATCAATCATTATTCCTATCCTCAAGCCCTCAAAATGTGCAACCGATGTAACATCCTACCGTCCTATTTCCCTTACCAACTGCTTGTGCAAGATATTAGAAAAAATGATCAATTATAGATTACAGGCACTTTTAGAATGCAACTCATACTTTGATCCATCACAGAGTGGTTTTAGAAATGGTCACTGCACTATGGACGCTCTCTGTAGGCTAGAAAACTCCATCTGGGAAACATTCATCAGTAACATATTGTATTGCCATATTTTTAGACATCACTAGGGCATTTGACACAGTGTGGCACCATGGGATAATGCTGAAACTTTGGGAGATTGGCCTGACAGGCAACTTGCCTTGTTTTGTGGCAGACTACTTGAGGCTCCGTACTATAAAGGTAAGACTGAGCAACACTTACTCCAGGTCTTTCCCTTTGCACTCAGGGGTTCCACAGGGATCTGTGATCAGCCCAACTCTCTTCACAATACTTATAAATGATCTACTCTCTTCCTTACCTGCAAACATGCACCATTCACTGTATGCTGATGATGCAGCACTCTGGATCCAGCACTCTGATCTAACACAGGCCATAAACATTATGCAAGATGCACTCATACACATAGAAAACTGGTCACATCAATGGGGTCTACAGATTTCTGCCAACAAATCATCTTCAATTATCTTCACTAGACACAACCCAAGAAATGTTCCTGCACTGTTAATTCAAAACACCCCACTAAAGTTTGTCAACACTGTCCGTTTCCTCGGACTAACATTTGACAGGCACTTAACGTGGGGTCCTCACATCGGTAACCTAGTCACTCGATGCCAAGCTGATCTACGCTTAATGACTGTCATAGCAGCTAGGAGGTGGGGGGCTGACTTCTATACTTTTTGTCTTCTTTACTTCTCACTTATTCGCTCTAAATTAGACTACGCATCATTTCTGTTCTCTACTGCTGCTTCTTCTCATCTTGACCGTCTGGATCGCATCCAGTATGCTGCTGCCCGCATCATGCTGGGAGCCCTGCGCTGCACCCCAACCTGTAAGCTAGAGGCCGAAGCAGGTCTGTGTCCTCTCTCCATACGTTGAAAGCTTCTGCTGGCCTCATATTGTACACGAGTGCTGACAATACCTCGCCACCCTGTCCGGGACCTTCTTATGAACTACTACCCATTCACTTTATATAACCATCTCCCTTTTCCCCTTCCATTCGCAGGCCGTGCGTTGTGTGAGTTTACTGAATTGAAGTTGAAATTTTCAGATATCCCAACAATACCTATGTCTGTTCGCTACTTCCCCCCTGACTTTCCAGCACTATCATCTCTAGCTCACTTCTCCAAATCTTCTCTATCTGATTCTCACTGGCAGCAGGCTTTCAGAGATCTTGAGATTGGTAGGTACCCCAACAGAATCAGTGCTTTCACTGATGGTTCTGTTAGCAACGGAAATACAACCTGTGCAGTTTACTTAAAGGATTTTTCTATCAAAGCCAAGCTTTCTTCACATTCATCAATATTTACGGCTGAACTGTATGTTATTTTTATAGCATGTAAATTCAAATCATCAATCCCAGGCAACTTTGTAATCTTCACAGATTCCCTTAGCTGCATTTCTGCACTTAACTCAAAGAAATCCCCAGACCACTACCTCATAGTATGGGTATTTAATATCCTTTCATCAATTAGACCTGGTAAAATCATACTAGAGTGGGTGCCAAGTCATGTTGGCATAAGGGGAAACGAGGCTGCTGACAGGCTTGCACGAGAATCTACTGAGCTTCAAGCGTGCAACTTTCTTGCTCATAGCAGAGTGGAACTTAAAAGGAGCCTGAATATGTATTATCATGGAGTATGGCAGAGTTTCTGGTCTTCTCGCTCACATTTCATCAACCACTTGAAACCACTTTTAGGCCCATTCATCCCAGCAAACCTTAATCGCCCAAATCAAGTTATCATTACTTGCCTCCGTTTACAAACCTGTCTCATCACTCACAGTCACTACATCACCAAGTCCCCCCAACGCAAGTGCACTGCATGTCACAGCAATTATACCCTTGAACATATACTAATTTCCTGCCCACAACTTGAGCCTTATAGGCAACCTCTATGCATGTCATGCCTCAGCAGGTCTCTACCATTTGAACTCCATTCTCTGTTGTACCCTCCTGAGGACCCAAAGCTGCTGATAACATTTCTGCAAGAGGCAGATATGCTGAAGCTAATCTAGAGAAGCTGGGCGGAGTGGGGGCGCCAATACCCTTGAAGAGGTGACGCGCCGTATGCACATCAAGTAACATCAAGTAAGTAACACTGCAGGTGCCCTCTGATTGTGATGGGGGACATGAATGGCCATGTTGGTATACTTGGTGAGCCGGTGAATGCAAATGGACAAAAATTGATAGATTTTTGTGATGTGAATGAACTTGAAAACCTGAATGTCACAATAGGAAATGGCTTGCATACATGGCAAAGCAGGGAATGGAAAACTGCAATTGACTATATGATTGTGAATAGTAGAGCAAGAGAGTATATCAAAGAAATGTTTGTAGAAGAAAATGATTTTGATATTGATAGTGATCATAAAACTATTGTGCTTGAATGTAACTGGGGTAGAGAGGAGTCAATGCTGAAGGTCAGTAGTGTGAAAGAAAGTTGGCAGATAAAAATAGCGAACTGGGAAGAATTTGAGAATGAATTGAGTAGGTGCAACTGGAACAGGTGTGGAAATGTTAATGACCTAAATAGTGAGATTGCAGGAACACTGTACAATGTGGCAGAGCAAAAGATTGGTAGAAAGAAATGAAGGAAAGGGACAGGGAATGCCAGGTGGTTTAAAAGTGAGATAAAAGAAGAACGAATGAGACGAAAGACTTTAAATAAGAAACAACGCAGTATGAGGAAAATGTTTGAAAGAAACAGAATTACTGAGGGTGAATGGCAGAATGCATGGAATGAGTAAGGAAGTAAGGAATGTCCAGCAGAAGAAAGTAAGGAGAATGATAAATGAGGCTAGAGTTAAAGAGGAGAGTGACCAAGTTGAAAATCTAAGAAAGAAAGGTCCGGATGGAATAAAAAGATTGGTATAAGTTTATACAAGGAAATGATATAGGTAGTGAAGTTCAAGTTGATGAATTAGTAGTCAATGGTTGCAGGGCTTAAGTCTCGCTGAGCAGCAAAGCCGCTCAGCGAGAATAAAAATATCGATTATAACTGGAATTTGATGCTGATTCCGAATATGCAATTTGTTTTGACCGCTCTCGATTTTTTCAATTTTTTTTAATTTTTTTTGGAAAGGCGGCTAGCAACAACTGAGGTGGTGCCCAAAGAATGCCATGTCCGTACAGGTTGGGTGGAACCCGGCCCTATCCGGTACTCAGGTCTTCAAGGCACGGTCTGACCATGTTGGGTCGAGAATGGCAGAGTTCGGATCATGAGGTGGTGCAGGCCAAAGTATGCCAAGTCCAACCAGGTTGGGTCGAGAATGACAGAGTTTGGATCATGAGGTGGTGCAAGCCAAAGTATGCCAAGTCCGACCAGGTTGGGTCGAGAATGGCAGAGTTCGGATCATGAGGTGGTGCAGGCCAAAAAAAACATTAAAAATGTAGAAAAATTCAAAATTAAAAAAAATCACATAAAATCGAGAGCGGTCAAAACAAATTGCAGATTCGGAATCAGCATCAAATTCCAGTTACAATCAATTTTTTCATTCTCGCTGAGCGGCTTTGCCAGCGAGACTTGTTCCGGTTGCAGTGTGCAAGATAGGATGCAAATGGTGAAAGCAATTGAAGAATACTGGGAGGACTGGTGGAAAGAATGAGCAGGTTACAGATGATGAACCCGTAAATTTTCTGATTGATGAATGTGAACTGCACATGGAAGACAAAATCACTTGTGAAGAGATTGTAAGTTTTTTGAAGAAAGTGAAAAAATGGAAAGGCATGTGGCCCTGATAAGATCCCATACGAGTTCTATAAATGTGGAGGAGAGAGTGTAGTCAGTATGTTGAAATGTTTATTTGATGAGATATGGAAGAGCGAAAGAGTACCGGATGACTGGAACAAGTGTAATGTAGTACTGTTGCATAAGGGTGGACTTAAGAGTATGAATGAACTTAAAAATTACTGATCAATTGCACTGGCTGACACTGTATGTAAGATCTTTTGTGGTATTTTGAATGAGAGAATGAAAAATTTAGTTGAGGAATTAGGAGTCCTAGGTGAAGAACAGAATGGTTCCAGGCAGGATAGACGTGGGGAGGATAATCTGTTTGAAGTGAGTGAAATAATTGAGCGAATGAGGAAGGATGACAGGAAGGTATATTTAGCATTCCTGGATATTGAAAAGGCGTATGACAGAGTGGATCAGGTTAGGCTCTGAAATTTTGAGAAAAGTTGGTTTAGCAGAAAAATAGTAAAAATTGTACAAAGTCTGTATGAGAACACAAGGGCTATCTACAGGTTAGGAAATTTGGAAACAGGGCAGGTGAGGAGTGTTAGAGGAGTGAGACAGGGCTGTACTCTGTCTCCCCTGTTGTTTGGATTGTACACAGAAGAATTAGCAGTTCGACTGAGAATGAGTGGCTTAGGACTGAAAGTTGGTAATGAGAGACTGAGTTGTTTGTTGTATGCTGATGATGTGGTTGTGGTTAGTGAATGTGGACATAAACTGCGAAGGATGCTTGACATTGTGAATGGATATAGTACAGATTTCAAGATGAACTTTGGTGCCGACAAAAGTAAGGTTATGGTTACAAATAGTGATGAGACTGATAGAAACAGACAGTGGAATAGTAGAGAAATCAGAATAGTTAGAACAAAAGAATACAAATATCTAGGTTGTATGATAATTGAAGATGGATGTACTAGAACTAAGGGTGAGAAAGTGGCAAAAGCAATGCAGTGGAGTGGACGGTTATGTAGTGTGGCCAGATACAGAGCAAGCAAGTATGAATGTGTGAAAGGAATGTGGAAGTATGTTGCTGTACCTAGTGTCATGTATGGTATGAGTGCTCTTGCCTGGAATGGAAGTGATCTTGAAAAGCTGGATGTAATACAAAATGAGGTAGGACGTTTAGCATTGGGTGCTCCAAAATGGACGGCTACAGAAGCCATTAGAGGTGACCTGGGGTGGAGCCTATTTTCAGAAAGAATGATGAAAGCAGTGCTGAATTATAAGGTGAGAATTGAAAGAATGCAGAATAGCAGGTGGGTGAAGCGAATTTTTGAATGGAATCTGAGTGTAAGCTATTGGGAGAAAGTATGTTGGGGGCATGCAAGGAAACTCAGTATGCAAAAGATTATTCATGTTAGAATTGGGAGACCTGTGGATCACTGGAGTTTAATAAATGTTGGAGGTGTAGGGCCGGAGTGGGGCTGCAAGAGGTGGAAAAAAGAGATTGAGAGGCAAACAAAGGAGTAGGGATTGAATAAGTGGAAGCTTAGCATGATGCGGAAGCCTACATTTAACTGGTATATGAAAAAAGGAAGCTCCTAAGTTTGAGATGTTCTATGATGGTAGTTTCGGAAGTCAACTCTTGTTTGCTGTGAGATGTAAGTCATTGAGTGTGAACAAACGTACATGGAGGTGGAATGAGAATAATAACAGATTATGTCGGCAGTGTAATAGTGGAGTGGAGGAAACAATTTAGCATTTTGTGCTGGAATGTAGTATGAGCAAGAGAGAGAGAGAGTTTCATGAATGTGGTGTTTGAGCAGTATGGAGAGAATGAGTGGTATGCCAGATGTGCTGAAGATGATTGTGGTATGAGCTGTCTTGCTGGATTGGATCAGAAGTGTAATTTGAACATCATTGAAGCAATGAAAATGTTTCTGGCTCGTGCCTAGAGTAAGAGATAGTGACTGGAGTGAGCCAGTCAGGTAGAGTGGGGTGTAATGACCCAGTATGCCTGGGGATGGTGTTTTGATGTACTGGTTATCCCAGTGATGCTGTCCAATGGCAGCTTGTGACAAGGATTGGTAGATCCTGAGTAGTTTAGTGGACAAGTGTGGTATCAGGCGCTGAACTCTTTTTGTGAAAATTGTGGAGGGAATTGTAGGCCGTTACAAACTCCTCGACGCTGTCGGCCCTCAATTCCAAGTTCAAGTTCATGAAAAGTTGAAGTGGAATTAACTTCTTTGGTTGCCTTAAAATTGGTTCTCATATACTATGTTAGGATGGGTTTATATGGACTTAATGTTGGAATCTGTTGGGTAATGTGTAGAGATGTGACTAAAAAAAAAACCATGCCGTTTTTTTTTAAAAAAACGTAGATATTTTGTTTTTTTTTAAATATTTTGTCAGAAAATAACTCAGCAAGAAAAATAACCACATTACATTATTTGTTTTCATGTCAAATTACAAAATAAAACAGCAAACTTCTTAATTGATGGTTTTCTATGGTTTTATGAAATTTTTCATTTCCTGAGGTTTCATGCACAGATATTTCATTTATTTTACAATACATGTGAATGACCTTCAACTCCCATAATTGTGTTATAATAAGATATCTTTACTTATGGTCATTGATAGAGATGTGACTAAAAAACCATGCTGTTTTTAAAAAAAAAACATGTTATTTATACAAAAATTATGAATAAAAAATATAAATATTAATATATTTATGTGACCTTAAAAATCCAATGCTGTTTTTTTTTAAAACATTGTTTTTTAACAGAAAAATCTAGACTAAAAAAACATGGCTATTATATTATATGGGACCAAAACAAATTTTTTTTAAACAGTTAAAAAAATCATGACTACTAAAACACGGATGTAAATATCAGGAAAGTTATTTTTCTTTAATCGAATTGTCCTTAGAAACTTATAAACAAAGAATGCTGTTAATATTGAAATCATGTTTATTAGAACTGTACTAGGTCTTAGAATAAAATATCTACAAAGAATCTATTCACTCAATAAAACCTTTTGGAGACCAGCTCCATCCTCAGTCATTCAGTAAAATTTGGTGAAATGGACAATGAATTTTCACTGTTCCTTTGAAAAACATTTGACTGAATGACTTACTGAGGATGGAGCTAGTCTCCAAAAGGTTTTATAGAGTGAATAGATCATTTGTGGATATTTTATTCCAAGACCTGGTACGGTTCTAATGGATAATAATACATCTTATGTGACCAAAAAATCCATGCTGTTTTTTGAATATTTTTGTTACAAAAAAGTCATGACTAAAAAACACGGATATTAATATACTTTATTTTACCATAAACAACCATGCTGTTTTTTGAAAAATATATTTTTTACAGAAAAATCATGATTAAAAAGTATGGATATTAATATATTTTATGTGCCAAAAAAAAACATGCTGTTTTTTTTAAATCATGTTTTCTTTACCAAAAAAATCGTGACTAAAAAACATGGATATTAATAACTTTTTGTAAAAAAAAACATGGTATTTAAAATGTCATGTTTTTTTGGTCAGATTAAATTTAATAACACTCATGTTTTTTGTAAAAAAATTTTTTCAAAATCATTGTTTTTTGGTCACATAAAATAAATTTATATCCATGTTTTTTTTACAGATTAGATTAGTCATTAGTTTTAGCCTCCCTACCCAGCAACAAATGCGATCCAAAGAGAGGAAGGAAGATTATGAAACACGATCAAAGTTTAAGAAGACAGTAGTAGGTGCTGAAAAACAGGACAGCAGTAAACCATAAAAAAGTGGTCCTCAACATAACAAAAACATTTTATTTTAACAAAAGGGAGGCCTACCTAACTCTCAGCTTGGGCCCTCACATTGTGCCCCTGGGAGTGCTAGTTCCCATAGATACAATAATTGTATCCCCCTGAAGGGTTGTTTTTTTTTTACAAAGAAGTCATGAACAAAAAATGAATAATAATAACTTTTTAATACAAAAAACATGTTTTAAAAAAACGATGATTTTTTTGGTAACATAAAATATGTTAATATCCATGATTATAAGACACAACTTTTTATGAAAAATACATAAAATAAAACAGCATGGTTTTTTGGTTGCATAAAATATATTCACATCCAGGTTTTCTTATACATCATTGTTTGTAAAAAAACATTTTTTAAAAAACAGCATGGGGTTTTTTTAGGTCTCATGAATATATTCATGTTTTTTTAGTCATGATTTTTTAGTACAAAAACATTTTTTTGGTCTCATAAATATATTATTCATGTTTTTTCAGTCATGATTTTTTAGTAAAAAATATGTTTTTTTTAAAAAACTGCATGGGGCTTTTTAGGTCACATAAAATATATTGTTTTTTAGTCATGATTCTTTGTAAAAAAAACAGCATGGTTATATTTTGTACGGGAAAATATATTGATATTCATTTTTATTAGGCAGAATTTTTTGTAAGAAAAACATGTTTTTAAAAAAACAGCGTATTATTTTGGTCACCTAAAATATATTAATATCTATGGTTTTACTCATTTTTTTGTAATGAAAACATAAAAAAGAAACCATACAGTAAAAGTGGGGGCAGATAACCCACAATTTCCTAGAGGAGTCTAAGAGGTGCAGCAGGAGCCACAGAACTTATATTGATGGAGTCAAAATTCAGAGCTTATTATCTCTGCTAAGTCTGATTTTTTTGGTCACATAAAAATAAAATCAGACATAGTAGAGATAGTAAGCTCTGAATTTTGACTCCATCAATATAAGTTCTGTGGCTCCTGCTGTTCCTCTTAGATGCCTTTAGGTAATTGTGGGTTATCTGCCGCCACTTTTACTGTATGGGTTCTTTTTGATGTTTTTATAACAATAAAATGACTAAAAACATAGATATTAATATATTTTAGGTGTCCAAAAAAAAACCAGGCATACACTTAACAAAATTTAGGTGTGCAAAAAAAAACAGAAAAAAACACATGAAAAACACGTTTTTTTACAAAAAAACCGCAATCAAATAAAACCGTTTTTTTGCATCACTAGTAATGTGACCAAATTTTTTCACGGGTCACCTAGCTTAATGATAGTATTGTTTGTAGAATTTTCACGGGTCCTGCTGGTATTCATAATTGTGTTGAAATACTGCCCCACAATTATTTAGGAAAAAATTGCACTAATAATATAATGTATATTATTAAAATGACAATTATTTGCATAACTTTATATGAATAGAATGTACATTGTAACTCAAAATGCATGCCACCATATGAAATTTTAATTACATTTCAGAAATGATCTTTGTTGAACAACAATGCTCATGAACATATATGTATAGAAATGTTTTATCTAAAGCATTGCTCTTTGCTTGTGTTGATCATTCATTCATTTCACTTTTGATTGCATGTGTCAATAAATGAGTATGTCTCATTTGTTGCTTCTAACATAATTGCTGTTTCAATTTACTATGCCAGTTCTCAAGGCCCACTCCTAATTATGACAGAATGATTGCATCTACCACACTTTACTTATTCTCATGGTATAGGTACTGACGAAATGACATAGCAACCATTTTTTGAAACTGATAGATAATAAGCAGAAGCATTCAAAACTAAATCTGGATATTTACTTCTTTTGCTTATGCTCCACCAATGGGAGACTCAAATGAAAACTAACTTCTACAACTTGTGATGTTTAAGTGGGTATAAACTTTTGACCTATGTTAATTACTCGTAATTGATTCATCATGTCAGACCCAATGTTAAATCTCATCTTTTGTTAGCTAATTGTTATTAAAACACCAGACTATAAAAAACAAATAATTAATTCACAGAGGAATTTGATAGGGCATTTTTCAATTAAATAATTGAAGAATTTAAAAATAGGTTGCACTTCAATGGAAAAATTGTTTTGACTCCATATTTTTTTTCTTAAAAAAAACTTTTAATTGTTCATCCTATAACTCATGGACAAAAACTAAATTACTCTATTGATAAAATGAAAAAAATCAAATTGTCCCATTCATTTGATTTAGGGAGGTAGCATCATTGAAATGTTTGGCCCATTTGCAGGATGTAGCTTTAGTTTCCTCAAATATTAGAGCCACCTAGCATTCCATTGACCATTGCTCAGGTACCTGAACACCCAGCATGGAGCGTGCAGTGGTTATGGTGCAAAAGCTGACGGATGTTGAAGTGGAGAGGCTGTGTTGCAGGCAGGACTTCATCAAGCAGGAAGCTGTAGCAGATGACAGGGTGCAAGGTGAGACCTAGTTCTGATCAGGGTTTGAGACAAAGACAGTTGATATTGCGGTAAAAAACTGATCCTTTGTAGTGTGGAAAGAAAATAAAATGGTTTCAAGATAAAAGATCTCCTTTCTGGTGTAAAAACAAGACCTGGCTACTATAAAGGTATGAAATATGGCCAATTGACTTTGACTCCATATTTTTTTTCTTAAAAAAAACTTTTAATTGTTCATCCTATAACTCATGGACAAAAACTAAATTACTCTATTGATAAAATGAAAAAAATCAAATTGTCCCATTCATTTGATTTAGGGAGGTAGCATCATTGAAATGTTTGGCCCACATATATTTTGGAATGATGGAAGAACAGTGTAATATTTTATTATTTGCAGGATGTAGCTTTAGTTTCCTCAAATATTAGAGCCACCTAGCATTCCATTGACCATTGCTCAGGTACCTGAACACCCAGCATGGAGCGTGCAGTGGTTATGGTGCAAAAGCTGACGGATGTTGAAGTGGAGAGGCTGTGTTGCAGGCAGGACTTCATCAAGCAGGAAGCTGTAGCAGATGACAGGGTGCAAGGTGAGACCTAGTTCTGATCAGGGTTTGAGACAAAGACAGTTGATATTGCGGTAAAAAACTGATCCTTTGTAGTGTGGAAAGAAAATAAAATGGTTTCAAGATAAAAGATCTCCTTTCTGGTGTAAAAACAAGACCTGGCTACTATAAAGGTATGAAATATTACGTATAAGCAAAGGATAATAAATTATTAGATTTTGTGTCCCAAGGTTTATGCTGAATAGAAAAATGAAATTTTTTATTAAATATTTCTCAATCATTTTCACTTGGGATTTGTAACCAAGGCTTATTTTAGTGAAATTTCTTAAATCTTACAAAAAATCAAACAAAGTTAGAATATAATGCAATTGGTATGTATGTTTTGTGAATTTTAGGAGCATAGATAAATTCAAAATCTCAAACTCTGAGTGGAGATGTGGCAACACTAGATATAAATAAAGGGTGTTTCATTAAGACAAATCACTGTTAGCAGTAAAAAAACAGTGCTATTGGTGAAAATTCATTGAATTTTCTATTGGATCATGTTATTTGATTTATGGCAATTATGTGTGAAAGATAATATTGCCCAAATGTCCCCCAATGCTTCGGCGGCACACTGCCACTCGATGGTAAAAATGTTTGATGTCTCTGTATAGTTGGTCCTCCATCTAACCAATATGTCTTACGATTATATCCTTCAGCTGTTGAACATTTGTTGGCTTGTTGGCATAGACCTGGTTTTCGAGATGATCCCAGAGGAAGAAATCTAAGGCGTCAGGTCACACGATCGTGATGGCCAATTGACTTTGCTGTTTTGAGAGATGATGCATCCTGGGAACTTCTCATTCAGTAAAGCTGTTGTTATATTGCTGTGTGGCATGTGGTGCCGTCCTGTTGGAGCCAAAAATGTTCAACGTCCATAGCATTTAATTCAGGCCATAAAAGTTTCCCAATTGCATTCTTGGTTGGTCGACTATGTTAACCAGAAAAATTATGAAGCGTGCAAAATTCATTTTTGTTTTAACTTCCATTTTCGTAATAGTCTCCTGTGAGGAACTATCTCAACACATTTGATTCAGCAACTGCTTTGAACCTGAAAAGATTAATAAATACAAGGACACAAAGATTCCAAATTTAATTTTATTAGTCGCCTCTCGACGCCAAAGATGAAGCTTAATATTAGCAGGGCAATTGGTACGTAACCAAACGCAATACAGCTAGTAGCCAATTCCTCATAATAGTCTTAAAAAGGACAAATTCGTCCTGAAGTATTTTGTTCATATAGATTAAAACTCACATATAATTTTAAAGGTTCAAAATATGGTGGTCTATAGGCGCAGGAAAGAAGACTCGGGTGCTACTCTCGGTTGCAGGGCAGATGACCAAAGAACAGTCTGCACAAAACTGACGATACGTGACCAAAGCTGTACGGCTCCAGTGTTACAACCAGGGCAAGAGCAGCCAAACCGCAACCAACGCCTCCAGTCTCATCAGCTGTGTATGAAAATGAAGAAAGGTACACAAATATATTGAAATGAAAAATATTATGAAGCATAGCTATTCAAAGAATTTAGAATGAATATAGCAGTTAACGGTCACAGTAATTTACTTAGCTTCGGCTACTGCTGTTGTTGGGGGACAGGTAGGCTTCCTACCATCAACATGTGTGATCTAGATCCATAGCACTACTGTACATTAGCGTGGAGCGTTTTTTCATCTTTTTATAATTAAGTTTCGCAATAGTGTGGAAAAGTTGTGGAAGTGCATAAAAACGATGTATGCAAAATTTTGAACCCCTAGGTTGATTCCTTCATGATTCGAGGGTCGTTTGAAAATTTCAAAAATATAAAGAAAAGCATATATTGGAAAAGTTCTCCAATATTTCATTTAGCATTCTCAGAGATCAGAATAGGTAAAAATCATCATAAAAACATCTTGAACATATGTTCCAGGTTTCAAAGCTCTATCTTGTCATCTTCATTATTCAAGGTTCATAAGAAAATTTCCAAAATATGAGAAAAAAAGCATATAAGTGAAAATTTTCCAAAAAGTTAATTTTTAGGTACTCTAAAATTTGAAACATATATTCTACAGATGTTTTAATGATGGTTTTTACCTATTGCAACCCCTAAGTACCCAAAATATTATTTAGGGCAAATTTTCAAATATATGGTGTTTCCTCATATTTATGAAATTTTCTTGACCCTCGAATAATGAAGATGATAAGATAGAGTTATGAAACCTGGAATGATGGTTTCATGATGGTTTTTACTTATTTTGACTTCTGAGAATGTTAAATGGATTTTTGGGAAATTTTTCAAATATATACTATTTTTTCCTATTTTTGAAATTTTCAAACGACCCTCGAATCATGAAGGAATAAACCTAGGAGTCAAAAATTTTGCACACATCATTTTTATGCACTTCCACAGCTTTTCCACACTATTGCGAGGTGTGGAAACTCCTGCCGAGGTGCGGCAGGAGTTTCCGAGGTGCGGCAGGAGTTGCCGAGGTGCGGCAGAAGTTGCCGAGGTGCGGCAGGAATTGCCGAGATGCGGCAGGAGTTGCCGTGGTGCGGCAGGAGTTGCCGTGGTGCGGCACCACCACGGCAACTCCTGCCGCACCACGGCAACTCCTGCCGTGGTGCGGCACCACGGCAGGAGTTGCCGTGGTGCGGCACCACCACGGCAACTCCTGCCGTGGTGGTGCCGCACCACGGCAGGAGTTGCCGTGGTGGTGCCGCACCACGGCAACTCCTGCCGTGGTGGCGTGGTGCGGCACCACGCCACCACGGCAGGAGTTGCCGTGGTGCGGCACCATCACGGCAGGAGTTGCCGTGGTGCGGCAGGAGTTGCCGTGGTGCGGCAGGAGTTGCCGTGGTGCGGCAGCGGCAGAGTAGGTCGGGGCGCAGCAGCGGCAGAGTAGGCCGGAGTACGGCAACGGCAGAGTATGCTGGGATACAGCAGCAGTGGGAGGTGCCGAAGTACAGCAACAGCAGGGGGAATGTCGCAGCGGCAAGAGATGCTGGAGGAAGAATCGGCCGTTGTGGGCTGTTCTTCGGTCTGAAGTGGTGATGGTACCACAGAGCTTGGGGTTATGGCTCTAGATTACCCTGGTTGGCCTCTGCTTCTTCTCTCCAATTGGAGGTTGATTTGGAGGTCTTCCTGCCAATCTGCCACGCATAATAAATAATAACTTCCAATGATAACACAGGCAATAAGGTACAGAGTTTCTCACTTTCACATAATGAATAATCAATATCATTTACCTATAAATATTTCAATAAATATATAACCCTATAAATTCTTTTATTTCAATCCCATCGCTGCCCATTATTCTTACCCTTGCTTTACGGTGCCGCTCTGAATGCTCTGCTTGTAAACTATATTGCTGCACTCTTTAATTTATCCCATACCAGTTGACACTCATAAATCTGTTCTGAAACAGAAAATGTAGGCGTTAGGGGAACAGGCAGATGGCGCCATTCATAAGCAAACACGGCTTAGGAGACTACACAGAGCCTACACACTAAAAAAGTGTGCAGTGCGAGGCAGCGCCAGCTAGAGATTCTGAAAAATAGGTACAGGGTAAGAACAGAGTCTATTTTCTTGTTAAATGTGTACAAAGATAAAGTTTCAGTTATACGCAAATATAAGAGACAAAAACCAACCTGAAGAATTTTATCCTCCAGTGCACGTAGCGACTATTAGACGAAGGGAGCAAAGGTGATATAGGAGTCGCAATACAGTTTCAATAGCAATAGTGGCAGAAGCCCAATGGTAGTTAATAGAAAATAGATAATAGTAGTCAATTGTAATATTTTAATAAAGATGACGGTTCACTGCGACAGGGTAAAGTTGGCCCCCTTTTAAAGCAGCCAACACGCCTTTTTTAGAGGAAAATTAATTGTGGTTTGAAACCCGCCTCAATCATGCAATTGAGTAATGAAAAAGAACCTAAATTTTACACTTCACACACCCAATCAAACCATGGACTTATTGAGCATGAAGGAAGAAGGGTTGGAAGCGTTAGGCTAGCGACCGTCACCATACTCTACGTCACGAGCCGAGCGCACTCCCGATGTGCCGACGTAACAGATGACTCCAACAGAGACGCAGCCTGAGCCCGACACAAACCGCCTGGCTACCTGTTTACCTGACACCACTAATCCAAGTTATTGGAACACCCTCTAGTTTAAATATTCTCAGCAACATCAGCAACTTATTCTTTGTTCAATGCTGTCAATTTTCCTACATTTTGGCATACACAGTAATGTGTGGAGACCAAGTGTGAATAATTGAAAGTGTAATGCTGCGTTCATATCTCTTTTCAGGGTAGATCATTGAAGTACCTTATTTATTATTCCTCTCCACGGCACAATTTATAGTGCCTGCAACCTGACCGTTCACACCTCAGACCTTAATGGGGAGTACTCTCAGGGTAAATCTTATCTACTGATAATCTTCATTTGTTGAATCACGCAGTGTTTCATTGCATTTGTATGATAAGATTTGGTTGTTTTAATCCTTCATTCTCTGTACCTAATGTCAAGAACCCTAAAGTCGTAACCAAAATGTTCAGCTTATCTCTGTTGAACATGAGGATTTCTGTGTTCAGTGGTATGAGAAGTTGTGTTGGTTTATGGTCTTAGTATTCGTTGTGAAACTTCCTCCCGCAAGGTTAATTCTTTTTATTCAAATTTTCATAACCTCATTCAACCATTGTAAAAGAACAAAGTACACATTTTACTGCCAATTTTTGATGGGTTTGCCAGTTACATCTGTAATACAAGCCCCTATTTTTTCTGGAGACTTGGTTTCTCCCATTTGAATTTACTTGTTTGGGTTAAATGATGATTCAGTTCCCTAATGTTTTATAGATATTAACAATTTAGCTGAAAAATTGTTTGTGGAAAACAGCTAGAATAAGTATTACTAGATTTCTTTTCGTTCCAAAACCCACAAAATTGTTCCAATTTTTCACGGGTTAAAATAAAAAAAAATTGTTATCATTTTTATTTTGTATCAGTCAATAGCTGTTACTAAATTTATCATCTCAAATGTAATTTTTCTCTATTAGCTTGTGTCACTTGCAGGTGACGGGTCAAGCTCTGGGAGCCCTCTAGAAAAAATTTACGTCAAAATTGAAGTGCCTGACGCTGAGCTGGAGGACGTTACTGTGAAGGACGAGCCCATTGACTGGCATCAGGAACCCCAGGTGCTATAGTTGGTTGCTTACTCTCATCTTGAGTGTTTCTGATTGGTACTTATGCTCCTCTTGAATGTTTCCAATTAGTAGCTTACTCTCCTCTTCAATGCTTTCAATAATTTGGTTTTTTGCTCTTCTCTTGAATGCATCAAACTGGTTGCTTACATTACTTGCATTTATCTTGCCGGAATACAAGCTACTCTAGTTTATAAGTTAAGCTGTGCATGTTCTGCATTAGAATACATTGGATGTACATCTCGTACTCTTCGCACTCGAGTTTGCGAGCATTCCGGTACGAGCTTCAAAACAGGTTCAATATTGTCAAAGCCCCCATGTTCCGCTATTTGAGAATATTCTGACAAGTGCAATAACGTGATTTAAATCAATCAGTTTTCTATCAATGCAAAAACACAGTTATATACAGATATGCGCATTCTAGAGTCCTTGTACATTTAGAAACTTGAGCTGCTTTCAAATAGCATCCAAGGTTTATTTCCTTTAACCTTAGTAAATAGATAATTGCAATTAACTTTTTTACTAATTGTTTTTAGATTTGTCATTCTAAAATAGTCTACTTTTTACTATGCACTTCTCAGAATTCTTACACTGATGATAGCTTGTCGCCGGAATGTTTAAAATTAGATATTAATCGAACCTTCAATGATTGAATTATTAAAGTACCTTATCTTGGTTTTTCATTTATATTACAGTTGCTAACGCTCCCAGGTGGCTTTTATGGTTTCATTGAGTTTTGTTTTATAATTCTCTATGCGATCCATTTTATTCCCGTTCTCCTACCACAGTTAGTATTAAATAAGCTATGGTGCCCTCATTAATAGTTTTGAAGCTATTTTCAGCATGTTTCTTGTACTCCAAGTGTCTGGGAGCCCTTTCTTGATTACGTTGTGCCTCATTGAGTTAGCATAAATGACGCATTTAAACTTCTTTACACGAGAGATCGTTTCAAGATCCTTTGTTCTTCTATTTTCCGTATTCAATTTTCTCAAACATTTGCTATTAACCCGCGCACGGTCGCGCATCCCTCAGAAAAGTAGTCAATTTACCCGCGTTACTCTGCCGTTCCCTGTTCACTTACCGTAATAGGCAGAGATGTAAAAATATGAAGTAATGAGTAAAAAATGTTGCTTTACACTTTGATGTTGTCAGATTTTTGATAACTTGAACCGTTTCTTTGTAATATGGAGTCAAACTCCGTAGATTTTTGCACAACATTGCTTCAAAGAGATCAATGGCCATTTTTTTGTTTTAGGAACAATGTAATGTTTTTCACTGCTATTTTATGCAGAAAATCCTTCCAAACCTGCTGATGTTTTTATTTTTCCTCTACAACAATTAGAAAAAAGTTATGACCATTTATGTCTACTAAGTGTTATCCATTCTTCGTTTTAGTTCCTACATAAATGCATGTTTGCATGTCTGGTTATATTACTGTAAGTATAGTGTTTCGAAACTTGTAATTTTCACACAATATGAATAAAATACTGCTCTACACGCTACTGACTTCAGATTTGTCTTATTTGCCATTTTTGCGAAATAAGGCGAAATAAGGCCCTGAGTAGTTTCGCTGGTAACTGAGGCTGCCACTGACTGTTCGCACGCACACCCTCTCACGGTCGCCTCATTTACCACACTGACTGTGCTTACCCCTCCCAACTTCCAAGTGGTTGGAGCTCTGCCTTAACCCCCACAATGTGGGGGTTTCTGGCTCCAGCTGTGTAGCACTCGCTGAGACGATCATTTTGGTGTATAACAACTTGGGGTTATGCCTTACGTCTGGCAACCAGTGAGCCTGGTAAATGAGGCGACCAGTTATAGTTCGCGGGTTAAGGAGATCATCCCAGGCCCCTGTCGGTCCGGTAAGCTTTTTTTGTTTTGTTGTTCGAAAAGGACCGTTAAGTGGTGGAATATTCGGTCCTAAAATTTTATGGTGCTACGGACAATAGATCCCCTACCCCCATTGGGGGGAAAGGGAACAAAAATCTTGAATTTTCGACCCCATTTCAACCCCATATAAAAAGAAAACAAAACGGGAAATGGATAATTTGAAAGTTTACTTAAAATTTAGAAATTTTCCAAGGATTATAAAACTGTCTTTATTTTTGTTTAGCATAAAAACTTAATGAGGAGGTACGGTTTGAAATATCCATAAAAATGATTTAAAAAACCAATATGTCCAATTTTTTCAAAAAACTTAGGTCTGAATCAAAAAACTAAAGAGAAGAAATTGTGTTTCTTTTCAAAAGTTACATTATATAGTCAAATTTCTTAAGAATCAGACTGAAAATAAAAAATTTCATGAATGAAAAAAATAGAAATAATTTTTTTTTATGTTTGGAAATCAGAATTAACAGTCTGAATAAGAAGTTATGTATGGAAATTATCGAAATAAAAACTGAAACTGCATTCAATTACATAAATTGTCCATTATATTACACTTCAACAAAAAAATTTGTTATTGCTTATACCCATAACAAATAAATTTCAACATTCAAACCGTATCTACTCATTGAGTTTTGATGCTAGAACAAAATTAAAGATTGTTTTAGAATCCTTGGAACATTGATAACAAAAAAATAGGCTTTTTTCAAATTCAAGGAAAAAAAACATATATAGCTCTAAACCCAAAAATAATTCTTTATGATTTTTTTTTAAATATTGCTTATCATAGAATTTTTTTCAAAATGTTTAAATTTTTCTTCATTTTCTTGTCAGCAATGCTTCAAGGATTCTAAAACTGTTTTTGGTTTTGTTCTAGCATCAAAACTCAATGAGGAGATACGTCGTGAAATATACATAAAAATGTACCAAAAAACTAATTTTTTGTAAAAAAACCTGAGGCCTAAATAGAAAAAGTGACAGGAGTAAAACAAGTTTACTTTCAAAAAACACATATATACTGGCCAATTTTCAAACGAATCAGACGGAAAAAGTTAAAAAATTGGGACGATCTCAAGTTTTTGATAAAAGCCGTCCGTGTGGAAGTCTTATCACACTTGAAACTGCATGAATTACTTTAGGAATGAGATTTCTAATTTGTATACGTTTTTATTGCCGTGTTTGAGACCAACGAATGAACCAACTTGGTTGTCTTGCTAGTATAAGAAATCGTTTCAGCCACTGTACAGGGATGGAAAAACCCAGGGTTTTTAAAAAAACCTTACCCACATTGGTTTTTTGAGTTAAATTTTTTCGGGGGGGTTTTATTGTTTTTTGGGGGGGGGCTTTATTGTTTTTTTGTAATACCTGTTTTTGTTTAAAAAATTTATTCACACAGCTCCAGTTGTCTCGTTTTCAAATTTATACATATACACTAATTGAGTAAATATTGTTATTTGATTACTTTATTTCCAAGATTATATTACATTATTATATGAATTATTGCATTATATGAACATTATATAAATTTAGTTTGTCTATCACTATTACCAATTACCATATGCATAGAGACATCGCTCTGCCGTCAGCAAAGGTATAAGATGTGCAAAGAGAACTGCTATGCTTGTCAAATCATAGTACGTTGTTTTAGCAGCAGACAGGCGCAAGACATTGAGAGGGAAGCACCATGCAGATCATAAGTAACCACCACAAGCAACGTGAGGCCAGACAGCTGCACATCACTTAACAGTCATGCCGTTAATAGCTTAACATGTGTTTTGTGTGAGCTCCAGTGCTTGGCAGCGCAAGTCAAGTCAGTCAACCACACTTGCATGTTACAACATGTTCGAAAAGGACCGTTAAGTGGTGGAATATTCGGTCCTAAAATTTTATGGTGCTACGGACAATAGATCCCCTACCCCCATTGGGGGGAAAGGGAACAAAAATCTTGAATTTTCGACCCCATTTCAACCCCATATAAAAAGAAAACAAATTAAAGCAAAAAAATTGCCAAAAATTCATTTTTTGCAGTACAGGATAGCAACAAACACTAAAATGATTGGAAGTAAATGCTCAAACAGATTTCAACATCAAATTTGTTCCAGTGCAGCTTGAATGCTCACCATAGGCCGGTCTTTAATTTTTTACCCCATAATGGCCGCGGTTGTGTCTTACTCCATCTGACTATAATTGTTAGACTTATTTCAGGCAAAGCTCTCACAGGAGACATATTGAAGAGTGGTTGGCTGAGTAAAATCTCAAGTTCATCGGTGCGCTTTATTTCTATAAATTGAAGGACTCCAACATCTTCCAAAAACATATGTTTAACAAGAATATCACTAAGATAATTACTCCTCGTCGATGGTGGAAAATTCAAGACATGAAACATCAGAAAATGCAGATTCCTGAAAAGACACTGGCACAGGGTTTCTGCAAGTTTATAAGCAATCTTCATTCTTGCCCCTCAAGTTCAGAATCCACTGAGAGAATTTTCTTAACATTTGTAATTGTGAGGAATAAATTGAGAAATAAATTAGGATCAGAACGCGCCCAGAAATTGGTCTCACTATATCGCCACCTCACAAATGATCATGATGTGGATGGTAAATGGTAGTGGATGTAGAAAGAGAAACACAGTTGCACTGTAGTAGCAGTCAATCTAGAAGACAGGAAAAATTCAGAGGCTTCTATATTATCAAATGGTCAAACTACATTTGTATCTAAATTTTGTTTTTTACTTTGGAAATGGAATTTATGGGAATATATTAGTCCCTCGAGTTTTTTTGTGACTAAAGTGTTTCTAATTTGATTTGTATAGGGTTGGTGTTTTGTTTTTCAATGTTTCTTGTCATAGTCATGCACATGACTAAGGTAAAAATTTTTGAAAAGATAAATATTTAGCTCATTTTGATCCTAAAAGCTTGAAAGCAAGTGAAATTTAAATAACAATAATAAAACTTCCAAAAAAACACTTTATTGTTTTTTTAGTGTTTTTTATACTTTTTTGGGTGTTTTTTTATGTGCCATCCCTGCCACCGTATTAATTCAATGATAATATCCCTTGTACAATTGTTGTTGCTTATAAATATAAGTGAAATAGTGCTTTGTGTGTTTTCAAGAGAAAACCTTTACAGTAAAATTTTATGGAAAAAATTATGATCCAAAACGTGGGTGTGATATGCGTGCGGTAGTAAAATTTTTACCATTTATTGTACGGTTACTAATTCAAAAAAGTACTACTATTAAAGAAGCATCGAGTGCATCTATTGAATTTTGCTTGGTATTGAAGTACTTAAAGGCTGTGTACAGAGAACGTGCTTTTCAAATTTTGCTTGTGCTATCGTTATGTTTGTTTCCTGTATTATTATTCATGTATTTTCATTGTATTCTATGATGAACACTTGAACGCATTTCTTTAAGAATGAGATAACCACTGATGCTCAATCGCACAACCTTGTTTCCAATGTATATAAGTATACAAAGTAGCTGTTATTTTTGACAAATTTTGAATAGTAATAATCAGAAAAAGTTCCTCCTTACAGGCCAGTTCAAGTTTGGGCTCTCATGTAGCTATTTTCAAGAAAGAAGTTGAGGATGACTGCACAGAGGCACGTTCAGAGTGCGCAGAAACAGAGGACAAGTTGAGGGAAGGCAGTTCTGGTGCGTGTAACACAAGTGCTGTTCATCACGGACCAGCTGGTTCATCTCAAGGGAGCGCTGACTCGCTACCATCAGATGTGTCGGGTAGCGGCAGTGAAGTTGAGGCCGCACCTCCTGACAGACTCATGTCACCGCCCTTACTGTGTGAACATTGTGATTACTCCACTGGTAGGAGGGACTTTCTGGAGCTGCACCTCCGTGTCAGGCATAAATTGGGATGTTACTATGTGTGTGAGTTTTGTGACTATTTTTCTCTCCAAAAGAGGTTAGTTGAAATACATCAAGCCGGAAAACATTTTAAACGTCAGTTGATCAAGTGTGAATTATGTGACTATTCCTCTCCTCATAAGAGCAACGTTAAACGACATCAAGCCAGCAAACATGGTAAAGGTCAGATCTTCGGTTGTGAGTTCTGTGGCTATTCCTCTGCTGTTAAAATTAATATTAGGAGACACTTAGCCGGCAAACATGGTAAAGGTCAGCTGTTTAAGTGTGAGTATTGTGACTATTCCTCAGTACATAAGAAGGAGGTCAAGATACACTTAGCAAGCAAACATGATAAAGGTCAGGTGTTCATGTGTGAATTATGTGATTACTCATCTGCTCGTAAAATATGCATTAAATTACACTTAGCCAACAAACATGGTATAGGTCATCTGTTCAAGTGTGATTTCTGTGATTATTCATCTGCTCTCAAAAGTAATGTTAAGATACACTTAGCCGGCACACATGGTAAAGGTCAGCTGTTTGATTGTGAGTTCTGTGACTATTCCTCTGCTCATAAGAATAATATTAAAATACACTTAGCCGGCAAACATGGCAAAGGTCAGTTGTTTAAATGCGAGTATTGTGACTATTCCATAGCACGGAAGAACGAGGTTAAAATACACTTAGCAAGCAAACATGGCAAAGGTCAGCTGTTCACGTGTGAATTATGTGATTACTCATCTGCTCGTAAAAAATGTGTTAAATTACACCTAGCCAGTAAACATGGTATAGGTCATCTGTTCAAGTGTGAGTTCTGTGATTATTCATCTGCTCTCAAAAGTAAAGTTAAGATACACTTAGCCGGCACACATGGTGAAGGTCAGCTTTTCAAGTGTAAATTCTATGACTATTCCGCTGCTCGTAAGGAAAACGTTAAACTACACCTAGCAAGCAAACATGGTGAAGGTCAGCTGTAAAAGTGCGAGTTCTGTAATTATTCTTCTGCTCTTAGGGATGATGTTAAACTACACTTATCCATAAAACATGATAAAGGTCTGTTGTTCCAGTGTGAATTATGTGATAATTCGTCTGCTCGTAGGTATAATTTTAATCTACACAGAGCCAGCAAACACGGTTGCACCAATTTTTTTCCTTTCAAACAGTAAGATAAATGCTTCTGGGCTGATCAAATATCTAATTACTATACCACACTACAAAGCTGCTAAATATTGCAGTTGTTTGTGTGGTCAAAGTTCTTACGAGTTTCTTTGTCAAGAGAAGGCAACTTATATGTCTATGGGAATTAGCATTCACGAGCAGAATATTTGAGGTCCCGAACTAAGAGTTCCGCAGGCCTTTTTTTTGTTGAAATGAAATATTTTCAGTTTTATTTAGGACCATCTTTTTTAGTTTACTGCATTACTGCTTTTCAACATCTGTCACGCCTTTAGCGCCACCTTGGTTTATGAACTTCCTGTGCAACTTGATGTTTCCACGAGCCATGTCCATAATCCATGCGTTCCTTCAAGTCCTTACTAGTTGATGACTTCCTCTTTCCTTTCTTGTAACTACTTTTTTTTACTAATACTAAACAGGCCTAAATTAACTCGTCAAATCTAATCAAAGGCCTCCGTAGTGCTGTCGTGGGTAAAATTCGATTTCTCTATTCACACTGCATTCTTCGTTTTGCGTACTATTCTGGGCGTCTTTCGGGAATTCATAAGGTTTCTTTTTTTAACTAAATGAGAACTTTCCTTCAGTTGCTGAGTTGCTTTCGAGAGTGACGCATGAAAATCACCTGTCACATTCTGTCTCATAGTGTTCCTTAACGCATGCGTGTGACATTTGTCCGACTGGCGCTGTGGATTTTTTTTGTTCGTTTATATTTCAGGATTGATTGTACATATACCGGGCTTATCCTCCCCATGGGAGGGTAGCCGACAGCAGGCCACAATCACCACACTTAGTCACTAGGAGGCGAGAGAGGCAGCACTGGCCGCACCTGAACTGCCAGGATCAGCAGCAGCCCAGCACGACCACCTTCCACAGTCAGGCCCGACAGCAACAGCTGGTTTACCCCGACCGCTTCATTGAGTGCAGCCCCTTCCCCGCACATGACAGGTCAACCCCATCACACGCGGGCAGCTGCCAGTAACGCGTCAAAAATAAAAATTACCTCCTTATACACTGCCCCCACTCACTTCTGTCCGCAGCCATCCCTCTCGCCACGTCCACAGTCAGACCCCTCTCATACAAAGCACGTCGCACCCCATCCATCCAACTCATCCGTGGTCTACCTCGCGCTCGAAGACCACTCACTTCCGACATATATATCTTTTTCACCAGCCGCTCAACATTCATTCTTTCTACATGCCCAAACCATCCAAGCACTCTTTCATCCACTCGCCTACTCAACTTTTTGATAACACCCGTCTGCTCCCTAACCAACTCATTCCTGATCCTATCTCTTCTAGTTACCCCATACATGCTCCTCAAACACTTCATCTCAAACACATCCAACTTCCTCCTCTCAGCTGCTCTCAACCCCCAGGACTCTGCTCCATCTGATTGATTGTAACAATCTTGAATTGTTTCGTGCTCTTTGTTTGTGTGTAAGAAAATGTGCATTTATTTTAATTTACTGCAATATTTTTTTACATAGAAACTGTTTTCACGGGTTTTAATCCCAATTCTGACTCTGAAAATTAACAGGTGGAAGTTTAGCGAGTCTTCTTTTTCTTGAAATAAAAATTTTTCTTAGGAGCGATTTTTATCAATTTATGGCTGTCTTTGTTTTCAGCATCTCTGATTTTCTTCTTCAACTTTTATCTTATTTCAACCTTATTTGAAACTTACGATTTCTATGCCTGGGGGTTTCTCATCGAGAACACTTTTTGAACATAGAATCTGTATTCTCTCAACTCTATTCTAAATGGGGGCTTCATTCTTATTCTCTTTGGAACGTCTTCGTTGCGGTTATGGAGGGAGGCTTGAACATATCTCAAATCGGAAAGTTTGGAACAGCGCTAGGGATTTTTCCAAAAACTTTTTGGTATATTGCCAACATATGATGAATTCCAATACATATTCTTCAATAGAAAACCAATTCAGTTGCATTTCTGCGAGCATGTTTGTTTACTATTAAACATGCGCATTGTACTGCTTTTTACCATTTTGAGCCAACTGTTCATCATTTGTTGAAAATCATTTAAGCTGGGTTTAGACGGAGGGCACCTTTCCCGTGGCAATGCCCTCTCTCCCTCCCCGCTTCTTCAAAAAGCCCTAAACTCCCGGTCTAATGCCTCCCACCCGTTCCCCGTGCGTGTCGTCGCTGCCACCCTTCATGCTGGCAAAACTCAGGAGCGACAGAGAGAGAGACAGTGCGCTATTAGCAGTCTTGAGGGTAGGATGTATCTCTCAGCTGCTCTGTCGTCATTTTCTCATGCGTAATCCCAACACAAGAAGTCTCTCCTGATCTAGAAAAATGGCTGAGGGCTGAAGTTTTCACAATGATAGATTTGTTGAAAGCAAAGCGTCAGTCTAATTGAATTTATTGTGCCTGTAAATATAATTTCTTTATTAAGTACGATCGCTTTTAGGTTGCCGACTTTGAAATGATCTGTTGCTCAAATAATTTTCCATTTAATTCAAAAGTACGTACCTGTTAGGAATCGTAACACAAATTGTTTGCTATTATGAAATTATTGACACAGGATGGCTCGTGATAAGACTTAGATTTAATTTGTGAAATTCATTTCTGTTTCCTTTAATCATGCTCTATCATGAATATCTTTATTTCATTTTTGTCTCTTTGTAAATCTCGGGTATGCAAGCTATGTTTGATTATTTTTAAGTTTGGGCATTATGGTCATATAAGAAGCCATATCTGCGCGAAGTTTTATTGATTCTCCATTCCTTATTAATCTATTGACACCTTCGTTTCTCCCAAGGCACTTGACCTTCGTTCAATTAGTAATTCTTTAATTCTTCAGGAGTTCAGTAACACGTTGGGCTTTTAGTGCCGGCCTACGTAAAGTAGTAGGCAGGTTAAAAATAGCGTCCTCTTTTCTGCACGCACCTTGAATTGCATTTCGACATCCGCACTCAGCCACAGTTACTGCTGTGGGCATCTCACCCTCCGTCTAAATGCAAGTGGGGAAGCTTGAGCGTGTGGGAGGAGTAGTGTGGGGGCGTCACCTTGGGAAAGACAGCCTCCGTCTAAAGCAACCTTTAGTACTGTATTTTGGTCGGTTCGTTCCAGTGTTCCATGTTTTTTCGTTTTCCCAACATAATGCAACCAATTTCATTACACAGCTCGTATCTGATTTGATTGAAGCTTGGCTATAGGCATAAGAATGCCTTTAATTTTACATCAACTAATTCGACATAAGTAATTTTATATTAAGGAGTTCCCTTATGCACCCTTTAGGAAAAAAGTCCGCAATTTTCTGACGGATTTTTCTGAAATTTTCACCGTCGGTGTAAAATGATGCAACAATATTTTTTGAACTCATGTATTTCTCTATAATTTGATTGTAAGTTTGATTTCTTATGAAAAAGGTAAAAAATGGGTGTTTATAAAAAATGCTACTTCCACAGTTTTGAACGTACAGGAATGAAAAGTACACCAATCGACAGGGTTTAAGTTCAGCTACGAAAGTGTCGGTTGGTACTTCAATTTTTGTGTTTACAATGATTTCTCCCCAAAAATTCGAATATTTTTATACTTTTGCCTCTAATTTCTTTTATAACTTTTCAGTTGAATTCATTTTAAAGAAAATGTTCGACGAATTTGGAGCTCAATCAATATTCTATGGCATGATATCTTTGTCATTCCTTATCTTCGAAACTGATGGAGTAGTAACATTTCTTGCGACAAAAAATGAGGTTTTCAGTAGAGCCTAACCCAATCGTTGTGCTGTGTGGTCTGCCGCTTGACCTAAATCAAAATTTGTTCTCCATGTGTTTTTTTTACATACCAAGGCATTTCAAATACGAACTGTATGGCCAAGTGTCACCTGCTGAACTGAACGCTCCAACCTGCATCGTGGTCAGGGCCAGTTGGAGGGGCTGCTCACCCCCCCCGCGACCATGGGGGACGACCATGGTTGACCTTCTGGTCCAAAACCCAAGCCCGTCATATTCCGAGTTTTTTTAATTTTCACCATAGGTGTAAAATGATGCGACCATTTTTTGAACTCATGTTATTTTTTCGAATTTCGATAGAAAATTAATTTTTTTCGGAATAAATGAAAGAGCGTATTTTACAAATTAAATTTCTTTAATTTTGAAGTTTCAGAAACGGCATCATGTTATTTAGGTATAAAATTATTATTTGAAGAAACGTTCAAGGGGAATTTTGTTATTTTCATTCGTTAAATTTTGAGATTTTTTAAGAAAATGCATTTTTTAAAATCTGGAAATGTGATTTGTGCTCTAATGTTCAACTCAAACAGTTTTTCAAATAGCTCATACATAAATTTTTACCTCTTTTTAAGCCTATCTATTGATGTATTTGCCATCCCTGCATCTATAGAACTGTGGGAGATGTCGCATTTCAAACGTCAACAAGTTCAAGGAGAGCCTGACAAACTCGTCACCTGGCTGTGTGATGACGTAAGGGACGAGCATTTCAGCAGCTGTTGCAGATTGACAAAAATGTTTACAAAGCAGTGAAGCATATCGTTAGATTCAGAAATAAATTCCCTAAAAGATGACTAAAGAAACAGAAAATTTATAACATGTGGACTTTGGGGTAGAACGGTCCCCTTCGTAATTGGTTAGCATCTCGTGAGCTTTAGCAGGCGAATAAACACACAAGGAATAAAAGTATACCGTTAAATTCTTAAAAAAATTCTCCATAACATGAGCTAAAAAACAGATAATCGATTTTTCGGATTTTCACCTAGGCCCAAATACAAATAAATACCTTTTTTTGGGCCGCCGGAAACTTCGGTTTTAATTCAAAATTCTTTTTTAATAGTGAAATGTTCATGCTTACCTTGTGCGGCGGCCGGTCTTCCTGGAGTCTGACTACTGGTAATCTTTCGTGGCAGCCTTATTTAGATAAAAATTTGAATGCAAAATTTGTTTTTTACAAATCAGCTTTCCCGAGTTGGTGACTAGATACGTATACGTATGCATGCAGGAAAAATAAATTAGTTTCTAATTTCAAAAATATTACTTCATTACTATTAGGGGGAAAATCATTTGTTTCCACTCATTACACATACAACAAAATCAACCAGCCTCAATTGAGGCTGGTTATGCCCACTGGGGGTTCTCGTGGGAAGGCCCTCTATATTCGGGAGGGTTGTCGCGCCTACAGGCGCTTGCATTTGGAATGCGAGTGTCACGAGTATATGGTGGTACGGGTTTGTGGCTCAGTGTCTAATTTCTACTTGGTGGCCTTTTATCGTAATCCGATGCACGATGGCTCTTTATATGATTGCCTGTTGGATTTGATGGCACGAGCTCAGTTCTCTGACCCAAAGCAGTCTTTGTATTCATGGGTGATGCAAATGCACACCACACTGAGAGGCTGGGTTCCGTTTCGCCCACGGATTTGCATGGTCATAATGCTTTGGACTTTCCCAACCTGTCTGGCTGCACGCAACTTGTTCAGGGTCCGACTCATGTTGCGGGGAACTGCCTGGACTTGGTGCTCACGGATGTTCCTGATGTTGTCAGGGTTTCTGTTGCTCCCTCTTTGGGTACCTCTGACCACTGTGTGCTTCAGTGTTGTTTACTTGTTCGTCAAGCCGTGCCTGTTTTGAACACTCGCCGGGTGGTTATGTTGAAGAACAGAACCAATTGATCTACTGTTAGGGGGGCTGTCCGGGGTTTCCCTTGGGGTGAGATTTTACGCTCCAGGGCGCCTTTTGACTTGCTGAATCAAGCGGTTGCTGATGTGGTCGAACGTCATGTCCCGAAGGTGGTTCTCCGTGTCAAGTCTTCTGATAAACCTTGGTTCGATGGTCGGTGCAGAGCTGCCTTTGATGCGAAACGGACAGCGTTCCGCACTTGGGCTAGGTCTAAGACCCCACCTGGGTGGGAGGCTTACCGCGAGCTCGTAATGAAGCCCAGGTAGTTCACACCGGGGCTCGTGAGCGGCATGATCGGCGACTGCGGGATGCCCTCAATTCCTCCTCGTCTTCGCACAAATGGTGGATTACGTTGAAGGGAGCTGTATTTGGTGTTAGGCCTGCTCTTCCTGCCCTCCTAGGCCCTGGGGGGGGGGCACTGGTGGTTGATCCTGTAGAGAAAGCGCAGCTGCTCACCTCTCAATTTGATGGTAAGCAGTGTAGGGAGAATTTTATATTGCTTCCCACATGCTACCCAAGACCCTTGTGTTGTTCGCTGGCGTTTAGGTCTGGACAGGTTAGACGTTTACTCTCTGAACTTGGTGTGGGTGGTGGGGTCGACCCGTTGGGTGTGTTTCCGCTGTTTTTCAGGGAGACGGCTGAGGTGCTAGCTCTTAAACTTAGTGTCATTTTTAGGTTACTGATTGGGTCTGGTCAATTTCCGAGTTGCTGGAGATCAGCCAATGTAACGGCTGTCCCTAAGGGTCCTTCTTCTCCGCTGGTGGAGAATTATCGTCCCATTTCTATCACCCCAGTCCTAGCAAAAGTGTTCGAGCGGCTAATTGTGGGTCGATTGTCGCGATATTGTGAGAGTATGGGGTTCCTCCCTGCAGCTCAATTTGCTTGCAGACGTGGCTTAGGCTGTACAGACGTGCCATTATCCTTGTCCCACCTGCTTAGACTGCTCTGAATGCGGGTCGTGAGGCTGTGGTTATACAGTTGGATTTCAGCGCGGCCCTCGATCGAGTTAGCCACGTAGGTGTTTTGCACAGGTTGGCACTCGCAGGGGTTGGTGGCAAGTTGTTTTCGATATGTGAAGAGTTTTTAGCTGAACGAAGGCAGAGAGTGGTGGATGACGGAGTGGCGGGTAACTGGTGTGAGCTGGTCTCAGGTGTGCCCCAGGGGAGTGTACTTGGTCCCCTCTTGTTTGTTTTGTACACCAGTGAGATGTTTGATCTTGTGCGAAGTAATTTTATTGCTTATGCTGATGACTCGTCACTGGTCGCCGTTGTGCCCGGTCTCATGTTGCGTCCAGCGGTGGTGGAAGACATGAATGCTGATTTGTTACGCATCAATGAATGGTGCTTGAGGCGGAATATGATACTTAATCCTAGTAAGTCAAAGGAGCTCATAGTGAGTAGATCCAGGACCAGTGAGCCTCCGTTCAGTGAGCTAGTCATAGGTCGGGGAGTTATTGAGGTTTACCCTGAACTTGATTTCCTTGGTGTGCGGTTTGACGGGAGGCTGACATTTGAGGCTCATGTGCAGAGGGTAGTCTCACAGGTCTCCAAAAGGCTGGGGATCCTGAGGGTAATTGGTGGAATTTATCAGGACCCTCAGTTAGTGTGGAGAAGCTTTTGCGCCTTTCTTCTTCCTCTGCTCGAGTATTGTTCGCCAGTTTGGGGCTCTGCGGCTGATTGCCACCTGCATCTCTTGGGTCGCATTGTAAGATCTACATCAGCGCTATGCCCGGGTCTGGTGCTGCCGTCTCTGGCGCACAGAAGGCTAGTTGCCCAACTTAACGTTTTTTATAAGCTATTCAACAATAGAAGGCACTGGTTGTTCCATATGCTTCCCCCACGGGCCGAGCGGATTCGGGCTACCCGTGCTGCTGCTGCTGCCGCTCATAGTTTTGAGCTGAGGGAAGTTTGATGTAGGACTTCGCAGTATAGGCGTTGCTTTGTCCCTTGTTCCGTTGCCCGCTGGAACTCCCTTCCCTCTGCCGTGTTTGATTCGGGTTCGTTGGGTGGTTTCAAGGGTGCTGTCAACTCCTGGTTGTTGCGTGGTTGATGTCTCCTTCTCCTGCTTTCTTCCTTTAGTTTTTTTCTGTTCTTTGTTTTTGTTTCACTGTTCGTGGAGTTGATGCTGGCGGGGTTTCCTATGTGAAATCTATGGATCCACGATCCGTCTTGATGGGGTTGCTTTGCTTGATTCAATAATATTAATAATAATAACTGGTGCTGCGGCAGCCTGAGCTTTTGTGTGAATGTAAGAGAAAACTGTGTGCCTCGGCATTATCAGTTGTTTTGACGGCATATATAAGCTTTCAGTCCTAGTGTTTAAAGGAAAAGATACAAGAGAATTGATTTTAATTCTATTGTTGCAAATCAAATATTCAACCCCCTAACACAGCTGCTGTCTACTTCATATAATTTGTTGGCCAATTTAAGCCCTTTATGTTGTGCATTATTCAAAATTTAAAATATTTCTAATGAACTTCATGCAATAACTTCTTTGGAAATGAACCGTCTTCCTTTTTTTATAAAAAGACTACTGTATCAATGTATATACCACTATATGTGTTCCCTCGTCATTTTATTAGCTGATTTTTTTACATCTTTCCACGTTTTCTAATTTACAGTCAACTAAGGAAATGCACTTTAATGCTATGCGGTCTGTTAATTCAACCACTGGTCTAGATTTAAAAATAGCTATTGCGGTTTTACCTCAACTTAGATATTACGTTCTAAGTATTATGAATTTTTTCCAAATCATGTTGAACTCTTATATTATTCGGAATTGTACCGTTTTATTTTCCTTATCAAACGAATCAGGAGTGCGGCACTTGGGAGGTTTCTTTTATTTTACACAAATGTAATGCCATCATGTCCAACTGATTCTGTGTTTAATACCGAGTATATGAATATTTATATCTATTATAATGACTGGCCTTGGTCTACAGTTCAATTAGTCTTCACTCTGTCAAATGCGCGCAAATAAATTCGAGGCACGGTGACCGGATTAGGTCTTTTAAGATAAAATGTAAGGCCATGAAGAATTTAACAGAGCTTTGATATTTTTTAATTGCTGTTAATTAATGGAAATGAATATTTTCATGTAAAATATCAGCCCTTCGCATGCAAATAGACAACTGAGTAGCTCCAAACTCATCAAAACATCAAGTCCGCAGCAAATTTCAAGAATTTAAACACAATAGAACCTGAGGAGGAATCTGAAGATTAAGATTATTATAAGTTAGTTTAAGCCTCCCTAACCGCTGCAAAAATAGAGCGTATCAAAGAGAGGAAGGAGGAAGGCACCATTTAGTATGGAGATAAGAAAATGAGGAATCTATGCAGAAAGGGCATAGAAACAGTAAGATGGGAAAGAAATTCATGAAATAAGATAAAAGTTGAAGAAGAAAGTCAGAGGTGCTGAAAAACAGGACAGTAGTGAACCGAAAAAAGGTGGTCCTTAACATAACAGAAACATTTTATTTCAACAAAAAAGGAAGGCCTACCTAACTCTCAGCTCGGGCCCTCACATCGTCCCCCTGGGAGCGCTAGTTCCCATAAATACAATAATTGTATCCCCCTGAGGGGAGTAGGAATCTGAAACCGAAGCTTCCCGCGAATGGACGTCAGTTCATGAGAGAAGCTCCTATAGATATAATAAAATGCCGCAGTGAGATCTTAAAATTAACGAATTCTAGGCATCAACAGCATTTTCATGTCATCTCGGAAAAAATGCATGCATTATGGTAATGCCGTGTATATGTTCATTTGAATTTCAATTGTCATACGTTCAGTGATTTTCCCGATTATTTCGATGCTTACAATTCTATGTCAATAAACAAATGAAAAACTAAAGTGATCAATTCACGAGTTTGACGCGTTTCATTAACCTTCGATAATAGCTCGACACGCACGACCTTGTTATTCAGAACGAATGGCATTATTCATTGCAGCTTACCATTAGGATGCCAAACTTTTCCTAGTTCACGCGTATCCCTGGTGCCTTGTGGTGGTTTCACCTAGCGGGGGGGGGGGGGGGGGGGGGGGGCGGTGCCATTAGGAAAGAGAGGAAAACAAGAGTTTGGCACAGGGTGTGCCAGAAGAAAAGAAATAGGAAAGAGAAGATGGACAGTCGGAGAGAAAAGGCGAACAAAAACGCATAATTTGGTGATCTCGGTCAGTTCTCTTATGGATTAGTAACTTAGAGTATGAAGAACTGGAAGACCTTTCAAGGCTTTGTATGTACGAAAAATATGCTAGTCTCTCGAGTTACTGAAAAGAAATCTACAACATTTGCAGTACTTACAATATGCTAATTTTAAAGGCTGGCTAAGATTGCCTAGGTCCTATTTACATACGCTGAGGGCATAATAACATATGTACATAATTTACATTACATAACATATACATATGTACATAATTTACTCTAATATACACGTACTAGAAATTGATGAATACAATACATACACATATACATACACATACATTTATATTTCATTTTTATTTTTAATTTTTTTTTATTTATTTTTTTTTTGTTATTATATATATTTTTTTCTTTTTTTTTTATTCAAACATGTATGTACACGAACTATTACTATGTACATAGTCTTTTTTTATTTTTTTTTTCATTTTTTTTTATTTATTTTTTCAGAGAACTGTATGTACACAAATTATCTCTATGTACATAGATTCACTTATACAACTATTTACACATATATATCATTGGAATTTTTTTTTTATCTTTATTTTTTTTTTATTTTTTTTTAATACATTATATACATCAAACTGTCCAAGGAACTAGTGTACTCATTGCAAGCCTGCCCGAGGGGGGAGGGGTTCCATCTGACATCATGAATGGAGTTAATCTGGGTTAGAGTTAGTCTGAATGGGAATAATGGAGATAATCTGGGTGTTGCTGGGTTGTGGGTTCTGATAATTACATGGTTGTAGTGGGTTATTCTGATCGGTTGCCTGATTTAGAGTTTGGGTTTCTATTGAGTTGTGTTGAAATGATGAGTGGATATTTGGGGTTCTGACTTCCCACCCGTGGGGGGAAGACCGTTCCGTCCGCTCGTCAGAACCCCAATGAAAAACAAAGTAAATAAGTAAAGTTGGTACGGTCTTCCCCATGTGCTGTTAAATATGGTTACTTGTATTTGGGTTCAGGTGAGGGTCCTAATGCGAGAAGCTTGGAGCTTTTAAAACGATAGTTTTGGCTATTGGCACTATCCAATGGAAACGTTAATTGATGGAATAGATCGGGTTCTAATAATTGTAAATTTTCCCAAATTTTACGTGCGTGATTGTGTAGCAGGATGTTTATTGGAGGAATATCGGTTTGTTCATGCAGTGTTTTAGATGAAATTCTGTCCACAAGCCTTGTATTGGTTATAAATCTTAGAGCTTTATTTTGTACTTTCTGCAGTTTTGTACTGGCTGTGGGAGACATTGTATGGAGTGGAATGGTTGGGTATGTAATGGCTGATCTTACGAATGCTAAATATAGTTTCCTTCTAGTATCGAGGGATAGATGCTGAAATCTGTATAGTTTACTGAGATTGCTATATCCTATTGCTTGTCGCTGTGTTACTTGGGCTGAAAATCCATGGGTTGAGAAATTGAGACCTAATAATTTACCTCTGTTTGTATACGGAAGGTATTGGTTGTTGATGAAAATATCTCCAGTGTTGTGCCGACTTATGGGAATGATTTTAAATTTTTTGTGGTTTGTTGATATTTTCCATTTATTTTCAAATTGGTTGATTTGTTGGATTGCGTGCTCGATTTGATGGGCTGCATATGCTGGAGAATATCGGCCTGTGGTAATTTGGGTTATGTCGTCGGCAAAACAGATGTAGTCAGAGTTTGGTAACGGTGGAGGAATATCGTGTGTGTAGAAGCTGTATAATGTTGGTGATAGGCATGCTCCCTGGGGTACTCCGGATTCTAATGTGAATTGCGGGCCTATGTAGTTTGCTATCCTGATTGATGCTGTTCGATCGGTCAAATAATCTGCAAGTGTACGGAGAAATAGTGAATGGATGCCGGATTGAGAGAGTTTGTATATTAATCCTGAGTGCCAGACTTTGTCGAATGCTTTGGTGACGTCACGAAGTACAATGTCTATTGTGTGTTTGTTGGCTAGATTTATGGATATTGTTTCTGTGAATGTTGCCAGTGCTGTATGGGTGCCTCTGTCTTTCCTGAAACCATGTTGTCTGCTATTGTTCAGGTTGTGAATGACTAAATGGTTGGTGAGTCTGTTGTTTAATATTTTGTCCAATAGCTTGCTTTCTATGTCTAGTAAGGATATCGGTCTATAGTTTTGAACTTGTTTCTGAGATGTGAGGGGTTTGGGGATGAAAATCATGATGGCATGTTTCAGACTGTCTGGGAAGTAACCTGCAGATATGGCGTTGTTAAATATGTACAAAAGGTATTTGAGCATATTTTCTGGTAATTTCTTTAATTGTAGTGTGGTGATACCTGATGGTCCGGGGGCTTTCTGTTTGAACGGTCGTAGGGTCTGAGTAAGTTCATCTAAAGTTATTGGTGGGAAATGTAGTAGGTCTAATCTGCTCAAGTTACCGGTGTGAAATGGTATAATTTGATGCGCTGTATTGTTCATATGTTCTTTAATTGAATTTATGTGTTCAATGTCGAAATCTTCATCATCCTGCTCTGAGAATATACTTTTCCAATGTTGTATAAAAATCGGTTCCTTTTCTTCAGGTGTATGAAGTTCGAGTCTATTGTGCTGTAAGTATGGAATTTTTTGTTTGTTATTTGTACCCATCATTCTTTTAATTGATTTCCAGAATTTTGTCGGATCTTCTTGTAGGTCTATTTTTTGTATTATTGAATTCCAAGTGTGCATGTAGCTCTTTTCATAGATGTTTTGTAATTCTTTCCTGAGATTTGAGAGAGTACTGTTCAATTCTTTAGATGGTCCGTTGATGCGTATGTAGTTTAATATATGTTGGTATCGTACCTGGATGCTCAGGGTTTCGTGAGTGGGTTTAATGCCAGGAATTGTTCTATGGGTTATTGTTGGTATTACGTTTTTTGAGGCTTCTTGTATGTGTTTGTCCATTTTTCCAGATGCTCATCAATTTCTTCCAGGGTTGGATTTACTTGTAGATCAGGACTAATGCGGGTTAATTCTTGCCTATATTTTTTCCAGTCTGCTCTGTGAAATTGGTACCTTGATTTAATCGGGATTTGAATTGGGTTTGCTGTTATTGTTGCTATAATTGGAATGTGGTCAGATGGTGTGATTGGTCCGGGTTGTAGATGTATGTTATGAAAGGCCTGTGGGTTTTGCAGTGCAATATCTGGTGAGGTGGTGCTTCTATGAGTTATAAGTGTTGGGAAGTATGGCCCAATATGTATGCATTTATTCCGCTCAATTAAATAGTGTAAATGTTTGCCTCTATTATTGTTATAACTGTATCCTATTGTTTTATGTGCTGCATTTATGTCTCCAATGAAATAAACTGGGTTTGGTCTATTGAATAGTGTGTGGAAGTCAGCGAAGTGGAGGTATTCTGTTCTTGGAGGGGTATATGTTGTGCCGATAGTAATTGGTCCCTGCATTGTATCTATTGCAATTGCCAGCATGTCCGAATTGAAGTTATCATGTAGTTTATGATATATTTTTCTTAATTGCTATTGCAGCTCCTGCATGAGGTTCATCTTGTTTGTTCGCATAAAAGGTGTTATAATTAAATATTTTCAGGTTGTTATCCCCTCTCAGATTGTGTGCATTGATGAGTATAATGTCCGGGTTTATTTTATTATAAATGTTGGATAGAGATATTTTATTGGAGCTCCAAGATTGTACATTGTGTTGTATTACAGTTAGTTTGCTAATGCTCATTTATTGGAAGTAACTTTTTTTAGGTTTTTTTGCTGCTGTGTGTAGTGATTGGTGCCTTGGGAGCGCCAGGAATTGTTCGGGTGGTATTATGTTGATTTTTGTTCTTGTAAATTTTACACGGTTTGAGAATATATATTCTAGTAGGGTTCCTGATTTAATTTCTTCTACTGCGAATTTAAGTCCTCTATTGTTTTCCTTGCTTAGCTCTCCCATATACCAGTCTGTGTCAGGGTTTTCAGGAATTGGAGATGTATCTTGTAGATTGCGGTATAGTTTTATTGGAACATTATGTTTGTTGTCTATTAATATTGTTGAGTTTTCTGCTTCGTCGCTTATCCTTCTCTTCTGCCTTTGATCATTGTCGGGGTCTGCATCTTCTGCTTGGGTATCCATAGATGTTTCAAGTGTTGGCTGTTCACGAGTAATTGTTTGTGTTGGTTCTGAAGCTTCTTTGTCTACGTTGTCGTATTGAAAATTAACAAAAAGATTAAGGAAACCCAAATGAACTCGATACTTTTATTGTAGTAGTTCTGGCAGGAACAAGTCGCTTCAACGCCAATATAACAGGACCGGAGTTTGTAGCTTTTTATTTAAAATAGAACAATTGGCGAATTTCAACAATAAGTCCGGGTGGCGTCCAAATTTCGAACGAACTGTAATTTACGAACAATACATTACTTACAGATACCAATAATTTAAATCCTTTAGTGTTTCAAATTGCAACGAATGCCAATCGGTCACTTTATGTCACAGTTGCTTGTACAGAGTACACGTTCCTCTCTCACCATAGATAATCTGTAGTTTCATAGATATATAACGTGAAGCACACAGGTAGAACCTTTAACAGTTGCCCGGCTCGATCGCAGCAGATGAATTCCCGCAACTTGACAGATTCTTATCTGGTAAAGGAATATCTATGTTGACCACAAGTTTACTCGATCCCTACTTTTGTATATACGATAATTCATTTATTTCATTAATTCAATTTATCATTGCACCTATAGCACTTACTTACTGGCAAAGCACGTACCTATTTGTCCCGATAGTACGAAGACTATAGTAAGAGCCACCTTTATGCAGCTAATAGACAGTGGAAAATAGATAGAGGCAGTGTTCCACTTACAATTTAAAGGTTAGTATAAGTTAGACTTCACAAACTACACTCATGTATAGCTTAAAGCCGCAAATTTTTAGAGGTAATTAGGCATAATTCAATTTTAGATTAATTAGGACAATGTCCTGAGCAGCCGCTCTAGTTAAGAGATTAATTTAATTTCGAAGGTTGATATCACATATTTAACGGTTTAAAAACTCCTCAGAGCCTACGAAGCCGCAGCCTCAACTTTAAGTTTATTAAATGTCCAACAGGACCCAATTTGTGGCTTTCAGCCAACTGAACAAATTTAACCAAGTGGAACACAAGAAGCGCAAACATGCAAATAAGTAAACTGAACACAAGGAAACTCAATCACACAAACAAAACTTAAGTAGAAACAAGAGAAACGGAAAGGAACCTGCAGGTTGGCACAATAAAATATCTCTCCTCCTATTTTGTCCCTGCACCCCCGAAGCAAGAACCCAGCTGCCTCCTCTTGTACTTCTTATGAGATGTCATTACCAAGAAGTGCGGACACCTTCGGCGAGTACGAAGGAATAATTTTCAACAGTCGTAATAAAAGTTGAAAATAGCTGTTGAGTCTCTATCTGGAAATGTGGTGTCAATGTCAAAATTTTCTTTAAGTGATTTGGATAGTATTTCTCCGAATTTTTTTGTTCTATCAAGGGCTGCGATGTGGGCTTCTAGAATGAGGGCCGTTAGTTTGATGTGTGTTCTATTGGTTAGTGTTAGTGAATGTTGCGGTGGGTTTGTCTGCTGTATGGCTTGTTTGGTAATTTCTGCGTATGTACTTTGGTTTTGCTGTTGATGTTTTAACTGTTCATCCTCCCGTTTTTGTTTGATGATATTTTTCCTGTAGGGGCATCCCGCTGCTAATGTTCTGTGAGGTCCTTGGCAATTTATGCACTGCTTCAACGTGTTCTGACAATTTTGGAAGGTATGATCTTGTGCTGAACATTCTGAACAGATGGTTGTCGTCTGCGTGCATTGGTTAGTCGTGTGATCCTCGAACTTGTAGCATTTGTAGCAGATGAGAATATGAGTGTATTGTTCCTGTTCGCATTGGTATGGGGTTATCTTGGTATGAAACATGTAAAAGCCGTCTCGTAGTATTCGTTGCGCTGTAAGGGTGTCAGTTGTCACTATTTTGATTAGGTGCGTGTAGTTTTTGATTTTGATAATATCTGTCACCTTAATCCAACTGTTTTGGTTTTCAATTTCTTCCTTTATTTAATCTGTGGGTCTGGTTCCAATATCTGAATCTATTTGTCGTACGAATACCGTTCTTTTCGCTCTCAAATCTGGGGGATAGCCGGAGTCAGGTTGATCTTTTGGAATGCTTGAGTTGCTTTGGTAGATGTTAGTTTGTCTATTGAGTTTATGTCGTCGGTAACTGCGTAGTAGCCATTCTTTGTTGGGGTGAGTCGGATCAGAGGGGCATTCAACTCTTTGAATGTAGTTTCGAAAACTTTTCCTCTGTCTGTAGGTTTGGTACTATCGATGGTTTTGAGTTGAATTCGATATGTTTGAGTTTTGGCAGGACGGAAGTTGGAACTGACTGGTGCCGGATCCGGAGGTTGGAAAGTGGTCTGAGGCGCAGAAGCCTGAACAGACCTACTCGACTCAGAGGATGTCCTTGGACGTACGGATGGAGTTGTCGGAGTTGGAATGAGAGGGGCACGGGGCGGGCGGCTTCCATGCGCGCCACGACCACCCGCCGCCCCCCTCCCCCTGTCAGGGGGGGGGCATAGAAGTGAAAACCTTGCTCTTAATAGATAAACAACCGAGAACACCAAAAATGCAAAAAGAAATGAAAACAAAGTAAAGATAGAACAAGAAAAAGTTATTGGCACTTACCCCCTATTTAAAATAAATACGAACTATTACCTCTAACTTCCGGATTGCTGAAGTATCTCCTTAAAGGAGTCAAAAATGCTTGCGATAATATCCAAGGGGACCAAGCACTTCTCCAAGCAGAGCGTTCGCACCACAGAGAGATGACATCCACTCGGTATGGTAGCCGGAGTGACTTCACCTAGCTGTACGCGCTCACCGCCACTCAAGCTCAAAAGCGCCACCCCACAGCCTCAAAGTGATCCTACTAAACGACCAATCAGCGCTGAAATCTGGCGCTGGGGTGGCGGACCGAGCCCCTACAAACCGCGCGCACCGAGCAGCCAGGCGACACCTCGGAACACTCACGTACGCTTAGCTCAGCCTCAACTGCTTCAAAAGCGCCACCCCGAGCCGGCTAACCAGAGGCTAGCTCGGTTCAGTGCGACCGCTACCAGCCCTATATAAAGAGCTGCGCGCTAAGCGCAATTCAGTTGGACTCTCGTGAATGCGCCGTGGATGGTTTGTGGCTCTCTCTGTGCGATAAATGTGCTTAAAAATAATACTTTTTTCAGCTCGCTAATTTTTCTATTCTTTCTATTTTGAAAGCTTAAGAGGTAGCTTAGTCGGATCGGAGTGTGGTTTTTGACCACCGGCCCCGGGGCAACCTTTCCGGGCCAGAGGTGAGAATTTTTTTCAAGCCTTTTTCATTTTTTCCGCCATTCTATTCCGGTGATCTTGTGCATACGTGTTTAAATGTATTGATATTGTATAGTTTGCTGCATTGATGTGTATAGTTTACTGTATTGATATTGTATAGTTAGGTGTATAAGTATTGTATAGTTTAATGTATTGGTATTGTACAGTTTAATGTATTTTTATTGTATAGTTTAATGTATCAGTACTGTACAGTTTAACGTATTTAATCTAGATTTCGCCAGTTAGTAACCAGGTATCTCACTAAGTGGAACTGCTGCTAGGTGTGCCCTAAGTTAGCTCCTGATTGTGTGGTCGTGAGTTGTGTATATTGTAGTATAATACTGCATATTTGTATTGTAAATATAATAAGGGTAGGGCTAGGCTTTTTCCGATATGCCTCCCCCAGATCGGGGGAGGGGAGCTTGTGCTGGGAGGGGAGGCTTGGGTAGCCGCCCTCCCAGGGCCCCTCTTCTTCCAAACCCTCGCTCAACTTCTAAAACTAGAAATACTATTCCGGGGTCCCTCCCCTTAAACCCTAGTAACCTTCCACCAACGCTACTCATACCGCTAACTTCAAGCAGTGCCGCAACCGGTGCTGCACATAGAACAAAATCATCAACCTACAGAATACAACTTAAACTTATTGACACTGCAAAGCCCGTAGACAAAACAAAAATTTTTGAAACGATCTTTAAAGACCTCAATGCTCCCCTTATTCGACTGACTCCCACCAAAACCGGTTTTTATGCTGTAACAGATGATGCCACTTCAGTTGACAAACTAACTTCTAGCAAAGCAATTAACGCATTTCAGAAACTGAATATCATTCCAGCCATTCCCCCGGACCTAAGAGCTAAAAGATCTATTTTTGTTAGACAAATAGACAGTGAAATAGGCTCAAGACCTGCTGAAGAAATAAAAGCAGAGATCCAGCAACAAAATTCATGGCTCTCAGTAACGGAAATAGTTAAAATAAAACAATACACCCATCTAATCAAACTGATAACTTCCGACACCACTACTGCACAAAGGATCCTCCGAGACGGTTTTTACATGTTCTACACGAAAATTACACCCCATCAATGTGAACAAGAGCAATATACACACATCCTCATCTGCTACAAATGCTATAAATTTGAAGACCATCCAACAAATAAATGCACCCAACCAAATCAATACTGCTCAGAATGCTCCTCTCAAGAACGCACATACGACCAATGTACAAGCACATTCAAGCAATGCCTAAATTGTAACGGACCACACAGAACATTAGCATCCAGTTTCCCGTACAGAAAAAATGTAGTCAAACAAAAAATCGAAAATGAAAAACAAGAGCATCACCAACAAACTCAAAACACCTATGCTGAAATTGCAAAGCACGCAATACTACAAACAAAACCCCCAGAACATACCCTCACACTAACATCACAGACACATATTAAACTTACAGCAATCATTTTGGAAGCACACATGGCAGCCCTCAATAGAACACAGAAATTTAGCGACCTACTTTCACAATCCCTAAAAATGAACTTCAATATCGATACCACTTTTCCAAACCGTGACTCAGCCGCAATTTTCAATTTCTACTATAAATCAGAAACAGCACCACAGGAAACGGAAACTGACCAGGAAAAAACGGTCGATGTGTCTCTGGATGGTGAGCAGGAGCACATGGAGGAGGCCATGGGAACGGAGGCGAGATCAAAGCGTAGGATCAGTGATGACATTGGAAATTCAAGCATAGTACTGGACAATAAGCACAACTTTAATATCAAACTCTACAGAAATTTCATCGATAACTCACCAATCTCAGAAAATCCCCCAACAGAATGGTACATCCAAGAACTCAATAGAAAAGAAAATGACAAAGGATTAAAATTTACAGTTCAAGACATGAGATCGCAAACATTACTGGAATACATAAAAAACAACAGGGTACAATTTACAAGAACCAAACTAAACATCATCCCCCACGAGGACTTCATAAATCTTCCAAGACACCAGTCACTAATAGCAGACACTAAGAAACCTAAAAAATTAATTGCTCAAAAATAAATTTGAAGAAAATAACAATAATTCAACACAACGTACTATCTTGGAATACCAATAAAATCACTCTATCAAACATATATAATACACTGGACCCAGATTTCATACTCATCAATAGTCACTGCCTCACAAACAATCAACCTCTCAAGATCTTCAATTACAATACATTCTATTAAAATAAGTTGAACGAAAATTACGCAGGCACCGCAATAGCTCTCAAGAAAAACATCTCATACAGACTTCACGATAATTTTCATTCAGCCATGATGGCAGTAACAATAGACACGTTCCAAGGACCAATCACTATAGGCACTACTTATACACCCCCCAGAACGGACTACCTGCATTTCATAGACTTTCACACGCTTTTTAACTGACCTCATCCAACTTACTTTCTTGGTGACATTAATGCAGCACACGATATAACAGGATACACAAACTGGAATAATAGGGGGAAACATCTCTACTATCTAATCACCAGACACAAATGCACATACGTTGGACCATATTTTCCCACTAGAATAACTCATAATAGCGCCACCTCACCAGATATAGTCCTGCAGAACAAACAAGCTTACCACAATATCTTTCTGAAGCCGGGACCAATCACTCCATCAGATCACATTCCCATAATAGCAACAATATCGGCAAATCCAATACAAATTCCCATAAAACCTCGAAGACATTTTCATAAAGCAGATTGGCAAGCCTATTGTTAGACCAGAGAAGCCTCTTTCCATCTTGGAATAATGGAGTACGGCAACGATTATAAGTATGAGTGTGGGGTATAGAGAAACACAGTAAGTAATCTAGGAACTACATGTACTGTACGTCCGTCGAGCACGGCGGCGAGAACAAGAAGAAGGAGCTCGATCGCTCTACAAAGGCGGTGAGCACATGAACATAGAAAACGGGACGGAAGCAATTTAATGGGCGACTGCGACAACTCATATATAATAATAAATATATATACTGAAGTTGGATCTCAACACACCCCCTCCAACTGAAGTATTCCATCCCACTATGCATCAATTCACATAGTAATCAATTAGAGCTAACATTTCCACATTCAGATCTTTCATTGAACATTGAACAGCAGAAAAACAACATAAAAAAATCATCAGTGTAGATCAACAGATTACACTGAGCACGATACAAAAAAAAAATATAACGCACAATAATGCATAGTCCGCATTAGCGTTAAGAGTATTGTAATCAAGAAAGTTCTACCTTTTCTTGCAATTGATCTACACAAAGCTAAACTGGAAACATGTCAGACACAGTAACTTAGAATTAAACACACACTTTGAATTTAAGCAACGACTGTCTAGTAACAGGCTTTGTGAACATGTCAGCTATGTTTTCCTCTGAAGGAACAAAGCTCAAAACTGCTTTATTGTCTTGAATGATTGCTCGAATGTAGTGAAATCTTATGTCTATATGTTTCGAGCGTTGATGATGAACAGGGTTTTTGGCTAGGTCAATAGCACCTCTATTATCAACAAAAATTTCAACCGGTTCATCATATCCATCCATATCACACAGAAGCTGTTTGAGGAAAATTCCCTCCTGCACAGCATAAGTCAAGGCAACATACTCAGCTTCGCAGCTTGAAAGAGCAACAATATTTTGTTTCTTGGACTTCCAAGATATCAGTGAACTGTTGCTAGATGACTTAAACACATATCCTGATATGCTCTTCCGGTCAGAGGATCCACCCCAGTCAGAGTCAGAGAAACCAGTAATTTGCACGGGGTTCTCGGATTTCACAAATTTCAAACCGTATGAAATAGTACCTTTAAGATACTTCAACACAATTTACACAAATTCAGATGAGCATTTGTTGGACAAGTTAAATGTTGCGACAGTAATGTAACAACATAGCAAATATCAGGCCTAGTACAAGTCATCAAGTAGATCAGGCTGCCAACTATCTCACGGAACAGTTTTGGATCGCACATATTCCTAGAATCAGAGCTTACATCAAGCTTGTTGGCACTGGGATCACAGGGAATAGACTTAGGCTTACAATCAGACATCCTAAATTTTGACAAAATTTTCTCAACATACTTTGACTGCTTCATTTCAATTGAGTCATGCTTCACATCAAATTCAATGCCTAGAAAACATGAAATTTGTCCAAGATCTTTCATTTTGAATTTATTTGACAACGAACATTTTACTTCACTCAATACAACAGCGTTAGAAGAGGCCAAAATTAAATCATCAACCCATACAATGATAATCACTTTTCCAGAGTCGCTTTCCCTCACATAGACACAAGTATCACTGAGAGATTGAACAAAATTTTGTTCAACAAGAAAATGATGCAAAAGGTTGTTCCAGTTACGGCCACTTTGCTTTAAGCCATACAAAGATTTTTTGAGTTTGCAGACTAACTTCTCTCCATTTTTGTCAAGTTCAACAAATCCCTCAGGCTGTTCTACAAAAACATCACAGTCAATTTTTGCATGAAGATAAGCAGTGCACACGTCCATCTGGTGCACAATGTACGACTTTTGCACAGCAATATCCATCAGCATTCTAACAGAAGTTAGACGTGCTGTAGGAGAAAAAGTTTCTTTGAAATCGACATCAGCTACTTGGGAATATCCCTTGGCTACATAACGAGCTTTGAAAGTTTCCTGGTCATTGGGTCCTGATTTAACACTATAGACCCATCGTCCCCCAATAACAGATCTATCTTTTGGCTTTTCAACAAGTTCGTACGTCTCATTATCGGCTAGTGCAGCTATCTCAGTGGTCATTGCCTGTTTCCACTCAACAGAATCTGGGGATGAAATTGCCTCAGAGTAAGACTTAGGGATACTGCTCATTCTGTAGCAATAATCAACAAAATTATTAGTGATATCCAATTCATCTGGATCAACATAGTCTTTTAAATAAGCTGGAGGCTTCTTTTCTCTCAAAGGAAATCTTCTAGTGGGCTCTGCATCTGAAAGAGTTTCATTTTGAATCACTTCTGGGACAGTCCCAGGTTTCAACTCAGCCTCAGCCTTATCACTTTGTTTCAGCTCAGCAGGGTTATCTACAGTAATGAACTCATCCTCACCCCCCACATTTCTAGAAATTTTATCACAGAATGTGACACATCTGACTTTTTATTTGACAAGTTTCAGGGAAATAAATCATGTAAGCAGGGCTGCACGGGTCATATCCCAGAAAAGTACCCTGCTCTGACCTAGGGTCAAGCTTTCCTGGGTTTTGAACCATGGCAAAACATTTTGATCCAAAAATGTGCATATTGGAAAGGTCAGGTTTCTTTCCCGTGAACATCTCAAAAGGAGTTTTGCCTGTCCTTTTGTTGAAACACCTATTTCTAATGTAAGCAGCTGTTCTTACAGCATGATTCCACAATTCTTTTGGCAAATTTGCATGCAGCAACAAACTCCTAGCCATCTCAAACAATGATCTCCAAGATCTCTCAGCAGTCCCATTCTGATGGGGAGAGTACGGAGCTGAAAATTCATGCTTTATTTTGTTCTCCGTGACAACAGCTTTGAACAAGTTTGAGGAATACTCGGTGCCGTTATCTGTTCTTAAACGTTCAACAGAGCCAAATGGAGCAGAATCAGCCAAGAATTTTTTAAATGCCCCAACAGTGTCACTTTTACTTTTGAGGAAATACTCAAAAATGAGGCCTGAAAAGTCATCCACAAAAGACATGACATACATGGAATTCTCAAAAGAAGTAGGGCTTATAGGTCCAGCTAAGTCACTATGGACTAGCTCTAAAGGTTTTCTTGACTTTTCATCAGGGTCTTTGCTCCTATATTGACACATTTTACCCTGGACACAGATCTCACAATCGAAATTATGCTTGTTGGTAATTTTCATTCCTTTAGTAATACCTTCTAGGCTCAACACAACTTTTACATTACAATGCCCAAGAATATTGTGCCACTCCTCCAGAGTGTGTTCACCAACAGCATTAATAGAATCAACAGAGCTTACAGAATTTAAATAACACAGCTTGCCACATTTTTTAATATTAAACGCATTCCCATCTGAAGTAAACAACTTTGAGGCGTTTTGACTGAAATTAAATGATGCACCCTGATCAATAGCAGCCTGGACAGAGAAAATATTCTGCTTAAAACTAGGAATACAAAGAACATTTTTTAAAAGAACATTGTGTTTCCTATTTTTGGCGTCAGTCAGGGTAATTCTCGCATCACCTTTACACTCTACAATATTGTTCATCCTAGAACCATCTGCTAATTCAATGAAATGATTCCTAGGGTCAAAACTTTCATCTAAAGATACAAACTTAGATTTATCACAAATAATGTGAGCAGTAGCTCCACAATCCACCAGTAACTTTGCACTGTCTACAACAGAAGCACTTTCTGAGTCTGTTGATACTCTAAAACAAAAAGAGCTTTTCACATATTTGCTATCAGTAGCCATCGCTTTTGCGGTATCTCTCTTTCTGCAAAAATTAGTATCATGAGATGCACTTTTACAAATTGAACACCACCTATTTTTCTTTGCACTGTGACTTTTACACTCATATTTCTTGTGACCTGACTTACCACATAAGTAACAAGTAATTTTAGAATCTTTCACTTTCATAATTCTTTCTTCACTTTCACTGTAGCCTTGTCGGGTCTTCTTTGTTTCCTCTTCACTCTTGAGAGCCGATTTGAATTTCATGAAGTCCATTTCTTTACTGTCAATTTGCGTGATGACGGTAGAAAACGCGTTGTAAACAGCTGGCAATCCCCTGATAATCATGGCGATTATCAGTCCATCGCTGATACTCTCGTCGGCTTTCTTCAGGTAGGATGCAGTTGTCTCTGCCCGCAGCAAGTAGTCGGTTACCGTCTCGCCATTTTTCATCTTCAGCGCAGCCAACTCGCAATACAGAGAAATAATTCTCGGTTTACTGCTGCCGAGGTAATGATCACGCAGAATCTTCATGGATTTTCTTCCATCTCCATAGGCGTCTCTGATAATCAACGAGAGACTTTTATCATCGAGCCTTTGCACAAGCTCGGAGAAAACTTTCTTATTCTTCTCAACATCCAGACTTGATTCTTCGCCCTCGAGGACGGCACCCAACGATTTCAAGTCTAGGTAGGCCCGAAATTTCACTTCCCACAACTCATACCTTTCGTCATTGCCATCAAAAGTTAGGTTACTGGGCCCATAACCTGTTAGGCCAGAGAGGCCTCTTTCCATCTTGGAATAATGGAGTACGGCAACGATTATAAGTATGAGTGTGGGGTATAGAGAAACACAGTAAGTAATCTAGGAACTACATGTACTGTACGTCCGTCGAGCACGGCGGCGAGAACAAGAAGAAGGAGCTCGATCGCTCTACAAAGGCGGTGAGCACATGAACATAGAAAACGGGACGGAAGCAATTTAATGGGCGACTGCGACAACTCATATAATAATAAATATATATACTGAAGTTGGATCTCAACACCTATAGACAGAAACTTTCAACAGTCACACCCCTATTGAAACAGGACCCGACGCTTAAAGAAATAGATCATTATTGGGAAATGTGGACAAAACACGTATTGGACGCCACCAAAGCAACGATCCCACTTATCACTCACAGAATCATACCAGGAATCAAACCAACTCACGAAACCCTGCAATTACAAGCACAATACCAGCAAACAATGCAATATGTTTATACAAACGGCCCTTCCATAGAACTCAATAGACACCTGACCGCAATCAAAGCCAAACTACAGGAAACATACAAAAGAAAATATCATGAAACCTGGGAAGAACTAATTAAGAATCTTGAACAGCAGGAGGACCCGAAGGCATTCTGGTCATCCTGCAAGAGGATGATGGGGAACAACTCAAAACAAATAGTCCCATGTATAGAAAACAATAAAATTCAATTACACACACCACAAGAAAAAGAACCTATTTTCAGAGAGCATTGGGAGGAAATATTTACCGAGCAGGACGAACCATTTTTTGACAGAGAACATATTGAAGCAGTAAATAATCACATAAACAATATAGCACATTCGATTGTCCCTCACAGAACAGGAAATATTAACAGACTTGATCCAATTCATTTTCCCCCTATATCTTATGAAGAGCTACTGCACGCGCTCAGATCATTTAAGCAGAAAGCACCAGGAATAACAGGCATAACCACTCTGCAACTAAAAAACCTCCCAAAAAACATGATACATTTTCTCATTTACATCTTCAACATGTCTATATCTGCAGGCTATTTCCCCGACAGCTTAAAACATGCAAAAACGATTTTTTTACCGAAACCAAATTCATCCCTAAAATTAGTGCAGAATTATAGGCCGATCTCCCTCCTAGATGTACAAGGTAAATTACTAGACAAAATCCTAAACTACAGATTGACAAATTTTTTCACAATTCAGAACCTTTTCAACAGCAGGCAACATGGATTTAGATGCAACCGAGGAACTCACACGGCCCTAGCAACACTTCACGAAACTATATCAATCAAACTAGCACAAAAGTGTAAAATAGACATTTGTTTGAGAGACGTGAAGAAAGCATTTGACAAGGTGTGGCATTCTGGCTTGATCTTTAAATTATCACAAAAAAATCTTCCCCCCTCTATTTTTACGGACTCTGAGCAACTACTTGAGCAATAGAACAACAGCAATAAGAATAGCAAACTACATAGGACCCAAATTCGCATTGCACACCGGCGTACCCCAAAGAGCATGTTTATCCCCCACGCTTTACAGATTCTACACCCACGATCTACCTCCTCCATTACCACGTACGGATTATATATGTTTCGCAGACGACATCACCCAAATAACAGCTGGACAATATCCGTTAAGATTTGCAACAGTAAGAACCAAAAAAGCAATAGAACAGATCAATTCATTCGAAAATAAATGGAAAATCCTAACCAACAGCAGCAAATTTGCCATCATTCCAATCAGTCGAAGGAAAACTCTTGATGTAATGATAAACAACCAAGTGATTCCATACACAAATAGAGGCAAAGTTTTAGGACTAAACATAACGACACAAGGCATTTCATCTCAGGCTTCCACTAGACAAGCAATAGCGTACAAAAACCTAAACAGAATTCTCCGTTTCACTCATCTGTCCACAAAAACGAAATTAAAACTCTACATGGCCTACGCAAGATCACCACTCATATACCTGATTATACCATTACACACAGCATCAGCATCATCAATATCCAAACTGTAAAAGGTTCAAAACAAAGCTCTCAGATTCATCACAGGCAACACGCTAATAGACGCAATACCATCTGAATATATGCACATACAACTAAAGGTCCCTCCCATCAATATACTGTTGCATGAGCACCCAAACAAAATCTGGAACAATATGCAGCAATTTGACCCCGATCTGTATACTAATCTAACCTTCCCACCAGACCTCATCTCAGAACAAAACTCCAGATTCAAAAGCTCAAGGTTACTCGCAATGGCCCCTCCTCCCCCTCCAAAGTTTAATTGAACCACCAATATTTAACAAACATATCTATACGAAAAACCTACAAATTCTAAAACCTCTTCGGAGGAAGTGGGGGAAGACCAAAATACTTTCATTTACATTTATTTTTTGTTTTTCTGGGGTTTTGGCGAGCGGTAGGACGGTCTTCCCCCCCCCCCCATGGGTGGGAAGCCGAAACCCCAGACATTTTACTTCATTTCAATCGCACTGAAGTAAAAAAATTTTTTTTCATTAATTATTTTCATTACTTTAAAAAGTTCTTAAACTTCTGTTTACTTGCACCTCTAATCATTCAATAGCCTTTCTGTAAAAATGTATGTAGTGTTAAGTGCATGTCTGCAAAATTGTATCTAGATGTATATAATGTGTGATGTGCACAGACGCTAAAATTGTATATATGTTGAGAACAATAATTAACTTGAAATGTATGTATATATGTAGGTAGGTATGGTAGGTGGAATTAGCGTTACATAATGTGCTCGTGTGTCAAAGAGAACAGATAAAACTTGTATATAAGATAGTGCATAGGTAAAAACTCATACATTAATCATAGGCACTAGATGATGTACATGTGTAGATATTAAATTGTATATATTCGTTGATTAATAACTAGATAGGCCTAAGTAATAGGTCAGTACCAAGAATGAATTTTTAGGTAACGCTTACTGTGTAGGTAAGATAAGTGTAATTGTTTAGATAGCTAGAATGTAGTGTAGGTGAAAAAAAATATATAACTAAAAAAAATGAAAAAAATAAATGGAAAAAAAAGAAAAAAAATAATGATGTATATATGCATATTGGTGTGCATGAGTGCCGCCGGGTACGTGTGTATGTTTGTAGGTGTTTGGATATGGGATGTATATAACTATTTGTGTGCTCTTGTGCTGTGTGTGGTAATGTATATATATGTACGATAAAAAAAAAAATTATATATTCATATGTATGTCTGTTTGTCGTGTGTGTGTGCGTAATTGAAAAAAAAGTGTGGGTGCATGTGTCGGGTATGTATGTTTGTATATGAATGTAAAATTTGTAAATATGCATAAATATGAACAAAAAAAAAACAAAAAAAATATTATATATGTATATGATAGTATATAGTATATGTATATATAGTGTATGTATATAGGGTATTGTAGATGAGCACAAGATTGCCTGAGCTTAAATTTAAATTCACTCCGTGTACGGATTGCTGATGTCGCCCTCTACCGTGTATATAATAATACAATAGAGCAAAGTAGACGCGGCACAATAGAAAACATGAATCATTTTTTAGCATAAAAAGCCCTGACGGGTACATTTCCCTTATTATATTAACTGATTAGCAGTATAAAGAACACAAGATGCACAAGATCACCTAATTATGCGTTAAGCGCCTTTTTTCTTCTTCCACTATCCTTTTCCTTTTCTCTCCTCCTATTTCTTTTCTGGCACACTCTGTGCAAAACTCTAATTCTCTTCTCTTCTTTCCTATTGTCACCGCCCCCCCCCCCCCCCAATTCAGTTCGCAGAGCTCACTCAGTCGACTCGCAGGAACCCTGATGTTTACACAAGTCTTCTTCCTGCGAGCCTCCTCACTGCAACGGCTCACACAAGTCTTCCAACGAGCCTCTTCACAGCATCAGCTCACACAAGACTTCTCCCTGCGACTCTCCTCGCAGCGACTCTGACATTCGCTAGTCTCGGCTGCTCAGCAAGCAGTAGCCTCACGGCCTCCATCGCCACCTCGACGGCACGCACGACGCGACTTACCGACAACCGTCGGTCCTCCAAGTCGTCCTTGTGTACTATACTACCGCCTGTAATCATTTACCTCGTGTGCCATACTGTCGACGATCTTCTCAATAATACGACCTTTATTCCAGTTGTGTATTCCTTATCCTGTCGGGTTCGTTTGCACCTCAGGCACTCATTCCGGGCAAAGATATTCTAAAGTCTAAAAGATATTCACAGTCTGCCCGGAGTGTAAAGCAGCCTGAGGGAGAACACCACAGCCTACATTCCATCAAACTTTCAGGTTAATTCACTGCTTAGGTTTTGATGTTTATGAACTGACGTTATCTCAATGATAATTTAACGTTAACGTTACACAAAAAGGCATTTTTCTGCGTTAATTGCAGAACAGATGACAAGAAAGTGAAACATTCTATTTCTAATAATAATAATAAATTCAGTTAACGACAACTTCGGTCAGAGACTATTTAGTTGTCGCTTTGGTAATTAAACCAAAGTTATGATCGCAATTTATACAATGATAGTTTTGCGTTATTAACAACAGCCATTTTAGGACCCGTTCCTTCTCAACAGCTCACACTGTATTGCGTTCCAGAATTCAAATTTCGAGTGTCAACCGATCACCTGACCAGGCAAAATCATGAAGTTACTAGAAGGGCGACTTCCACTACCTCCGCCACAACAAACCGAGTAACAGCATTCACAAAATTTCTTTCAACTACTATTCTCAGCGGGTGTAGGTCTGATCCGTGCGTTCCACATATTTCACTGAAAAAAAAAGTTCCATCTCACAAGACGTCAATTCGGCGCCTCACCAGCAGATCCGATGTTGCAGTTTCATACCTCTTCATGGTCGCCACCATTTTCATCGTTGTTGTGACTTTATCTGGGGACTCTTCGAGGTCCACTCCACCGATAAGCAATTCACTGCGTTGAGGTCTGGGTGTTTGGAGCTTAACAAATATTTTATACAGACTGGACGTTGAAAGGGGTTTCTCAGAAACCTAATTTTATGAGTGTTAGCTAGCACCCCACGGTGGGGGTTCCAGCTACCCGCCCTCACTTTGGCCGAGCGCCTGCTAATAGAAGTACTAACGCTGTCGTTGATTTTTTAAATTTCTTAACGCGTTAAGGTATTTGGGTGTCTAAGTAGCCATATCAAATATCGAACGAACGGTTGAGTAGTAGTAGTAATAACATCAATTTGCTAGTGCTTCAGTGCCTGCACTATGTCGCGCCGAAGGTCTCACAATTCAGGTTGTCTCCACGTCTCAAATTTCGAGGTCTCACTGCCACAATCATCGCAACGCAAGTCACAACATCTATTGAACAAACAAAGACGCGATAGCCACAAGCGTGATCTGAACAACACTTGATTTCATTGGTGGCAGCAGAAGTAGTAGCAGCAGCAGCAGCATCAGCAGTAATGAAAGATCCGCTAGTTCAATAGCGTACTCCTCATGCGTAGGGTTCAATCAGTTCATATAATCATCTTAAGGTACATGCACAGTTTGCACATTGAGCATCAGCCTAACCCCTTAATGGGGGTCTCAGCTGCCCACCCAATTATGGCCGGGCGCCTTACCCGCGCTGAAACCCCCAGGGGCATTGCGCAGCGCGCCCGGCCATTTTACGGTTCAGTGTTTACATCGCATTAACATGCGTAGAATCTTCAGGCTAGATTTTTAAACAATTTAAACAATTTTAAACAATTTATTTACCACAGGAGATACAGAGGTAGAATGTTTCTTAAGTCTAATACAATGGTCAGAGTTGAGTATAGCTACCTGTGGGCCCGAATAAGTTCAGCGACTTCTAGGGCATCCTACCATTACATTATTCTAGGGCGTACAATAATGTTTAACCTAATTCACTTAGCCTAGTTTCGCATTAGACTGATTAACAGGATAATGAACTCGATATTGATGTTTAATTTTACAATATAGGTCATATGGACAATATTTAACAGTATATTCGATAACGATTTGGGAGCAGACTGAAAATCGGCGATATTACTCATGGCAAATTGCATTATTAGGACCAGACATGTAGGAGGCAGGATTTGACTTGGTGATCTTACACGACTATTATTCGGATAAGAAGTGAGACTCAAGATTTCTTTTAAATACCTTGTAAGAATTACTTTCACGGATCTCCGCAGGTATTGAGCTCCAGGTTTTAGTTCCAACGAATAGTATACTATGTTGCGAGCGGGCCTTTGAATAATAAGGAAGCATGAATTTACTTTTATTTCGTGTTAAATGGTCGTGATGACCAGTTTGCGCAGTTAATAACTGTTGAAGGCTATTGTCGCCATCATTAGCTAATGTTTTGTAGATGAAATTGCAGATGGAGATTTTGTAGAGATCCGAGAGTTTAATTATTTGTAAATTTTTGAATCATTTGTGTGAGCATTATATTCTAGGTTCTTTACCGCTCTGATGGCTTTTGAAGACAGATTACACGCTCCAAGAAACGACTGCAGCGCTGTCCCTTTATAAGTTGACCGCTCAGCCTCCTCAAGTATTCCGGTCAAAACATCCTGTGCACGACCGCGAAGGTGCGGAAAATGCAGATTCCTGGCAACAGCATACAGGGACACTCCGCGAGGAAGTGCTTCACAGTCGAAGGCACACGACACCGTTCGCACTGCGGCTGTGGAAGCCTGTGGTGGTTTCGTCAAGCTGTACGCGCTCACCACCACACAAGCACAAAAGCGCCACCCCACTGCCTCGAAGGGCTCTCACTGAACGACCAATCAGCGCTCGAGGTTGGCGCTGGGGTGCCGGACCGAGCCTCTACAAGCCGCGCGCACCGAGCAGCCAGGCAACACCTCTGAACACTCACGTACACTTAGCTCAGCCTCAACTGCTTCAAAAGCGCCACCCCGAGCCGGCTAACCAGAGGCTAGCTCGGTTCAGTGCGGCCACCACCAGCCCTATTCGAAGAACTGCGCGCTAAGCGCAGTTCAGTTCGCAGAGCTCACCCAGTCGACTCGCAGGAACCCTGATGTTTACACAAGTCTTCTTCCTGCGAGCCCCTCACTGCAACGGCTCACACAAGTCTTCCAACGAGCCTCTTCACAGCATCAGCTCACACAAGACTTCTCCCTGCGACTCTGACATTCACTAGTCTCGGCTGCTCAGCAAGCAGTAGCCTCACGGCCTCCATCGCCACCTCGACGGCACGCACGACGCGACTTACCGACAACCGTCGGTCCTCCAAGTCGTCCTTGTGCACTATACTACCGCCTGTAATCATTTACCTCGTGTGCCATACTGTCGGCGATCTTCTCAATAATACGGCCTTTACTCCAGTTGTGTATTCCTTATCCTGTCGGGTTCGTTTGCACCTCAGGCAATCACTTCGGGCATAGATATACAAAGTCTAAAGGTTTACAAAGTCTGCCCGGAGTGTAAAGCAGCCTGAGGGAGAACACAACCACAAGCCGCTCCATCAGGTGGCCGTGTGTTAGCCGCGTATGGCCAATACGGAGGCGATAAAGCATCCCCTCTAACCGGCGGCTACGACAACTGGACGATATCCACTCACGTATAGTGGGTTTAATGCTTCTTAATTTATTGCTATCGTTAGCAGCGTTGTCCCATTCCGGCTGCCATCGTTCTCGCACTGCCGCTTTGATCCGAGGGTAATAATCCCGGCAAGGAACCATCAGATTTAGAGTCTCTTCGTTTGCCTCTGCGGCCCGTTTAGCCTCCTGGTCAGCTCTCTCATTGCCAGACACTCCTACGTGGCCGGGCACCCAGCACAACGTCACAGATATGCGCTCACGTGTTAAATCTATTAAGTTCATGACGATCTCACCAATGAGCGGATGGGTACTATTATGCTCTCGAGTGGCCTCCACCACACTTTTTAAATCCACAAAAATAGCAAAAGTATCATGCACACGATGTTAAATTAGTCGAAGGGCCTCCAGCACACCATAAAGTTCCGCAGTGAAAATGGACGACTCTGGGAGCAATCTCTTGGCGCTCACCATCTCCCCCGACACAGCGGCACACCCTACAGCGTCTCCCACCTTTGAGCCGTCGGTATAGAACTTCATCGCACGGGCATGTTTTTCGGCAATATGGTCCAAAAAGATCCCCTTTAGTATGTGGGTAGGCATAGAATCCTTCTTAGGCATTTGACATCCCGGACAAAAACTCCCGATTGGGACACGCCACGTGGGAAAACTTTCCAAGAACACTGGTTGTATTCTCATTGGCCTCAGCTGCGTTGCAACCACGACTGCCGAATAATCTTCCAATGAGGGCAGAAAGTAAGGGAAAGGCAGATGTCGGCCTAGTGGCGCATGCACGCTGGTCCATGCAGGAGACACGGGGACTTGTTCCAATCGCGCCAAGTACTGAAGGGTCAGCTGCACACGGCAGTGCCGTAAAGGAGGTTCACCGCTCTCCACGCATAAGCTACTGGAAGGGGACGACCTAAACGCGCCAGTGCAGATTCTGATAGCAGCATGATGCACAGGATCCAGCTTCGAAAGTGAAGTCGCCTTAGCATATTGATACGCTATGCAGCCGTAGTCTATCTTGCTTCTAATAAGAGTACGATATAGTCTCAGTAGGGTCATCCTGTCAGTCCCCCACGTCAGGCCGGCCAGGCTTTTTAGCAAGTTCAGCCTTCTGACGCAGTCAGCCTTGAGGGTGGCTAGGTAGGGCTTCCAAGAGAGCCTGTCATCAAGCGTCACCCCCAGAAACTTGGCGCCGTGTGAAAATCTCACTTGTCTTCCCTGCAGTGTGAGCTGTGGGGGATCACTACGGCCACGGCCCTGGAAGTAAAGTCCATCTGTTTTTTCCGGTGAAAAGTTGAAGCCATGTTCCTGAGCCCACTTATTAGCGTTATTGATGGCTAATTGCATTCTTCGCGTGAGAGCTGGAAGATGTGTTGATGAAGAGTATACCATAAAGTCGTCCACATATAAGGAGGCCACCGTTCCGGGAGGCAAGGTGGAGGTGATACCATTTAAGGCGACACTAAACAGGGTGCAGCTCATAACACTGCCCTGCGGTAAACCTTCACACTGCAACTGCGAGGAAGAGAGGGTGCCGCCGACCTTAACGCGGAAAGTTCTTTCACCAAGAAATTCTTGAATATAAAGGGCCATGTTACCACGGAGTCCATACTCATGTAGTGTCTTAAGTATTCCATATCTCCACACGGTGTCATAGGCATATCAAAGAAAAGACACATGGTTCGGCGACGCTCGGCAAGGTTGGCTACCAGGTGGTCCTGTAAGCGGAGCAGAGCGTCTGTGGTCCCTCGAAGCTGCCGACTGCCAAATTGGACGGGGTTCAGTAGCTCCTCTGCCTCCAACCATCTGGTGAGTCGCGCATTGACTATTTTCTCCATCAATTTTCCAAGGCAGCTAGTTAGGGCAATGGGTCGGTAGTTGTCAGGGTTGGATGGAGGTTTGTTTGGTTTTTCGAAAGCCATGATTAATGATGTACGCCATTGTTGAGGATATGTATGCGTGATCCAGATTTTATTGAAAATATATAGCAAGAATTTAATAGCTGTAGTATGCATTTTCTTCAACATCCGGTAGTGGATACCATCTGGTCCGGGAGCGGTATTTTTACATTTCTTCAGGGCGTTGTAAAATTCAACCACTGTGAGGGGGTCATTATAAGAGTAGGTGGAGTTTGTTGAGAAGTCCAGCTGCTGCTGCTCCTGTTGCTGTTTCAACACTGTAAAGGCAGGAGAGTAAAGTCGTCCGCTACTGACGCTATAAAAGCTTCGGGCCAGTGCCGCCTCCACGCACTCCGGGTCTCAGGTGAGAACACCATTAACTTCTAGGCACGGCTGTCTATAACTGCATTTTCCCCTCATTTTATTTACTCGCTGCCATACCTTGGCCATAGGAGTATCGCTGTTGAGAGTGGAGACGTATTTCTGCCCCGATACCTTACGGGCGACGTCTTTTGTAATCTGAGCTCGCGCTCTAGCCCGATTGTATGCGATCTTGTCGGCTAATTCTTTTGTTCTTTGGTATCGCCGCAATGCGCGCTTCCTCTCGATATTAGCGGCCTGGCAGTCATTGTTCCACCACGGGATGCGGTGCACTGGGCAACCGCCTTTAGACCGCCAGCTTCATGCATTGCACTCACAAAGCTGTCAACCAATTCATCCACGCCATGAGCTTCATTTGGGTCCTCCATCGTAGTCAGCGCTCCAAAGTTTCTCCAGTTGGCTTTTTTGAAGTTAAACCTTGGTTTTATCAGCATCTGCTGGTTTTGGACCGAGTGCTTTAAGACGGGGTAATGATCACTACCATGTGCATCGCTACTCACGGACCACTGGAATTCGGAGAGGAGGTCGGAAGTGCAAAGACTCAGGTCGATGGCGGAGGAAGTCCCAGTCTGCACGTGAAAATGCGTGGGGGCTCCGGTGTTCAGAAGACAAAAAACAGAAGCGACGAAGTCCTCCACAATTTCACCGCGACGATCGCTCCGGACGTTTCCCCAAAGTATGTGCTTGGCATTGACGTCTCCCAGGATCAAGGCCGGCCTCGCGAGTTGATTGCTCAAGAGGCTGAGATCTTGCAAGGCTAAGGGTTCGCCTGGTGGTATGTAGATGTTACATACTGTTATCATACGTTTCCCAATGTAGACACGGAAGGCGATAGCCTGCAGCCTGGTGTTGACCGCAATTCTACTGTAGCCAACGTCTCTCCGCACAAGCACCGCCAGTCCCGTTCCAGGTACCGGGTTGGGCACTGGGGAGAACAACTCTATATTATAGTTGCTTGGAGGCCTTGGGGTAACGTTCCCCAACAGTGATTCCTGCAGACAAACACAACTGGGCTGGTGCTCTTCCAGAAGTGCTCTCAAATCTCCGTAATTCCGTCTGTAGCCACGTATATTCCATTGTAAGAAGGTGTTAATTTTTTGTCAGTTTTAAATGTTACATACGTAGGATTCTTTTCAATTCCCTCACCTGCGGCACACGCCAGTCCGGGTGACGTAGAGACAGGAGGTCGGTCAATCCACGGGTGGACAGGTACCGCCGGAGGAGGCCCGGTGGGGAGGTTTTTTGGGGGTGGGATGATTTTTAACAGGAGTGATGCTACTTCTTTTGGGACGGTCGTGACCCGCTCTAAAGAACGAATGCGTTGAGTAATAATATCACGCTGCTTTTCACTGTCAATGTGGGAGTTATTCTTTTCTTTGCTCGGTAGCGACAAGTCGCGCCCGGATCCCCTTTCCTGCTTGTCTCCACGGCTGGGCCCTCGCACGGCAGACCGAGACTCCCTCATAGTGCTGCGTTCATGCTTTGCCCTTCCACCGGTTGCAGCCACTGAATCCCAGACAGGATCCCTCTCATGACTCGGGATAGCTTGGCTTTGATTGTCTGCTGTGGTGTCTTCCATAAATCTATGTGTTTTCGGAGTTTTTGTTTGTTTTACATCTTGTGGGAGCGATATGCCGCTTTTAGTTCTTTTGCGGGAGGTAATAATTAAGGGGATTGTTTGAAACTATTCGTTAGATGAATCTTTCTAATGAGTGGTGGAAGCTGGGTCTTTTGAAATTTCCTTATTAGAGGGTCCTGATTGAGCCAAAGGTTGGGTCACGCGCACTGGAGGCCTCTGGGCCAGACCCTGGCTCCTCAGAGCAGAGGCATCCACAAGGCTTAAAGGCTCTGGCTCCTGCTCATCTCGCCGTGCTGCTACACTCCGCAAGTGCGGTTGCTCAGGTTGCTGATAGATTGGCTGAGAATTCAGTCTACGTTGTTGGGCGGCGTTAGCGTAAGAAGTGCGGGGAGAAACAGACCTGGATGTCACCGTCCTCCTGGCTTCTCCATAGCTAATGCTCTCTCTCACCTGAGTTGCGAGGATTTCTGCTTCCATCTCATAGTGGGAACATGATGTGGAGCTGGCTGGATGCGCACCCTAACAGTTGGCGCATCTCGCAGGTTGGACACAAGGCGGCTCATGTTGCTCCATTGAGCAATTTGCGCACGTGCCTCGCTGGGCGCGGCAGGTTTTGGCGCCGTGTCCGAAGGCCTGGCATTTAAAACAGCGCCTCGGCCTTGGCACGTACTGGCGCACCAGACATCGCGTCCACCCGATTGACACAGTATCGGGCAGCCTACAACGATCAAATGTTATGAGGTATACTGAGCTTGGAGTCAGCACACCTCTCTCTCTCCTTTTGAAGCAATATATCTCTTTGGCGCCGAATCGCTCCAGATCCTCCAAAATACGAGCGTCTGTGTACCTTGGGCTGTTCTTATACTATATTGTTCCTTTCGTTTGATTGAGGCGTTCATTCGGAGATACTGTTACCTCCACTCCGGCAGGAGACTTAATGGTGGAGATGCAGCGGCTCTGGTGAAGATTCTACGGACAAGTACAGGAATAACTTTAACACAAACTTCAACACAAGGTTGGGTCCGTTTTATTTGAGCGTTTGGTCGGATTTTTTTCTGTGGAGTAGGTTACAAGGATCGAAACTATGAATGTAATGAAGAAAAATTTGTAGTCCGAGAGAGGCAGGCAAATGGAAAGTATTAGTTATGAATGCATTTATGTTGTAAGCACAAGAAACAAATTACAAGCCTTAACTATTACAACTACAAATAACTGTTTCTGAGACCCTCGACAGCAAAAAAGTACAGCAAAATAAGGCAATCCACAAGCGGAGCAGATTATCAAAAGGGCCACGAATGTGCGAATGATAATATCAAATAAATTCATGTACCAAATCTGATGACAGAATGTACTTTGCGTAACACCAACAAAAGTTATGATACAAACAAAATTTTACGGGTAATGAACATGTCGATCGTAAACAGGCATTTTACAAGCAGTTTTCAACAAGCACGTATCTCACACAAAATACAAAGCTTTTACATGTTTAAAGTTGAAGCTGATCAGGGCTTGTAAATACAATGTGCCTCTCAGAGGATATCACTCAACAAGCCCTTGCGTTGCGGTCGTTGTAGTCCTGCCGTTTGTGACCCAATTTGCAATACATTTTCGCTGTCGAGGATCTAGAATTAAAACTATAGGGCGTAAAATTTGGAAAATTCGACTGCGTGACAGCAGAAGTTGTGAGAGGACGGGGCACTGGTAGTTGCATATCATCACATGTAGCTATTTTTGACCCCACAGCGAGGGAGTAGATAGATAGATTATTAGTTAGTTTAAGCCTCCCTATCCGCAACAAAGGCGATCCAAAGAGAGGAAAGAAGAAGGCACCATTTAGTATGGAGTTAAGGGAACGTGGAATCTATGCAGAAAGGACACAGAAACAGTAAGATGAGGAAGAAGTTCATGAAACAAGATCAAAGTTGAAGAAGAAAGAAGTAGGTGCTGAAAAACAGGACAGCAGTAAACCGAAAAAAGATGGTCCGTAACAAAATAAAAACCTATTCTATTTCAACAAAAATAAAGCCTACCTAACCTTTAGCTCAGGCCCTTACATAGTTCCCTGGGAGCGCTAATTCCCATAGATACATGTTTGTATCCCCCTGAGGGGTACAGCGAGGGAGTAATGAAACTTGCTCTGTAATGTGATGGTTTATTGTGACACAGGAGGTTGTGATACAAAAAATTGCCAGGGCTTGGAATCCATGAAGACAGATCAGCCACTATAAATATCGCCCAGAAAACACTGCACTGATGATTCAAATAAAAATGAAGGAAAAATAAAATAAATCATCTCAGTCCGTTTAGACTCCTGAAAATGAAACTCCAAAGTAAAGTAAACAACAGAGAACAAATATACTGCGAATTAACTCATGCCAAACAAGGAAAGTGCATTGACGAAAATGTGACGAGGAAATTGAGAAAATGGACTATGTAATGAATATGAATGAAATTCAACTCAAAATAAATCATTGGGCAGCAAATTCAAATAGATAACTTTTCGAAAATTTCTTTTATAAAATTTCTTGTGGTGATGCAAAACTGGAAAAGAGAACTCAATCAATAAATAAAAAAGAAATGAAAAAACCACATCACTAGAAGCAAACATCACACCCAACGTTATGTATGTTTAGCCTAACACAACATAATACATAAAAGCAAAGAGAACTGAACAATGAAGCAACACACACCAGATCAACATTTGGTTATATCGGGCGCAAGATAGCTCTGCCAAGAAATACACTCAAGTTTTACTGAAAACCTAATTGACTGAAAGTGGCAGAAAAGGCAGCGCATTAAGATATTATTCAATCACAAAAACGCAGCAAAATAAAAAAACAAAATCAGATAATGAACACTTGAAGAACACACATTTAAAAGCTCCCATTACCTGTCTACCCAATATTACAAATCATTTGAAGGACAAGAGCAAACACAATCTATTGAGACTTCTCCAGCGGAGCGTTGCCCTCACAAACTCGTCACATTTGGGGCCATGCCCACAAAGGGAACCCTCAACATCCTCCTGCAGCGAGTGTTGCTGCGGCGGCAGTAACACAGGAGCGCATTCCCGCCTCGAGGGCCACAAGATGCCACCATTATCACATCTCCTCTTTCTTGAGTTCCACTCTCTTCGTTACTTAGAACCCTGCGCTTCATTTGTAACAGCTCTGAATGTGTTGAGCATTCCAGCATTTGTGTTATCGTACACCACTGTACTGATGGCAGACGTACCAGAATGTGCGTTGCGTTTACTTTGAAGGAAAGAGCTCTGTTCACGGTGCTTCCTTTAATTGCGATGTCAATACTTAGCCATTCTTCACATCCCCGAACAGCGCCAAGTCCCCATGGAGATGTGAGAACAATCCCATTGGCTAACCCCATTGAACAATCAAACTTTCATTCGCCAAGATGCTTACCTCCCCTCCCCTCACAGCTCTCCATACCGGATGTTTGGAGCGTCCCTGTGAACTTACACTCCTAAGTACACACAAGTTCAGCACGTAATGGAACACAAGAAACAAATTTGATCAACAACTAGAAGCAATGCCAGCTTCCGCTACACTAGGCATCGTGCACGGCTCCTGCCTCACGCAACTCAGCAACAAGGCCACGAGCTGCACCGCGATGTGCAACAAAACTAAGGCCACAAATGTGCACATCGACTTTCCTCACAGGCTGTATCTATGCTACCGCACTGCTGCAACACGGGCAAACTGTACTGAGATTTGTTTGCAAGGAGCGCTTCAAGATGTGAGGCGTGTTTACAAGGAGCGCTATAAGATGTGAGGTGTGTTTACAAGGAGCGCTACAAGATGTGAGGCGTGTTTACAAGGAGCGCTACAAGATGTGAGGCGTGTTTACAAGGTGCGCTACAAGATGTGAGGCGTTTTTACAAGGTGCACTACAAGATGTGAGGCGTGTTTACAAGGAGCACTACAAGATATGAAGCTGCCGTCTCACTGCAGCCGTCATCTCACAGCAGCACTGGGTCACGTCACAAGCCTGGTGGGGCAGCAAGCTTTATTCTTCTCTTAATATCAAGCGTCACACTTAACGTCTGCAATATAAGCATTGTTTCTGCAATCCCATGGTGTATTTCCACTACAAATGCATTCAAAATGCAGAGCAGTAATAAAATTCTCCGTAAAACTACTTCACCTTAGCGTTTCGAGCTCTTCCTGAACTTTGTGTTTGCAGGAACACAAAAAAAAAACGCTCAAATAGGCGTACAATTGCTGAAACAGCATTAAACAAAACCTGAAGGTTAACTAGGTCTAAACTAAAAGCTAATTAAATGTAACTTAGCTTACTAAAACTTTGACTGCAATGTACCGGTGGTCATTGCAAGAGTTTCTTGAATACTGCTCACCAACCAGTAATCAAAAACATAGTATGCAAAAATATCTAATTAATCAAAGATATGCGAGAGCCTCATCAAGTCAATATTTGCTTCTTCAACATTGCCTACAACATTGACGTTAAATTTGAGTTGAATGTTAAACTTCAGTTTTTCCTGCCGTAGTCACTGTGATAAAAACATGAAAATACTCAAAATATTATAAGAAGCCACCGTTTTCAGGGTCAGAAATTTTTTCAAAAGTATGCTGCAAATGTGTCATTGAAATTATTGATCTGACACAAAGTCACTATTTAAATATCAAGCTAACATCCTGACTTTATTGATGTGACACAAGGCACAATTGAGGTCTACACTCCCCGTTTTTTGTTCAGTCGGGTAGCAGAACTTCACAGAAGGCAAATCAGTACGCAAGCATGGGCACACTAAATTATCCCATCACAGTTTACGAGCATTCAATGTTATCAGGTTTACTGACAGATTAGATTAGATTTATGAGGTGTCTATGCCTCAGTAATCACAACGGCATTGCTCCCAAGAGAGAAAGAAAGAAGACACCATTTAGTACGTGAATTAAGGGAACGGGGAAATTATGCATGGGAATGCCACAACCCTGCGCACAGAAACAGCAATATTGTGAGATATTCATGATTATGATATACAAGAATTCAATAGAAGCTAAAAACCATCAACAGACCGAAGTTATAATTTAAACCAACAAAAATAATTAATTAATGACAAAAATCATGAACACTGTACGGTATAATAAAAACCCAGGTGTTTTAAAAGAATAATATCTTCCCATAAGCTTTCTGATTCCTGCACAGAATTTAACCAGATTGGACTAAAAAAAAGAAACTAGTTTCATATCGACCTCTTCTCTTGAACAAGCTTTTGTCCCATTAAATGATTCTGTGAACTCCGGAAAAGATGAAAATCGGTTGGAGCAAGATCAGGAGAATATGGTGGGTGATGCATGACTTCCCAGCCAAATTCTTCAATGAAATTTTTGGCTGCTCTTTAAGTGTGGGGTCTGACATTGTCATGGTGCAGAATCACTTCTTTTCGATTGATCAGAGAAGGCCATTTTTCCTCGAAAAATGCTTTTAGTCATTCTAGCTGCCGAGAGTAAACTTCAGATGTTATTGTTTGTCACTCATTAATTAGTTCATAATAAACAATTATTTCAAAATCCCACCATACACAAAAAATTTTTTTAGGGTGCAGTCCACTTCTCGGTTGTGGAATTGGCTTTGAACCACAACTTAGCCTCTGTCTTTTGCGTCTAATATTGTTGCAAAAAATCCACTTCTCGTCGCCAGTAATGATTCGGTCTAAACAAGATGCCTGAAGTTCACGAGAATGCAGTGAAAAAACAGGTCCCACGCTCTTGCCTGTTGGTTTCTGACATCGTGTGGGACACATTTCCCAGTCTTTGAGTATTTACCAGGTCTTTTTATTTCCCAATATATGGTCATATGGCTTACATTAAAGGTTTTGCTCAGTTCTCTAGTAGTGCAGGTTGGACTTTCAAATGGCAGCTTGCAATTGCTCAGAATTTAGTTTTTTTGAGCATCCTTCTTTCAGTTCGTCTTTCAGACTGACGTCATCCTTTTTGAAACGTGAAAACCATCTTCTGCAGGCCTTCTCATTCACATCATTTCCATAAGTGTCTGAGTGTTTTTGTTGCTGAGCTTGCCGTTTTGCCTTTATAAAATTCAACCAATAAAATATGCCTGATATGCTCTTCACTTGGAGTGTACATAAGGGCTAAAAATATTCATTAATTACGAAAATCATACAATCTGAAAGAATGAGTAATATTTTACTAATTACCATAGATAAGCATACTACATTAAGCCAAATTGAAGTAATCGTACCCTAAACATATAGCCGCAAAAATTGGACAGAACTTCTGTTACAACTTGATACAATGGGGAGCTGTTTGCTTGCTTGGTATCCTGGGTACCGTTCAAATGATAAAGAAAACTGGCAGTTGCTCACTTATGTTTGCAGGTCAAAAATGTTGCAGGATAATCAAATTTTTAGTGAAGAAATTGCAGCTTATCGCGAAGGAAAAGATATGGCAATTGTTTTCAAAAATTTCTTCGCTAATTAATAATTAAATAATTACACACGGTTGTAGCTTGCTTGGATGGTGCGTGTGTCTACGACATTCTTAAGGATGCTTAATGACCGTACGTCTTGACACAAATTTCACCAGTGCAGAAAAGAATATTTCAGTCGCGGCTACTTTTAGGATGGAAATATTTGTTTGTCATCCATATCGTGAGACTTATGTGAGGAAACTATCGAATCCCGTCATTTTTGATGGGTCATGAACAGAAGTGAAAAACATATGAATAAAAAAACAAGTGGGAAATGCTGCCGCGGTTTTCCACCGCACACAACACCGCACCACTTGTAGGTGACCAGCATGTCGCCAAGTGATCACAATTGCGACCAAACTCAGAAGTCCCTGAATTCCAGGGTGATCTTGTGTTCCTCGGCCGCTTTGCGATAGTACTCATCATCATCAACATCATCAACATCATCATCATCATAAAAGAAAGGAAGGTACAGGCGGTGTTGCGTTGAAAACTTCTCGCCAAACTCAGCGAACGCCCGGAACAGCGACTTGGCGAAGACTCCATAGTTGTCGTTGTACCCCGGCAGGTACACGCGGCACTCGCTAAAACAAAATAATGGGATTACAGAGTTGCTCCCCCACGAGTCACTTGCTAAAACAAAATAATGGAATGACAAAGCTGCTCTCCACGAGTCACTCGAGAAGCAGCCAGCAGTGGGAATGGGTGTGTTGAGAAGGGAAAATGCAGAAGACAGGCATGAGAGGCACTCGAGCAAGAGTTAGGTCCCGTAACTTCAAACCTAGAAATGCCAACAGCTAACACTAGTGATGGCATATAAATATTCTTTAAATAACCAAGTAATAACATTACCGTGCCATTAAATAGAACGGCACAATTAACCAAGAGTCTCACATCAAGACGTTGTTGAGCTTTACCTAAAATTTACCTAAACATTCACAATAGAAATAGAACTTGTGCTGCTGTTAATCAGTAAAGACTGCATTAAAAATACAGTAACTGAAGTGACACTATCATTAGAAGATATATACCTCAAGGACTGGAACACAACATAAAGTTTAGCGTTAAGCAACAACTGCAGCACAAGTTGATATACACAATAAATGCTCTACATTCTGTGTTACCCTCCAGTGCTCATGAACTCCCGCACCACAGCTTTGCTACCATCATACTTCCTCCTGATACAAAACAAGCTCAAAGTATATTTACGATATATTTTCATGCAAAATTAGTCTTCAAGGTCCCGTTGTAGCATTTTCTTTCAATGCCAATTTGAGATCATTTAGATTTGGTGTGGCACCAAACGCAAGACGCAGCTGTCCGTGAACCAACCCAGGGCCATCAAGTAGACACCAACACGTGACAAGATTGTCCTCGTGACTTGCTGATGGTCATTGGAAGAACGTACGAGTGACAGCAAACTGGCGCCTGCCACAACTGAACGCAACACTTACAGCGCTGGCAGTTACATTTGTGTAAGTTACAACTGTGTTAGTGCGATGACCCTCGTCAAACGGGACTTCTTTCTATTCTGACTACTCGTGCTACAGTGTGAGGCTAATTTTCCTCTATTTCACCGATGACAATACTTTTATACACCTCCCAGTAATAATTTGCTTGATTCATTCATATATATATATATATATATATATATACATTTTTGTACTTTCTTTCTGCAGCATTCCTCATAATTCACATCTATTCGAACGGTACCATAGATTCCGTTTCTAAACGAAACCTCACTACTTTCAAAACTTCACTGTATTGAAAGCCTCAAGATGTGGACTGAAAATGAGTATTTCATACATTGTAATCATTTCATGGCTGGCTAAATACTTGTTATATTTTACTTACAGGAAATTAATTACAACTCAATTCATTACATGTACAACCCACATCAGTTTCTCTTTACACACTAACTGTACCCATTCAAGGGCCCTTAAAATGTTGATTAGAACACGCACAATCAACTTCATTGAAGGAAGAAGGAGAAAATTAATTCCGTAGCCCTGCACGCATCGTTAGAACGCTAGAAAGGGAAGGTTCGGTAAATTAAAAACCCGCAGTGGTCCAACTCACCCCATGTCAGGCTGGGCAATATGATACAGGGACGGCAGGATAGACTTCACCCACACGTAGTGTTGAGGGGTCTGCATCCCAATGATATGGAGCTCGAGAGGCAGGGGCCAGGACCCCAGCTTACTTTTAACAATCTTGCCAAATGCCAGCACACCTGGTGAAGTAGCCAAAGCATCAGTTAATTGCATAGGATGGTCATGATTCTTAGCTAATGCAGCACTCTGTGAGGGCGGAATTTCATCGCTTATTCTGACCCACCCACACTCTTCAGCAATTGAAAATGAATTCAACAAAATAATTGAAAATTATTTTAAAAAAGGTAATTAAACAACTTCCTTGCACAATTTTTACCTCGATCAACTCTCCACAAGTAAATTACAAAATTATGTTAAACATTTGTAGAAAATGGCACTGAAATCTTTAGAAGATGGATTTACATTTCACAACTCAATTTTAACAAACAAAGCTTAGATTTTATATACAAAAAGATGCAATTGGCAAAATGATCTGCAGAACAGCATTTGGTTCATTCAATCTTGAAACAGGGCAGAGAACGTAGCTAGTCTCTGTGATAGATAAAGGTTTGACTCATTCTCATTAACTATTTAGAACAAGATTTGGACAACACATACATGTTTTCTAAGATTTATTCAGCTACCATGACACCACATGTCACATTTGCTTTCATATTCTTTCAAAAAAAAAAAAAAATTAAAATACTCAAAATTGGTTCAGTAATTCTGCTTTAAAAAGAGTTCATTCATGCAGGGTGGGTCAGAACCAACTTACCCTTTCGATCTTCTAATAAAATGAAAACTTTGAGTGCTAGAAGTTGAAACTTGTTTTATTTGAAGGAAAAAAATTTTTGATTCTTATTATTACTATCCACTATCACAATATTTAACCACTCGACTGTGATGAGCACAGATGAGTGCGCCCCTGTTGCCCCGTTCCCGCGATGAGTGCTACTCACCGGGGAACAAGTTAACAGGGGGCACACATATCTGTGCTCGTCGCAGCCGAGTTTTTATAGGACGCGTCCTACCGAAGTGTCAGGGGGTTCGAATCCCGGTGCTGGGCTGTGACTTTCCCTGTTGGGTGGGTATAAGGGATAACTCAAGCACAACACCTCACTCTACCCAGGTGTCGGAAATGGGAACAGGCATTTGAAAAACAAATGTGCAAGACGATATTTATCGGGAATGTTTGGAACAAAGCATCCTTTGTTAATCAACAGTAAGAGAAATGACATTGTTGGAAGACTGCTTTCCCAAACATTTGATTTCACGATTTGGTAACATTTCTTGGCATTCTCGTTCTTCAGATTTGTCCCCATGTGACTTCTCCTTGTGGGGCTACCTTTAGTCACGAGTTTGTGTAACAAACCCAACATTTATACATGCACTTAAACACATTTATTATGAAAATTTTTCAAGTGCTTGTATATATGTTGGGTTTGTTACCCAAACTCGTGACGAAAGGTAGCCCCACAAGGAGAAGTTGCATGGGGACAAATCTGAAGAACGAGGAGGCCAAGAGATGTTACTCAAATTGTGAAATTAAATGTTTAGGAAAGCGGTCTTCTAACAATGCCATCATTTCTCTTGCTGTTGATTAACAAAGGATGCTTTGTTCTTTGTTGCTCAACGCTCACCTGATACACTAAGGATCATTATGAAAACAACAAAGAAAAGAGCCCTAATAGTCAAAACAGCCGTGGCACTCATTTCAACGACGTTATATTCAAAACATAATAATGATTAGCAATAACAATGTTTCTTATCCAAATAAAACTTCCTGGCGTTCTTAGTTTTCCTTTTACTAGCAAATTAAAAGGGTCAGTTACATCTGGCCCACCCTGTTATAGGTATCTCTATTTACTTTCAGACACTAAAATCAAGTATTAAGTAAACATTGATTTGAAATAACATAACTGAACAATTTTCAACAACACAATTTCATTTGCAGCCAATACTGTCAAAGTTACCTACAAAACCCGCAAGATCACCTCTGGAACATCCTTAGAGCAAAGGCACAATAAGGAGGAAAAAAATATGCAAGACGCATTCCTTATATTACACGCACATTTCCTCATACTCGCACCATTCTGAAAACTATGATCATATTTAAATCCCTTAATCCTGAATGAGCCCAATTTAGAATGTTAAGTAGTTAGCTCTTCATGCAAGAGCTTTTAATGTTTGAATGTATATCAAGGAATGTGTTGAATCACTGGAATGTTAAATTTTGTATTCTTGTTTCACCAAGTGCTCCCCTGGCAGTTTTTTTAGAATTCTAGAAAATTGCAATGAAACAGTAACCATAACTTTTCCCCAAAAGACAATTCATACATGAAGTGATTGTTTTGAAAATGCCTGAAAGTAAAGCTTAACATTGCAAAGTTTACAAACTCAGTCTACATTTCTAAAATTACTCAAACATATACAATGCACTGTTCTCCACAGAGAAATGAATGATGAATGAGTTGCCTAAATGCCCCCAATCAAATAACTTGTACTTTGATATTCGGCTACACCGCAACCTCATGAACAAGAAGTCTATACCAAAGAGCATTTTTATAATTCAAGTTCAAGATTTAATAGATATAAAAGAATGGATCTCAAGAGATTGAAGAGAAGGGTTCATTAGGTATGGAATGTAGACAGTGAGAATCTGTGTACAGGATTCACTGTACATAAAAAAGTTTAAAAAAAGAAGACCAGAAGATAGCCATGGGATGAAAATTGAAAGCAAGGAGTACACAAGAGTAGGAGGGGCTGAAGGCCAGTCTATAGCAGAGGCCCAAACAGGATCTCTCCTGGTGGTGCCAGTTCCCATTTCTAAGGTAAAAAACCCAACTATGAGGGTGCAACAATCACCATAAGCAGTCCTACACAAAAAACAAAATGGATGCAAGGGCTACATTAAGAAGGACGAGCTCAGCTCTGGATCATGACATCATGACAGCCAGTCCAAATCAAACTGTTGTCACTGGTATTTGTGTACTTGAGATCCTTTTGTATCACATGTTATCAATTTTAGCTTTAGTGATTGGTGGCTCCAATGAGTTTTAATGCAATTTCATATTCATGGAGAAGTTATACCCTACATCAATTAAAATTTAATTATAAATAAAAGAGCAAAGAAAGTCGCTTTTAAATTCAACCTTCTTATTATTACAGTCTAATACTAAAAGAAGAACGTTTCGACCTGTTAGGTCATTTTCAACTTCTGTTGATAGAAAATCACAAGATTTAATAAAATTTCAAGTAAAATTGCAGACAATGAGGAAAAAATAAAAATAAAACACATCATACTAAAAAACAACAAATACAACCTAAACTAGCTGAAGGGGGAATGCAGACTGACTATCATTCAAAACCGGTTTTTCCGTTAAAATATACAAAGATTCTAAGATACGAAGATTAATAATACCAGATGTGGATGCAATTATTTCAAAGTCGTTTAAGTGCACTGGAAGACCGCATTTCTCTGCATGAGAACGGATGGCAGAATGAGATGGCGTAGAGAGAAGGAGGCCTGTTCTAAAACTCCTACCAGCATGCTCAGCAACGCAAATACTAAGGGCCCGTTTAGTTGAGCCCACGTACTCAGACGCACAACGTGCGCAACAATATTTGTAGATAACAGATGAGAGCATGCCTTTGGGAGTTTTATCTTTAAAATTGAAATATGACCCTATTTTGAACGTATTGTGGACCTAATTGTCTGCAATTTTATTGTCTCAACATTGTCTCAACCTCATTGTCTGCAATTTTACTTGAAATTTTATTAAATCTTGTGATTTTCTATCAACAGAAGTTGAAAATGACCTAACAGGTCGAAACGTTCGTCTTTTAGTATTAGACTGTATTAATAAGAATGTTGAATTTGAAAGCGACTTTCTTTGCTCTTTTATTTATAATTAGGATTTGCAAGAAGCAAAACATAAATATTTAAAATTTAATACCTCGAGTATCACGTGTAGACCATATCATGTCTCCTCTTAACAGGAAGGTCAGGTTTCAGATTCATACTAAAAATATACAAACATGTTTCACTTCCTGGTATTTAAATCTTGCGTTTATTTCCGATCAATAAGCTTAACATGTGTGGTAGTATACATTATACAGACAATATCAATGATACAGACAAATTCTGTACATGTTAGATTACTTATAAATGAGCCAGAAACTCAAGGGGTTGGACTCATGGTGGATCTTGAAATTTTCATTTATGTAAATATTTGCACTGGAAATTTCTCCAAGTGAACTAATCAGTTGGGTCTACCTAACAACCCCAGCTACCTCATGCATCAAGCATTTCTAATGTTCCTGCTCATGTTTGTGAACTGTAAACCCCTCTTGCTGTTCAGAAGCATGGTAGCAACTGACAAAATTTTTTCTAACAACAGACTACCATGAACTGGCCTTGAATACTAAAGAATATAAAACTATAAATTGTGTACTTCCAGAAATAGCCAATTTGTAGTTTGGTCAGATGCAACATTTACAGTCCCAAGAGATGCATCACTACAAGAAAGCCAACAAATTGGACAGTCTGCCAAACCAATAGGAACTTCTGAAGAATGTAACATACATGAAACAGCTTTGCTGTTTATCCATCCAACACTGCATTTACAAAAAACTTCACACACATTCTTCCACATTAAAAAATGCTGTAGTATTACATTTTGTGAAAATTGATAAACTAGTCAAGAAGATACCTATACATATAAATTAGATGGAAATTGTAGGTATATGTTTTTGTATCAGTAATTCCTCTCTAATATCAAATTGAACAGTCAGATTATCAGTTTCAATTGTTTAGAATCACTCATATTTTTTCAGATGTCAAAAAAAAAGAAAAAAGGAAAACAGTTTATTTCCAATATAGAGCAGTTCACTATATTTGCTGAAAGGATTGTGATTGATCTGACTCTTGTAGCAACAGTTTAAAGTTACTTGAAGTTTTTCCATCCCTAATTGTATTGGAATGAAAGGAGATGAATCATTTTTGTCAAAACTGGTTATGAGCATGAATACAAACAAAAATATCTCCTACCACTGAAATTTCATTTTATATCATTTGTGAAGACGCTCATAATCACTGAGAAACAATTAATAGATTTGTGTAATGGTGGCAGCAACCCATTAAATTAACTCGCAATATCTTACCTAGCACAAGGAATTAGTTTCAATCAAATGTTGAAACTAGGAAGTTGCTTTTTGTTAACAGGGATTGATCTAGCTCCAAATTTGAACAGTAAATGCAATTGAGAGAGAGAAACTAGACTTTCTGAACAGTCAATTTGTAATGAATTTGTAAAAAGTTAACATCGATTTTACTCACAGACATCATAGGTGCAGGTGGCGGGATACACAAGGATGATCACCTTGTTTTTGGCAGAATCGTAAGCAATGTTATCGACAAGAGTCAGAGCAGCAGCCCAGGTTTGGAAGCACACCAGCAAGTCAGCCAGAGTTTCCAACCTGTAACTGGAAAATAAAAAGATATATTTGTTACAGCAACCATCTCAGTAACGCTTACTAACACCCGGGACTCTCATTAGTTCATATCAATAAACTAATCCAATATCCTACAGAAGCCCCATGCATGCAACTTTGCGTTAGGATTCATAAAGTTTTACCTTTCAAAAAAAATCTATTTAGCTATTTTATGAAGGTGCAATCAATATTGCTTACTACATATTTGAACAAATTATTTTTTTCTGTACGTTTTCACTCACAGATGTTATTGCCTTGAGAAATGAACATGCATAAAGCCTCAGCCACCAACTGCTGAATTTAGATGAAGCAAATCTTGTGCAATAAAATTAATAAGCAAGAAAGTTCACACTCGTAGATTTCAATATACAAGCAATAATTATACAATATAGCTTATGAAATATACAAATTACTTACAATGCAAGATCAAATGGCAAAAGATTTCTCCTAAATAGTTAAGCTCTCCAGATTGATAAAACAAATCATTCAAGTTAATAAAAGTATTACAAGTAGATGAGGAAGTAGGGCACCATTTAGAATGGAATTGAAAGTACACTATTCACAAAATGTGTTCCTACATAACATCCCCTACACCTTGAAACAGCAAGTTATGAAGGAAGAAATTGGTGAAACATAATAAAAGTAGATGGTCAGAGGTGCTGAAAAAATGACATCAGTGATCCAAACAGATATTTGAAAAAATCTATCAACTAAAAAGATTTTCATGACCTTCATCCCATAAGTAATGCAATTATGCGGATTTATTTTCATTTATTATCTAATCAGATCCTAATTCATTCTCAGAAGCAGAGCATATTACACTTCCTTTTATAATTTCATCTACGTCAGGAGTACATGATAACTTGTTTGGAATTTTACTCAAGGAGTGGCAAAAAATTGACTTCATAAACCCTTATGACCTAATGAACCCTAATTTATGTCTTCAATAAAAACACATGCCGAGTGGCTAAAATAGTTTGGAGGTTCAATGTCTTATTGAGAAGTGATTCTATTGCTTTGTACTTGAACTGCAGCTTGCACTTTCTGTAGCCATCATTCTGCAGCCACTGCAGGTTCAAACAGTAAAACACTGGTATCAATTGTTTTTTCTATAAAATCAAGCACTACTAACTGTTACCTATGTGATACTTCAGGTAAAAACCCACTTGATTTGTAAATGAAGAGCTTAGCCCATTACTCATTACATCACAATGACATTGTTAAAATAAAGCAAATTTACCTTCACATTTTCAAAAATTTTTGATCAAGATTCTAAATTACCCTCCAAAGGAGTAATTAAAGAATCATTGATAATTCATACCATATTCAAAAACATTTGTTTACCTATGCAGTAATCAGGACTATGAAGCATTTGTTGAAACATTCAGGAAATTTTTGAAACCACTTTAATTGAGCCCCAGGCCACATTCTGCATACGTACACATCTCACCCAATGTAAATTTTTGGCAAAGGAACACGAGGTTGGATAATAGGCTAAGTTTGTTTGTCAGTTAAGTAAATACATTGCTACAGATGTGGCAAACTAAACCTTATAAATCATGCATCCAGCCTAAATGGCATGAACAGTGGAAGAAAATTTAACAATGAAGAGTCTAATATAAGGAGCACACACAAGTAAAAGAAGTACAAAATAAATCAAACAATGTTCCTGTCACCAACATTTCAGCAGCCATCAAAGCAGTCCATAAGGGAACATGCATATAGTGACTATAGAGACGGTGAGGTATGAGCCATCAATCGAGGTCACTAACCCCTACACAATTCATATTCTTGGGATAGAAAAACTCATTAGTTTTGGTTACCTTAGTTAGCATGAAACAGATGCAGGAAGAAAGTCTCATGCATAATTTCAGCCCCAAGTTTCTCACCTGCTAAATCAACTGTCATTGACATCTCTACCTACCTACCTGCTGCAACTGAATTAATTCTACATTGTAGCTTCTGAGTCTGACATAATCTCTAATGACTACCCAGATTATAGTGCTCCCTTTACCTCACGAAACATACATCTTCCTTGCATTTAGGTAATGGCAGTATTTTTATATTATTAGATATGTAACTGATACTCTAGCAATAACATTCCTTAAAACTTTTTCTATAAATAATAACCTATAACGTGTACTTTAATATTTGCCCTGTGCTCATCATTCTCACCGATGTTTGAAGTCAGTTGATTTTTCTCCACCAGCTTTCAGAGGAAGCCAGTCTTTTTTATAAGCATTTTTCATAACTTTATCCATAAGCTGGAGCTCCATGGTAGTACTTGAAGCAGCCAGATACTGTAGCAGCTCAGGGAGACACAGTATTGGGCTCTCATCAGTTGATATCACCGTTGCTTTAGGAGTCTGGTGGCCAGGCTCCTTCATGGCACACAAAGCTTTTTCAGCCAGCTCATTGGAGATGATGTCCCAATGGTTGCCATCAGGCAAGTACTTTTCAATGGGCTTGTCTTTACTTCCATTGGATAAATTGTAGATCTGCATGAAAAGGTAAAATAAACCATTTCTATTTATAATATTATATAATTTCAAACTTGACAAAAATTAAATTCATGATAGGCATGAGGAAAACAAATATTAGTTGCAAACTAATCAAACTCACCTGGCACTGGGCAACCTGATCTTGAAATGGTTTAAGGGCTTTATTGACTTTGTCTTCTTCCAATTTCATTTGATTTTGATCTTCAAGCATTTTTAGCCCAAGGTTCATATTCCCTGATGAGGGCTGTGATGAAATTTCCTCCAATATTTTCAGCAAATTGGTAAGGGATGATTCCTGCTTTAGAAGAGACTTCTTCATCATAGGAATAGAACCTTTTAGTTCATCAATAATGCAAGTCAATGATTCTACCTGCTGCAAGGTATGAATGGAAGCTTTAACCTGTTGCAAATTGGCATTAATTTGACCAGTAATTTCAGGAAGTTCTTTTTCATCCGAAAATACTTCTTCAGCCAATATTAATTCATGCTTAGCATGTAACTGGACAAGACATTGTTTGCATATTAAAACTTTGCACTTTGAACACCAATAATCCAATTCGTTTTGATGAGCATTGCAGAACATTTTTGTGCTGGCCATATTTTCTGAGGCTGCTTCCCCAGAGCTAGCAGGGATAGCAATAAAGTTGACAGGCAACTTATTTACTTTAGAAACAATCTTCTTCCTGCAGGAGGGACACGCTGGGCTGCTCCCTGACACCACGTTATGAAGGCACTGCTGGCAGTATGTGTGGCCACAGAGGAGCATGAGGGGTTTCCTTCCAGTCTCATTGTATGCATAGTCACAAATAATACAAACATGAACTCCAGGCATGACTATTTGCTGAAAATTGAAGAATATCAATTCTTGAACTAACAAGAAAAATGGTAAATTGAACAAATTTAAATTAATTGATGATCAAAATTACAGATTGACACGTTTCACTGGCAGTTGATGGCTGTTGATTTTGGAAATACAAATTCTATTTAGAGATTGAATGTACTAATAACTTTGTTGAGTTGGGCAAGAAGCAACATCAGTTGTAAGAAGCCAACTGTCAATAGGTCCTCACTATCAGACATACGAACCAATAATTTGACATTAGGTTGTGGCTGGTTACATGTTAAAAAAGGGATGTATGCAGTTAAAAATTTCAATATCTACATGAATTTGTGGAATTAGATATACAATTGTATTCCACAAACAAGAAGATGAAGCTTGAAGTAATGTGAGGAATTTGTTGCAATGCTGAATTTTCTACTAAAGACAAGTTTTTCAACATGCAGTTTCATTCATGTAGTCATTTCTATAGCCAATGCTAATGACTCAAATTATTTACTGCATGCAATTTACTCCAGCCTAAATATTTGAACACAGGATATACGTTGCTACATCAAACTTGCAGGGAAATAAGGTTAGACTGATCTAATCCTCAAAATAGGAAGGAAAAAATCTTCCCAGTGTAGTTATGAAAAATACCTGACTTGAACAGGTAATTTTTTTATGTTTTTAAAATTATCAATTACACTTTATAACTTTAACTCAAGGTGATACTGCCACAGGTCCTAAACTGAGTCATTTGATGCATGACTCAGCATGATGTCCAACTGGCGCCTGGCCACAAATTTAATTTTGTCATCCCTTTTTGCTCTTATTAAGTTCAGAGAAAGATTTCCACTAAAAATTGTAACCTATTTTATAAAAAGTTACATTGATTTATATTGTCATTATCCCCACCTTAATTGAAACTCGACAGTTTTTTGAGCAAACTATTGGAGTTAGCTGCACTTAAGGGGGTCCTCCGGGGCCCCTTTTCTCTCCGATGGTCATTTTTCATTTTATTGTTGGAAAAGAACCCTTAGGTGGTGGACTATTCGGTCCTAAAATTTTATGGCGCTACGGACAATAGATCCCCTCCCCCAGGGGGAGTAAGGGGACCAAAATCTTGAATTTTTGAGCCCATTTCGACCCCAAATAAAAAGAAAACAAAAAAAGAAATGGAAAATTTGTGAACGTACTTTTGTTAGATATGTTCCAAGGATTCTAAAACTGTCTTTGTTTTTGTTCTAGCATAAAAACTCAATGAGTTCTATTCTTTTGAAATATCAATACCAGTGGACTAAAAACCAGTATGTCAAATTTTTTCAAAAACTAAGACCTGAATCAAAAAGATGTATAGAGGAAGTTGTGTTTCTTTTCAAAAGTTACTTATAATAGTCAAATTTCATATGAATCAAACTGAAAACAAAAAATTTCATAATATTTATGAAATAAGAAGAAAAATTTAATTTTTTTTCTTTTTTGTAAATTACAATTCACAGTGTGAATATGATATTATGCATGGAGATTATCAAAATAAAAATTAAAACGGCAATTAATTACATAAATTTTCCATTATATCACACTGAAACAAAAATTTAGTTTTTGGCATATACTGTAAAGTCACTTATTCTCAAAATTCAAAGGAATAGAAGTCATTGAGTTTTTATGCTAGGAAGAAAACAAAGACAGTTTTGGAATCCTTGGAACATTTTTAACAAAGTTATATTCCCACTTTTTCCATTTTTATATTTGAATTTTTTTTATAATAGTTCAAATCCTAAAATTTTGTTTTTTTTCTGATATATTGGTAAATTTTCGCATATAAAAAAAAAATAAAAAATAAATGCAAAATCCCTGAATAATATCTTTGTTAGAAATGTTCCAAGGATTCCAAAACTGTCTTTGAATTTGTTCTAGCATAAAAACTCAATGACTTCTATTCTTTTGAAATAGGTATAAAAATGACCCAAAAAACTGATATTTCAAATTTTTCAGAAAAACTAAGGCCTAAATCAAAAAATTTCATGAGTTCAAATATGTTTGTCTTGCAAAACTACATATACTGACCAAATTTCAGACCAATCGGATCAAAAAATTTTTTTCCGGAGGACCCCCTTAAATATTTTGAACTGAAAATCTCAAGTTTACTTGAACTTCCAGTAAATTTCTTTCTCAAGAATGGGCAACAGTTGAGATTGTAAAATTAATCAATTCAGTACCATTACAAGAAACTCTTTAGTACTATTGAGAGCATTTTTCTTAAGTATTCCAGCATTAGTTTCTTTCTTACACATTCTTGAACATGGTAGTGAGTTAAGCTTAATTTGCAAGATGTAGAGCAGGTGTTATTTCATTATTACCTTCCTACTTAATTCTATCCATTTACTTGCTCCAATCGTTGATGTGTGCTGTTAGCACTGGAGGTGCAATTTTGGATGCATCACAGCTTCTTCAACTTATGATTTTTTCTTTTTGATCAAAGTGTTGCTCTGAAATTTCTGGCTGTCCTTAAGTATTTATAATTTCTCTGAGATCCTCAGTGCTCTGGAGTTCTAACTGTCAGGGCTTGAAAGCACTCCTCTTGTGGTTTTACCTCATCATGTTCCCCAACACAAAAAATTGTAAGACAATAAACCAATTGGCATTAATGGCTCTTATTTACTTACAGCAGCTTCATGAATGCTAAATTTAAGAGCTTCAGCAATGTAGCAAACTAAGTATTAATAAGTCCATGAATCTTCTGTTTATGCCCTTAAGTGCAGTGTTGGTGCACCTCTTGGCAGTACCTCAGTGACAGGGGAAAATAGTTGATGCACTTAATGATCATTAATGATCTTTCAACCATAACATGCAAAGAATAATATTATACATCATGTATCAGCTGAACTCAATGTAAAAGTTCAAAATATTTTTCTTGACTATACCTCTACCTCATAATTTTGCATATATACAGTTCATCAATCAATAGTACACTTGTTAAATCACTGAAAATTTTTTAGACTAATTATACAATTTTTTGTAGTTTATTTTTCATAACAATCAACATAAATGTTGACAAATTGGGTTCAAAATAACTACTTTTAAAATGCACTGTACATTCCTGTCTAGAATTACACAAATTTTTATAAAACTAAAAAAAGGGTGGGTGCATGGTGCCACAATAAGAATGCAACAATCATCAAATCAAGACATTCCAACTTTAGTACATTTTATCTTCATTCTGCATCATCATAGAACAACAAGAAACAGAGTAGCTTCAGAGACTGCAGATTATTCAAGTTTGTCAAGCAGAACCTTTTCCACCTTTTCAAAAAAGAAGACAAAAATTGTTTACTCGCAATGAAGACAATCCATAAATTTACTTGATTTTTAAAATATCTCAACATAACAATCTTTAGTGCACAATCCTACATGGATACCATAATACCTGTCTTCTAATTATTTTTGACCAAAAAATACGGAAATGTTGTCTTTTTCTTAAGTTAATCTAAACTTGATCATGCATACAAAAACAAGTAATAAGAATTTTAAGGGAAACTAGTGCCAGTGATGTGTTAATGGAAACACTTTTGTTTAACGTTCAATTACACTGAAACATAAGCTTTAAATTTGGAATATCAAGTAATCACAATAAAAGTAACATGGGTGTACTAGATAATTCTGCACCAAGACTGAGAGGTCAACATTTGGAACCATCATTTTGGTGCTTATGTATCAATTAGTAGCCTAGGCAACTATCTTGGGGAAAATTTTCACCACACCATGCATTTAGAGTTTTACCTAATTAATGATGGCACCAAAGAATTCATGCAGATCAGACACAAGAAAATTATTGCTGCATAATGTTAACTAAAACATTTCACAACACCAATAGACCAATTCCTGAAATAGACAAGCTGAAGCTTAATTTACCATCACAATATACTCCTAAGACCTAGAAGCAAGAAATTGTCACAAGAGGCTAACAAAAAATTCTACACAACTCCTAAAAAAAAGCATTTGCGCTGTTAACATATTTACTGCCAAGGCAACCATATGGTGATCTCAGGCATTTTTTGGAATGTAAAGTTGAACATAGCAGAACTGAGAACAAAAATTTTATTACTTAAAAAATAATTGTATCTTTCCTAAGAAGTTTTAAAATCTAAAAAACATGATATTCTACTTTGTGTGCTCAAATCTCTTCTAAAGAAGATGTTGAAATAACTGAAATTGTGTTCATTCACACTGGTACATAAATGAGCAATATCCCTAGTAGCACTTATGCACTCCAATTGGCAATCATATTACGCATACATCTAAATCCTACTAATTGTGGCAGATTGATGGGAATGAATTGTACTTATTTTAATGAGACAACAGATTCAACTTTCAATTGAGTTTATAAGTTTATTATCTGAACAAAAAAAAGGTCCTCAGTTGATAAACTTACATGGATGCTGCTACAGCCCATGTCTCAATGTTTGTACAAAATAATAGGAGCAAACCCATAGTGTATTTCTATGGTCAAGTCATTATAAGTTTGATACTCATGGAAATAACCTTAATAACATGAATACAGGGACACATTGGTGTTAAGTGTTCTTGAAAGTCTCTACTTACATTGACGTATGAGGTTTGCCTTTAGCAAAATCAGGGGTATAAATGTTGAAGGTATAATGGGTTGAAATGAATAATTCTATATTCAAAAATATAAGGTCAACATGGCAGAATTTATAACCTACCTTCTCATGCATACACATCAAAATAGTAACATAACTATCTCAAAAAACATTGGTCAATCCCCAAAACAAATTTATAACATTCACTCCTTGAATAATTTTAAAAGAAAATGGTTAATTATTAGGAAATTAATCCTAAATTGGGTTATTATATAATTCTACACTTGATTGTTTTTACTCTGTCATGAAACCAATTGCAGCATCAAATTAGCCATGCATATACATGAACAAAACATTGAAAGGAAAAATTTTCCTTCTATTAGCTTGCACTTAGTTTAAAGCTTCTAAAAACAATCCAAAAAGGAAATGATGGTGAGCACTAAAAAATTCACATAGAAGTATGGGAAGGGGAAAGTCTACTTCTATTCACACTGACAAGTAAGCTTGACAATTTTGCATCAGTGCCCGATGTACTAAAGTATTGATATAATGATCTCAATTTAGCCTTCATATAAAGTTAATACATGACTTTATATTCATGAAATGTTAACACAAACTGAAGCATAAGTTTGACATATTCTTTGAATTATATAGGCCTATTTTACGTTTTGATGTTTCAATTAATATTCACAGGCTCAGCCCATGCTACTTAGGTAAACAAAGTTTCATTTGTGAAAGAAAATACAAATTATATAAGGCAAGGTAGTATTTAAAGAATTTCCAAAGTTTCAACAAGAAAAAGGTTTTCTACCTCACATTCTATAACTGCTACATTTTCCTGAGGTGCAAAATAAACAAATTAGGAAATTACCTCATCAAACACAGCCAACATTGCAAGCTGGCAAACTCAAAACACTTATTTTCATAATCAGTTTTTGAGCAGAATGGTAAATGAATATTAAACACATACCAAATCCATCACATATGTTTTGCACTATCCTCCACAATTGAAAACATGTAGAAGTAAATTAAATTCTACCATGACACCAACTGCCTATGGATCTTTGGAGATTTATATTTTACCTCAATACACCGTTAATATTCCCCTCATTTTAAATTAAATCAAGCAATGTAATATGCAAAGTATGCCAATAATGGTTAAGGAAAATGAAGGCTTAATGTTAATGACATCAAAATAAACAACTTTCCTTCTGTGCACTTACTGTCATAAATCAGTGTTAACTGAGTTAAAGAGCACTAGGTTAATTATTGCAAGTCTAGTCTTTCAAGTAGGAAAAATGGTTGTGCGCTGATAGAATCAGTTCTGACAGCTTGAATGACTGTCATGTTAGATTAGTTAAGTTATATCACCGCTAGGTCAATATTTACTTTAATGCACTTGCAGATTTAAGAAATTTGGTTCCCATGAATCACTAAAGAAGCACATTAAAGAATGTTTCATACGAATGACATTATGCCCGCTGCTGCATAATTTTCGAGATATAACATGAACTACTTTCAGATATGAATAACATTATATAGTCGGCTTTGTCATACCTACATTTTTGGAACATGCGTAGTATTTTGGCAGAAGCCATCAGTGTCAGTATAGCTGAGTTAAGTTAATTTAGGTTTACTTAGGTTAGTTTATTCAACTAACCTAACATCTCCTAACCTATCATTACATCAATACTATATAACAGCACATTTGTGTGTCCATGTCTTCACTCTTATATATGTTGTTCCAATAGCTTCAAAGTTTAATAACTCATAAATTACACCTAACTAAGCAAGCAGAATGTCATTTCTGTAAAATGTTCTTAAATGTGTTCCTTTGGAACAGGATTTTGAAAAATCGCAAACAAATCAAAGTAAATATTGACTTACCGCTATATCTTGTTGAATACTCATCTGCAAGGGAAAGTGCATGAAAGAAAATTTGTTTACTTTGATTTCATTACCATTAGGTATACAATCAACAAAAATTTTGAATCAACTAGCATGTTGTCAACATTTACCAAAAACTTAATGGTAGGAAACTCGGGTAATGATTTACTCTAAGAGAAGTTACTTTTCTTGAGGCGAATGATCATTAGGAATTTAAAAACGAAGAATGCACCGCATATTGAAATCATATATAATTAAGATTTCACACTAACTAAATATTAAAAACTAAGTCAGTTCTATAAAACGTTTCAGAGACCAGCTCCATCTTTAGTTAACAGCCTTTAAGTAAAAAATAAAGAAAGTCAGTTTTCTATACAAAATACATGGGCACAACAACATCTAGGTACAAACAACAACAAACATCAGCATCTTTGGGGTGCTTTATTTCCAATCAAGCCTGATACAACCTTGAGCATTGGTTTTTCAAATGTCTTATAACGAACACTATATATGAACTTGTAATTGAGGGCCAACAGCATCGGGGCCTTTGTAACAGCCTACAATTCCCTCCACAAATTTCACATAAAGAGTTCAGCGCCTGGTACAAGACTTGTCCACTAAACTACTCAGGATCTACCAATCCTTGTCACAAGCTGCCATTGGACGGCATAACTGGGATAACCAGTTTGTCATACACCATCCCCAGGCATATTGGGTCATTACTGACCGCTCTACCTGACTGGCTCATTCCAGTCACTGTCTCTTACTCCAGGCATGCACAAGAAACATTTTCATGGCTTCAATGATATTCAAATTACACGGTAAATCTGAAGGAGATGACAGTTGTCGATTTTGTAAATTTCGATGCCTTAGCATAGGTAATTAGATCGAAATAAACAAGTTTTCTTCTATGCACTTTTTGTCTCAAATGAGTATTTTATTAGTTATAGCGGTAAATGACTTACCGCAACTCCAGTCTTTGAAGCGGAAAGAAATTCTTTGATAGAGTTGTATGGCAATACTGCAATGGCGTCTCGCTTCCAGCGCTCTGTCTTGATAGACGAAACCAAACCTACCGCTATACCTCGTTAAATACTCACTTGACGAAAAAAGTGTATAGAATAAAAGTTGTTTATTTCGATGTTATTACCATGTTTCAAGCAACAAAAATTCGAAAATCGATGAGTAGCTGTTTATTCGAGCGCATTCGTCATCAATGACGAAACTAAACTTACCGCTATAAATCGTAAAATACTCATTTGAGACGAAAAAAGAATAGAAGAAAACTTGTTTATTTTGATTCCATTAATTAGGTTCAGGCACCAAAAAGTGGAAAATCGACAATTGTCATCTTCAGATTTACCAATTACACTCCTGATCCAGTCCAGCAAGACAGCTCATACCGCAATCATCTTCAGCACATCTGGCATACCACTCATTCTCTCCATACTGCTCAAGCACCACATTCATGAAACTTTCTCTCTCCTGCTCATACTTACTACACTACAGCACAAAATGCTTAATTGTTTCCTCCACTCCACTAATACACTGCCGACATAATCTGTTATTATTCTCATTCCACCTCCATGTACATTTGTTCACACTCAATGACTTACATCTCACAGCAAACAAGAGTTGACTTCCAAAACTGCCATCATAGAACATCTCAAACTTAGGTGCTTCTTTTTTCATATACCAGTCAAGTGTAGGCTTCCGCATCATGCTACGCTTCCACTTATTCACTCCATACTCTTTTGTTTGCCTCTCAATCTCTTTTTTCCACCTCTTGCAGTCCCACTCAGGCCCTACACCTCCAGCATATATTAAACTCCAGTCATCTACAGGTTGGTAAATGTTGAGGACTTGACCAAAATTGATTTTCTAGTTTTGGATGCCTAAATATTGTTAATAAGATCAAAATAAATAAGTTTTCTTCGATGCACTTTCCGTCGGAAATGAGTATTTTACAAGTTACAGCGGTAAATGAGTTACCGGAACTCCAGTGTTTGAGGTGGGAAAAAATATACCGCACAGTCCGACGTGAAAGTAAACAGGCGTTGCCGTGCGCCAACCAAGCCGACTTTGCCATAACTCCACTGTTTGAGGTGGGAAAAAATAAATAAGAGAAGCAAATCCCCTATTACAAACGTAAAGAGGTTGGGTCGTGAGGGGTAGCAACAGTTCTTTTAGTGAAAATTATAAAGAAAGGTTGTAACCGACCCATAACGTCAAATGATACGAAACACATGTAGCCATCACCGCTGCTTCGACGTAACTGGCAGCCTTGAGATGACCGCAGGTCCGTCCGTGACTTCAACCCCGGTATAGTGTGGGTTCGACGTGTCTGGGAACATTCGAATTAAGTTTTGCGCATCGACAATATAACTCGTCATCTCATTTACTAGTTTTATGCATAGTAGAATTTCAATTGATTTATAATTTTCACTAAAAGAACTGTGGCTACCCTTCACGACCCAACCTCTTTACGTTTGTAATGTAACTGTTAAATAGTAGGTTGTGGCGTATCCACATTGGGCGCCAAATTGTTAGGTATTTGGTTTTGGCAATATCCTCTTTGGGTGCCAAATTGTAGATAGTTGCAATTTTTGCTTGTCCTTCTTGGGAGCCAGCGAATTGATTATTTATGTGGGCTAGTCCTGTTTCAGCCCGATTGAAAACTAGATTGGTCCTTCTTGGGAGCCGAAATTTCAGAGTCTTCTTATCCCGGAAGGATCTTCCCGATATCTTCAGGGAAAATGGAAAGTCAGGTTTTGGCGACTTAATTTATTAGTTGGGGCTTGCCCACAGGTTTTCAGGAGGCGAATTATTTTCCAGCAGTTGAAATTTAAGCCGATATAAAAATCAAGCTTTGAAGTTTTAGAGCCGAAGAATTTCTGGCCGTTGAAATTTTCAAATCTGAGACGGATATAAGGTTCGCAAGTATCTGTGATACGCCAGTTCGATTATTTGCGAGAGAATAATTTTTCCTCCCGCGAAATTACATAGGCACTAGTCGGCATCTCTGACAATAGCCTGACACGCCCTTACCGAGAAGACATTACTGCAAGTAATGTCGCGAACATGCTATGAAGCCCGATGTCAACGGTGCTTTTTGGCCTATAAATTAATATAATGGTGCATATGTATATCAGATAGCTTATAAAGAATACTTAAGACTATTTCTTAACAATTAGAAACACTTATTCTAATACAGCTCGGGAACAGTCTTGTCCTTTCTCTTCTGAAGAGGCCGAATCCAGTTCTGGTTGGTGGGGAGAGCGGGATAAGAAGTCGGCGAGATGGTTCTCCACTCCAGGAATATGTTCCGCTTTAAATTGAAAGAGGCTGAAGTATAAAGCCCATCGTTTAAGTCGTGGGTTTAGTTTATCCGCTTGTTGCAGATACATAAGAGGTCGATGGTCGGTTTGCAATATAAACTCCCTCCCATATAGGTAGGTTTCAATTTTTTGGAATGCCCAATATATGGTCAGAGCTTCTTTATCGATCGTTGAATAATTCGTTTCTGCTCCTCGCAGGCGTCGGGAAGCATAAGCGATGGGTGCATAATAGCGGAAGTCGTGCTTACTGGGTTGCAGTAGTACTGCTCCTAATCTAATTTGAGAAGCATCCGTTCGAAGGATAAAAGGAAGCTTTGAGTCAGGTAATTGCAGGACCGGATCTTGAGTCGAAGCCTTTTTTAAAGTCTCAAACACATCCTGTGTAACATCAGTCCAGGGAATTTCATCTGGAACGTTTTTCTTTAGCAAGTCTTGGAGAGGGGCAGTTTGCTCGGTGTAATGCGGAATAAATTGCTGGTAATATCCTATGCTACCGAGGAAGATTCGAAGCTCGGTTTTTCTTTTTGGTAGAGGAGCGTTCTTTATAGCTTCGATCCGGTCATTCATAGGCCGGATTTGTCCACTGCTCAATTGGTGGCCTAGGTATTGGATTTGTCGGTATCCGAAAGAGCATTGTGAAGGTTTAGCGTTGAGACCATGTTGAGCAAGAGCGGCCAACAATTGGTCTAGGGCGATGAGGTGGCTTTCCCAGCTATCAGAAGCGATGAGTATATCGTCCATGTAGACTTCGACGTCCTTGAGACCGGAAATTACTTGGCGGACGAGTCTTGAAAAGGTGGCTGGGGCATTTGCGAGACCGAATGGCATAACCTTAAATTCGTAGAGTCCAGAATGAGTTTTGAAAACAGTATATGCTTGAGACTCTTTTTGGAGTGGCACTTGCCAGTATCCACTAGTTAGATCGATTTTACTAAAGATGGTTTTTCCGGCCAGTCGGGAAAAAATGGCGGAAATATCAGCTATGGGTTCCGCATCAAACTGAGTTTGGCTGTTGAGATGGCGGCAATCTAAACAGAAACGGTGGCTCCCGTTTTTTTTTTCGTACGGCTAGCAAGGGTGAATAATGGGGAGAGCTGGATGGCGAAATGATTCCTAATTTAATCCATTGCTCCAGATTTTCTAGGAGTTGAGGTTCCAATGCTAGTGGTAGAGGGTACGCATGCTGCAATCGTAGGTTAGCAGGATCTTGGATTTTGATCTCATGTACGACTGTTTGAGTTTGTCCGGGAATATCGGTGAAGAGATGTTTATATTTTTCTAGGAGCTCCTTTAGTTGGGCTTGCTCTGCTGGGGATCGTGTTTCGTTGATGGCGCAGTGTTCAACATTTTCACCAGAATTCAGTGGAATTTCTGGGTTCTTGTTATCGAGTTCTTCTTCGTCTTCGGTTGGTTCGACAGCTATGCACGCAGTGGTGAATGCTTCTTTCACTACTGCTCCTTCCATTTCTTCTATTTCTAGATAATTAATTTTGGGCTCCTTACTTAAGTTTTCAGGCTCTTTATATTTCCGGAGTAAGTTAATGTGATAGAGTTTTTCTTTTCCATCGACGTCTAACAAATAGGTGTAGGTTCCCAGGCGCGTATTAACCTTGTAAGGACCTTTCCACGTCATTGTTAATTTATTACGGGAGTCTGGAACGAAGATTAGGGCTTGATCACCAGGCTGAAGACTTCTAAGTTTTGTTTTTCTATGAAGGTACTTCACTACTTTCTCTTGGCTTTTCCCGAGGTTGTCACGAGCTATGGCACATGTCTCTTTGAGTCGGTGCTTTAATTCAAGCAAATATTGCTGAGTGTTGAGATCGGTTTCTTCGGAAGTCTCGGTAGTCCAGTATTCTTTCAATAGGGTTAAAGGTCCTCGAACTCGATGGCCGTAGATTAGTTCGAACGGTGAATAACCAGTGGCAGATTGAGGCGCGTCACGATAGGCGAAGAGCAAGGAAGGTAAATATAGATCCCAGTCTTTGGGTTGTTCGGCCGCTAGTTTCCGTAGCATCATTTTTAGAGTGCCGTTAAACCTTTCCACTATGCCATTTGATTGGGCATGATACAGTGGAGTTTTGTGATGTTGAATTCCCATGTTCTTTAGAAATTCTTCGAAGCACTCGGCCGTAAATTGCGTTCCGTTGTCGGTGGTCATGGTTCTCGGGTATCCGGTCCGAGTACAGATTTCATTGAGCGCGTCTGCAATAGTGACTGCGTCAATATGTTGCAAAGGCTTAGCGTCTGCATATCGGGTAGCCTGATCAACTACCGTTAGGATGTATCGATTGCCGCGACTGGAAGAAGGTTGAATGGGTCCTATGATATCTACACTTAGTGCAGCGAAAGGAGTTCCAACCAAGGCTGGTTTTGCGAGCGGGGCTTTAGGAGGTCGAGCTGGAGCGTGAATTTGGCACGTATGGCACGAGTGGCAATACCGGATGACGTCTCTGCTTAGATAAGGCCAGCAAAAGTCACGTTCGATTCTTTGCAGGGTTTTCTTTTGTGAGTAGTGACCTGCTAAGGGATTATCGTGGCCCAGTTCCATGATTTGTTCCCGCAGCTCCAATGGTGCGACGAGTTGGAAGGTTGATTGGCCATCTCGGAGGGTCTTCCGATAGAGAACTTCTTGATGAAGCTCGTACGTAGTGATTCCGCCATTTCTCTGGTGCTCTTCAGTTTTGTTATCGGCCTTTTTGAAAAGAGGTTGTAAGGTGGCGCAGTTTCGCTGTAGTTTAATTAACTCTTCCTTGTTGGTTTGCGGCTGTTCTGGTTCCTTAGATTTTTCATTTTCTTCTCTCTTTGCGCTCGCTCTGGTAGTGACATGAGAGGTTTCAATTATGATAGGAGGCGTGGGCTCTTCTTCAAAGGATGTGGTTCCCGGCACACGTCCTAGGATTACTTCGGTTGCAGGGTTATCCATCACTACAACTGTGATGTTGCCTCGATAATATGGGCAGTCAAGTTTGACGTTGGCTAATGGCGCTTCGAAAGTTTGGCTGTTAGCTAACTTGATGGTGATTTTGTTTTTGGATATATTTTGTTCGGGCACTAGGGCTTTCTTCACAAACACAGCTGTGGCTCCTCCATCCAGTAATATTTCTACTGGTTTGTTATTGAGTTTGCCCTGACACTTTTTCAATTTACCTAGTAATAGCCCGGTTGTATCCGCAGCATGATTGCATTCGACGGGTGGCAGGGTATATCCTGGGGACTCCTCTTCGATATAATTTATGTGGGCAGTAGGTTGGGCCGCACCTCCTTCATTTCGGGAAGAGGTATTTTGCTGAGATTGCGGGTTAAGTACTTGGCACTCTGCGCTAGAATGAGTTGGATTTTCTCCATGGTGATTACAGAAGAATGTTCTCCAGGTGGTTGGCGGACGGTTAAAGTAGTTGGGTCTGCCTTCTACGTGAGCTGGTCCAGTTGTCCTTGGCCTATACTGGAAATTCTGATTCTGAGGCGGTGCAGGTCGATACTGGGGATTTCGGTTCTGAGGAGGTCGATAGTTGAAATTTTGGTTCTGAGGAGGTGAAGGTCGATAATTTCCGGTTGTGGTGTTAGAAAATCGATTCACTTGAGAACTTCTGGAAGGTTTTCCCATTGAAGATTCTTGTCCTTCGTTTTTGTTAGTCGACAGACGGTTCTCACAGAGTTTCTGGAGGGTTGTATTTGGTCGGGCTTGTAGAAACTTGTCCCCTTGTTCAGCTAGAGTCGCTAAGGTGTTACCGCTTCTGTCCTTGAGTTGAGTAGCAAGGTGAGACGGTAGACTGGAGTAGACCCTATCCATAAGCATGAAATTTTTCAGTTGGTCGTAGTTTTCTTCTACTTGGCTTCCGGTGAGCCATGCGTTAAGCGCTTGTTCCAATCTCCGGATGTATCGACTCATGTTGTCTCCTTCCTCAGGCTTCAGTTCATAGTAGTTACTGCGCAGTTTAGCGGGGGTTATCTTGTGGGACTCCAGCAGTAAATTTTTCATTTCCCTAAATTGGTAGCGGTCGACAGCGGCCAATGTCTGGATGAGTCTTCTTTCCTTAGCCGTTACTAGATTTTCTAGTGCGAGAACAGCCTCAAATTCCGTGTATTCGAGTGCGTTGCTGTGACTCTCGAAACGCTGCATGAATTCTTGGATCCCCTCTTGTTCAGGGTTAAAAGCAGCGATATCGGGTATTTTGACCCGTCTGGCTTCTGGTGCCCTTTGCTGGTTGAGTTGTTGGAGCTGGATTTCATGCTCTCGTTCTCTTTCTCTCTCTCGTTCTCTTTCTCGTTCTCGCTCTTCTCTTTCTCGTTCTTCTCTTTCTCTTTCTCGTTCTTCTCTTTCTCTTTCTCGTTCTCTTTCTCGTTCTTCTCTTGCTAGTGCTCGTTCTTCTCTTTCTCTTTCTCTTTCCCGTTCTCTTTCTCGTTCTTCTCTTTCTAGTGCTCGTTCTCGTTCTCGTTCTTCAGCTTCCTCCAGAATTCTTATTCTTTGAAGGAAGGTTTCCCGGTAGTCTGGTTGCTCCGGAGTGAGGCCTAGGGCAGTCATGTACTCTCGGGCACGTTGGACGCAATCCATTTTGAAATTTTTCTTTTGCTTCAGGAAGTCGAAGTTCCTTTATTTTTGTTATTTTTCTTGGGTTTTCAGGATTCAAAGTCCTTCTTTAGATGCAGCTTTCCAGAGTTCGGGTCCCTGTTCGGGCGCCACTTTTGTTAAATAGTAGGTTGTGGCGTATCCACATTGGGCGCCAAATTGTTAGGTATTTGGTTTTGGCAAAATCCTCTTTGGGTGCCAAATTGTAGATAGTTGCAATTTTTGCTTGTCCTTCTTGGGAGCCAGCGAATTGATTATTTAGGTGGGCTAGTCCTGTTTCAGCCCGATTGAAAACTAGATTGGTCCTTCTTGGGAGCCGAAATTTCAGAGTCTCCTTATCCCGGAAGGATCTTCCCGATATCTTCAGGGAAAATGGAAAGTCAGGTTTTGGCGACTTAATTTATTAGTTGGGGCTTGCCCACAGGTTTTCAGGAGGCGAATTATTTTCCAGCAGTTGAAATTTAAGCCGATATAAAAATCAAGCTTTGAAGTTTTAGAGCCGAAGAATTTCTGGCCGTTGAAATTTTCAAATCTGAGACGGATATAGGGTTCGCAAGTATCTGTGATACGCTAGTTCGATTATTTGCGAGAGAATTATTTTTCCTCCCGAGAAATTACATAGGCACTAGTCGGCATCTCTGACAATAGCCTGACAGTAACGAACACAAGCCTGACATACGTTTCGTCACTGGAAGCCGACCCGTCAGGATGCCGACCAGGCAGGAATTAGCTTCTCAGGCTAAATAGCTAGGCCCAGATACTAGGTCAAGGTATGGTACGGACAAATAACAAAAGGGTATATTTAAAAGGGAGGTATGATAGTTAACAGAACAAACTCGGGGCGTGTCTTGCGGTAGCCGTCTCTCGTACACGAGAACGTAACTCTCCCGTTGACTAAACACCCCGGCAGAACACCCTAAGCTTCAACAAATAAAAGAGGTATAGGATTCGAGCAAGCACGACAAAGGACACTTACGAACATCAGGCAACCAGCTTTATTGGCCTGTTCGTACACAAGTGCACTCTATGAAGGTCCTAACGCAACTGACCAGCTCCAGTCGAGCAGCCGCCCACTTTAGCTTCAGCCAGGCAGCCGCGGGACGGACCTCTATGTAAATCATAGCGTTACAGTCGAGGAACAAAACACGTAGTGAAATATTTTCACTACACTACTTCCTCCTCAATTTAGCAAGGAAATCATCGTTCTAAAATTTATAATATTATCCGGTTCTTCTGTCTTCCAAGCTTCCGCCAGCCTCGCAGGTGGCGACGAAACGTCATGCTGCAGATTTCCCGATTGCATGCTGACACAACCACAGATTGCACACAGGTGGCAGATGTCTTCGGAAGAAGAGCCTGCTTCACTTAGCAGCCAAGACAGGTGGCAGAAGTCCACATCCCATGGCGTGCTCAGCTCGCAACAGAGACCAAAATCTCTGAAGAGTATGCGCCTCCGCCCGTCACATCCGACCCGGACATCCAAAGGGCTTCAAGCCAGTCAGCTTGCGATGGAAGGCAACCACCAGTACCGGCCGCGCCTCAGAAGACATCTGCAGGGTCGTGACGCGAACAGGCAGCTCCGGTCGGATAAACGCACCCCGTGCCACGTTGACCCATCACCCACCGCAACAGATCCTGAAACACAACAATTCGAGCAGTATCGAAGTAGACATTCGAGCAGCTCAGCATTTATAATCTAACCTCCTTTTAGGTCTTAATCGAGGCAATGTTTCATCTTCCACTTCCGAAGGTTCCATCCTCCGCCAAGTACTATCACCGGCACTCACCTCTGTTACCTCCAAACACCCTGCGCCGCTATCCCTTTCATCGCCTTCCCCAGCCGGGGTAGAGGTTCGTACATCTGGGCGCGCTCTCTCCAATGGCGACAACCCCCCGAAACCTGAAAAATCGAAGGTGCCTTCCAGTGCAGCTCCACCCCCACTCGCTTCTTCCCCACTCAAGAAGGGTCTGCGTTCTGCTTCCAGCGCCTCTGTTCCTCTCATTCGTAACAGAGGGGATCCGGGTACTGGCCGATGAACACCGAAAAGTCGAGGCTCTCCTCGCACGGCGGAGGATCCGGGTACTGCCCGATAAATTTCGAGAAGTCCACGCTCGTGTCGTTGCCCGTCACCTGATCCTGCTGCATTGCTGGCAACGGCGGTAGCGGATGAATTGGGCGACCCAACCACTCATCCTCCACGGGAGCCACTCGGTCCTCTTCCAATCCGCCTGCTGCGCCAGCCCCGTCTTCCTTCGGCCCCACTTCTCGACGGGTCCTCTTGCGTGGCTGCCTCTGCGGCAGACCTTCTGCCTCGTTCTTCCTTTCGGGTTGCACTGGCTGGTCCCGACCCATGTCGTTTCCATGATATCTCTTCAATTGCCTCACGTGCACCTTGAAGGGAGCCCTTCGCCGTTGCAGATCCCGTATCGTATATGTGACCTGGTTCCTGTCAACCTCCAGCACCTCGTAGGGACCCTGGAACTGTGGAGCGAGTTTATGCCTCTCGTCCTCTCGTGCGTAAGGTACCCGTCGCAGGACAAGCTCTCCCACTGCAAACGGTCGGAACTTCGGTCCAGCAGGTCGCCACATCCGGGGTGGCCTTGGCAGATCTGGCGCCGCCGCCTCCTTCACGAAGAACTCACTTGGGGCTCGACCGGTCTCACTGTGGGTAAGTCTATTGTACTGGGACATCACTTTTGCTATTTCTAGATCCCAGCTCCCAGGGTTACCAGCGCAGGCCGTGGCGAGTCTCTCCTTGATGGTCCGGTTGAGTCTCTCCACAGCTCCATTGGTATGCGGAGCATAGGCGATCGAGCGCTCATGCCGCACCCCGTACCGGTCTAACAATTGTCCGAACAACCTGGCTCGAAACTCGGGACTATTGTCGGACCGCAAAATTTTAGGGGTCCTAGGGCAACTAGCCAATATACCATGCTCCAATGCACGCGCAACTCCCGGCGCAGCTTTTGAGCGTATAGGTATAGCATGACCAAACTTTGAGTATAAATCAATACCCACCAGCAGCTCTATATGTCCTCTAGGTGTACGTGGCAATTGAATAAGATCCACCGCATAAATATCATACGGCGCCGTGCATTTAGTACTCATCCCGTACAACGGGTAGTCTTTCGGACTTGCTCCTTTATGCAATTGGCACTACGACATTCTCTTATCACTTTCTTGATGGTCTTGTATGAGCTGGGATGAAAGTAACATCGCCGGAATGCCTTGACGACCTTAGTCTGCCCCGCATGTGCTACATGTTCATGAAACTGTCTAACTAAGCCCTTTAATTGACTGTCCGGTACCACTGGCAGGAACTTTTCCTCACCCCCTAGCTTGCATTTGTAACATATGGCACCGCTATGTATCACCAAGTTCTCGAAATGTCTTCGAAATTGTCCTAATGCTCGGTCTTTTTCCTTCCTTTCCAGAGCCTCGCGCACCCTCGCCAACCTCTGATCCTGCCGCTGGTGCGGTATAAAACTTTCTAATTCCTCTCCTAACCTAAGGTCAGGCAAGTGGTGAGTACCCTCCTGGCTACCTTGCCCTTGTGGCGCTGCTATATTGACCCTTTCCGCTGGTATACATGCTATAATATTATTAAAATGCACGCCTCCTTTGCATTCCAGTTTAACAGTTCCCTTCTCCCCCACAGGATTTGCAACAACCAACCCTCCTGGCTTGCAAACTACCTCCACTCTCAAGTCAAATAACTGCGCAAACGCCACGAGAGCCTCTCATGGAGGGAAAACATCAGGATTTTTTCAACTCGAAATCATCCTACGATTCGCGGCCTTACCAGTTATACCGAATGCTTTGGGTTCCTGCAATAATCTATCTATCGCATGCTCTCGGAGCGTCAACGCGTCTCCCAGACCCGAGGCTCGGCTCAACGCCACAAACAAAGAATTTGGGCCCCTTTCGACTTCGGTTACCTGGTATTCCCCAAATTCTGGCTCGAGAGCATTTTCATCTCCCTCTGGAACTGACCAAGGAAAATTCACACGGGACGGACAGTCAGCGACTACATTAGTTTTCCCGGGCACATACTCAATATTTTGGGGACTATCATGACACTGCTCCGGCTGTGCCCCTTCCACACCGGAGTCACCAAGTTTCCCGACTGTCTACCTGGTTTGTGCGCACACTGGAAACTACGATGTGTGATTTCCCCACACCATACGCAGGCTGTGCATCTCTCCAAAAATCCCTGACAGTCCTTCATCAAATGCCCCTTTGTGCCACAATACGCACATGCCAAACCGCGTTCCGAACCGACAACTTCCCTGCATCCATCTCTATCTACTACCTGCTGTGTACAGTCCCGCACAAAATGTCTTTCCTGTATACAACGCATTGATCGGGCCTGTCTGCGTTCCTGGTGCTCAATGATATCATTACCTGCCTCTGGCGCGTATGGAGTCGCTAAGTAAATGTGTTCCGCTCGAGTATGATTCCCTATCTCTTTCTCGGTAGCTGTCATATCGGCTTCTAAACTGGCTGCTAATCTGACAATTGCACTGAGTGCAATGGATTATCGATGGCCAACGAATACCTTAAGCCGACGTAGCACATCCGGTGATAGTGAGCTAATAAATTTATTTCGAGCAAAGAGTTCTTTACCCTCTTTTCCTAGACTATCCACTTTTGCCACCAGCCTTTCGAGCCTAATACTATAGCAAGTCAGTGATTCGCCCCCTATCTCTTTCTGCACGCAAGAATTCAGTATACCCAGCATCACTTAATTTCTCGTGAAGCTCTAGTTCACGAATTAACCTAGTTTTTACTTCCCCATAGTCAGCTCCAGTTCCGTACGCTTGAACTATATTCTTAGCCTCCCCCTCGAGGAATTCCGGCAATTCCTGAATCCATGCACTCTTATTTTCCTGATACTTAGAACTTGCATAGTTCTCGAATTTAGTCAAAAATACAGAGACCTGACCGTCGATAGGCTTACCCGAAAACTTCCCTGGTGGAGGCAACTTGTCTGAACGCAAGCCCTTGATTGCCTCTGTGAGACTAAGCATTACGTCAGCTAACTCAGATTTCGTTTCCATCTTTACACTTAGCCCAAATTATGCCACGAAAAATGTCTACTGACAGCAAACGATAATAAGGTGTTATTTAAAAGTTCCCAATTTATTGCACTACTAATTATCCTACCGACTGTACCACGTATCTGAAGCCAAATCCCTTTTCCTGACACCAAATGTAACGAACACAAGCCTGACATACGTTTCGTCACTGGAAGCCGACCCGTCAGGATGCCGACCAGGCAGGAATTAGCTACTCAGGCTAAATAGCTAGGCCCAGATACTAGGTCAAGGTATGGTACGGACAAATAACAAAAGGGTATATTTAAAAGGGAGGTATGATAGTTAACAGAACAAACTCGGGGCGTGTCTTGCGGTAGCCGTCTCTCTTACACGAGATCGTAACTCTCCCGTTGACTAAACACCCCGGCAGAACACCCTAAAGGCCCGGCTACACTATGCGTTTTTTACTGCGCGAATCTCAGGCATTTTTTAACTTCTGCATGCCTGAGCGGCTACACTACAGACGCGGAGCAGCGGGGTCAGTTGCATGCTGCGGCTCGGAGAGTATGGATGTAGATGAACGTGCGCTCCGGTTAGTAGCTATCGCATGTGCGATAGGGAAGAAAAAAACAACGACAAGTGACTCACGCTACCTGTCTATTTCCTTCATGTATAAGTAATTTACAGTCAATCAAAGACATAACTACCCAACTATGTTTCATTCTAATTTCGGGTTAAGCTATCTAATTAACAAGAAACAGGGTCGATTTACTCGAAATAAATGCTATATATTTCAAAAATATATACACGGTATTCATTTTTTATTTTGGTTTTATTCACTCAGGTACAAATGCAATGGGAAGAATTATTTAACTTATATATTTTCTATATACAAATAAATAATACACATGACTTACCTGAGCGACTACTTGACTATGCAAATTTGATGTTGACCGCCGTCTCTCTACCCATCATTAAGAAATGACAACATTTCATAGCAAGGTTGGGTCAGTCGCTGTACCTCCTCTGTACCTGCTTCGATTTTTTTTAAATGCTGAGCATTTTGTTCAGCCTAAAAATACTGTGTCTTCAATGTGTGAATTTTACTTTTACTAGTTCAAAATGACAGAGTTACACCACAACGAAAAGTTACATGTCCTCTGTTTAGCAAGCATAAAACTAAGCTCGAAATGTCAATTGAGCCTGAAAAAACTAAAAGCAATGTCAATTGAGCCTGAAAACATTTCTATCCGTGGTGGCCTCTTTTGGTGGAATTTTATTCTGTAATGTCTATTATCTCTTCCGAGCTTTTCAAGGAAATCACAATTTCGAAAACGATAACTCAAGTTCCAAAATCTTGGGCTTTATACTAAGTGGTAGCCAGGTTACTGGTCAAACGAATTTAAAACATTTTTTTGCATTATCAATTAGAAATATCAAAGCATAATGATGAATTTCAACAGAGAAAGCTTCAAAGAAAATTTCTATTTGTAAAAATATGCTGATTGCGTATTCTGGATACCATAATCCAAATGAAAGGGAATTTAATCGCCACAGAAAAATAATGCAGTAGAATAATTTCTTGTATTTCTTAAGCTTTATCCTTGTTGCCATCAAAGCTATCGATTAGAAGAGGGAGTCACACAGACGGATGGACGCGGCTACTTTTATAATAGTGGTTATATCAACTGTCAATGCCTTCTCAGTGTCTAGAGATGTTAACCTAGTTTTGTAAGCAAATTCTTATAACTTTATATCTTATATGTTGAATTTTTGACGTTTCAGAGGCGTTCCTTTACTTTAAATTGGTCTCTGAGCTGGAGCACCAGCTCGCGTGCCCAATCACTCGTTTTAGAAAGCGCAAGCAATAGACAGAAGTACAATAGAACACTACATGATAAAGTACAACTGCAAAATGGGAGAGCTGTCGGGCGATGACCCTGAAATGATGTGTAGTTCACTCCTAACTACGCGCCACAGATGCTTGCTGCACAAGAAGACGCGTCAAAAACCGCACACCGTCGAAGTTCATGCAGCACTCGTGCATCCGACATGCATGCGTCAAATTAGGGCGAGTTGCGCGTGAGTTGCACGAAGAAACGCATAGTGTAGCCGGGCCTTAAGCTTCAACAAATAAAAGAGGCATAGGATTCGAGCAAGCACGACAAAGGACACTTACGAACATCAGGCAACCAGCTTTATTGGCCTGTTCGTAGACAAGTGCACTCTATGAAGGTCCTAACGCAACTGACCAGCTCCAGTCGAGCAGCCGCCCACTTTAGCTTCAGCCAGGCAGCCGCGGGACGGACCTCTATGTAAATCATAGCGTTACAGTCGAGGAACAAAACACATAGTGAAATATTTTCACTACAGTAATAGGGTGATGCTTCCCTTATTTATTTATTCCCGCCTCAAACACTGGAGTTCCGGTAACTCATTTACCGCTATAACTTCTAAAATACTCATTTCCGACGGAAAGTGCATTGAAGAAAACGTGTTTCTTTTGATCTCATTAACAATATTTAGGCATCGAAAATTCGAAAATCAAATATGGTCAAGTCCTCAACATTTACCTACAGGTCTCCTAATTCTAACATGAATAATCTTTTGCATACTAGGTTTCCTTGTATGCCCCCAACACACTTTCTCCCAATAGCTTACACTCAGATTCCATTCAAAAATTTGCTTAACCCATCTGCTATTCTGCATTCTTTCAATTCTCACCTTTTAATTCAGCACTGCTTTCATCATTTTTTCTGAAAATAGGCTCCACCCAAGGTTACCTCTAATGGCTTCAGTAGCGGTCCATTTTGGAGCACCCAATGCTAACCGTCCTACCTTATTTTGTATTACATCCAGCTTTTCAAGATCACTTCTATTTCAGGCAAGAGCACTCATCCCATACATGACACTAGGTACAGCAACATACTTCCACATTTCTCTCACACATTCATACTTGTTTGCTCTGTATCTGGCCACACTACTTAACCGTCCACTCCACTGCATAGCTTTTGTCACTTTTTCACCCTAAGGGTGCCTGCACACCAAAAGATTTGAGGCGAGAAAGCAAGCAGGCTTGAATCGATATACATGTATTTCTATGGGAGTGCGTACACCGCAAGCAAGCTAGCGAGCGAGTGAGAAAGATTGAAGATTGGCTGCAGCGAGAAAGCGACTTGAAGATGGTTTCACGCTTGACAGATGCAGTGGGAAGCGTCTGGAAGTGCGTTATGAGATGTCGACGAGGAAGGTGTGCTGCTCAGTTTTTCCAGCATAGACTGAACTCCTAATATCCGAAGTTTATGCTGAGCTGTGCCTTTCGAACTCATAAAATCCAAAAGCAAAGTGACAGATTACATTTGTCAAAGCCATGGAACGAAGTAGAAATGAAACTTAACGTTACAAACACATGTTTGTACCGCTTGTTTTTGGTATAGACCTTTTCCCATGGCATTTAGGAGCAGACTAGCTGTCTTTTGGTGTGCTGTAGATCTCGCCTAACATCTTTCTCTCTTGCTTGCTTTGTCTCTTGCAGTCTTTTGGTGTGCAGCTACCCTTAGGGTAGCTGCACACCAAAAGCCTACCCATTTCCGACACCTGGGTTACAAGTGAATTTGCAATGGATATAAACTATTGGCGCTATTAAGATTCTGTTTTTCTTTTGATATAAAAAGAGATTCTAAAATTCGTAGATATAAATCATTGGGTGCTGTGAGTGAAATAGAAAAGTTTTCCTTTACTATATGGTCACAACACTGCTCGCTGTGAAGGCGGATAGATGAATGAGGTGGTTGGGTCAAAGGTCTTCCGCTCCGGTAGCTGACTCCACGGTGTTGGGCAATCCTGATATAGAATGACAAAATCGTCATGCCGACATTGCCAGATATACACTGCACACTTACTTACTTGTTACTTTGTTGAGATGTGGCGTCCCACCGCAGAGGGCCTGGGCGCCCTTGTCCGCATCAGCTGGTGAGCTCAGATGTCGTGGATCTTTCCACTTCCAACCAGGAATGCTGCAATGGCTTCCGCTGGGAACCCAGGGGACGTTATTGATTGCAGGGTAAGCAGTTTCAGTTTAGCTGGGCAGGACTTGACCAATCTTCTCCGTTCTTCCGAGTATTGAGGGCATTCCATGAAGAGGTGCTGCAGGTTCAGACGATTCTTACAGTAGTTGCAGAGGGTAGGCCGACTATTGGTGAAGAAATGCCCATGCGTTAGGTTGGTAGTCTCGAGGCGAACTCTGGTTACAGCTACTTGTAGTAGCCGTGAAAGGTTTGTGGGCACTGATTCACCCAAGGAGGGTTTGAAGGTACGCAGGTTTGGAGAAGTGTATTCCCAGGTACTTTCCCATTTCTGTTTGTAGAAAGTCCTTATCTTCACTCTCTTATCCCTTATGCTGAGGGGAATGAAGCAAGTTCGCTGGAGACTGAGAGCCTCCGTGGCCAGCTTGTCTGCTGTTTCATTTCCCTTAATTCCACAGTGGCTAGGTACCCATTCTATTACTATTGAGTCAGATGGAAATTGTAGCTGTAGATGAGTAATCCATTGGATCAGGTAGTGACTTTGTCTGTTAAGGGAGGGCAGGGCTTTGATAGCACTGAGAGAGTCTGTGAAGAGGATGTACTGATCATTATTTATAAGCAGGGTTGCGGAGTCGGAGTCGGAGTCGGGAGTCGGAGTCGCCGGAGTCGCATGTTTTAGGGTGGAGTCGGAGTCGGAGTCGGAGTCGCTTCTCTGAAGTGTGGTGGAGTCGGAGTCGGAGTCGTTCATTTGGATGGGGTGGAGTCGAAGTTGGATTCGCTATTTTTTGCTGTCTTCGATTATTATTTTCACTAAAAGTTATTTATAATTGTTTAAAACCGTTAGTAAACAAAACAGAGATAGAATACTTTGCTGAAAATCTAAAAATACGCAATGTTTTTGTTGATTATTTTCTTTTAAGTTTGAAACAACGTATTTATACCTATCACCTAATACCGTCATTGTTGTCTAGTCGTTGTGGGTTTGCACTCCTATATATGATAAATACAAGAAAGAAGTATAATTGTACTGGAGTAATAATGAATATTTGGCAGTTATTTAAGCAAGAATTAGTAATTTGAAGCATTGAAAATTTGTTCCGTAAATTTATGTTTCGTTCATTTCCCCTTCAATTAGTACACAGGAAGTAGCAACTTTTACGAAATGTGTTGCAAGTTACTTGTAGAACATTTCAGCTGATGCAATACATTGTACTCACGTAAGGAGTGGTAACTATGTACGCTCTTAATGATGCATTGATTGATAATGACTAGTCTTTGCAGAAACTTAAAGTTATGTTGTGATCATAAATATTTTTAGTCTTTATGTTATGATTCCTTGCCAATGAGTAGTCTTTGCCAAAACCTGAAGCTATGGTCTTGTACATAAAGACTTCTAGTTCTCAGGTTATGTTAACAAAATTGATATGGCTTCCTTGTCTTTGGGTCAAGTTAACATGTATTATTAATAACAATTTCTGCTCATTTCTAAAGTTATTTCTTGAATGTTGTTTGTTTCTTTCAGAGTTATATTGTATTTCGATATATCATTATCATGTGGAATTTTTATCTTTGGTATCACTCCCCAGTTTTAAAGCATACGCTGAAATGGAGAATTTTATATTATACTTCTACAATTTTAAACACTGAAATAGTATCCGTTTTGCAGCATTACATAATTAATTACTTCTCCTTATGGAAGATTTGGAAATGTTGTAAGGTAATCAATATCGGCATTGAGACACATGAAAAATTAAAATACGATGTAAACGAGCTGCAATGAAAATAATAACACACTAGCAAAAACTTCACTTAGTCGCACACATATTGTAACTGAAAGCAATGCACTATCTCAGCTGCAATGGTGGTTACATTTATGCGATAGTGCAAATTTTCTTACTGGAGACGTTTCAAATCGCTCCAAAAAACATGAAATTAGAAGAACATGGGCGTTTATTAAAATAAGAAAGTGTCAAACATAAAGTAAAAGGTTAGATGAGAATAAGAGGTAGTATCATATTACACGCAAAGACGCTAAAAGTGACTTTTATTCGTAAACAAAACGTTCCGAAAACTTCAGTCCCCTGTGACGAAAGCAAAACAACTTTTTCCTATTATAGCCGAGATATAAAACAGTGTTGAGCAATAATAAGACACCTTTTCTGCATTGTTACCCTGCATAGTGTAGACACAGAGAATAAAAGGCAGTGTGCAAATCTTGCCTACTTTATCTACATGTGTATCATTTTGTGGATTTTAAGCATAGTCATTGAATTAACTATGATAACATCACTGAATGAGTGTTTAATTAGTAATAAAAAAAACTGTGGATACATATCTATGCTTCTCAGTGTAGGCAGTGACTACTTTACCTACTAAGAATACACTTACCAGTATACAGGGTGTTTCAGAATAAGAGGCAAAAATTTGCCCACCAAGTAGAAGATGTCCGAATAAAAAATTTTTCTTCTATGAAATTTTCCGAAGAAAGAGACATTGAGATATTAGCCGTTTATTGTTTTAAAGGATGAAATTTAATGACTGAATTACTCGCAATATTTATTTGAATTTACGTTGATCGAGCGAAATCTTTTGGTTGCATGACCTCCAGATCTCCTTAAATGACTCCAATCGATTTCATTTTTTGGGGACACGTGAAGAGCCTTGTCTATGCTACACTCAATGAGTCTGAGGAAAATCTTGTGACCAGAATTGCAGTGGCTGCTGGCGAGATACCTAAATGCCAGACGTGTTTCCTAATATCCGGCAGTCGTTAAGGCTAACATTCGAAAAGTGCATTGATGTAGGTTGAACACATTTTGAACAATTTTGTAACGTAAATTCAAAATAAATATTGCGAGTAATTGTGCCATTAAATTTCATCATTTAAAACAATAAACAGCTAATATCTCACGACTCCGATTTTTGGGGAAAATTTAATGGAATTAAAAGTGTTTATTTAGCCATTTTCTACTTGGTGTGCAATTTTGTACCTCGTGTTCTGAAACACTCAGTATACAAAATTGTGTACTCGACCCGTGATAAATGACGGGATTTAATATTGTCTTTATACGAATTCTCCAGATGTGGATCATAAAGAAATATATCCAACCTAATAGTACCCGCGATTAAAATATTCTAGTACTAGTGCACTGGTGAAACTCGCATCACAGATACAGTCATTAAGCATCTTTAAGAGCGTGAAAAGAAGACAGACCTATGAACTTTGGATTACTCCCAAGTTGGGGAACTAATTGAGTTTGAATTTTCAAAGGCGTAATAGCGAGGGAATTTTTCAAGTAACTAGGAGGGTGTAATATTATTTTTAAGGGCCACCAGTGCTCGGGGTAGAGCACACTTAATTGATAACAAATGAATGAATCTGACTCAGAAGGGGTTTCTGTTTGGGTAATTCGAGTTGCCTTCCTGGCATCTATTTTCTCCACTTGCACTATTGACCTCTGCAGGATAATGATGGAACTGGAATTTCTCGCCTCGGTTTATTTTTGACGACTCTGAGTGCCGTGACTACGGCAGCAGTATGGGGGTCCACTCCTTGAGGAAAGGGATCCGGGTCCAGTGAGTAGCCGCACTTCAGCAGGTGCCGCGGCTCGAGGGAATCCGGGGTGGATCCCGGCGAGAATGGATTTGTTAGTGTAATATTCCGCAGGTGCGGTAACAGTTAGATTATATGAGTATATGAAGGAGGTAGTTATTTTCTGCTAGTGCCTTGAGGCATGGGTGGTTGATTGGTAGCCGTGTGGCTTAGTTGAATTGAGAGCCGTGTGGCGAACAGAGTTTTGAGGGATGTTGATTGAATGTTGGAGGTGATTGTTTGTGTGTCGGCCTCCCAGGATCTTCTGTACGGGAGATTAGTTTGGGTTACTTGTTCAAGCATGATAACACAAGGGGAGACAGTCGCTACGCAAGCCAGGCTGCGAGCTTTACTGCTGAATTACAGGGTTGCCTCAAATAGAGGATTATATGCGGGTGCCTCGGCCCAATTCTGGCGCCTGAACAAGGGCGAGGCAGTCGCAACAATAAGTACTCGTATGGACAATCATGAATCTCCCTACATGCCCTTATTTTCCCAACTAGTATTCTCCGGGTACTATTAATCGTGACGCGTCGTGTACGATCATCTCCGGATTGGAGTGCAAGATTGATACATGAGATAAGAATATTACTGGGTAGGCAATGTAAGTTAGTTCGTCTTCATTAATATTAAAGGCTTCTGCCGCCCAATAATCTACGCTTTGACTGCTATTTACAATGAGTATCTTAAGAGTTGGCAGTGTTTAATTCGAACGTTTACGCTAAGCCGCCGTCGAGGGCTGGCTGTATTGGTCATAACTAAGGCTAGAATTGTCATAAAGATTACTTGACTTAAGCTAGGAATTGTGCCAGAGAGGGCACGTGCAGTCTAATTATTGTTATTATTTATTATCATATGCAAAATCCCTGGTCTCCTTGGCTTGAACGTGAAAGGTGTCCTACGAGAGGAGAGAGGAAGGCACCATTTGAAAAAGGGTAGAGGGAACGCGGAATCTATGCACAAAGTGCACAGAATTGGTAGATGAGGAGGAGGATAAGAGCACAAGAGGGATTTAGAGAACATTGATCATGAGGATACAGATTAGAATAGTATAAGGCATCCTATGAGTTATAACGACAACAACCACTGGAGGTAGCCGCCATTGCCAAGAGGTCAAAGGAACAAGTAGCTACAGTTGAGGGCGACCAATTACTGGTTACACTAAATTTAACCCCCAAATCAGATAGTTGGATGATTTCTGGATTAGAATTTCCAGGAGTTGGGAATTTAGAATATTCGGAGACTTTCCGAGGTAAGCATAATTACCCTAATCAAGTAACGACTAATTATTGACATTTTTATATACACAAATTGACCTAACCAAAAATCAATAGTAAGAGTTGTCACTAAAGTGATTATGATAGGAATTCTTGCTACAGTTAATGATCAGGAAAGAATGATTATTTATGTGACTCGACTTGAGGTAAGTAACTACCGAGGATATAATCTCTATTGTGTAAATAACCTAACATGGCTTCATTTCCCACGATATGACATTTAAACATTGACTAAAATTCAAGGGAATTCCACAAATTAAATAGATCTGACTTACTAAACATACAAAACTTGAGAACACAATTGATTACAACTGGAACACACAAGAGATGGCAAAACCCTAATGAGACCATGGCGATCAATAGCTATTCCAATTCAATTGATTAGAGGCCTGAACACATCAGCAACTTTGCCTGGACAACTACGGTGGCATGAGCAGTAACCTTTGAGCCTAGGTCTCACTTAATTAATCAATTATGGTAAAAAAATCTACAGCATTTGCTAAATGCAATTGAACTAGAAAACTCATGTTTCCAGTTTTTCCTAACTGAAATAAACAATGTACAATGACTATTTAATTAAATTTACTAACTATCTATTCTTCAGAATCAAGAATTATTTGTGTTTTTCTAATTGATTATCTACCTAATTTAATTTAGAAACACAGTTGGGGCAATAATTGGTAATTGATGCAGGACTAGATGCATTCAGAAGAATACATCTGTGACTAAAAAATAATTGGTGCTAGCCTAACTTGATAAAACATAAACACATTTTGAAATATTGGGCCAAGAGTATTTTTGACAAAAGGGACATTCTAGCTTGATAAACAAATAACCATACTGAATTTTGGCATGATAAATTATTTTTGATACAAAGGGGGGGAAATCCTAACCTTGAGAGAATTAACAACCCATTGAAATGCTGACAAAAAATCATTTTAAGAAAAGGAGAATTTCTAGCCTGAATAAAATGCCATCATATTGAAATGTTGAAATAAAATTATTTTGAGAACAAAAGGGGAAAACTCCCTAAAAATGGCTTTGCATTGAATCGTGAATTGTTTTCTACAAACTTTAAGATAGGATATACAACGATACACAGGGAAAAATGGCCTGTGGGGAACCCAAATTCTGGGCAAGGAAAATCCTAAGCGTTTAGCACTCTGGAAAATTTAGGCAATTTTTCTTAATACATACACAATAATATTATTGACGGTTTACATAATACATAAATATAGTTACCCGTAGAACAGCACAGTCACACACAATACTTTAATTCTCACCAGAGAAAACACGCGGTGCACACACTTTCAATGACTTGGTACGAGTGGCGCTAGTGCGAGTGGAAATTTTGCCGACACAGCGTCATGGAGGGTTTCGTTACAACGCAAAAGTGATTTCTTAGAGAATGAATTTTTCAGTGCACAATTTTAATAGAATTGAGGATAGAAGTTAATTAATTCCGTAATGAAATTTTATTCTGATGGTTGGATTTATTTTACTGAATTTTTAATGATCATTTTGAGAATTTCCGAAATTTGTACTGAGTTGCGTGCCGAAGGTTCGCTTCAGACCAGCCAACAAAGACGGACAACCAATTTTATTTGTTCAAGGAAATTTCCTGTTGAAAACCTTCCGTATTTCTGATGGCGGCTTTGTGGAAGAAAAAGTTTCCTTCAGATGGCCTGTCATAGTTGACCGACAAGAATTTGAAAATGTTGAAATTAGTTCTTTCTTTTCTTCGTCTTTTTGTTTTGCAGCTACATATTTTCTTTTCGTTTTTTGTTTACATTTAACTTTCTATAATTAAGCATGTTTGAGCTTCTACCAGACCTGCATTAACCTAAAATTGCTTAAATTAACATTACTCGTGACGCACTGGCGTTCACTAATTAAATTATATTTGAGCTTACTCTGCTTAGACAGCATGTCGCTCTTTTAATAAAAGTCGGTCTGGCACCTCTTAACTTATTTCTCTTGCGTAAAAAGCAGTCTCTTTCTGCGACTTTAACTCCTCGACCCGGTAATCAGGAACTTATTATTCAAGGTAATTAATTGTCAATTAATTGTTAAAATCTTAGTGCTATATGCAATCTTGCAGTAAGATACGATATTCAGCCAGTCGGCGACCAGACATCTTAAAACTCTGTTTCTATCTACTCAGAACGCCACTAAAACTTCCTACCGGAGTACCGTGCTGATGACCGGCCGCGTCCATTGGTTGTCTTCTATTTTTAAGGAGTTTCGTTTTTAAAACTAACATTTCGTTAAAGAAAATCTTCGGTCTCGGTTTTAAAGGAATTTAATAATAAAAATAGTACAGAATACGCTGCTGTGCGTACTGCTGGAATCCTCAAGATACGCCTAATTTGGGTGCTGTTTCCCTTTTTGCGCATCTCGGGAAACGACTTGCTATTGTTCACTTGAAGTTATTCTGTATTTGAAATAAATGTTCGAACAGTAGCCCTTAAGTTTTAAATCCTAAAATTCCATTGTAATTACATAGGAGAGATTACGCACAGGAAATACCTAAACCAATTTATTTATTTGTTCAAGGGGACACTTGCCCTTTATTGTATAAGAACAATCAACGCTATGCCGGGTGCCCCACAAAAATGTCCCCGACTTTTTAATTGATTATATCTCCGCTTTAAATTAACATATTTAAATTGTCTGTGTTTCACATTGTAGTAAATTTTATTCCCCTTTCAAATAATTTAAGTTTTTGAAAATCAGTTGAATAACCACTTTAAAATGATCGATTTACTGAAAAGGGTAGAAAAACTAATTGTTCAAAGGGATAGTTTTAAAAGCAACACTGGTGTTCTTCTTCATTTCTCAATACCTACTGTTAAGAATAATTTCATAATGATGTATCCTACATACCACCAAGTATTTAAACCCTCTGTGAGGTTTCAAGTGTTTTCAATAACAGTGTTTCAAGCACTGAAAGAAAACGGTGAAATAATCTGTAAAACTCTTCGTTCAATGGTGGCCAGAAGTTATACTTGCCTTGAGAGAAATGGAGGGTATGTCGATGGATACTGAATTACTTTATTTGTTTGAAGGTTATTTATGGTAATGATTTGTTACTTTTTATATTTTTGTTTGTTCATTTTTTGGAAAGTACAAAATAAAGAAGAGTATCAATATTGCTTAAAAAACTTTTCCTTTGAACAATTAGTTTTTCTACCCCTTCCAATAAATTGATCATTGTAAAGTGTTCATTGAACTGATTTTCAAAAACTTGAATTATTCGAAATGGAAACAAAATTTATTACATTGTGAATAAAAGACAATTCAAAAATTTTAATTTAAAGCGGAGATATAATTAATTGAAAAATCGGGGACATTTTTTGGGACACCCGGTATAATAAAAACCCAGGTGTCCATCAATTCGTGAATAAATATATGTTCTCGTGTGTAATTTCTCCTATTTTATTACAATGTGAATCTGCTTGCTTGGACAGTATCATGAATTATATTGAAATATTATGAAAAACCTGGCATCTGCTCACTTTTGTTTATAAATAAAAAACATTGCGTCAAAATCGAATCTATTCTCACGAAAATGCGGCTAATCGCAGTAAAAAGGTATGGCAATTTTTTTAAAAACTTCTTGCCGAATAATAATTTAAATTATAATACAGTGTTGTTGCTTACTTGGTTGGTGTGTGCGTCTGCGACATTCTTAAAGATGCTTAATGACGGTAACTGTGAAAAAAGTTTTACCAGTGCACAAGTACGAGAATCCTGTATTTTAATCGCGGGTACTATTAGGATGGGTACATTTGTTTGTCATCTATATCTTGATATTTTTTTGAAACGATACCATCGAATCCCGTCATTTTTCACCAATCATGTACTCTAGTAATTTGTCAATTAACATTCTGCAGTCAATTTAAAAGTCGTTCGTTAATAAAGAATATAGTGAACATATGTACAGGTTTTAACATCTGCAACTGTCTACTACTAAGAATGACAGTCGTGTGTATATTTATACGTTTCGTATCACGCTCTTAAGAATCGATAGGAAAAAATTAAACAATTTAAACAATTTAAACAATTTAAACAATTTATTTACCACAGGTGATACAGAGGTAGAATTTTACTTAAGTCTAGTACAATGGTCAAATTTGAGTATAGCTACCTGTGGGCCCGAATAAGTTCAGCGACTTCTAGGGCATCCTACCATCACGTTATTCTAGGGTGTACAAAAGTTTAACCTAGTTCACTTAACCTAGTTTCGCATTAGACTGATCATTGAGATAATTAACTCGATATTTTATGCTGTATTTTACAATATAGGTCAAGTCAGCTATATTTAACAGTATGTTCGATAAAACGATTCAAGAGCAGGGAGAAGATTGGTTATGGTACACAAGGCAAGTTACATTATGACATCATCATTAGTTACATGTAGGAGGCAAGATTTCGACACGGTGATCTTACACGACTAGTATTCTGATAGGAAGTGAGACTCAAGATGTCTTTTGAATACTGTGTACGAATTACATTCACGGATCTCTGCAGGTATAGAGTTCCAAGTTTTGGTTCCAACGAAGAGAATACTGTGTTGCGACCTGGCCTTTGAATAATAAGGAAGCATGAATTTACTTCTATTTCGGGTTAAATGGTCGTGATGACCAGTTTGCGCAGTCAATATTTGTCTTAGGCTATTGTCGCCATCATTTCTTAATGTTTTGTAAATGAAATTACAGATGGAGATTTTGTAGAGATCCGAAAGTTTAAGTATTTGTAAATTTTTGAAAGAATCATTTGTGTGAGCATTATATTCTAGGTTCTTTACCGCTCTGACAGCCCTTTTCTGCAGAGTAAAAATTTTGTTGGTTTTATTTTTATCAGTTCCGTGCCATGCTTCTATTCCGTATTGCAAGTATGGAGAAATGAGCGTTCGGTAGAGCATTTGTAAAGCTGTTTCAGGCAGAAAATTTTTAACTTTATTTAGGATTCCGATGGATTTTGATAATTTAGAACTAATATGAGTGATGTGCTCTTTGAAGGTCAGATGTTTATCTATTATGATGCCCAGAAACTTACATGAGTTGGTTTCTTCGATTTCACCTTCGCCAATTTTTATGCATGGGAGAGACACATCTTTCTTGTATGAGAAAGTAATATAATTTGTTTTATCGATATTTAGGCTTATTTTATTAGCTTTGAGCCACGATGAAACCTTGTGAAGTTCAGTATTTATACTCTCCACAATCATAGCAGGATTTTGGTTCGGAAGGACCGCAGAAAGCGTACTGTCATCGGCAAAAAGTATGAATTTGAAGAATGATGTAGATTTTACAATATCATTGATAAAAATCAGAAACAAGAGAGGCCCGAGAACAGATCCTTGTGGAACTCCATGGCTAATTGTCTGTGGGTCCGATTTTGCGTCGTCAATGACAACGTATTGCGTCCGATTTGTTAGGTATGATCTGAACCAATCATGGGCAATCCCTCGAATGCCATAACAGTGTAGTTTCGATAATAGTATTTTATGGTTCACACAATCAAATGCTTTTCGGAAGTCAAGAAATACAGAGAAGACAGGCTTTCCTTCATCTATATTAGAATAGAGGAATTGTAAATGATTTAATATAGCCTGTGTTGTTGATTTTTTAGAGCGAAAACCGCATTGTTTATCGTAAAGAAATGATTTTTGTTCAAAATAAGAGTACACTTTTTTATACACAATCTTTTCGAATACTTTGCTAATAATTGGTAGAATGGAGATAGGTCGATAATTGTTTACACAGGTTTTTTCACCACTTTTAAAGATAGGGGTTACTCTAGCAACTTTGAGGGAGTTCGGGAAAGTGCCTAGTAAGAGAGACTGGTAAATAATATTTGATATCAGTGGGGCTACAATGTCAGCAATAACTTTAAGTACTTTAGTCGGAAACGTTTGTAACCCACTCGATTTATTTTTCATGTTGTTTATGCACGTAATTACATCGGAGGAGTTTGTAGGCGTAAAGAAAAAGGAGTTGGGTTCTCGAATATGATCCATAAATTCCAGGTGATCAGTAGGTTCACTTGGAATACCATCAGCTATTGTTTTCCCTACGTTTACGAAGAAGTTGTTAAAGAGATTAGCAATTTCTTTCTTCTCATGATATTTTACATTATCTTGAACAACATATTCAATTTTCTTTTTATCGGCATTATTCGGTTTACAGCAGGAGTTAAGGAGATGCCAAGTCTTTTTAACGTCAGTTTTGAATTGAGTAAACTTGAGCGTAAAGTAGTTCTTTTTTGATGTTCTTATCTGGTTTGTTACATAGTTTCTAAATCGGTTATATGTTTCTCTAGATATTCGTCCTTCGCAAAGGAGGGCTAGGTACGCTTGACGTTTCTTTATATTTATCACGATGTCTCTAGTAATCCAGGGCTTATGTTTATTTTTCGGGGTAACTGTACGAGTTACAATTGGGCAACACTGATTGTATGCGGTCATTATAGTTTCAGTCAACTTTACTACTGCTTCATCAATGCTCGTAGTATTATTGTTTTGTTGAGAGATGTGCAATGTAGGCATTGATTCTTCTAGAACGGTGCGCATTTCTTCAAGATTTGATTCGTTTATTTTTCGATATGAGTAAGTTTCAGCCCGTGCCTTGGTGCAAACAATATAGACATTTTTCTTAATAAGAAAAACTGGGAAGTGATCTGATAAGTCAGAAGTAATTATTCCAGCAAGAAAATCACTAGGGTCTGTCATAAAGATATTGTCAAGCAGCGTAGCACACTCTGAGGTTATTCGTGTAGGCTTTGTAATGATCGGAAGGAAGGATTGAGACTGAAAGGTAGTTAGGAAATTAGAGATTGGTTCATGGCTTTCATGTTTCAGTAGATCATAATTGAAGTCACCGCATATTATTATGTCATTGTATAAGGGCCTGTTGAACTGAGAAATAATACGATTCAATTCATTCAGGAAGGATATAGGACAGGCTGTAGGAGGCCTATACACCGTTCCAAGCACAATGCGTTTACCATCTCTAAAAAGTTCTACGAAGAGTGCTTCTATATGATCCTGGTTCATGGTTGCACTTGCTATGGTTCTCGAGTCTATGTGGTTAGATATATATGTGCTGATGCCTCCGCCCCGCTGGTTTTTTCTTAGCGAATGGTAACTATGATAATTTTCAAATCGAATCATGTCTTTAGTCGAGTCATCTAGCCAGCTTTCGGTGAAGCTAATCACGTCTAGGTTATATTTAAGTTCAGTAATAGTACATTGTATCTCTTCCAATTTTGGATAGAGTGACCTACAGTTCCAACACAGGAGTGAGAAATCTCGGTCAGTTATTCGTATAGTTTCGTTGAATTCTGATATATTAGTATACCTACACTCTTGAGAGTCGTTTAGGTTTGGATATATTCTGTTCAAATGATTGAAATCTGGATCGATTTCCTCAAATATTACAGGGTGATCAGTCATTTAAAATAAGTAAAAGTAAGAATTAGGTACTATAGAGCTTAAAACGAAATACAGAGTCAAGCTTAAAGGGATATTCCAGTCTAAAAAGTAGCTTATTAAGTAAGAGAGAATAGAGTAAAAAAGAAAAATCTAGCGCGATTTCGTGAGTACACACAAACTCAGTTCATGAGCGAGTGATAATGGAGTTCAATATCACAACATTGGTGCAAACAGATTGCTAAGGGCGTTTTCGCAAGTTCACATACAACAGGTAATAAGTTTCTAAAGGTTATGACGACAATGATACAATCAGCTAATATGGTTTACGCGTAATAATAACTGTAGTGGTAAATAAAGAAGAATTCACAGTAACATTGGTTGGTGAAAAATTACTAATTGCGATGTTACAAAATGTGACACACAGATGTCATAGATGTTTACACACACATCTATTATTTATTTGTTATAATATTGGAGTTCGATAGCACTACATTGGTGCAAACGGATTGCTGAGGGCGTTTTCATAAGTTCACATACAAGAGGGAATAAGTTTTAAAGATTATGATGACAATGATACAATCAGCTAATATGGTTTACGCGTAATAATAACTGTAGTGGTAAATAAGGAAGAATTTACAGTAATATTGGTAAGTGAAAAAATTGCTGATAGATTATAATGACAATGATATAATCAGATTATAAGAAGATTACAACGACAATGATATAATCAGCTAATATGGTTGTACGATGGCAGTGGAGGGCAGAAGCGATTATCAGATTATAAGAAGATTACAACGACAATGCTATAATCAGCTAATATGGTTTACGCGTAATAATACTTAAGTGGTTAAGAAGAGAAAAAATTCACAGTAACATTGGGAGGTAAAAAATTGCTGATTGCGTTGTTTCAAAAGTTCACACACAGCTGTCATAAAAGTTTACAAGCACATCTGTTATACATTTGTATAGATTCAGGTTGAACTGGCATCAAGTTGAGGTTTACTGACATGATACCTAATTGAGGTTAAATTAATACGGAATTGACATATTTAGGGGATGAAAATGAAATTGACTAATTTAGGGGATCACCTAGTCTAGTCACCCATGATCTGCTGTGATGACATGTTTAGTTGTTGCATCAGGTATTGCTCGAGGTCATCTGGCGTGTTGATCTCGCGGCGTCTTGAATCTGGGTTTCCTGGGTTGAATATGAAGATGTTTCCGTCCTGTGTTCTTGGGATTCCAACTTTATCCGGGAATTTCCTTTTGGCCATCCTTAGAATGTACATGACGTTAGCTCGTGAAGGTATGAGGTATTCATTTATGAAGAAGAACTGTGGTTTCTTTTCTCGGCAGGCGTTGAGAATTTCACGTTTTTTGTTATAATGTTTTAGTTCAAATGCAATGTTTCTTTGATCTACATTTCCAGTTATTGTTTTTTTCCCCATTCTTGTAGCTGACGTAATGTCAGTGCCGGAGAGGTCAATGTTGATCTTGTCCTTCAGGAGCTGGCAGACTGTATCCTTACAGATTTCGCCTGCGTGAGATGGCGGTATTTCCCTTCCAGAAATGACGAGAGTACATTTTTTGTCTTCAATGTCTCGGCGCTGATCATTTTTTTCCAACTGGTCGAGGCGGGAGGTTAAGCTATCTATTTTCTCATTCTGTTCTTCGAGAATTTTTTTGTGTTCCGCTTCTTTTGTTTCAAATAGCGTTTTAAGGTGGCTTATTTCATTTTGCACTTGAACAATATCACTATTAAATTTTGTCATCACTGAATCGAAGTATTTTATAAGGACAGAAACCACTTCTTTACCGTCTTTCGTAAGGCTAGACACATCAGGGTATTGACCAAACTTCGGTTCAAACTCGATGCTGTTGTTGCTGCTGTTGTTGGTAATGCGTCGTTTGTTAGGCATCTTGAAGATGGAGGGAATTCGGTCGTTGTGTAAACGAGGGTTGAATACTCTCACACGTTTGAGGGAATATTATACTCTTAGTTTGATTATTTTTATATATGGGGTATTTATATCACATTTGAATACTCAGGACGCGAGTGGGTACCCATTTAGGTTAGAGGTACATTCTTTCTAACAATAGGCACTTTGTTTCGGAGCGAGCGCCACACCCGTCCTCACGCCACAGAGTCACTGAAGACACTGTTAGCACTGGCGGCCTTGGTTTCAGTTCACGGTCAATTAATACACTCATTTTCGTACAAGTGCTCTAGCTATTATGTCACTTTCAAAACAATTGAGAGATCCAGAGCCTTATATACCAGAGCTCTAATCGTGGATACCGAGTTCGGCGGGGTATTGTATATTACAATGTACTGTATTACAATACACTCTATTGCATATTACAATATACATACACAAGCTCGCAGTTGCTTTCAGTATTGTTGAATTTCTGTATCTAGGATGCGACACGAATGGCTATAACTACCTTTCTTGCGGCTCATAAATACTGTGTTCCAAGTGTTTATTACTCTAATAAGAAAAATAAGTTACCTTTGGAATAAGTTTAAGCATGGAAACTCCAATCGAGCGAAAATTTGTTGAAGAAAAGTATTGAATCCTGTCATTTTTGACGGACCGTGTACGCTAGTTAGGAAATAAAATATTCATCTTATAAATTATGAATAGGTGGAGTTGGAGTCTCAAAATTGCGAATTGGCGGAGTCGGTGTTGGAGTCGCCAAATTTTGGAAAGGTGGAGTCGGAGTCGGAGTCGCCCAATTCTGAAAAGGTGGAGTCGGAGTCGGAGTCGGAGTCGCCAAATTCTGGAAAGGTGGAATCGGAGTCGGAGTCGCCAAATTCTGGAAAGGTGGAGTCGGAGTCGGAGTCGCAAATTTATTCCTCCGACTCCGCAACCCTGTTTATAAGTGGAAGTACATACTGAAGAGCAATATAAACTGCATACATCTCTGCAGTGAATATGCTTGAATGTTGAGGAAGTTTTGCCTTAATTTGAAATGAGCTGGAATGTACTCTACATGATGCTATTCCGTCTGTCAGAGAACCATCTGTGTAAATCTGTTTATGAGACTGATATCTATTAGCCGTCCAATCTGTAAACAGGGTTTGCCATTGATCAGGGCTGAAGGAATTTTTGTTGCATATCTTTAGGGACTGCTTGATAGGTAATTCAGGGATTCTGTATCTTAGTGACATTGAGATGGTTGGAAGGCTATTCTTATCAATGTTTAACTTTTCAAACTCTTCTAAGATTCTACCAGATGCTGGTTTTGGGAGAGGTAGGATATTATAAAGTGCAAATGGGTAGTAGTTCTGTATCATTTCACGTACAGGATGACGGGTTATGCTGCTGACTCTGTATGCGTATGTGGTAAGGAGTTGTTGACGTCTGATGGAAAGAGGACAAAGGTTTGCTTCAGCCTCAAGTTTGAAGACGGGTGTACATTTCAGGGCCCCAAGCATTATTCTTGCTGAGGCATACTGTATGCGATCCAATTTGAGAAGGTGGGTTTCTGCTGCAGTGTCATATAAAAAGGAGCCGTAGTCTAGTTTGGACAATATTCGGGCACTCAAGAATCTCCTCAGAGAAGAGAATCTCCTCGGCTGCAATGACTCTCATTGTGCTTATGTCTCTCAGTCAGCGATCTCTTAGAGCATCTATATGATGGGACCAACGAAGACCATGATCGAACACCATACCGAGAAATTTCACTTTTGCTGCCATAGAGATTGGTTGATTTGATTGTAACAAGGGATGAGGGAAATTTTTAAGTTTCCTGGAAAAAATCATAGCTTAAGTTTTAGCTGGAGATAGTATAAGACCCCATTTGAGGGACCAGGCTTCCGTTTTGGAGAGTGCAGCTTGTAGAACTGCATGGGTGTCATGTACTGAGGCTTGTGTGGTCCATATGGCTATGTCATCTGCATACATTGAGTGCTGAATACCTTCCGTTTTGTCTTCTAGCAAATCATTTATATAAATAGTAAAAAGAATCGGGCTCAACACAGAACCCTGGGGAAGGCCACACGAGATATTTACTGGGCAAGAGAGCTTGTGCAGATTGCGCACTCGGATGATTCTTCCCTTCAGAAAGTCCTCCACAAATGCCGCAAGGTTACCTGTGACGCCCAACTTTTTCAGCTTATGTGACAGTCCATGGTGCCAGACACTATCAAAAGCTTTAGGGACACCCAACAACACAGCTGCACAGCATTTGCCTGTTAGAAAGCTTTCCCTGGCAGAGCTTTCCAGCCTGATTATTGCATCGGTGGTACTGTGGCCTGCTCTGAAACCACTCTGTGTTGGGTTAAAAAGTGAAATTTGCTCCAAGAATGCCTGTAGCCTCCTCACAATCATTTTCTCCATTATTTTGCATATGCAGTTAGTTAATGTAATTGGCCTGTAGGATTCTGGGGTGGTAGCTATTTTCTTTGGTTTTAGAATTGGGACAATAATTCCTTCCTTCCACTGTTCTGGGAAGCCATTCACAAATAGGTAATTGCAGAAATGAAGGAGAGATGTTTTCTGTTTACAATTTAGGTTCTGGAGAAAGATGAATGGAATGCTGTCGGAGCCTGGAGAGTGTGAGCGCGATGAGCCCAAGGCAGCTTGGAGTTCCTGATATGTGAAATGAGAGTTGTACCATGGTTGAGATGATCTTGGAAATGAAGTATAGTTTCTTTCCACTGACTGTTGGTGCAATAAAAAGTTGTGATCTTTAGACATGGCATTCTGGTTGGCAAAATATTCAGCAAATATGTTGGCTACTGTTGTATAGTGAAGCACTGGTTCTGGCGGATGAGATTTATGAGTCTCGCTCGGCACGGTCACATGTAATCGATAGGGCATCCGCCGGAAGAGCCGATGGTCGCCTTGCGTTTACGAGCACCGGATGGGGCGGAAGCTCATTGTTTCGAACCAGACATAAGAGCAAGCTGTGTGAACTACAAGATCAGTACATTACTAGAAGTCCTGCCTGTGAGTTTCTCTTGTCCTGCCTGGTTTGCTGCTAGGCGAATTGAAGTTAAAGCTTCCTACTAATACGAACCTAATATCGCCAGAAAACAGCGATACTAAAATTGACGACGAGGCTTCGAACTTGCGAAGTGAATTTGAACTTTAAAAGTGCTCTGAAATTAAGATGGCGTATTCTACAGTCAGCTGTCCTCCGTTCGACGTTGAAGTGGAAACAGTGAGTGAATTCTTAGAGCGCTGGAAAGTCCAATGTGCAGATGCTCTTCAGAAAGCAGGAAATAATGGCGGTAAGAAGCTAGCATCTTAATTAAAGAATTGCCCGTAAACATAATTACTGATCTAAAACGAAGAATTAAACCTACGTTACTCACTGAGGCTACATATGAGAAACTTGAAGAAAAATTAACACAGCAATTTGAAATCAAAAAATCCATCGTCGGTGCTTCGGTGACATTTCTAAATAGAAAACAAGGTGCTAATGAATCCATAGAAAGTTGTGCTAAAACGTTAAATGACTTAGCATCTGCATGCAATTATGGTAATTGCTGTCGTGATCGTTTATTAAGAGATGCCTTCGTGGCTGGGCTACACTCAGCGCAAATTCTCAGCGCGGTTCTACAGAAGTGCGATAGCAAATCCTTCAACGAATGCGTTGAACACGCAAAACTTATCGAACAATTAAGCTCCGACGCTCAAGATATTATTCGGGAGGATTCACCTTCATCGTATTTCACTACAGAAAAACTCCCACCGAACTACATATGCATTCGCTGCGGAACTAGGCAAAAGCATCTTGCAAAGAATTGCTATGCTTTGACATTGAAATGTCACACATGTGGAAAATTAGGCCACATTTCTAAGGTTTGCAAATCTACAACTGCAGCTCGGCCTCCTCCTGCTAAGCCTACACGAAGGGGACCTACACGAGGAGAATTTGACGCAGCTCGCACTTACACAGTGCAGTCGGGAAGAAGCGGTTGCTGTGGCAACGTAGGAAGAGAAGACGTGTTAATGAAGAATTCACGGATGTCTCTACAGAAAAAGAACGAAGCTGTTTTGCAAAAACCTGGGAACGAAAGTGGTGACGGTAATCATCTACATGAATGTTCTGATTATTCTCCAAATAATTCTAATTTTTTAGAGTAAACACCACTGTAATTCCCGTTACTAAAGAGCCTACTATGATTGCATGCAACTTAAATAGTAAACCTGTTGAATTCCTGTTGGATAACGGCAGTGCCGTGTCAACTATACGTAAAAGAGATGCAATCAAGGTTGGTGCTGTGGTAAATCCTACATGCAGCAAAATTCTCGGGTACAGTGGTGTCTCGGTAAACCTGCTTGGTCAAGCTTCAGTAACTGTCATGTACAAAGATGTGAGTTTTAATCATAAGTTTCTCATTGTGGAAGATGATAGAATCAACTTACTGGGCCGAGATATTTGTTCTAAACTAAACGTAAACATTGTTATTCCTGATATATACGACTCCATAAATAAAACGGATTATCATAGTTTGCCGAAAAGTTTGTCGTTAAAATATGACGAATATCTATCATCTGATTCACAGTCTAACGTTAGAGAAACAGTTCATCTTGATGTGTTGCCTAATGTAGTTCCTGTATTTTGTAAAGCACGCCCGGTTCCTGTAAGACTAAGAGACTCTGTCAAAACCGAACTGGAACGCTTGCAGAGTATGGGCAAAATCACCAAAGTGTATGATAGCCAATGGGCATCTCCTACCGTCAATGTTCTAAAGTCTGACGGCAGTGTGAGAATCTGTGGAGATTTTTCAGCCTCCATTAATAATTTTCTGAATCCAGTTCAATCTGTACTACCTGTTATTGATGATGTCATTTCTCAAGTCGGAGACGCTAAGTTTTTCTCAAAAATTGATCTTTCTAACGCGTTTTTGCAAATTCCGTTGGACGAAGAATCAAAGAAAGTTACGACCATTAACACCGCTGAAGGTCTATTTATGTACAATTACTTACCCTATGGTCTACGGGCAAGTCCCGGCATTTTTCAAGCATTCATGAATAGGACTCCTTCTGGCATCGATAACATTATTGTGTACCAGGATGACCTCCTCATTTTGACCTCTTCATATGATGCTCATTTGGAAGTTCTTGACAAGGTCCTGTCTGTCCTGAAAAACGCTGGAATTCGCTTAAATCTGTCTAAATGTGCCTTTCTAACTGATCGTGTGTCTTATCTAGGGTACGTTTTCGATAACAAGGGTGTTCACCCTAACTCTGAGAAAGTAGAAGCTATTCTCAATGCTCCTGTTCCTAAAAACCTCAAACAGTTGCAAGCTTTCATCGGATTGTGTAACTTCTATAGTCGTTTTGTACCCAACTTTTCTAATGTCATGCATCCTCTGTATTCGCTGCTTAAGAAAAATGTACAGTTCCGGTGGACTCCAGAACAGGACGAAAGTGTCCAAAAAATCAAGGACATCTTTGGTTCGCATAAACCTCTAAAGTTGTTTGATCCCAATCATGAAACTCTTCTTGAAACTGATAGTTCGGGTTATGGAGTTGCTGCCATCCTCATGCAACGCGTTAGTCCTTCTCATGATTGGTGTCCAGTTAAATTTGCTTCAAGATCTCTAAATAGTGCAGAACAAAACTACTCTAACATTGAAAGGGAGAGCCTTAGTGTGGTTTTTGGCGTGGAGAAATTCAAGAAATTTCTACTTGGTGCTAAGTTCACTATCCATAATGATCGAAAACCTCTTTGTAAACTTTTTGCACATAACAAGGATGTACCTCTCAACTGTTCTGCTCGAATTCAAAGATGCTCTCTTAGACTCTCCCAGTTTGACTATGTTTTCAGATATTCGAAAGGTAAATGTAACGTAAATAGCGATTGTCTCAGTAGGCTGCCACTACCTACGACTGTAAGTGAGCTAGAACCGTACGAAATGATTTTTGCTGTGAACACTCTTGATAAAACTCCTGTCACGTGTGAAAATATAATAACTCATACTGATATGGATAGCGAACTATGCCAACTTAAACAATACATAAAGTTTGGCATGCCTCCTAAACCTGATCCCAATTTGTCTAAATTTAAGAACCAGCTACCTCAGATGACCATCATGAAAGGTTGCATACTTTATAAAGAACGGGTTTTTATTCCCAAGTCACTGCGTAGTTTAGTCCTTGAAACATTTCATGATGGACATCCTGGCCTTTGTGGCATGAAATCGTTGGCCAGATCTGTTATTTGGTTTCCCGGAATGGACAAAACTATTGAAGACATCGTAAAATGTTGTCCCCAATGTCAATTAAATCGAGCAAAACCTAAGTCTAGAAATGTAGAATGGCCCACTCCTTCTCGTCCTTTTGAACGCATTCATGTCGATCACTTTTTCTACGAGAATAAAATTGTTTTCATTGCTGTAGATGCATTATATAAATATATTGAATGTGAAGTGGTACCATCCACGAGTGTGTCAGATACTGTCGATGCGTTGAGAATGATTTTCAGCAGAAACGGGTTGTGTGATGAGCTCGTAAGTGACAATGCTTCTAACTTTTCATCTCAAGACTTTGAAGATTTTCTTATTTCCAACGGCGTTGAGCACCTCACACCTCCGCCCTACTCTCCAGCAAGCAATGGTCAAGCTGAGAGGGGGGTGAGAGTCATTAAAGACTTGTTGAGAAAACTTTCTTCTTCCGAATCGTTCAAATCCCGTCTATCAAAAGCATTATTTCAATCGCATTGTATTCCGCATAGTGTTACAAAAATTGCTCCCTCTGTTGCGCTGAACAATCGTAAATTTGTTACTTCCAAAGATAGAGTTCATCCTAAATTTTCTGTGTCCAGGTCTAAGCCTATGTATGTAACTCAATTTGATGTCGGTGATCATGTTCTCGCTCTGAATTTAAGAAATGGTCCCAAGTGGTTGAAGGGAATTATTGTTAGTAAAGTTGCTGTTAATATCTTTCATGTTCAAATACTAGCATTAAATGTAATCTGGAAGAGACATTCAAATCAGCTGTTGCACAGTAGTTTGGAATCTACCGGGAGTGGGGCAGCAGAGACTCCTGCTTTTCAGCCTGTTAACGGCTCACCTGTGCAAAATGAACCCCGTAGATCAGGTAGAATAACTAAACCTGTCATGCGAATAGGTTGTTGAGTTCCTCCTTCCTTTTGTCATATATTCATCTAAAGGGAGGGAAGTTGTTTTATAGTGATGCACTGGTTCCGGCGGATGAGATTTATGAGTCTCGCTCGGCACGGTCACATGTAATCGATAGGGCATCCGCCGGAAGAGCCGATGGTCGCCTTGCGCTTACGAGCACCGGATGGGGCGGAAGCTCATTGTTTCGAACTAGACATAAGAACAAGCTGTGTGAACTACAAGATCAGTACATTACTAGAAGTCCTGCCTGTGAGTTTCTCTTGTCCTGCCTGGTTTGCTGCTAGGCGAATTGAAGTTAAAGCTTCCTACTAATACGAACCTAATATCGCCAGAAAACAGCGATACTACAGCTACTTGTGCTGGATCAGTTATAGTCACATTATTATTAATTAGTAATATTGCTCTTCTATTATTTCCTCCTGAGAGAGACCTTATTTTTCCCCAGACTTTAGCAGAGGGGGTATGGGCATTTATGGAGGCCACAAAGGAATTCCAAGACTCCTTCCTTGCGTCCTTCACAGCTTTCCTAAACTGTGCCCTAGCTTTTTTGTATGAGATCCAGTATTCCATATTTCCTAGGTGGTTTCGGTATCTTGATAGTGCTTTGTTCTTGATCCGTTTTTTAATTGCACACTCCTTACTCCACCAAGGTAACCTCTTCTTGGGCTCTATTCCAGAGGAGGATTTGATGTGTAGATCAGCAGCCCTTAAGAGGTTACTAACTATATCAGAACAGGCTTCTGTAGGAGATTTGAATTTTTCAGGTAGCAGTACAGACTGTTGATAAGATTCCCAGTCTGCTGACTTGATTTTCCAGAAAGTTCGCCTATCCAAGTTGCCCTGTGGAGATGTGGAGATTATCAGAGGGAAATGATCGCTGGTGTAAGGCTCGGGTTCAGGACGCCAGTTGAGTTTTGATGCTATAGATGGGGAAGAAATTGTAAGGTCTATGTGACTATATTTACCATTACCGGTTAGGAAAGTTGGCTCTTGGCTGTTCAACAGAACAAGCTCATTATTATCTATCAGTTGTTGTATAAGGTTTCCTCTGCTGTCAGTCTGTTCAGAACCCTAAGCTTGATGATGTGCATTTGCATCAGTGCAGATTATGAAAGGTTCAGGAAGTGCTCTTAGTAGTGGAGGCAGCTCTGCAGTCAGAATATTGTTTGTTAAATTGGGGGGCATATATATATTGCAGATAGTCAGGGAGATACCATTAAAATGCACACGAGTGGCACATGCTTCCATGCATGTATTCAAAACCAATGGTTGTTGTGGAATATCAGTACTGACATAGATGGCCACTCCACCTCCCGACCGGTCTGCTCTGTCCTTGCGAACCACAGGGCTTCCAAAGCCTGGTAGTCGGGCTTCTGTCTGAGGTTTGAGATTAGTCTCCTGTAGGCATACTATATTGGGGCAATTGTCTTGTAGGAGTACCTTTAGGTGGGGCTGACGAGTTGTAAAGCTTCTTAGGTTCCACTGTATTATTTTCAGATTCATTGGGAAGAGTCTAATGATGAAGTGCATATATTGCTAATGAATTTGCTCATATATGTTTCTATGCCAAGTTTCCGGCCAATTTCAGATAAGCATTCTACTTTTTCGGTTAGTTGGCTTGACATGCAGAGCTTTAGAAAAATTGGAAGAAGTTTCATGAGAAGATTCTTCAGCTCATCTATTACTACGTTAGAGATAGGTTTAGTAGGCACAGTACAGATATTAGGATTACCCGAGTTGGGAGTGCGACTGTTGCGTAGGATGTCTGCGTAGTCTCTCTGATTGCATGCATACTGGGCAGGTTCTTCTCTAGTGTCTTCAAATTGAGACAAAGAAGGTAAAGTAAATGATGAGCATTCCATACTGTTTTTAGATGCAGGTTGAGGAGTTGGCTGTTCTTGGGTAAGCCAGGTTGAATCTAGAGATGTCTGGGATTCCAGATTATTGTGGCTTTCATTGTAAGGCTTTGAGTTGTTACGTCTACGTTGCAGCAATGGAAAATCTTGTGCACTTGATAAATTGAAGTTAGTTAGTGTTGTTGTTGCTGTTCTTGCTGCTGTGTTAGTACAAGTTGTAGGGGGTTGAGGATCAGATCTTACTCTTGCTCTTGCTTCCGAAAAGGTTAGATTTTCTTTAGCAACAAGCTGACATGCTTTACTTTCAGCTAAATAATGTGGGCATTCTTTTGACAGCGCTGAGTGGTTGCCTTTACAGTTTGGACATGTTGGAATAGAGTTGGTGGATGGGCAGTTTATGAAGGCATGTCTTTTCTTGCTACAGTGCCCACAAGTTTCAGCAATGCTAGTACATTTTCCGCGTGAGTGGCCATACTTGCAGCATTTGCCACAGCGTAGAGGGGCAGGGATAAATTTATCTACTTTGTAGATGCTGTATCCTATTTTGATTTGGTCAGGAGGGGCAGGGCATAGAAAAGTGAGAACATATAGTGGGAGATGAGACTTTGTATGGTCGGATAACATTTTCTGACTGCTACACCTTTAAGGGGCTTTAGGTATTCCAGTAAGTCTTCAAGTGAATCATCCATGAACTCAGGGGCCCATATTTTTCCATATGTATTGTAGAGTGGATAGCCCTACACTAGAGCACAGTATAGGTTCCATATAGACACAACACAGTCACAGTGCTGACCAAAATAGACAATGTAATGACACATCAATTTAGGTAAATAGTTCACTCACCTCTTGGATACCTTAACTTAGATACTCAATTCTTAGGCCTGTGGGTAATAAGAGTAGAGCGGAGATAGGTGAGAATATATAGCAAAAGAGTCGAGTAAGATTAAGTACATTAGTTTAGAAATTAAGAAGTTAGATACCAACCACAGTAGGTAATTATATACACACTCGGCCAACATTTACTTGTTGTTGAACCCGAGACCACTAGAAGACTGACTTGCGAGTGTTGCTCTCTCGAGCGTTGCCAACTTTTGGTCTCTCTAACTAGAACTTACACTACTCGCTATATTACAATATGATAGCTGGTTTGTCCATGCCACTGCATTAGTTACTGAGACACTGTCGTTATTCAATGAAATACATTTAGTGTTGAGAAGTGTTTTAACTTGCGCCAGGGTCTTCGTAGTAATGATGATACAGCCTGATTTTTTATGGTCAATTTTGTCTACAGCACCGCAGAGGGAGTCTACTGCTTTTGCAATTTTTATTGGGCTCACTCTTGCTAGATTGTAGGTACCTGTTGCACTATGCATAATTACTTGCCTTGAATTTTCTGGGAGGTTTCCAAGATCAAATTCCTTGTTTAGGTTAATGCTTGCTGACTTATTTGTAGACTGGGCATTTGTTTGCATAGGGGTTGTTCCAATTTGGGAAACATCGGAGTCAGAGCTTGAAACTACCCCACTACCAATGGAGACACCTTCAAGTTGTTTTTCATCTGCAGGTTCTTCAGTGTCAGCAGGAGCAGGATTTTTTGCAGGAGGTTCTTCAGAATGTTGATCTTCGGCTTTTCGCTTTGTTGAATATCCTGGTATACTTCTGGATGTAGTCAGAATCTGGGGGTCTTTTTTAATGGTGCTTGTTGGAGGAGCTGATGAAGAAATGTTGTTGCCATTTTTCTTCTTAGGTTTGGTCTGTGCTGAGTAGCTACTCCTAACTTTGGAGTTTTCACCTGGGCCCGGCCCCATCTCACATCAAACTCTTCACAAAACGCTTCCACCTAACTTACACCACTATATAGAGTACAAAAATAAAGTTATTTTAGTCAAGTGTTCTAGTGATAGGTAACACACACAGACACTTCAATCGCCACAAAGCACGCCGCGGAACTGTACACTGCACACAAATATACATATACACAATAAATGCCCTCATTCGTTTAGGAATCACGTCCTTGTAGAGAAAGAACGAGCCAACTTTGGGTGAATTAACAGACACAATACAGTTTTACAGCAGGAAAATGACGGTCCAAATCTCGCGACAGTTTATCTGTATAGTCTCCTAAATACGGGAAAACGCAATGAAGACGTTGCAGTGGTTCTATCGCGGCATCTGTGATTGAGTATTTTTTGGCTAAAAAATTTTTAATATGAACATTGACAATCGACGTAGGGTACCCATTTTTTCGTAAGAATTTTTGAAGAAAGAAAACTCTATAAGAAGGTCGACGTAATTAGAACAAATATTGAATTAACGATTTAACAAGGTTTTTGTTGTATTAATTTTGAATCTATAGTTACAGAAACTAAAAAAGCTTAAGCCCAAACCAGTGACTGTAGGTTTGCGAAAGACAGATGAACTGAACGTATGGCTGTTGTTAGTAATTTTATAATCCAAAAAAGGATAAACAATTATTGGACTGGCTGTGGAATTGTCCCGCCGCCCGACTTTGCGGCGCAACTTCCAGAATTAACCGGCACAGAAGACATAATCTTACCCAACACCCATAGTGGGGTCAGGGAACGCTACAAATTAAACAATTTATGACAAAGGGAACATAAAAATAGGAGGCTCACCTGAAGATCTTCGAAGATAATATTCAGGCGAATACTTCTCCACTTAAGCCGGCTGGCTAGGAATGTAAGCCCCGGAAGCAGGGGCCGGAAGAGGTCAGAGCACGCATAGCACACGCGCTCGCGACCAAGTCGTATCGTAATCTGAGGTGGCAGCCAGCTGCGGCCACCTCCTCATCTCGCTCGGATCCATTGCTAAGGCTTTAGATTCGCTCAAAAAAATAAGACGAACAATATATTTATGTTCACCGATTTTCGTCGCCAAGAAACTGAAGCACTCCCACCATTGCCCCGCTTTGTCATAAATTGTTAGCGTAATTTACTTTTTAGGCTTGTTTAGATTTGGATAAAGCCCTTGCCCTTTATTATGCAAGGTATAGGATGACTTGCAAAGGACTTCAGCAAAGAGCAATGGCCGGATTTGCGACACAATCCCGGCAAAGAAAAAAACGGAGTTTTCTAAAGAAACTTCCGTTACACACAAAACATTAACATATTAAAGTTTCCATCCAGCGGAAGCATGGAAAGGACATTCATATTATTTATGCGCATTTAAATTTAAATATCAAACAATTAAGAAAGGAAACTATAAGTGACCTTTATCAAATATGCCAGCTTGCTACGTTGCTGGCGCGCTGCCAGCCTTTTGGGCCCGGCAGCAGATGCAACTTCGGGTTCCTCGGACTGGTCCGAGGAGTCCGATTCAGAAGAAGAATGCTGACCTCTAGGGCGCTCAAGAGAAATAGAACTACCCTCACGAGAAAAGGAATTCTCGGGAGGCTCGAGCCGGGATGCAACTCCTCACTCGAACTCCTTTCTGCGCTTTCCCACCCCTCCTCTGAAGCAGTAGCAGAAGTAGACAACTCCAGCGGGTATAGAAGAGAAATTTTTACAGCAGTTTCAGAGTTATCAGCTTTAACTATTCTAACAACGCGGACCTTGCCATCGCGTCCAGGAAGCAGCGCGATGATGCGAACTAAGGTCCAAAATGTTCTAGGTCTTATAGGATGCTTAAGCATGACAACCTGACCTACAGATAAAAATTTATTATTGAGAGGTAGAGATTTAAGCGGATAAGGACCGCGCAAAGAAACTAAATATTGCGTAAACCAGAGCTCCCGGAACTTGGCCACCATTACGTCACGCCTCTCCAGGGCAGAGAGCAAATGCTCCCGACGCTCACCGTTTTCGGTTTCCAAGTCCGGAATCTCATCAGACAGGATTAAAGAATTAGAAGTAGGGTATAGTTGAAGGAATTGGACAGGCATAATAGGCAAAATAGTATCCCCCGTCTCTGTGTAAGAAAGAGGACGCCGATTGAGATTAAGGGTAATATCAGAAATGGCAGTAAGGAAGGAAGAGTAAGGATAGGTACTACGACCAAAAAGTTTGTACAAGCAATCCTTAATGGATTTGAACAAACGCTCCCAGATCGCTCCAAATTGTGGACTATAGATCGGGATAGTTTTAAATTTGACGTTAAAAGTGCGAAAACGATCTTCATACAAAGAAGAAGTAAAAAATTCCGACACAAGATCAGGAGCCGCTAAGAAAGTTCTGGCGATATCGGAATACACAGTATTAGGGACGCCCTTTTCGTTTGTGAAACGAATGAAGGCGAAACAAAATTCCTCCAACGTCATGGAAGGAAGAAGCTCGATATGAATAGCTCTGGTTTGGAAACATGTGAACAGTAATAGATATACCTTTTGTTTATGACGAAAAGAAAGAATCTAACACCCAGAAATGGGCAGGAAAGTCCATTCCTGTTGTGGCGAAAGGCCTTACAAAGTTCACACGAGTGTCTGGTAAGGCTGGAGGATCTGGATAGAAGAAAGCTTTGGCGTTTACCCTTTTGCAAACTATGCACTTGGATAACACGCCACGAACAACACGCTTACAGCGCGGTATCAAATAACCGTCCAGTTTGAGCTTCTGCACGGTGATATCAAGACCTTGATGATTTAGGATTTTATGAGTATGTAAAATTAACAGATAGGTCAAATGAGAAGAGCTAGACAACAGAATAGGATTTCTAGTGTTATAATCCAATTCTTCAGCTGCAACAATACGGCTGCTAGATCTAACTAAACCGTGAGAGTCTAGAAACAGGTTAAAGGATCTAACTAGCAGAGGCAGACGAGGACTCTTGTTTGTTAAGGTCTCGATCTCGTTTGCGAAATGCTCCTTTTGCATAGAGGAAATAAGATATAGAAATGCTCGCAGTTTAGCCTCGCCCTGATCTGCTCGCCTAAAGATAGCGACAGCTCTAAATACTTTTTCCATCGTACCTAATAGTTTGGGATAGGTGGGATATCGTTCAAGCTCCACAATCGAAGCTTCACGTGGGGGAGCAACATTAACTGCGATACATGCATCAGAAAAAAATTGGTGAGGAATGCAACCCAAGTGTCCCTTGGGCCATTTGTCTTTACTTTCTCTGATCCAAGAAGGACCTTCTAACCATAACATTTTACTTTCTAAAAACTTAGTTACTTTGACACCACGTGTCAGCATGTCTGCCACGTTAAACATAGTGGGAACATACTCATAGCTGAAGGAAGCCAAAGTCTTACTTTCTAATGTCTTACGCATGCCTTCTACGTCTTTTAGTCTATTGCTTACAAATACGTTTTTTCGTGGAGGTTTACCGCTCAACAACCAAGCTAGGGTGACTTGGGAGTCCGTTAACATAGTTACGTTAGAGACTTTATAAGGAAAATTAACATCACACATCAGAGACACAAGACACTGATAGGCAAGAAACACGGCCAAAAGTTCGAGAGAAGGGAGAGTTCTTTGGCGAGGAGGCGAAACCTTAACTTTAGAGAACAGAAGCGTACTGCGTTCCTCTTGGACGCCGTAAATACAGGTGCCAAAGGCACTAGCACTAGCATCACAAAACACAAGTTTACCATTTTTGGTTTCGTCCAAATTCATTCTAGGGAACTCGAAATTACTCAACTCAGAAAACTCCTGACAATAATCACGCCAGTCCTTACATAAATCCTCTGGAACATTTTGATCCCAGCCCAGCCGCAAAGGCGTCAACTTTCTTAAAATGAGTTTACCTCGTACCGAAAATGGTAGCAAAATCCCTAATGGGTCATATAGTGACGCAACTTCAGACAATATACTCCTGCGCGTTTTACAGGAAGAATCCAAACTTTTCACGGACAGAGAAAGAAGATCAGAAGAAGAATTATAGTTATACCCCAGCACTGTGGAGTGCACTTCGGCACTACACAGAGCAGGGTTATTTTGCGAAAGAAGTTCAGAATTATTGGATTGCCATTTGCGCAACGGGAACCCACTCTCCTCAAAGGCTCGGCTAGCGCGATGAAAAGTGCTAAGCGCAAGCTCAGAACTATTAGTAGTAAAGACTAGGTTATCGACGTACAGCTTATTTGCCATACTGTCTCTAATTACTAAATCAGTTAAAGTGTTAGCATGCAGCTTAAGGAGATAATTAAGAATATAAGGAGATGCAACAAACCCGAACAACAGCGTCGTGTATCAAAAGTACTGAAATTTGCCATCCTTGAAAAGGATAAAGCTAAACTGATTTCGGTCAAATTCACCGGCTAATTTAACCTGAAGGAAAGCCTTAAAAATGTCAGAAAGTATCACTATGGAGTTAGTTCGAAAATACACCAAGAGACCCAATAAATTATTCATGAGATTAGGACCTACATACGAGGCTTCATTCAGACTAGGCAACTTTCCGACCTTCAACGAGCAGTTAAAAACAGGGCGTATTTTAGAGGTTTCGACATGTTCACGCACGACAGGCCGGTGCGGGATCCATTTATGCACCCGCACATCCAAGTTTTTGATAGGCAAAGGTTCAATTATTCCTAACTCGAGCTGCTCAAGGAAAACATCATTATATTCCTTCTCAATCCCCCTACGAGCATTATCAGCTGCAACTTTGCGTGCAAGATACCTTGTTAGCCCGAAACTATGGGGGACTTTAGCTAACAAATTACGATTCCAGGGTAACTGGACCGAATACCTGCCTTCCGCATAAATGACACTACTTTTGAAATCCTCCAATTCTTTGTCATACTCCTCCTCTTTAGAGGGCACCCCCATGAGCTCCAAGTCCAATAGTTTATCAAGACCTGCTTGTACATCACATAGCTCGGCAATGTCCAACACGGAAGAACACACTTTAGGAGTCTCAAAAAAAGCCCTTAGAGTACTACGGTAACGATTTTGATTTAGTTTACATTTAGACATTTTTCTTTTAGATTTCGGTTTACTTGCTACAGCAGAATACGAAGATATTTTACTCGAATCTGCATTAACACCCCTGGCAACAGAAGTTGACGAGCAGCTGTCCAGCGTCTCAGCGTCAGAGGCAACGACATGAGACAAAGAGGACTTATAACATTCAAATTCCCCGAAAGGTAGGAACCCATTAGAAACGCGCATGACCCTATAATCGGCAACGTGTTGCAACTCAAGAACTTTGAACGCTTGAAGAGCATCGACACCTAAAATGCCGTTGACTTGGATACTATCCTCAATTATTTCCGGAAAGGAAGTTGATAACGGAAGTCTAGTTTTGAACAGAGCAAGCTCAGCTTGCAAACCCTCCATCCCCATCTGAAGGTTCAAGTTCTGCATGGCGAAGACATCAAGCTCATACGACTCAATGTGGAAGTACGAGTTCAATGCTTATTTGCTTACCCCTTAACGGGACAGGAGCTCCTACAGTGTTAACAGTAAGTTCCTGTAAGTCAACTGTAGAAAGTCAGGCATTACAGTAACTAAGTCGATAAGCGACTTTTGGCTACCAGTATCTACTAAAAAATTAATTCTCCTGACTACCCCACCATACTTAGTAGAAAGAGCTACAAGAGGGCACATTCGGAGACGTGCCTTTAATCGTCATGAGGAGGCGGCAGCAAGGGCAGAGAATCCTACAAATTTAGGACATAACGGGCTAACATGATTGTTAGCTTTGCACAAAGAACAAGTAATTGGAAGACCCCTAGCTTTTGCAGGGCACTCGGAGTTTAAATGCTTACTACTCAGACAAATGGTACACAATTGTAACTCACCAACTCGTTTTACGCGCTTTACGTGAGTGTCAAACTTCCTACAAGAAAAGGCCGAGTGGCCAGCCTGATTACAGAAACGACACACCTTAACACTGGGCAACTTACTGAGCACAGGAGAAGGTCTATTTTCATCCCTAACTTCCGCTCGGGTTATTCCCCCCACCCTCTCATTTCGGAAGGGAAGAGATGGTTTAGGTTTAGTTTTTGTCTCGAGGAGAGAAAGCACCTGATGTGCATTCTCAAACATTTCTAAGGAAAAGAAACTCGCTTTAAAATAGCGAAAGAGTTCCAACAGAAAGAAGTCTGGAAGTTTGGTTTTAATAACAGCAGAAAACAGTAGGTTTCCAGACTTCTCGCTACAGAAGTCTAAACCCAGCTTTGATAGCTCGAGAAGACGAAACTTAACCTTAGAGAGAAAAGAACCTTAGAGAGAAAAGAACCTTAGAGAGAAAAGAACCTTAGAGAGAAAAGAACCTTAGAGAGAAAAGAACCTATCTCGGCTAAACTTTGAACACCTGGACAACTGATTAATTCACCAAGAGCCATAAAAATTAACTTGTCAGCATTTAGAAAATCTTGCTTGAGTAAAGCCCAAGCAGATCGGAAACTAGACTCTTCATTAGGAAGATCCTCAACAAGACTGAGAGCCCTACCCTGAAGCTGATTCTTCAAAAAGATAAATTTTTGCCCCTCACTCATATTAGGATAAGCTTGAAGGGCATTAAGAAAAGACTCTTGAAAGTGAAGGAAAGCAAAAGGACAGACCTCATTGTCGCTAAACTTCTTCAACGTCAACTGAGGGGCTCTAAAGATATTCAAAGGAACATCAGAAGTTGAAACCTTATTAGACACAGAAGCAGGAACGGTATCACTTAAGTTTGACCCCTGGGAAGTTGAAATTAAATTTTTAAGTTCAACTAAAAGCTCTATCACCCGCACCTCATATTCGGCTCGCCTAGTCAGCTCCCCATCAGACACCTCATCAACATCAGAAGGTATAGTAGAAGACAGTATTCTATAGGCCTGTAGAAGGCCACTCAACTGAGGAACGGCTTCCACAAGGAAGGCTAGCTCACAGCCAGGAGAAAGAACTTTTTTACGAATAGCAGTTATACTACATTTTAAGCCCCGCATTTTTATGCTAAGGGTTGTAGAATTACAATTTTCACTAATCATGATAATCAAGATGCAATTGTTAGGCTTATCAGGAAAACTGTTATCTAATAAAATACAGGTCTACACTTATCAAGTGGACAGATTACATCCCTTTATAAACATGGAAAAATACTAATGACACAGAAAATTACAAAAAATTTCAACCACCCCACCAGTCACTTTTAAATTCAAGACATATTTTAACGTTAACACGCTTACACTTACACAAAATTCTAAATTTTTCCTTAAATATTTACACTTACACAAATTTTATATGAGTGAACTTAAAAAGGGGTTTAGACAAGGTAAAAAAGGCTAGAACCTATAAACGTAAGGTTCTTAAGCAACGCAACACAATACCTTGCCTAAAAATACAATACAGGTTTCACTCAACTTAAATTAATGTGATCTTAAACTAATGAGATTCGATACCGACCTCGGCAAACCGGACAGCACAGCGGCAGCCTAAGTACACTATTTTATTAAATATTTTTTTCATTGGTTTTAATGAAGAACATTATTTAAAAGGGAAAACGAAAATATTCAAGAAGAGAAAAAAATAGATACCAGGATTTTACCCTGTCGAACTCCAGCCAAACTCTACCGTCAAAAGGACGGCACTGAAAAGGGACGGCTGAATTGCCGTCTTAGTAAAAAAACTGCTTTCAGCAGCTTAAACTTAAGAACTTTTTTTTAGTTCTTTAAGAAAATTACATTTTTAAATAAGGAAGTGATTTTAATTTAAAAAAAGAGAATTATTATCTTCGAAAAAAGAACTATGTCCCGCCGCCCGACTTTGCGGCGCAACTTCCAGAATTAACTGGCACAGAAGACATAATCTTACCCAACACCCATAGTGGGGTCAGGGAACGCTACAAATTAAACAATTTATGACAAAGGGAACATAAAAATAGGAGGCTCACCTGAAGATCTTCGAAGATAATATTCAGGCGAATACTTCTCCACTTAAGCCGGCTGGCTAGGACTGTAAGCCCCGGAAGCGCTAGTGTCAACAGCTGGGTGATGCGCCAGATTTAGACGCCGCCCACCCCTCTCCCTCCACCTCCATGTTGCTTCTAAAAGTTGCCATTCGCGCCAATTATTTAACTATGTAGTATTACTGAGGTTTATTAACCTAGCTGTTCGTTATACAGTTATTATTAATAACTGCATTGTAAACACTACAAGTACTTAGTAAGGGGATAGTAGACCGGAATACCAAAGTTAACCTGCATTAAATCATTATAATAAGTTATGACAACGACCGCTGGTGTTTGGCCATTCGACCCTCCATCTCGGCACTCAAGAATAGGCATTTTTAAACTTTTTCAACTTAACCTTAAACTAACTGAACTTGGCCTAACCTAACCCAACCTTACCTAACTTAACCAACCTACTTAACCTAACTTAAGTTAACTAAACCTACCCTAAATTACCCTAACCTAACATTTCTGTAGATCTGGCGCCATTGGCGTCTGTGCTGCATGGGTGGTGGGTGGGGGTGATAGAGTGGGGGCATCTGCCAGCTGTTGACTCTAGCGCGCCCCGGAAGCAGGGGCCGGAAGAGGTCAGAGCACGCATAGCACACGTGCTCGCGACCAAGTCGTATCGTAATCTGAGGTGGCAGCCAGCTGCGGCCACCTCCTCATCTCGCTCGGATCCATTGCTAAGGCTTCGGATTCGCTCAAAAAAATAAGACGAACAATATATTTATGTTCACCGATTTTCGTCGCCAAGAAAGTGAAGCACTCCCACCATTGCCCTGCTTTGTCATAAATTGTTAGCGTAATTCACTTTTTAGGCTTGTTTAGATTTGGATAAAGCCCTTGCCCTTTATTATGCAAGGTATAGGATGACTTGCAAAGGACTTCAGCAAAGAGCAATGGCCGGATTTGCGACAGAATGAATCAACGCAAGTAGGCTCATCATTAACTTTGATAAAAAAAAGAAAAAAGAAAAACATTTTATTTCTTATAGAAATGGTGCAAAAGTACCATCATTGGTTTTTAATATATCTTAAAGTTAATACACTTAGGTGATACACACACATGAGTATTGCAATACTCATGTCACTAGTCGAAAAGAATTGATTGAGGGCTATGTACTTCTAATCTTGCTTAATCTACATTTGACGATACACATAATGATAATTATAAGACACAACACAATTTCATGGACGGTGCATTTTCACTGTGGGTTGAGAACACCTTCGACAATTTACGTATTCATGATATGAAACTTCGCAATTCTTGACGCCAGGAAATAGTATTAGAATTGTTTGTTTCGGAAGATATTCAAGAATGACATTTTAAGAAAGCACGAAAAAGATAAATAAACATATATATAAGCATGTGGACCCCGAAAATTACAAAATTTGTATTTCTAATTAAGCAATTTTAACATAACGGTCATTAGTTGACAAGCATTTTATTTAAATATAAATGGATGATCACACAACATATGTATAGTTATTTAACGTGAGCGCTTTACAATAATGAAGAGATGACGAGTTAGGTAATGTTTTTTACGTTTGATGGTTGGATAGACTTTAACGATTAAACCAACTACCAAAAACGCAAATGAGCTCGAGAAGGATGTTTAAGATCACGCTAACGAGAGGATAATGACGACAAGGTTGGAACTCAACTTGTTTGTCTCTGGTTTATTTGCAGGAGCCGGAAAGGACCGCCGAGTCTTGTTTTACTGAAGAACTTGGCTGAAGATGGTTCGCAGTCCGTGCAGGCGAAAGGCTCCGGCGAGTGACGAAGTCGACGGTGTGTGTGCGTGTGTGTGTGGCGATTTATGGTATTCACTTAATGAGTGGGGCAATTTAGCAGGCATAGAAATCAGTATGATTTCAGGGGTAAGCTCAAAGCCTGCGTAATTTGAGCAGGTGAATGATATCAATTTAAGCCGTGATTGAAGGCGATAATAGATTTTAAATGGGTTATTAATTTAAGATCATTGCACACTGAAGAAAAGTGTCCGTGGTTGGAATTAGTTTACAATTTAGCCAGTAATTAGATAATATACAAGGCTAAAGGCAAGTTAAAGCCAAGGTAACGGCAAGGTAACTAATGCCAAGGTAAAAGTCCAGCTAAAGGTCCAGCTAAAGGCAGAACTACAGGCAAAGTAAAGGCAAAGTAAAAGGCCCAGGGATGGATGTGTTGTGGCGTTGGTGACGTCGGAGAATCTGGAATTTTCGAGGACGCTGAATGACACATTCCCGGAGAGACACCAAGAAAACCCACAACAGCTGTTTCTCTAGCAGCGGTAAATTCCTATTACGGAAAAACCCTGAGTTCTTCCTACAGATTTACCTAGCGCTTATTATTTCTCTTTTTTTAAGCTCATGAAGAATAAGGACAGGTTTAAACATGCTAGCAATAACTTTTCTCTATGCTCTTGATTTCAAATATAAGCCGGGCACGAACAATAAATTAATTGTGTCGAAAATCGTAATTGTTAAACATTATTATGAAAACCACATGATTTCTGTACGTGATCAGGCGATAATAATTTAAACACACGATCATCATTATGAACCCCGGTAATTTCACAATATGCCCGTGTGACGCTACACTAAAGTTTCTGTCACCAAAAAATCACTATTTACGAACCCTAAGGCAGCACTACTGTCATCGTGCTGACTATACATGTAAATATTGAACACAGCCAAATATACTGAGTCTGGAATGGAAATACTGAACAAAGAATGAAAACTTAACACACACCATTCACGGCTACGCCATTTAGAGAACAGCTCAGAATATGCTAGCAACACGTACGAAATAACTACGAACTATCTGAGCATTTTATATAATAACAGCACTGGTAAAAAATACACTTAGAAACTAAACACGAAAACACGTAATACTTTTAAGCAAGATTCTAACTAAATTAAAACACTTATTTTCACTTACGCGACGCTCTGCCCCACACGAGGACACACAAGAAAGTGACGCTACGGGAAATGGCGTGGGCTGGATGTTGCCACACGACGACTTAAACTCGAACGACTGTCGATATTATTTTCATTTTGTGCTTTTACACAAAAACTTCTAAGATTAATAATTATAATTGGAAAATTATTAATAATAATTTAAAGTAGGATTTTTAATGCCAATAATTATGTTATTTAAATGTTAATGAGAAATTTACTGAATTTCGACATTATGTAGCGACTGCTACATGTTACAAGTTGAGAGGGAACAGAACAAATAAACAATTATCTTTAGTTAAAATGCCAGTTGTCAGTTTAGTACACACACATGTGCATATATACATGTAAATATATACACATATACATGCACATACATACCTACGCACATACACCTAACACGTAAACATACACAAATACATTTCTATGCATCGAGGCAATCACAATATATGCGCGTTCTATATAAATGCTGTGAGAAATTTACTGAATTTCGACATTATGTAGCGACTGCTACATGTTACAAGTTGAGAGGGAACAGAACAAATAAACAATTATCTTTAGTTAAAATGCCAGTTGTCAGTTTAGTACACACATATGTGCATATATACATGTAAATATATACACATATACATGCACATACATACCTACGCACATACACCTAACACGTAAACATACACAAATACATTTCTATGCATCGAGGCAATCACAATATATGCGCGTTCTATATAAATGCTGTGCGATCTTCTGAAATACGGGATAATGAGCAAAGGAAGATTCGCGACAACTCTTTCAGTATGTGTTGCTGCTTACAATTTCTAATGAAATATTGTAACGATGTTCTATTAAATATTGTATCGAACAGATCATTGGTTGATAAGCGTCTTATTTATCATATGTCAGTGATCGCGCAACAAATATACTTGCATATATATACTTTATAGATGCTGTACAATAATCAAGTAAAATGAAGCATGACGTAGTGACACACACCTATCTACGTACGCATATCGTGCACAAGTACACATATACACAAGTAAGCATGTGCGCAAATATCAGCGTAGACTAATCAGTATAAACTAGCATTCCAATCGAAGGAATCGGAGAAAATATCTTATATCATGGCATGATTTTTATAAAATTTCCGTACTAAAAATAGTGGCACAAAACAGACTACCTTAGTCAGAAACATGAAAGCGATCTTTCTTCAACGGTTCCCAAGTACAGAATATTTCCAGAAGCACGCGAGGCTTAGGTGCAGTTGTTATAACATATTCTAGAGCGTAAAAGATTATATGATAATTTGCACTACACTAGCCTACCAAGAGCATTTTTGGACGTGACGAAGAGAGAAACATGAATGTCTTATAAGGGTGTCATATTAGGAAAAAAATCACATTATCTTTGAAATATGACGCAAAATGCCTGCATTTTTGATAAATATACATAAGTACCACATTTTACACGTACAAGGCATTTTAGCTTTGGATTACCTTACAATGATAAAATGAAATGATGTGTTGGGTAGTGTTAGAATTTGGGAGTGAGAAAAAAGTCTGGTATTTATAGTTTATATACCAGTTGCTAGTCCAATGCACACAGGTGTATTGTGCACACATGCACAACAATATACGTTCACACATATACAAGTAAGCATGCTTGCAAATCCTTGCGTATAGGCGATCAAATCATAATAGGCGATCGCAGCGTATAGGCGATCGCATACTTCAAGACTGTTTTGTGATTTCTTGAATTATAAAGAAAATGAGCAAGAGACTATTAAGCAATGGAGATACCAGGCCAAATGAGATTTGTCAGTACGTGTTCAGTATGTTTTGTAGCTAAGAATTATCGTTGAGACGATAGATGACGAATTATTTGGGCTTTAAATTCTCTCGGCCTTTGAGGGATTTTAATACTCTGGGGAAGTTTGTTCCACAGTAAGGCACCTGATATTGACAGAGCCTTCTGCCCTTTGTGAGATGAACGATAGTTGACTAAGACATTGTTGTTTCTGTTCGATTTTTTGCTGGTTACAGTGGGTGGATGGAAACGCACTATCTCAGCATTGCTCTGAGGAAGATACAACGAGGAGAATACGTATTCGGCCCTCTGTATGAGGAGCCTTTCTTGAATAGGAATCCAGCCGAGTTTATTAAGGAGAGGGGTTACGTGATCGCTTCTTTTGAAATTACCGTTACATACCACCTTGGCTGCGAAGTTTACGCATTTTTGTAAATCCTTTTGAAGGTATTGAGGTAAGTTTCCCCATACTAGGCTGCAGTAGTCAATGCGCGATAACACAAATTATCGAAAGTCTAATAATCTGGATTTTTCGTCTAGCATATTTTTTATACGATGAAAAAACATTAAAGTTCCGTAGGTTTTGTTGCAAGTAGTCTCAACGTGAGATTTGAAGGACATGTTTCTATCGAACTAGATACCTAGGTTTTTAACTTTTTCTGATGTATTTATTTTATCATTTCCAACTGTGAGAGTAAGGTCTGAAGTTTTTTTAATGCATCATTGGATCCGAAAATAATGCATTGTGTTTTATTAGCATTCAATTTGAGACCATTTCGGTCGTACCATGATTTCAGGCTAGTCAGTATAGTTACGGCTTTAATTTGCGTCTGTGGTATTTCCGATACAGAACTTGTTATTGCAATTTGAACATCATCTGCATACATTGAGATCCGTGTATTAGAAGGCATTGGAGGGAAATCATTAACGAAAATAGAAAACAGTAGCGGACCAAGAATGGATCCTTGGGGAACACCAAAATTGTTTTGAATGAATGGGGACAATTTGTCTTCTATGGGGACTACGTGAGATCGATTTGACAAGTAACTTTCAAACCATTGCGTGTCAACTCCCAAGTTCAGTATTTTACGTAGAAGTCTTCATGTTCGACGCTATCAAACGCTTTAGAGAGATCGAGTAGCAGCAATAGTGTTACATTCTTCTGATCGATGTCACTGTATATTTTTTCAGAGATATTGAGCAGAGCCTCTTGAGTGCTAGTGTTGCTTCTATAGGCGTATTGATTTCGGTGGAGTAGATTTGACTCGTCCAGGTGAAATGACAGTTGATTTGTCACTACTTTTTCCAATATTTTGGACATTACAGGTAAAAGACTGATGGGCCTGTAGTTTGATGCTGTATTTAGGTCACCACTTTTATGCAACGGTCTAATAATGGAGTGTTTCCATTGGTTTGGAAACGTGTTTGTTACTATTGATGTATTAATTATCAGACGAATCCATGGTGCTGTGACAGGGAAACTGTCTTTGATATATTGATGACTGATACCATCATGTCCGACTGCCTTTGTGTTTTTTAGTGAGTATAAGATATTCTCAACTCCGGTAAATCGACAGGACGTGGTCTTGTAAGGCCAGGAGTTGTTGCTGCTTCAGCCATTGAGTTCTTACTGAGGCGAGTGAAGCAGCGGCCTTACATTTATACTTCTCCGGCTGTAGGTATCGGTGATACGCGGCGGAGAAGTGGGAACGTTTTTTTGAATAAATTTACATTGAAACATATTACAATTACTGAACATAAAAAACTAGAATCGAGGTCTGAGGGGGGTAACTAGGGTAGAGCACTACAAGTACCCTTCCCCTAGAGAGAAAGCAGTTCGAACGATAATATTTGGTAAATTTAAAATAATGATACTGCAGAACGTTGGTGCCGAGCGATGAGGTACGATGCTGTAGAGCGTTGAAACCGAGCGTTAAGCCGAGCGTTGAGCCGAGCGTAGAGGCCGAGCGTAGAGGCCGAGCGTAGAGTCCGTGCGTAGAAGCCGTGCGATAAGGCGGAGCGATGAGGCAGTGCTGTTGACGTTTTGGCGGCTCGGTTGTGCATTTTCGCGCTTTGTTAAACGTTCTTGCGATGCTTGAAAAACATAGCGGAAATTGCGATTTGATGCTGCGTAGGTTGAAGTTGGAGAGCAGCGATGGGTGCTGCCGGGTCACCAGTTGTTAGGGGCAGGCACTGTAGAAGCATCGGCCCGACGGTGAAACCGCTGGAGAGCTGCTGCGGTCAACAGTTTTTGGAGCTGCTGGGGTCACCAATTGTAAGGCCTGCTGTTATTTTGGCCATTGGAGTCACTCTGGGGTCACCACTTGAAAGGCCAAGTGTAGCTGCTTCAGCCTCTGAGTTCCAATTTTAAGGTCACTACTTGAAAGGCCAGGTGTTGTTGCTGCTTCGGCCGATGAGTTCCGTTTGAGGCGAGAGAAGCAGCGGCCTTACTTTGATACTCCTCCAGACGGTTGGTATCGGTGATACGCAGTGAAAGAGTGGGAACTTTTTGTTGATTAAATTCACATTGAGACATATTACAATTACTGAACATAAAAGGACTAGAATCGAGTTTTGAGGGGTTAACTAGGGTAGAGCACTACAGTCTCCACCTGCATCAGCCCTCGAGGATGCAGTGGGGCATGAATTTTCAATTGACGTTTTACCTGGACTGGTACACACCTCACTGAAAACTTGAGCCCCTACTTTTGAAAAAATATATATTGAAATCCGTGGCTGTTGCCAAGTGATTTTCAAACTTACTTGTACGGTCTAAAGTTTTATATGGGGCTACCTCACTAATGACTTCCCAAGTTCGTTTCGGGTTATTTTTAGTCGTTTTCAGTTCCTGGTGGAAGTGAGTTTGTTTCGCTTAAGTGATTTTCTTTCGAAGAATTTTTTCATGTTCTTTATACCTTGTGTATAACATACTGTTTGATCTATTGTTTTTGTACTCTCGCAAATTAGCTTTCATTGTTCTGCTCATCTCTTTAACTTCGTCAGTAATCCAAACAGTACGTTTTGACTTGTTTTTTTGGTGACGAAAGGTGCGCATTCGTCGAGAGCTGCTCTGAAGTTCTCGTTAAAGATGGACACTTGAATGTCAACATCGTCAGATTGCATCATATTCTGGAATTCGGTGGACCTATTGAGTAGTTTTTCTCGAAATAGTTCCGCAGAATAGTGCCTTTTCGAGCGATAAGTCATTAAGCGGTATTTTTGTCTTTCCTTTGCAATATTAATTTCACATTCTATTGAGTGGTGATCGGAGATAAAAGGTGATATTACTGTACTAAGTATAGCGGTGGAATTATTTGATAATAATATGGGATATCGAAGTCCATCACCGGACTTTTTTTAAAACACTGTATCAAAACTTTCCAGGTTCCTTGTCAGTTATATGGTTCGTGTCCTCCAAGGTGAGCTCTCGCCACTCGGTATTCAATATTTCACACTCTTCTTCAGTAATGATGTTAGGAAATTTTTTAGGCGGGAGGAAGGATGGAGCCAGGTTTTCTTACATTGACTTTGGCAGGGTCCGTTACAGCTGAAATTTCAAAAAGTTACAAAATTCATCGAATTGTGGGTGCGCTATCAGAATTGTAAGCTTATTGCGTGTGCTGAGTTGCCAATAAAATGTGGGATGAAGTGCCATTTTAGGACCATTTCCGGACCACTCGTGGGACTAGGAATAATTTTGAATTATTTAAGCATAAATCAACCTGTCTACAGGAGCACACACCTAAACAACAATAGATCATGACCTACTGTACATCCTCCTTCCCCCCCCCGCCATCTTGACCGTAGAACACAGTGAGATACTGGAGAACGGGTTAATAACGGGTGCACCTCATACATGAGCACGGTACACATAATAAGGTAGGAGCATTCAAGTCTTTTCTTGAAAGAGCCCTGGGGACGGTAACGTCACAGGTCCTGAACGAATAGCAACACAGATCAAACAGAAAAGCGCCCTCTGGCGACAATATGTGACAATATCGAGTTAGCTGTACGACAACTTGTACAACAACAACGCGACCAGTGTCCAGTTCGTCAGCGTTGGTATCTGCAAGAATGACGTCTTTAATTAGAACGAAGACACAAAGTATTGTGTTGCAACTGCAGGAAGTGAGGTCCGACAGCACGTCTTACTGAGTATTAAACCTTTACAAGCGTAAGTTTCCTCCATAGGAGGAGACTTGGTAAAAATTAAAATAAATGGCTTCTGTGAAAAATAGAAGCTATTCACCAGCTGCAGAGGAAGAGCCGGTGATAACACCAGCAATGCTAGAGATCAATGGTCGAGAATCATCTTCAAGCGAAGACAGTTCTACGGAGCAAATGGACGCCAACGAATCTGCCGTAGCTGGCTCATGGTTTGAGCCTAATAGGCCAGCCAAGAGACCAAGAGGCAAAGTGGAATCAGACTCAAGTGACACTGCGGACGTAACAAAAAAGGTGAGACAAAACATCCAGAAATCATACCCCACTAACAAGACTCTTGTGTCCCAGGGAGCTGGCACAACTGTGCTTATCTCCCAACTGCAAACATCAAATGAAGCATATTTTGGGGCAGACATGAAGAAAATAACACTGGATCCCCTGAACATAGCAAAAGGCTTGAAAGATATTCTTGATTATTCCACAGTTAAAGACGTTAGAGTGAACAAGCGCAGGAACATTGTTGCAGTGGAATTTCATGGTGAAGACGCTACTGGCATTAGAGACCTTTTATCCGTGGACCACATTGGGAAGTTTGCTGTTCAGTGCTACCAGCCATCAATGGATGTGGATGAGGGAAGCTTTGGGGTCATTGGACCAATTGATACAGAATTGGACCCAGAAGAGTTGCTACCATCAGTGAAATGTGTGGGCTACACTGTCCTGCGTCTCTATAGATTAAGCAAATTTAGTAGTGGTAAGAAAGAGCCATCGCTCTCAGTCAAGGTTGCAGTTGCAGGGCCATACCTGCCACGGTCTCTAAAAATTGACCTCGTGTCATTCCAGGTGAGACCTTTTGTGCCACCTCCACTGAGGTGCTACCGTTGCCAGAGACTAGGGCACCTTGCAAGTGGATGCTCAGCAACTCAGCGATGTCTGGTGTGGTGGCAATCATCTAAAAGAGAAATGTGAGGCTGGTTCCCCAAAGTGTGCTAAATGCCAGGGCCCACATGTGGCTAGCTCACGTGAATGCAGGTACGTGCAAGATGCTTCGAAGCTGCAACAACTCATGAGAGAGGGCTTCTCATTCAATGAAGCAAGAAGACTGGACAGGGGGACTTTGAAATATCACAGCAGAGCACAATACAGTCTCAATCACAACATCAACTACCAGAAATGAGGACATCAGTAGCAGACATTACAGATGAATCAAGACCAAACACCTTCGATGTTGAAGTAGAAGTTCATCAGACTCAAGGATCATATTACATACCCAGAAGAATCCCAAATATACCTAAGACTTACGCTTCTGCACTTGGTGGTGCAGCCAATCAGGCCGTAGCTGTGGAGCGCTCAGAAAATCAAGATCCAGTACTCCAGGAAGCAGAGATCATGGAAAAGTGTGAAATACTTGTTGACAATGTGCTAGAGAAAATCTTCTTCAAATTAGGAAAATTTCTTTTGGAAATTTTTTCAGTAAACTTGTCCTTGGAGAACAAAAGAGAAAAAGATCTACTAATTCTGGGTATGATCAGAAACCACTTCGGCCTCAAAACTGGGGAAACCATCCTAAATGAATACCATTTGAGAGAGATAATTGCTGCTGAGCCAACATTGGAAGAAAACCTAGCACAAACATCGAAGAAAAGAACTGATAATCCAGAAGTTTGTAAACAAGTTGAAAAATCAAAAGAAACTAACCCTCCTCAAGGAGTTTCAATGAAGAATCAAGATCCTTAAACCAATTATCCAGGAACCAAGAATTCATTCTCAAACAGGCAGCCCTCAAGCAGAGCAAAGAAGAAAAATGGTAAATATATATAGACCGTTCAAGATCGTGGATCAGAAATTGCAAAGAAATTCTGCAACAGAAAAAAAGTTACTATTATATCAATTCAACTGTAATGGGCTACGTGATAGGATGTCTGATCTTAAGCTGTATTTGTATACCAAAAAACCAGATGTTGTATGTCTATGTGAAACTTGGATTTATTCCCGTGAGCCTAAATTTGTGGGGTATCAGGGCATTTGGCATCATCGACAAAATGGGAACAGAGGGGGCTTGGGCATCTTGATACGAGGTGATATACCTTATAGGATAAAACCTCTGAATCTATGCCAACAGGGTAAACTTGAGTTGCTAGGAATTGAGGTGTGTACAAGTTTGGGTTGTATTGATGTGATTAATGTGTACAATCCTAATTGCAATGTAATGGCCTCAGAATTTATGCATTATCTTTCACAATTGAACAGTGAGTTTGTTATGATAGGTGATTACAATGCCCACTCTCCTATGTGGGATCATAGGATGAGGTTAAATCAAACTGGTCAGAGTTTATTAAGTATATTCGTTCAGTGCCCTGTTGGGGTCTTAAATCCTCCTGATTTGCCTACCTATATAGACAAACGGGTTGGCACTACATCCACTCTAGATCTGTGTCTTGTTTCAATGAATCTTTTAAATTGTGGTCAGTTGACCAGAGGTCCAGACTTAGGCAGTGACCATTTTCCTATTGAATGTTGTTTTAATGTTTCAGTTAGTAAGTGTGATGTCAAAGGTCAACAGCGGTGGAAAGTCAAAGAAGCAAATTGGCTTGAGTGGAAGATTTCACAACAGAAATCTAAATATGATGGAACCAAGCCTACTTCTGCTGAAGCATTATATGATTCACTTGCCTCAAGAATATTAGCTGCATCAGTTGAAAATATCCCGCAGACCGCAGGCACCATCAGTTGTCATAGAAGCACTCCATGGTGGGATGGCGAATGCTCAAAAGCAGTTGCAAGGAGACGGAAAGCTCAAAGTATCCTCGCAAAGTCACCAACATTGGAAAATCTCATAAACTTTCGTCGTGCTGCAGCAATTGCAAAAAATATAATAAAGAAGAAAAAAGTGGAAAGTTGGCAAAAATATACCAACTCTCTAGATGCCAACACCCCAGTTGGAAGAGTGTGGCAGACTATCCGCTCAATGAAGGGAAGTCATAACACAATCCCCTCAGTACCAGTTGGAGAAATCAACGACTCTGCTACAAGTAAGGCTGAAAAACTGCTTGAGCACTTTACTAGACATAAAAATTGATACAGCTGATAGAAACTCACAGCTCACCATGGGAAAAGTCTCCAGCATGTTGACAAAACAGATTATTGAATCTGAATATAATTCACCATTCACAAAAGGAGAAATAACTCAAGCAGTTAGAAATCTCAGGCAAACCAGTCCGGGATATGATAGAATCTAAAACATCTTTTTGCAACATCTTCCTGAAGCTTCAGTGGAGGAGCTACTTGACTTGTACAACACAAGTTTCTTCTCCGCATCTGTCCCGGATGAGTGGAAAGTGGGTATCATTTGCCCAATTAAGAAGCCCAATAAGGATCATTCCACTGTTGAAGGTTATCGACCTATCACATTGTTGCCCTGTGTTGGTGAGTTAATGGAAAGACTCGTCAAAAACCGACTGGAACATCTCTTGGAGTCCGGACATGTCTTTAACTGTTTTCAAACAGGATTTCGGAAGGGGATATCAACCAATGATGCTCTTGCTCTTATGTACCAATCTATTTCTTATTCTATATGTAATAGGATGTATTGTGTATCAGTGTATCTCGATCTAGAAAGTGCTTATGATTGTGTTTGGCATGCAGGATTGCTATTCAAATTGTTACATTTAGGATGTGATGTACGCATTGCGAGCTGGATATGGTCATACTTGATGGGACGCACTGTAAGAGTTCATGTTAACAATGAATATTCGTCGGATAAAGTTTTAGAGTGTGGCTTGCCGCAGGGAGCAGTACTGAGCCCTACCTTATTTAATGTAATGCTGTATACATCCCCCAACTTAATGGAGTGAGAGTTATTTCATATGCAGATGACATAACATTATTGTGTTGTGGATCATCGCTTGCTCAAGTACAGAGAAATTTGCAAAAATATTTAAATGTGTTATCTTTGTGGCTCCAAAAATGGAAATTGTCAATTAACCCTTGTAAATGTTCATACCAAGTCTTTACTTCAAAGAGACTTATACCACACATTAGCCTGAAATTGCTAAACCACCAGTTGAAGAATATTAACCAGCAAAAAGTATTAGGGGTGATCTTTGATGCACCCAAATTAACACTGCAGCCACATATAAAGCACGTTAAAGCAGAATGTATGCGCAGGTTGCAAATTATGAAAGCTCTGGCAGGTGTTTCTTGGGGATCATCTCGTAAAGTTTTGCGAAATTTATATGTGTCATTTATTCGTAGCAAGTTGGTATATGGACATGTGGTGTTCCCAGAGTTTCCAGAATCTTATATGAAATCATTTAATGTTATACAAAACGCTGCTTTGAGGTATATGCTGGGAGCACGCACGACAACTCCTGTCAGCTCTATGGAGGTGGAAGCATTTATGATGCCATTAAGGCTGTATCTCCGGTTCCTGTATATGAAATGGTGCTTGCGTGTTGTTGGAGGTCCGGAAGGGGCTAAAGAGTTAAATTCAACCTTGGCACTCGCAAGTAACAGGCCATCAGAAACATATTCATACAGGTATTCAAACCAGTGGTGAGCCTTAAATCTCCAACATCTGCATTTGTCACGGAGCCCACATATTCCTATTGTGTGTCCAAATGTTGACATTTCTCATTTGATATCATTGTGCTGTCCTAGTTTTAAGTACCCTTCTGTTGTAACTGTTAATGATCTGTTTACTGATTTTCTTGGTTGTAAATATCCTGATTTCAATATCATATATACAGATGGGTCCAAAATAGAAGGTTCTGTTGCAGCAGCTGTGTACCTACCTGTTCAGAACAAGTCAACTGCTTGGTTAATGAATCCTAATCATTCTGTAGTTGGAGCAGAGCTATTTGCTATACTATAAGCTTTGCGGTATGTTAAAATGAATAAACATTGGTTGGGGAAAACCGTTGTTCTAAGTGACTCACTTTCAGCACTGAGTATAATAAGTAATGTTTTAACTCCATCTTATAGGAATTTTTGGCATGAAATACAAACGTTAATACAAGACCTACAAGGCCAGGTTAGACTTCAGTTGATCCCAGCACATTGTGGAATCCATGGTAATGAGGTTGCAGATAAATGCAGATAAAACTGCAAAAGTGGGCATAACAATGAAAAATCAGTGTGGACCTATCTCCATTATGAAGAGGCACTATCTATTTTGAAGAAGAAATTCCTGGAATGCTGGACAATTCAATGGAAGTCTAATGTGCAGAGAACCGGCAAAGGGAAATTTCTGTCAGATTTGCTGAATGAACCTATTAGCAGACCTTGGTTCATGCTCCCCTCTCGCCAGCTTGAATGTGTTGTTGGTCGACTAAGAATGGGGCACGTTGGAGTCCTGGCACATCTGTATAGATTTAACATGAGTCCTACCCCAATGTGCACCACTTGTGACTGTCCTGAATCAGTTTCTCATTTTTTGTTTGAGTGCCAGAAATATATAGCACCTCGTAAAAAGTTTAAAGACGTGTGTAATGGCTTGAACGTTGCATCTGACATAGGAAATGTTTTGGGATGTGGAGAGAGTCCTGTATATGTTGAAAGGAGAGTCATGTACGCATTAGCAAGCTTTTTATGTTCAACTGGTCGATTGCAATCCCTATAGAACATAGAATATCATAAAAACAATGTGTAAATTTAATTTGATAACATTAAAAGTATGGTTTTAAAAAAACATGAGACTTTGATAAGCAATTAATTCTGTGATTTTTCATTGATGAAACTGAAATGTTTTCTGCCCAATATACCAAAATGTGTATGTCAGAAAATTGCTGCTGCTCTCTGCCAGCGTCAAATTTCAACCTTGCAAGACGGTCACCACCACTGGACTAGCTTCATCCAAAGGTTCTCAGGTCCAACGGTCTTCCAGCTGAAGAGGTCTGTGACTTTAAGATGTCTCAGCAAGGCCTCACCCCGATCAAGAAGAAGAATTAGAACGAAAAAATGTTCTTTCATCAAATGTGAAAATAATTCTAGAGATCAACCTGATATCAAGTACTTCCAATATCCTCTTGCATATTTTAATAAGCGGCCAAGAGCAAGTGGAAATGAAATTTTAGGTTCAATTAAGGAATCTAATTTGTGCAAACATATTGTGTGTAGCCGCCATTTTCGAAAACAGATAACAGAAGAATCCTTTCACCGTTCAAAACTAAAGTACTTCTTAAAAACATTGTGGTGCCATTGCCTTATAATGACATGAATTTGAGTATTGGAGGTAAGATATACAATTGTCATCATGTGTAAATTTTGTACGAATTTGTCAGTACGTTTCCAATCCGTGAATTGGCTGATGGTGGTACAATTTTGTTGAAAGCTTTCGTGACACGTTGAGATCCCGTAGATGAATAATTAAACAGGTAAATTCATTTTGAGAAGAGTAATTCAAGGTAATAGTTTCAAATATTTTTGATAAATTTATATGAATGGTGCAAATTGGAATGAATGTTTTTGTTCCTAATTTGACAATTTTTACTAGCTGGATGGCTAATTAGGGATTATTATACAATTTGTAAGTAGGGGGTATGAATAATTTCTACAGATAGTAGAACTTATTTTGAGAACTCGAAAACTAAGCATTTGCAAGCACAATGTAATTTTTTTGAAACATCTTGAAATCTACCACATTACCTATCTATGACAACAAAATTATTCAAATAGGCTAGTTGACAACATTAAACTCAATATTGACCAAATTTATAGTTATTTGGAGTAAATCTGTTATGCTAAACAAATTAAAAGCTATGAAAATAATTTTCAGAATTATCCCATGTAATTGCAGTTCCTGCATTCATTTTCAAGTAAAATTAGGATATATGTTATACTTTAAGGGCTGCTGATAGTATGACTTGACCTGAGAATTCAGAAATGTGTTCCTTTAGTGATTCTTGGGAACAGGATTTTTAATTTCTGTGAGCGCATTAAACTCCATATTGACCATAGTTCCCTCAGGAAAAAATTATTTTGTGCCCTAAGGCTCATTTTGTATTGAAACATTCAAATGAAATAAAATCTGGTATATTATCCTGAATTACTCAGTCAATAATTTGAAAAGAAAATTTTTTTGTGGATGTGAAGGTAGAGCTACAAGTAGCTCTCGTCAACTGAAGTAAGCGTGCTACGTTAATCAATTTTGCTGCAGTTGAATAACTGTACTCAATTTTTATTTTACAACACTTTGAAAAAATATAGAAAATACAATTTTATATATTTTATTTTATAATTGTAATAATTTTTAGCTATTTTTGAATTACTCTGTTTTCTGAAGGATGTTCAAGTTATATCTCACAGCAATATTAATTGACTTTTGCCCCTCTCAGGGGGATACAACTAGTGTATCTATGGGAATGAATTAGTGTTCCCAGGGGGACTGTACGTGCAGGTAAACAGGAAACACTTGTGAGCTTGGCGCGGAGTTTATTTAGCTAGATGTTGACAGAAGGCGAGATGTTGAGGGATTGAGCAACTGGCTTCGACATTAGCAGCCTTTATATAAGTGACGTACAGATACAGAACGACGCGGAATACAGACTCGCCTGCAGAGATGGCCGCACATATGTCCCCCCCCCGACAGTTGTTAGGATACCACAAAAAATAAAACGGTTACCCGAAATTCAATATTCGCAAAATGGAAGCAATCAATGAAGGAACAAAAGAAAAGAATTATAGCAATCAAGTCATGAATTGACAATAATGTATTTTACTATAATTCTCAATTCTAAACGCAAAAGAACTATTATGACATCGCTCGTAACCGTTGTACGTTAATTTACGTTAACTGTGACAACATCCATAATCATAAAAAAAAATTATACTAATCAAATGATAAATCGCACCAGCCAAGCATTATTGTAGGTTTACGCAAAAGAAATAAGCATTAACAAGGTAGCTTCCAGCGAATACTATACGCATACCAGGTTTAACTGAAACACTAAAAATACTAAGGTTAATACTTTTAACTTGAAACAACGCCACGCTAATACGGCAAGTAAGAACGGTTACAATAACCAAAAAGATATAGAATAACGCAAGCACTTAGATTATAGGTAAACCGCCTCAAAAGTTAAACACAAGGGAACATTTTCGTAACTTCAACGGATACAGCAAAACATGTTAAAGGAAGGAACCGTTAATACTTTTACCCCGCGCCTCTAAAAGAGCATGGCCTAACATTTCCGCAATAAATCAAAACCCGTTACCGCAATCACCCAACAAAAGATTAAAAACTATCTTTAATACGTCCTCAGGGGAGAAAAAAAAAATTTTTTACGTTACGGAAAGAACAACCAAATTAATTTACTTAGATACTTAATTTCAAGAAAAAAAACATACCTTAAACCAAAACGGTCTCTATTAGTACTTTCAGATATAATGTTTAAATTCGTTCCTCGGTAAAAAACCATATCACCAATTTACCACAACCATCCAAAACGAAATTGCAGGTAAAAATTCAAGTTTCACACACTCCTAACAAAAATTAAAAAAACAAAACCTTAATAATTAGAAAGCATACAAGTAAAGCGAATGGAACAAGCAAAAAGCAAAGCTGCTGACTTACCGTGCATATAAATAAACTGCACGTTGACAGCCATGAAGAACGTCGTAAGGATCACAAAGTCAAACGCCATTTCATATTGATAAAAATAATCCAAGGAAGACCAAAAAAAAATAAAACAACATCCTACATGATCGCAACTAATTACCCACTTCCGCAATAACTCCTATTAGAATTAATTCACACATTAAATAATTTAATCGCAATAAATTTTTAAATACCATTAGGGACAAGAAATTTTCATGTTTCGATCGTTTCCTTTTACAAATATTAACATTAGAAACATCAAAACGTCTAACACCCAAAATAAATAATGCATGTGCTAATTAAAATTTTTGCGTCAATATTAAAAATAGCATACTTAAATTAAACATATGGGTTAAATAGATTTAAACACAGATTAACGAGACACCGCGCGCATATTGTATCGCGTGTTTCATGCGATTTGCGTTTCATTTAACCACTGCGCGCCAGATTTCAAAATTTTCAAGCCAATTTTCAAATTCAAACACTTTTCCAATTAATAAATTTTCACGTATTTCAATTAAATTTTCCATCCTAAATAATTTGAAATAAATCATTTTCACGTTGGCAAGCTTATCACCCCAGTTCATTAGTGTTGATCTCGCAGACTAAGTAAAATTGTTGATCTCCGATGAAGAGTATGAAGGATCATGGCGAGTCCTAACGTCGACAATAGGATGAGGATCGCTATCAGCGCGATCTCCATGTTATTGAACTTCTGGTCAAACGCCATTGACGTGCAGATGACCAAAAATTCGTCATTTCCAGCGAAGGTCGTCGCCGCACCCGCGACAGCCCCGCCCTCAAACGCCGCAGCCATAGTTGACTCGTCCCGCGCATGGGCTGCAAGAACAAATACAGAAAGATTAGCACGGCCGTTTTAAATAAAATAAATACAACATACAATTTGGTATCAACTCTCGGTTGTCTGACAACTGTCCTTGACAACCACGATAGTCTAGCCTAAAGCAATTAAACGCTGATCATGTGTGACCGGTGACAAGACACCTTTCTCATGAATGCAATCTAAATTTGCTGATCGCCGGACATTCCGACGAAACAAAAATAGCACTCCGGTACACGTCCGCAGTGTTAAAACAACCCATCTCGCAAGGTGAACAGCAACCTCAGCGATTTGCAATTCGACGTTGTCACATCCGTTCATGATTAAAACTGTCAATTTAGCAAAACGGATGTCTGAGTGAATTCAATTAAAAATTTAATGAAACGTCTTAGCGACAGCTAGACGAGACAGTACAAATTCCTCAGGGTAAATACCTAACATAACCTCCTTACTCGGCATAAAGCAACATTAAAATTAACATAAAAAATACAACGCATTGATTAGTGAGATTAATATGAACGCAAAGCATATTGCACAGAGCAAAAATGCGTCTAAAATTACGATTATATTCCGTAACATTATTGGTAAACAACGGTAACTACGGTAACAGGGTAAAAACGGTAAAACGGAGTAGACAATGATAAAAAGGTAAATCGTTATTCTTCGATTAGTTAGAACGTCATACAGTCCAATGAATTCGTCGTTTTAACTCACAGATTTTAACTTTTTGAGTGGTAAAATATGATTAAGGTTACTTCTAATGATTTTCGATCCAATTTTAATATCAGCGTAATTACGTTTAACCTTTTGGACTACTGCTGGACCAATCCAAGTTAATTCAAGTTTATGGGTCTTGTTATGATTCCTTAATAGGACTCTGTCACCAACTTGAATATCCTTATTGCGCCGCTTAAGGTTTCTATAAAGATTTCGCTCTGTTGTGTTGTTAATAATTAAATTTCGTATATTTTCTACTGTTCGCACGGCTTCTCTAGCTCTAATATTCACTAAATCTATTTCTTCATCAAAACTGTAAATGACTGAATCGAAACTGTCAGACTGATAATAGGCACACGTATCGCGATTGAACATTATATAGCTTGGTGTTTCGCCAATAGTAGAGTTTAAAGAATTATTCAAGGCATTTTCGACTACTTCCAATAATTGGTCCCACTCTACATTAACGAGTGTATTAATATAAAGTTTCAACAGATTCGTAATTTTTTTATTGTTGCGTTCCACAATGGCGTTAGAATGTGGGCTGTAAGCCAAAACTTCTCTTTTTGAAATGGCATGTAATTTTGCAAATTGTTTGAGAGCCACTGATTTAAACTCCCAAGCGTTATCCGAAATGAGCGTCTTAGGGTAACCTAGTAATGAGAAACAGTTGCTTAAGCAAGAAATTACTGTTTCTGTATTTCGATTCGAAATTGCATACAAACGACAAAACCTCGAGAAAAGGTCAATCACCACTAGAATATATTTATTTCCATTATCAGTTACTTTAAGTGGGCCAAGCAGATCAATTGATACAACTTCGAAAGGTTCTGTGGCTATTGGAGCTGTTAAAATTTTAATTGGGACTGATGGTCTCGCTTTAATGATCTTGCAAACTTCGCAATCGCTAACAAATTTTCGCACAAAAGTTTTCTCTAATTGATTCCAATATTTTAACTTAAATTTAAACAAGGTATGCTTGTAATCGACATGATATAAACTGTGGATCGCTAGGATAGCTTTACTCATTAAGGAATTAGGAACGACTGCAGTCAAAATTGTACTCGGTCGATTATCGATTTCTCTACGTCTATAAAGAATATTATTTAACACTAGAAATTTATCTAAGTCAGGAATAGTCGAAACACTGTCATGCAACAAAGCATTCTTAAGCCCCATACAGAAAACGTCATTGTTTTGTTCGTCGATAAATTCCCTAATCGTCCAAGATATCTGAGACTCTGTCGGTACATAATTTATCAGCGCCGGACGCGCGTCTCTGTCTGCTGCATTGTCAGCATTGTCTCGAGTCGGAGGCAGGTCAACTACCTCGCTTCCTGTCATGTGTTTGCGTCGTGCTCGAGTCTCCACCACACAAACTTCTGATTCAAATGCGACTTCCAAATCACTACAAGAATTTAGGTCCTTAAGGTTGAACTTCTCGTTATTAACAGGCAATCTGCTTAAATAGTCTGCGACAACGTTTTCTCTACCAGGTAGATATTTTACAACTGGATCAAAGGAATGTACATTTAGGCACCATCTCGACATGTTCGTGTCGTCAGGGAGTTTTTTATTAAAAAGGGACGCCAAAGGTTTGTGGTCTGAGTATACCCGGACAGGGTAACCCGTTATTAAATACTTAAAATGTTTTAGAGCTGAATGAATTGCGAAGAACTCTTTTTTTGTAGTAGCGTATCTTCGCTGGCTCGAATTTAAATTTTTACTAAAATAAGCTATAGGTCTTAGAATTTTGTCGCTTGAATCATCCGCTTGCATTATAACAGCACCAATTCCGGTATTGGAAGCGTCCGTAAAAACATGAAAGTCCTTGGTATAGTCAGGATGTCTTAGAACTGTGTCAGAAGTTAGTGACAACTTCAGAAAATCAAAACTTCTCTGACACTCGTCGGTCCAAGTATAACCTACATTTTTCCGCAAAAGGTTGTACAAGGGGTAAGCTACTTCTGCAAAGTTGGGTAAAAAATTTCGGAAATAATTCGCCAACCCTAAAAACTGTTGCAGTTCCTTCACATTGGTCGGCGCTCGGCAATTTTGTAACTTCTCTGAATGTTTACACTTAATACCGTCAGCGGCAATGGTATGGCCCAAATATTCGAGCTCTTTTTTAAAGAAATGGCATTTCTCAAGCTTTAAGGATAATTTACCGGATCGCAGCATCTTAAGCACAATCTCTATATCAATCAAGTGCTGATCCTTATTTTTTGAGAACACCAGGATATCGTCTAGGAAGACGAAAGCTAGTTTACCCAGAATGGGTGCAAGTGCAGATGTCATGACTCTTTGAAATATTCCCGGGGACGTAGAAAGTCCGAATGGTACACGACAGAATTGATATTTACGGTAATTAACGCTAAATGCCGTGTATTTCCTGCTCTCTTTTTCCAACTCTATTTGATGAAATGCCGAGCGAAGATCAATGTTAGAAAACCACGTGTTACCACCTAACGTCGATAAGATGTCGTCAATGCGGGGAATTGGGTAAGAATGTTTAATCAAAACCTTATTCAATTCACGGAAATCTATCACGGGACGCAAATCTCCTGACTTCTTTTTAACTACAATGACAGGGAAATTGAACTCAGAAGATGACTCCTCTATTATTCCCTGATCAAGCATATCGTTAGTTATTCTCATAACCTCTTCTTGGTACTTATGAGGTATTCTGTAGGGAGCTAAATTTAATACAGGCGCATCAGTTTTCAACTGAATATGATGCTTCAAGATATTCGTTACACCTATTTGTTCGCCTTCCAAAGTTACTACATCCCGGTACTTATTTAACAATTTAACTAAAGGAAATTGTACGTCATCTTCCTTACATGAAATATCATTTACCGTCAACTCACGTCTTAACTCCTTTTCTCCACTTATTAAACCTGCATCTACTTCTGCATAGTTTTCCAACTCCTTATCATTAACAAGAATTTCACCTCTGCCACGAGTATCAGCATCCCACACAAGTTTACTATCGACTATGGCATTCCTTCCACCACATGTCGATTTAACTTTCGCCGTATCTGACCCCGCAACAAAATTTACTTCAACTTCACACGCATCTCTGAGCGCTGTGTCAACACTTGTTAAATACATTTCGCTCTCAATATCATCAGATTTTATCAATTCCACGTGGCATAGCATAGAATTCTCAGAGAGATACACTGTTTCCTCACTTGGATTCAAAACCATAATCGGTACCACACCGTCTTCATTTATTTGCACAATTGAATCAGCTATAAGAGCACCATTATCGAGACATCTTTTTATAATCATGTATTCTCCTGGCACTGGTTTCTTAAGGAAGCCATAAATGACATTAAGTGAATTCCCAGGCACTTCAGCCTGATTGCAATGAACGATTAATTGCTTCGTACTCAATATCTGTGCCTGAGCTACCGCAGCTCTCATGCTCTGTCTCTGAGCTACCTCAGCTCTCATTGTCTCGCAGTCAGCATTTTTTCTCCTGCAGTCAGCATTGTTTCTGCCGCAGTCATCATTTTTTAATTGACTCTTGGTCTTCCTGGCGACCGCAATCTCTGATAATAGACAATCACTCTTCACTATTTTTTGCATTACAGCTTCTCTGCTTAACAGAGGTTCCACATTTAGATCTTGAAAAGGAATTGCAACATTATTCCAAAGAAGTTCCTTCTCTCTGAAGTTTATTACGGCGTCTTTTAAGACGTCCCGACCTAGAATTAAATCATAATTAAATTTGGCTTCACGAACAATGAGTGCACTTGTTTTAATTACTTTACTTGTGCCGGGAATTTTAATAGCTAACTCCACTTCACCAGTGACGTCACTTTTTCCGTTCACGCCTTTCACTCTCAATTTACTCGGTTTTACTTCCTCACTTAGATTTTTAACCTGTCTGAAACTCAGAAGACACTTTTCTGAGCCGCTATCGAGCAAAGCGCTTAAATACTGGTCATTATTTTTGAGAATGATGGTCGGTTTGTTGGAATCCTTGAATGATATTAAACCAGCATCGTTTTTGTTAACATTCTTTACAACGGACACAGAGAAATATGATTCCACCGTTTTGCCTTGACAATGGTCATTTTCAAGCTCTTCTTCTTGTAATAAACTATATCTATTTTTACAGTTAAACACAGGGTCAACATACGATTTGGTTATTTCGGTGGTATCTGGGATTGCCACGGTCTCCAGTTTAACGAGTTTGGTACCGCTAATTAACTCGGGCTCAATCTGTTTCAAATCCCCCTTACTACCTTCATCTAGTTTAAAAAATCGCTTGACGTGCTCTCCGCCCAATGAACTTCACTCTGCCCACGGTTTGTGCTCCCTCTACCGCGTAAATACGCGTCATAACTTCTAATCTCCGAACCTGACGCTCTACAATTTTTTACAACGTGCGTTCCGCCACACGCGAAACATCCACGCGGAAATTGATCTCTTTGAGATCTCCACTCAAAGTTTCCTACTCTCGAATCTCCTCCTGAATATCCAGAATTTCCTGAAACCTGTACAGAACCAGAACTATTGTTCTCAGTTTTCATCACGTTACACTTTAAAGAACCACGTTCTCTATCTCCTACATAACTGTTAAAACCTCTACCTCTTTTACGGGTACTGCGTGCGGTCCACGGCCTAGGCATAATTCTACGTGCGCCTGATCTAAAATTTCTACGATAAACACCTAAACTGCCGTAGGAAACTTCACTTTGCGGACTTAGTACCGTCTCATCAACATTCTCATCAAATTCACTGGTAACTTCACCTACATATTCACTAGTTACCTCCCCTACATAACTTCCACTCTCCTGGCAGAATGCGTTACACCTACAACATCTGTAACCTGCTGTTTTTGACTTCGTCATTGTCGGTATTTCGTTAATACTTGTCACTCTAGGGTTACTAATACGTCCTGATCTTGTTACAGTAGCCACTGTTCGTATTATTTTATCATTACTCTCGTAGTAATCAGACATCAATCGATCCTACGTCCTCAATTAATTCAAAATTTACGTATTGCCAATGGAAGTCAAAGGTTAAAACTCAATCAAGGGTCAATCCAAAATTAAGGCATCACTGCGTGCCATTCACCTTGAAAATGTTATTCCTAAACTGCATCAATACGCAGAATACTTGATAATCCTACTTAAATTATTTTTTCCAATAGCAAAAAGAAAAATTGCCGTAATACACGTATTTTCCAACTGTCAAAAAAAATAAAAAAATGTGTCGAAATTCAAACCTAACTTACTCAAGAATTAATGTTGCACTCCGTCAAAAATAACTGGCACCTGTTAAAATCACAGCGCTTATTGCACCAATAATCACTTTTAATAAAATCACCGCCTAATAAAATAAAAAATTAACTAACGTGCCCAAAATGTCGCTGACAGACTTAATAGCGTCAATACTACCTAAAAAATTAATTCATCAAATACCACACTCAAATTATTATTGCTGTTCTTGCTGCTTATTCGACACCAAAAATTCTAAAAATTCATTTAAAAATCAGTATCGTACTCCACAACGATAATACACACGAAATGCAATCCTAAATGCAATGCAATACCATGTAATGCAATGAAATATACACAAAAACTACACACGTAAAATTATCAGCAATAGTAACCAATACTTCATCACTAGCATACGCTATGAAAAGCAAGAATTAGCGTCACGAATCCTGCAAATTAAAATTTTAGCAACACAATAAGACTTGTGCTTAGCAACAATAAGATCGCGCGGTGCGCACGTGACAGCTTCTGCTCACGTGATAGCTCAGAAAGAAAAAATATATCGCTGCTTCACAGCGAGAACGTGAATTTATCTCCAATTAAGGCTTCAATAGTTAAAACCAAGGTGTTCATGACACTTTCACTAACATTACTACTCAATTACTGTAAAATTTGAAACTTACAATGGTAATGTGTCGCTCAAAATGGGGTAAACTGCTAATCCGTCTTGACAGGCACAGATGTGTCGTCTACAATGCACAAAGATATACTGATGCCTATTGAGTTCTGACTGCAGAGCTACTCGGGAAGGGGTACGGCAAAAAGACTTCCGCAGCAATAATTGCGACAAAAAAACATGCTCTGCTCAGAGAACGAGACCGCTTGCATCTAGTTACAGAAAATGCTTTTTCCTAAAGACTTATCTGAGAACAAGGAAGACAACAGCAGCTCACGTCGTCGTGGCAGGCAAGATGGGTGGGGGAAACAGTCAATGCAGGTACAGCAATGATGTCGGCTGCAAGCTGATACTTGTTTTTACACGCTGATACAGTGCACCACGCTAAGAGTTACACTATGAAAGTACGTGTCACTTCACTCGTACAGTTATTGGTGTAAATCACACTGCTACTGTTTTTGATGCAAATGACACTTATTGAAGCAATTCACACTGCTACTGTTATTTATGCAACTCGTAGGAATTTATCTCAACACAATAAAAGTGTTTTTAGCACTTGCATCTGTAGAATTCACTTCTTCACTCAATGGTTGACGCTGGGAATGATGAGATCTTGATTTCAATAACTAATTCGACGTCCACGCCAGCTTCATATATCAAAATTCTTGTGCGCAACGGTGAAATATCTTGCAGAGAAATACGAATATCGTTGATAACTTCTTGTAGCAAAATTCTTGGCATGCCGATTCCGCGCAGCATTACCTTACACACAACCGTTGTCTCTTGAGGTTGCCAAAGTTGGTTGTTTCTTCCGGGGCACATCGATATTTTTATACTTGTCGAAATCTTCAGTAGTTGGATACTTGACATCCACTGATGTACGATGATGCTAATGATGATGGACTACGTGGGTTGAGTTCACCACATGCTGTGCCACCAAATGTACGTGCAGGTAAACAGGAAACACTTGTGAGCTTGGCGCGGAGTTTATTTAGCTAGATGTTGACAGAAGGCGAGATGTTGAGGGATTGAGCAACTGGCTTCGACATTAGCAGCCTTTATATAAGTGACGTACAGATACAGAACGACGCGGAATACAGACTCGCCTGCAGAGATGGCCGCACAGGACTATGTGTGGGCACGAGCTAAAGGTTAGGTAGGCTTTCTTTTTGTTAAAATAATTTAGGTTTTTGTTTCGTTACGGACCATCTTTTTTTGGTTTACTGCTGTCCTGTTTTTTCAGCACCTACTACTTCTTCTTCAACTTTGATCTTGTTTCATGAACTTTTTTCTCATCTTACCGTTTCTATACGTTTTCTGCATAGATTCTGCGTTCCCTTAACTCCTTACAATATGGTGCCTTCTTCCTTCCTCTCTTTGGATCTCATTTGTTGAGGATAGGGAGGCTTAAACTAACTAATAATCTAATTGACTTTAGCCTAAAAGAACTATCCTGAAATTTCCTTTGTTTTGTGGGAAATGAAAAATTGAAATGTCTAAAATATTTGATGCAGTGTAACAATTTTTCAGTTTAATTTAACTGCATTTGGTGATAAAATATCTTATATATAAATTCATGCATTGGGTGTATTGGCGAGTGAGCCGTGCTAAAATACTGTTCATGTTTTTATAACTTATTTTCATTTCTCAGGAAGATGTTGAAAAGTTCATGAGCAAAAAATCTGGTGGTGCAGAAGAAGTGATCAGGTGCCTTGATGAGCAGCTCAGCGACTATCGCTGCATGGAGTCGCACCTCACTGCCACTCGCTTGAAGTGGGTCTATTATTTTATCATAAAGATTTAAAAGAAGCACATTTGTGTAGAGTACATTTATTTTATTTTAACTATGGCAGTATTAGTTGAAGTAGTATCCTCTTTTTTGACTAAATCAAAAAAGCGCTCTTATGCCCAATGTAAAATTTTCTCTTGCTTATTGGTGAGGACACAAGTGTTTTGTATCAAAGTTCATCATTAGTATTTGTTGCTTATTAGGCAAGACAAGGGATGGGTTTTTGTAAAAAGTGCTACTCTAATATTTTTAATGCTATGCACCTAATTTCATCAGTGTAATTAAGATGTCTTAATGTTTTTGATGTAAGCCAACTTGCCAAAGTAATATTTTTCCCTTCTCCAGCATGCATTGAATGTAGGTGGGATATATTGTTAATTGCCATTCAGAAAGTTTAAAATTTTCCTCTTTGGCTATAATCTCTTATTCTTCTTAGACTAAAATCATATGTGCATTATTTTAATTTTTCTAACACTATTTCTCGAAAAATCTTTAGAATTTATGTTCCATGAAGTGAATAATTTTGACATATCTGCAGAAATATTCACTCATCCATTATTTATTGGTGCAGGCTGAAGCACCAGAAGCCAGACATCAAAAGCTGCCTGCAGATCATAGAAGAAATGAAGGCTCGACAAGACAGCACGGAGGATCTGGAAACTTGATTACTGCTTTCTCACCAAGTCTATGTTGAAGCTACCATTCAACAAAGTCTGCTTATGGCTTGGGGTTAGTGAAACTGGACTAAGTTCAACTGCTGTAAGAAATTATGAGAAGTTAAGAAAATGTGAAAGATTTTAATCACATTGTTTCTTTTACTAACATGTTTGGGTAGAGAGACATTTATTTTCATTTTTATTTGAGTTTGAAATTAGAGCAAAGCAGAAAATTATGATTATGTCTTTGTATTTTTCTTTTTAATTTGAGATCATTTCTAAGTTTATCTTCTTAAGGTGGGTGTAATATGTCATTTTTACGCAGAAGCTTTGTACTTCGTAGTATCCTGCTCATGTGTTTGCTTCATTGCTACTGCTTTTACAGTTAATTTCATGAAGCAGCATATGCCTTGATTTTAGGTGTATCTGTGCCATAGTTAGATCAATATAACCAGTGCGCCCTCTCATGGAAGCACAACTTTTGCATCTATAGGAATTAGTACTGCCAGGGTTGAGATGTCAGGATCCAAGCTGAAGATTAGGTAGGTATTCCTTTGGTTGATATAGAAAAAGTTTTGTTATGTCGTAGGCAATTTTTTTCGTTCACTGATGTCTAATTTTTCATGTTATCTAATCAAACCAATGTACATAATTATTATGTATATTTTACTGGCGGTTTTACCCCTTTTTGTGAAAGCTTAAAATATCTATTCATAATGACTGAAAACTCTTCAGTATGAGCAATTTCTAAGCCTCTTCTTATCAATGTATGATACCTCTTGAATTACTATGTCTATCCCCTTTTCTTAAAGAAACTGCAATTTCAGCTGCAATAATTACATCTATGAGTGTGTTTTGCATATAACGAGTGTTACTGCAATAATGTAAGATCTTTGCATCAGTGCTTATTTGGTTGTATTCTCTTTTCTGGTCTTTTGGAGAACCCAGTGTACTAACCAAGTAATTCGTTATGTGTGATTGCTTACTTCATTTCATCAGTTCAGTTACTGAAAGTAAATTTTTGCATCTCTTCCAATTCCATTGATAGGTCGAAGTCTACCAACATAGACATTGATTTTCTGCATTTTTTCAATGCTTTAGTTCAAACTGCTACAACAAAATTCCTCTGCTTTGATGCTTTGTTACTGATCTATGTATCTCTTGGTTAATTGTAGAAAACTTATTAGTTGAACTTAAACCATGGTTTTAACCTAAATAATACAGTGATGACTCGTGTGTGCAGGCGAATGTGAATAGAGGCGAGCTGTATCAGAAATACAGACGGAACAAAACAGCGCGGAAATGCATCATGTGGAAACAAGCTAGAGCGACCCACCGCATAGCATTAAAAGGAAGAAAAGAAGAACGCCTGTATAAAACTGGCCAACACCCTCAATAAGAACACACCCATGTCAAAAATTTATGAAACTATCCGAAAAATCAAAGGCCGCCAACAAAGAAGCATTCATATTTTAAAAGATAACGACCGGTCGTATACGACAATCCCCGAAATATTAAAAAAACTGGCGTCAGTATTCAGCGAAGTGTCGGACAACAGCGAAGATTATAATTCAACCTTCACACTGCAGGAACTAAACACTGCATTATCCAGCGTCAAACACTCGGCCCCTGGTCCTGACCAAGTAAACTATCTAATGATTAAAAATATGCATGATAATGCCAAACAGCACCTCGTAAACCTATTTAATAAATTCTGGAACGACAGTTTCTTCCCCGAAGAGTGGCGCACAGCCACAGTCATCCCTGTACCAAAACTAAAAAAAATCACATGCATCACCTGAGAACTACCGCCCAATCGCTCTGACCAGCTATCTGGGCAAAACCATGGAGCGAATGATAAATAACCGCCTCTACGAGTTCTGCGAAATGCGCGGATTCCTCGCCAACATCCAGTGCGGCGGCGAAGCAGATCAACCGTAGATCACCTCGTCAGATTAGAATAATTCGTACGTCAAGCATTTGTACGAGACGAACACTGCATCAGCGTATTTTTCGACCTCAAAAAAGCCTACGATACCACATGGAGATATGGCATAATGAAAGACCTCCACTCGATGGGTCTAAGAGGTAGACTACCCTTGTACATCGAACAATTTTTAAGTAACCGCAAATTCCGAGTCTTCATCAGCCATTGCCTCTCTAACCCCTATCAACAAGAGGAAGGAGTTCCCCAAGGAGCCGTGTTATCAGTGACTCTATTTGCAATAAAAATAAATCAAATAGCCCACGCAGTACCTCAGGACCCTAGATTCCATGCGTCGCTGTTTGTCGATGACTTACAAATCACGTACCGTCACAGGGATTTGAACATCATCCAAGCCCAACTGCAGAGCTGCCTCGACCAAGTCACCGAGTGGACCAACAACAACGGATTCTCATTCTACCCAGGTAAAACTAAGGCCCTGCACTTCAACCTCCGGACGGGCTTATTCCCAGACCCGTTGTTGAACATGAACGGAGAAAACATTGAGTACGCGAACGAATGCAGATTTTTAGGCCTATGGTGGGACAAGAAATTAACCTGGAAACCCCACATAACGAAAATGAAAGACAGCTGCAAAAAGATGATCAATGTGCTAAGATCCGTCTCCTCGCATGAATGGGGCGCTGATCAACATATTTTGATACACTTATACAAGATATTTATCAGGTCTAAAATAGACAATGGATGCATTGTGTATGATTCTGCCTGCAACACCACCCTCAAGGACATCGACACCATAGCCAATGAATGCCTCAGAATTGCCACTGGAGCATTTAAGTCAACGCCGATAACATCCCTACAAATCATAGCGAACGAAAAGCCTCTTCAACTCCGGAGACAAAGCCTGTCCCTTAAATATTATTACAAGATCAAAAGTCAGCTCAACAACCCTGCCTATAAGATGGTCATTTCACCCACGGATAAGCGCCTGTTCAACAACAATCATATCATACCAACGTTTGCGGCAAGAACCAATACATTGATAGATGAACTGGCAATAGAGAGGAGGTTTGTAATGAATGACTTTTCTTATCGATTGCTCAACATCACAACGCCTACTTGGAAAACACCTCTTGTCGACATCAACCTAAAACTTAGAGAACATAGAAAAGAGTCAACCCCGCCAATCGTATACCAGCAGGAATTTAACAGAATTGTCCATGAGTGCTACTCTAATAACATCTTCATCTCCACCGATGGCTCGAAGAGCGACCATGGAGTTGGCGCCGCCGCAGTATGCGGAGATGTAATTCGCAGGGTCGCGCTCCCGTCCGTCGCCTTCGTCTTCAGTGCAGAGCTCCAGGCCATACATCTGGCTCTGAACATCATTCAAGAACAACCAACTCAAAGGGACTACACCATTTTGACCGACTCACTGAGCTCTCTGCTCAGCATCCGTGACAAGCGCACCAGACACCCAATGTCGAAAAAATTGCAGCACAGATTACATGACTTGCATCAAAATAACAAAAACGTATCCTTCTGTTGGGTACCGTCTCATGTAGGCATTGCTCACAATGAGCAAGCCGACCGTGCAGCGAGGGCAGCAGCCTTATCCGCCCCCGAATTCCTACCAGTCTGCTATTTAGACTGGAACCCGATCATAGATACAAAAATAAACGAAATATGGAGTGAAGCTTGGCGGCAAGGCAGAGGCATCCTCTGTAGCATCCGACCGACTCCAAGACCATGGAAAAAACTGATATTGAAGCGCAAATATGAGGTGATCGTCAACAGGATGAGAACTGGCCACACGTGGATCACCCATAACTACCTCATGAACCCTCGTTGAAGAGGCACCTCCGGGCTGCCCACTGTGTGATGGAGCTACTCTGACAGTCTCACATATTCTCGTCGACTGCCCTATCCTCGCTGAAGCTAGAGCTACCCATGTCAAAGTCTTCAGAGATCCCAACACCCGAACAACCATCCAGCACCTGCTCTGTGATGGTGGCCCCCTGACGGAGATACTGGCATTCCTATGCAGCATAGGACTCCAGAACTCTATATGAGCACATGGCAATAAGAGCTCTCGAGACTTTAGCCGCGCCTCTGTGTACTCAACTGCTGACTGTGATAAGCTTAATGCATCTGCCTCATTTAAAGCAGAAATAGTGTGGCCGAGTGCACTGCGTTGTCAGCCCGGTAAAAGGTTCAACATGGGAAGGGCGCTCGTAATATGGTAATAAAATACAATACTGTAATATGGCCGGGCGCGCTGCGTTGGTGCCCTGGGGGGGTTTCAGCGTGGGTAAGGCGTCCGGCCATAAATAGGTGGGCAGCTGAAACCCCCTACGGGGTTTGGCTGCCCGGTGCGTTCGAATATACTGTGCTCTGTAGAAATTTTAATGGGGAGACACTTGTAATCTTGAGTTGTAATTACAATCATGATACCCTTTTGATGTTTCAAATAATAGTGATGTGCATCTTTTGTGGTAATTTGAAATAGTCCGATACTTATTAAATTATGTGACCGTCGATGCGACATAGGCTGAATAACCGAAGCGCTAGCAAACCCATGTTACTACTGCTACTACTACTAAGGCGCTTGGCTGTTAGAGGGTGAGCAGCTGAAACCCCTGCGATTCCAGCTGCACTCCCAATCGAAATTCATACCAGTTATCTTTTAATTGCTTCGCGAAAGCGAAGGGGTCCACATTTGCTATTAGCTGGCGACCCCGGTGGAAAAGCGACCACAAACAATAATAATAATAATAATTCAGATATTTGAGCATTAAGATCATCATTGTCACAGGACATTAGGGCAGTAAAACAGGTACGTTTTATCTTCGTCTAATGTCCTATATTAGGATGGAGCTTTATTCTTTCACATTTAAATCTTATTTATTTGCTCAGGAAACAAAAACACGCTCTTGGCTTAAATTCTCCAGTTTCTGACGTGGAAATTATTGAATTGTGAATACTGATGTGAATTTACTGAAAGAGAGTGGCGTAGCATGAAATTTTTTTATATATAGTGATCATAATGTGTATATTACATTTCAAGCGTCTGGTTACAGCTGAAGTCTTATAATTTTTTTGTCCAACAGGGAAGGAAATGAGATTTGAAATTTCTAAGCGGTGACAGGAGGAAACATAAGTGTGGGCAACCTGTTATCTGATGGGGGACTTATTCATAAAGTACTGGAATTTGTTAAAGAAATGAATGTATTTGGGATATATGATGTTAAATCTGAGTGGGCCCACCCAGTTCAAGAGAGGCGAGGTTGTGTTTTAATGTTTGTATTACGGTTTGTCTAAGTCCTAGTGGCTTGTAGCAGTTGTTATGTTCTGCGGCACAGGTTAGAACCAAAATTGCCGAGCGTACTGCGCTCCTTTACTCAACGCTGAGTTCAGAAAGTGTTTCAGCGCAGGTAAGACGCTCGGCCAAAGTGAAGGTGGGAGCTGGAACCCCAACTTTGGCGTTTTACCTTCAATCCTTCCACATTTATTGTTCCCTTGCATCTATGTACCCTGGTTCTTCATGTAAAAATTACGCGTTTCATCTATATTGGCCTCAATTTTTGTCCATATGGTGATTGAATCCTTATGATGACGGGTAAAAAGAAGCAAATGTTGTGATAAGTGTTAGCATGTCCATGACGGCTCCTTTTCTGGTCGCTCATGGTAAACGGTAGTTATCGACATTTATGTAATGCTATATCGCTGTGTAACGAATGGGGGTGAAGTTCTGGAAAATTGTTGTGGCCCGACGAAAGGAGGGCATACTTTATGTGTTATGCCAGCTATTGTTGAAGTCGGACATGAGTTTTGTTGTTTTGGGGAAAAGTGTATTGTATTGAGTGGTTTCACACTTGACTGAGTAAGATGGAAAATTCGAGCAATAACGTAATTGAAGTAATCTGTATAGATAGCGGAGAGAAAGATGGAAGGCACTGATGACCTCACCGTACCACCTTACAACAGCAGAGCAACTTTGGTAGAAATGCCCAAAGCGACGACTAAAGATCTATGTACGCGCAACCCCCATCCATGCGTACCGGAGCCTTTATAAGCACTAGACAGTTTAGCCCTGGTGCTATCGTTCTCGTCACCTCCATCAAGTAAACACCTAAAAAAACGTCTCCGTGTTTCCTGACCACGACCAAAGCCGCACCTCTAGCGGCACATATGGTGGCCAGTCTCGGTCTAACCTATGACGTTGTGAAGAAGTTTTAATAAAGTTAGAAGAAGATTACTACGAGATTCAAAACCTACGAGAAATCCCTACTACGAAGATTGTTGAAATTCAGCAAGAGTCAAGAAAAGAAGAGAAAATTGTTAAATAGCGCAAATGACTGGCGGCAACAACAATACGAGTCTTCGAGAAATTCTTCCATCTGTACTCAACATCAGCTTCAAGATCCCGTACACTGCATTGGTAGAGACCTCTGTCCAATTTTCAGCGTGGATAGACACCTGCTACCCCTTCAGCACCAAAGTACTCATCTTTGAATCAGGAGAAGACATAGAAGTAGTACTACAACTACAGTTTGGATCGACACCCTACAACGAGTGAGCTACAATGACTACTACGTCTACAGGGACGAGCGACTTCACTTCCTCCCCTCATCCCAGTGTACGTCTACAGTGGCGAGCGACTACACAACTTCCTTCATTCACCCAGTGGAAGCTAAGTAAATAATAGCTTACACTGAATTAACAGATAATTTATCCGCCTTACCGCAGCAGCGCGATTGCTAGACAGCACATGCAGACAGGGTAGCATTTTTTGTAAGTAGTTTTTTCGTGCTCTGTGAGAAGCAGATTATTTTTTGCATCAGCTGAAGGCAATGCGCAGTGCATAGACAGCTTGCGTCAGGCAAAACAAGCAGAGTAGCAAGAGCAGTGAAGCCGCAGTAGTAAATCGAACTTGTGCAAGATAACTATAGCGTTTAGAAGTGAGTGATAAAAATTTTTTCTATAAGTGCTTCATTTCATGAAATGTGTGTTTATTGAAATGATTTCTAGGGTGTGTAATATTGATTTCTAGAGTGTGTAATATTGATTGCTAGGATGTGTAACATTGATTTCTAAAAAGTATGTAGTATTGATGTATAGCAAAATATTGTTTTGCAAGTATTAATATTGTGTAAAAAATTATTAACTACCGTATGTCGGACACGTCCGATTCAGACGAAACTATTAGAACAACAGCGACCAAAACAAGTAGAGGTAGAACAATTAAGACTAGATTTCATGCTGAGAGCGATCCTGAAATGACTGAACCATCAGCTAGCGCGGCCGTTGGCCCTAGTACAAATCCTAGTAGTTTAGCAAGAGAAATTGCAGCTAACATGCCGAGATCAGGAACAATCCTATCAGGCTCGGAACTACCCCTTTTTCGAGGAAGACGAAGACGAGAGGATCCGGACTTCATTGAGAATAAAACGTTTAAAACTCATATAGGAAACTTGCGTGCCTACATGACATTACTCCCGGATGTGAATTCCGACAGTGCAAAGAAAGAGTTGTTGGTTAGATCTGCGAACAAACAGGTAAGAGATTTTAATAGCATTGTAACAAAGTTAGTCAATTCAGATCTTCAATATTCTTTCGAAGATGTCGTCAAAATCTTGGACGACATCTATGTCGCAAGAGGTGAAAAATCAATTCACGCATTAGCATGCGATTTAAATAAGTTACGTTTCGTTAGGAATGACGCACTTGCGGCCCAGTTGGTAACCGCATTTGCAAAAATCAGAAAGTTGTCGGAACATTTATTGAACTCAAATTCAATAGCGTGGACGAGACACCCATTTTTCAGGGCAAGTTCAAATCAAGTAGAACTAAAACGTTTTGTAGGAGACAGCATTGATCTTAGTCTCACCATCAGCGTGTTAGCACCATTACTCGTAGAATCATTTGCTAAGAAACTATTTGATACGTCGTTCAATACGTCAGAGGAATTATTGGCACGTATTGTTGCCGCGGTTCGAAATCAGCCCGAAAATAAACAGATAGTAGCGACTCACTACGAGACGCAGTACAATAGAGAAACCTTTGTAGCCGAAGTTGCCGAGTCAGAAGACAATATTGATGAGCAAGATTCCCCTCAGGAAAGTGAAGTTTTCTACGGAAATTACCGTAGAGGGCGTTTCGCTGGTCGGAGATCAATTCCTCGACCCTGGTTGAGAAATCCTAGAGTAGGAAGAAACGTTAGTGGCTATGTGGGCGATAGAAGAATAGGTTCCCTTGAATGTAACACTTTGCGGGCAGAATGTTCGAATCATGCCCCAGTGCACTCTGCAGCTAGAACGAGAGGCTCTTTGTTCTGCAGTATATGCAACGTTTCAGGACATGTCGGAGCCAATTGTCGAACCCAAAGAGATCTGAGCAAACCTAGGGTCCTTGGCCCCTGCTTTGCATGCGGTTCAAAAGAACACCTCGTCCGAAACTGCAGAGCGTCAGAAAATGAAATCAGGCAGTATAAAACATACTTGCGTAGGTATAATGCCTACAGAGGCAATAACCGTGGAAGACACGAAGTGCACTATGGTGAGGAGTACGAAAGAGACGACAGAGATTTTTTAGAGTGAGAGTAATTAAAGGTGGAGATAAAAAAGGTGGAGAAGAAAATGAGACGAAGCCCGAGAATCACCGCACGATTCTCGTTAATCCAAACGCTGTGGTCGAAACGAATCCAGATACTGAGATGACAAAATGTAATCATGATGAGAGTGAATCATACATTGATCCATTATTCAAATGTAGAAATAGGTTTGCCAAGTTAAAAGATGAAGAACTGACTCATGAGATAACACAGAAAAAAGCAGTTGAAGTCTATTTTAACACTACAGTTGTAGGTGGAGAAAGACGTGAAAATGGAGCCGATCTTGTTACGTTTAGGAGAACTAAACGGCCGACCGTTATACTGTCTAATAAAGACAAGTACTTGAGTGCGCTGCTTGACAGCGGTAGTGAAAAATGCCTCATTAGTTACAGTAACATCAAAAACCCCAAAGAAAAGTTAAAACCAAGTTTTTTGAACGTTAGAGGCATAAACGCCAAGAGTAATGTTAGCGGTGAGATTGACTTAAATATTTCAATCCCTGGTACTGACAAAGTACTTAAGACTAGTGCTTTAGTAATTAAAGATGCTAATTTCAAATATGATTTAATTTTAGGTAGAGATGTATTAACCAACGCGGTTATTAATTTGAAGGATGGTTCACTCCTTTGGGAGGGAACCAGAGTACCCTTCAATGAAATAGAGAGTAAGCCTACAATAAGTAGAGAAGCCATATTAATGGATATAATAAACAGTGATTGTTTAATGTCGGATGTAGTTGCCTGTGCTAAGAAGAGCACCAGATGCCGCGGCTTAATGAATGGTCGCGAGAGAAAAAAAGATGCTGTAAGAACAGGCAAGAAAAAAGACGCTGAACTCGAGCGTGTACCCGAGCTGCCAAAGCCAGTGGCAAGAGAAAAAAAATAGACCTCTAGTGGTTCACTGTGACGCAATAGAAGTGCCTGCTAATTGCATCAAGCTCATTAATGCCTTTGTTAACAAAGCTAAACATGGTAATTATATCGTGTTGAAACGAGGATTTGATAATGGAGCACTGATAGCAGAAGCAATAGTTACAGTCAATGAAAATGGGAATGTACCTTTATTAGTACTGAACCCGACAGATGAGGCCATTCATTTTAGTGAAAACACAATGCTCTGTAACATGGAGGCATTACCTGAAGAGGGAGTTGAGGCCGAACTTTACCTCACAAATGTAGAGGAAGCGCTTAATGAGGCGAATAATGTTGAGATAAACTCTGAGGTTACATCGGATTCAAACAAAGTCATCTCAGGACTTGGTGAAACAAAGACCATAGCCACGGAGAGACTTGAGTCGAAGGTCGATGTTCGCGGTGATTTTTGTGAATGTGGTGCACAAAGTGTATCTAATGTACAGAAGGACGTACGCCGTCCGTTAACATGTAATGATGTAACATGCGATGAAGTTGATGTAAAACTAAAATTACTGGAATTGATGAACAATTTCCGTGACGTGATCACGTTACAAGGCGAAACTATAGGTGTCACGAATGTGACCAAGCATAAGATTGTATTAAAAACTGATGCACCAGTTATAAACATACCGCCATATCGCATACCTCACAAATACCAGACCAGAAGGAGTTGGCCAAGGTCAACAAAGAAATGCTCTCACAGGGAATTATTGAAAAATCAACATCAGAGTTCAATTTCCCAATTATCGTGGTAAAAAAAAAGACGGGTGAAATTAGACCCGTGATAGATTTCAGAGCCTTAAATAAAATAGTGATCAAGGAGACATATCCTATACCCCGAGTAGACGAAATTTTGTCTACCCTTGGTGGCAATACCGTATTTTCCTCTCTAGATTTAAAATCCGCCTTTCATCAGGTGGAATTAGAACAGAAATGTCGGAAATTTACAGCATTTAGTGTAAATTATCAAAAATTTCAATTCCGACGTATCCCGTTCGGGCTCGCTTCGAGTCCGAGCGTTCTTCAAAGCGTAATGTCATCTGTTCTAGCACCTATTTTAGGAAAATTGTGCTTTGTATTCATGGATGATATATTAATTTACTCAAAAACTAATGAGCAACATTTGTGCGATATTAAAACTGTGCTCTCTACGCTCCGTTCCGGCAAACTATCTATCAAACTCGAAAAATGTCAATTTTTCAAGAAAAAAATAGAGTACTTAGGTCATATTATTTCGGCAGAGGGTATATATTGTAAATACTCCGAGAAATTGCAAAATTTTCCAGCACCAACTAATGTAAAAGAATTGCAACAATTCCTTGGCGTAGCCAACTATTTTCGAAACTTCATAGCTCAATTCGCAGTGATTACAAATCCCTTGTACAAATTGTTAAAAAAATGTGTTAATTTCGACTGGACAAACGACTGTCAAAAAAGTTTTGACTACATAAAAACAGCTCTGACTTCTGACACTGTTTTACGACACCCTGATTTTACGAAGACATTTCACATATTTACTGATGCATCAAATTTTGGCATAGGATCTGTCCTGATGCAGCCCGAAGATACAGGCGATAAATTAATGCGTCCAATTGGATATATCAGCAAAACTTTAAATGCAAGTCAAAAGCGTTACTCAACCACAAAAAAGAGTTCTTTGCAATTTATAGTGCTCTTAAAGCATTCAAATACCTAATTATTGGGTATCCCATCCATGTGTATACGGACCACCGTCCGTTAGCGCCTCTATTCACACGAAAATTGCCAGACGACACCACCATGTCCAGATGGTGTATAAACATACATTCTTACGACCCTATCGTTCATTATTTACCAGGTAGACAAAACGTCGTAGCGGACTACCTAAGTAGGCTACCAAACAACAATGATCAGCTAACTATTAAAGTATTAGAAAGCTGTGACACATTAATGCCTGAACTTGAATCTGAGACATGTATGGCGCAGACGCGAGCCAAGACGCAAGCAAAGCAAGACGTTCTCACTGACCAGACGATGCAATCACACGATAACGACGTGTTGACACCAAAATTAATTGACTATGTCCCGACAGAAAAAGAGATCTCATGGACTTTAAAAAAGTTCACTGACGAGCAAAAGCTTGATCCTTTTTGTATTGAAGTTCGAAAAGCATTACTTCAGAAAAGTACGGCTGCAATTCTTGACTTACCGAGTTATTTAATTGTCAATGACATTTTGTATCGACGACGACGCATTGACTCCCGAATTACAACAATACTAACAGCGGTAATGCCAGCTTCGTTGTTGAATAAAGCATCTTAAGCATACATTATATGTACCATACAGATGCGTTGCACACGCTATTCAAGTTTAGGCTTAAGTACTTCAATATTTTAGAGAAAACGGTTGTAAGAAAATTTGTTCAGGATTGTGATGTGTGCAAACTTCTTAAAGCAAATCCTACCGTACCTATTAAAATATTAACAGCCCCGATAGCAAAGGAACCGTTTGAAGTAGTTTCTATGGATTTTCTTGGTCCCCTTAAAACTACCGATAGTGGGAATAAATACATACTAGTTGTGATTGATCTTTTTTCACGCTTCTGTAGATTATACGCGACCTCTAACCGTCGAACAGACACAGTAATATCATGTTTAGGAAGCTGTTTCTCCGTGTTCGGGTACCCCAAAACTCTCTTAAGTGACAACGCAGTTGAATTTAAATCGGTAGCAGTGGAACAATTTGCAAAAATTCATGCTGTTGCTCAAAAAGAAGTTCTAGCTTTTAGCCCCCATTCAAATGCAATTGTTGAACGAAATAACAAGAAAATAAGCAATTTACTAAAACTATACATTAATTCCCTGGCTCATTCCGAATGGGAATGTTGTTTGGAGATGGTGGAGAACGCCATCAACAACGCATATAATTCTACTTTAGGTGATACACCTAGCTATGTGCTGTTCAATAGAGACACGTGCGCATTTTTCCGCGGGGAAGATCTCCCCATTTCATACAGTTACGATGACGAAATTGACTTAGTGAATTTTCGTGCAAGGGAAGCGGTGCGAACCGTAGAAAACGTTAGAAATCTTATTTTGAATAATACGGCTGTACGTACAATGTACCAGAACCTAAAAAGGAGGGACAAAGATTTCAGAATAGGTGACAGGGTTTTGTCAAAAAACCATTACAAAACAAATAAGCTATAGCTGACATGGCAGGGGCCGGGCCTAATTACGAAAATCAAAGGACACTGGGTCGAAATCAAAATAGGAGATAAAATCCATAAAAGTAACATGAACCATGTGTTGCCCCTAAGTAAAAGGAAATGACAACGTTACAACGTATTGTTTCACCTATAACTATTTCTGCGACTATAACGTTTCAGACGTGACGAGTTAATATTTTCCTAAAAATACGACTGTGTGACTATGTATTAGGTAAATTAATTATTAAGTATCTACTTTGCGTTACTTCCTTCGCATCATATTAATCTCATATATGCTATATCTCGTTTCATATTAATCCCTTGTATGCTTGTGTTAAATAATCTCGTGTGTTCTAGTATTAGTGATTTTCATTGCTAGCAGCAAAGGAATTAACCTTCTAAACAGGTTACCCTATGTTAAAGTTCAAGTTTGTAAGTAAAAGTCAAGATTAACGAATATCACAGAGAACATCCTTCAACGAATGTTCTCACGATCTGTGAAATTGCAATGTTTCACAACAGTCAATAACTACGTTCAAATTTTGATGCTGAACCACCAATTAAAAATGATGGGCGAGTTCCGCATTTGCTAAATGCATCACATCAACAGAGCACCAATGTTGATGTAAAAATCAACCTCGCGACTTGAGGACATCAACAAATTATTCGAAACACATCGTGAATATATCGTGAGAAACTTCCGGGTTGAAACTGGACACTGTTGTTAACTTATTTGATTGACAATCAGTTTGATAGTTTTTCACTTCAATTATTTTCACAATCAGTTAACTGTCTCAGAAATATTTGGTATTTCAGTTAGCTTTTAATAATTTCAGTTAATACTTAGTTTTCACTGTTAACATTCAAATTTAAACGACGAATACAATAATATTTTATTTGCATTTATAATTGTATTTAGGGTTATATGCTTCTTTGTTTGTGTGTAACATTATATAATTTGTGGCCATGCTAATAGTCTTGGTTGTTTCCATTGCAGATCCGGGTGGCTGATACACGAGTAAACAATCACCACTTCAAATACTAAATACGGGAAACACTACATTATGGGCAACAAGATAAGTAGTATCAGTGTCGACACACTAACTGCAGCTCTAGTTGACACTAAGGGCCAAATAACCAACGACTGGATAGCAGCAAACAGTAATACGGACTGGATACCAGACCGAGTGAGTGATGTGCTTCTCATGATCCTAATCATCGTCATGATAACCCTAACAGTCCTAGTTTATTATTTGCGAAAGCAAATGGAGCTTCTGGCCGAGCGCATAAAACAAGAGGATTTTCAGCTACGTCGAAACATGCTCAAAACAAAGGGAACATTATCAGAAATGTAACCACTGTAACTGTAGGGGGACACGTAGTAATAAATTTGCAACCCATCTTGAAATGGCCTAGGCACCCAAAACGACCGGCGCGGGCTAACATGCCAAAGCTGGCAACAACCTTCGGAATGCTGTCAACGGAAGTATAACCAAATTTGGCTCTAAATAAATTTGTTATACTTCGGTTCTTTGTAAACGCGTCAAACCCCATTAGATAGAGTGCAGCTCTGCTGAAAAATGTTCCGTTTAAACATATTTCATATAACCAAATGTTTACTCGATGCCTAATCAATGTTTTTATAATCATAAAATTGCCCTACACGTAATTTAAGTTCACGCGTAAGATAAAAAGGAGAACCAACGTACATATATACATATTTATTTATTTCTTTTAATGGCAAACGTTTCGGAATGTTTCAATTCCATCTTCAGTGCTGAAAAACATACAAAAAGGTCAAAAAGATCAAAAAACATCAAAAAACTCAAAATACAGAAAGTTCATACATGTTAAAAATAAATTTTTTTTTATAGCAAACAAACATCTATAAAACTTTAATCCTACTGATGATTCAACTACAGTAAAAACGATCATTCTCATCGGCTCATTCACCCACCATTTCACAATACATACATTCATACATTTACACATGGGAACCTAACAAACAGACGCGCGCAAACACACTCCACATCCATCCATACATACATACATACACACAGAAATATGTCAGTAGATTGACGCAATGTTCAGTTTCACGGCACTCAAGTCTTTATTTAAGTCAGGTTTATGAGTAGATATGAACAAAGATTCTAAAATGCGAAGATCTTGTTCGTTGTTGGTGGTACACAGAGTGGAGAAATTTTTTGTTCTGAAAGGATGATTAAATTGTTGACAATGATCTCGGATTGATGAATGAGAAGGAGAAGAAAGTATGCGACCGGTTCTATGGGAAATTCCTGAATGTTGGCTGTGTTTAATAAATTGTTGAAGTTTAGTACTACCAACATAAGTCTGCATGCAGCAGTCACACTTATAAAAATAAACACATCCACTCCACAGGCACTCCTCCAGACGTTCTTTCCTCCTAAAATATGAAGCGATTTTAAAACTATTTCTATAAAACACCCTGACGTCAATTGAAGTGAAAAACCGACTAACCAGAGCTACAACTTCTCTTTTCAGCTCCGAGTTCAAATAGCCCAAAAAAGGTAGCTCTACATACAATTTCTGTTTTGCTACGCTCAAAGTGACCTGAGAGGAACAGTATTTATTATCTAGAAATTTTTTGACGAAATTATCAATGAGATATTTAGGATACATGTTCTTAATCAATAATGTCCTAATAAATTCTATTTCACGGTGGAATATTTCAAAACTGCTGGATACACGATATGCACGGTGAAGTAATGTAATTATGCAAGATTTGATATATCCCTTATGGATACAACTGAAATAGTTAGTACTCAAGCCAGTAAATGTAGGTTTCCTGTAGACAGAGGTAATGAGCCTGGAGTTTGACTTTTTTACGAGTACATCTAAGAAAGGAATTTGGCCATTTTGTTCTATTTCCATAGTAAATTTGATATTTGGATGAGATGCATTGATATATTCATAGAAATTAGTAGCTTCACTTTCGAAACGGAACAAAACAAACGTATCGTCCAAATATCGACGGTAGAATAAGGGCTTAAATTCTGTAGGGCAGTGGGCCAAAAATTTTTTCTCTAAGTTAGCCAGGAACGAATTTGCCAAGAGGGGAGACAAGCTTGAGCCCATTGCCAGATCATCAATTTGTTGGTAAGTTTTCCCGTTGAAAACAAAAAATGAATCTTTTAGTGCGATGTCTAGCAAGCGTTTGAATTGAGCCCTGTCGTAATTCATTATGGTGAGATTGTCTTGAAAAATACGTTCAAGCAAAACATTAATTGATTCTTCTAGTGGTACGTTTGTATACATGGATTCTACATCAAAACTACACATGAACAGATTTTCTATGCCGTCAACAGTCGATAAATCGTGTACAAAGTGATACGAGTTTTCCACGGAAAATTCACTATTACAAAAAGGTGTTAACACCGGTACTAAATTTGAACAAAGTTTAGAATTAGGGGTATTACAGGCAGATAAAATTGGTCTCATCGGTACATCTGGCTTATGAATTTTAGGTAATCCATATAAAACACCAAGTTGAGAACCCACTGAACGGCACGTATTGTATAATTCGTCAGTTAAAATGCCAAGCTCTTTGTCTTTTTTGAGTCTATAATTGATTTTATCCTCTAGTTTTAGCACCAACGTTTTTTTGTCAATTGTTTCTTCACGAAATTTTAATTAATTTTTCAAATAGAGTTTTATCGTCAAACGAAAAACGGGTTCTGTGCTTAGGACTAGAATTCGGTTTGCCAATTTCTAAACTGAACTTTCACAAACATTTTTTAGCTTTTGAACGCTTGTACGAGAGACTGTCTAAATTTCAAATTACCCCTTATATTCATAACATCGGGAAACGTTTCACAGCAGTTTGAAAAATCTAGCGCATAAATTTTATAACATATTTGATCGTAATAATAATACTTGTGCTATGTTCAAACCGAGAGATTTTTCAGTTCTCAAAAAGTTAGGCACTGACGATTCGATCCATGTTACCAAACCAGATAAAGGGAATGGAGTTGTAATACTCAATAAACTCGACTATATTTCGAAAATAGAATCCATTCTTGCCGATCGGGATAAATTTCGTGAAGAAACAATTGACAAAAAAACGTTGGTGCTAAAACTAGAGGATAAAATCAATTATAGACTTAAAAAAGACAAAGAGCTTGGCATTTTAACTCACGAATTATACAATACGTGCCGTTCAGTGGGTTCTCAACTTGGTGTTTTATATGGATTACCTAAAATTCATAAGCCAGATGTACCGATGAGACCAATTTTATCTGCCTGTAATACCCCTAATTCTAAACTTTGTTCAAATTTAGTACCGGTGTTAACACCTTTTTGTAATAGTGAAATTTCCGTGGAAAACTCGTATCACTTTGTACACGATTTATCGACTGTTGACGGCATAGAAAATCTGTTCATGTGTAGTTTCGATGTACAATCCATGTATACAAACGTACCACTAGAAGAATCAATTAATGTTTTGCTTGAACGTATTTTTCAAGACAATCTCACCATAATGAATTACGACAGGGCTCAATTCAAACGCTTGCTAGACATCGCACTAAAAGATTCATTTTTTGTATTCAACGGGAAAACTTACCAACAAATTGATGGTCTGGCAATGGGCTCAAGCTTGTCTCCCCTCTTGGCAAATTCGTTCCTGGCTAACTTAGAGAAAAAATTTTTGGCCCACTGCCCTACAGAATTTAAGCCCTTATTCTACCGTCGATATTTGGACGATACGTTTGTTTTGTTCCGTTCCGAAAGTGAAGCTACTAATTTCTATGAATATATCAATGCATCTCATCCAAATATCAAATTTACTATGGAAATAGAACAAAATGGCCAAATTCCTTTCTTAGATGTACTCGTAAAAAAGTCAAACTCCAGGCTCATTACCTCTGTCTACAGGAAACCTACATTTACTGGCTTGAGTACTAACTATTTCAGTTGTATCTATAAGGGATATATCAAATCTTGCATAATTACATTACTTCACCGTGCATATCGTGTATCCAGCAGTTTTGAAATATTCCACCGTGAAATAGAATTTATTAGGACATTATTGATTAAGAACATGTATCCTAAATATCTCATTGATAATTTCGTCAAAAAATTTATAGATAATAAATACTGTTCCTCTCAGGTCACTTTGAGCGTATCAAAACAGAAATTGTATGTAGAGCTACCTTTTTTGGGCTATTTGAACTCGGAGCTGAAAAGAGAAGTTGTAGCTCTGGTTAGTCGGTTTTTCACTTCAATTGACGTCAGGGTGTTTTATAGAAATAGTTTTAAAATCGCTTCATATTTTAGGAGGAAAGAACGTCTGGAGGAGTGCCTGTGGAGTGGATGTGTTTATTTTTATAAGTGTGACTGCTGCATGCAGACTTATGTTGGTAGTACTAAACTTCAACAATTTATTAGACACAGCCAACATTCAGGAATTTCCCATAGAACCGGTCGCATACTTTCTTCTCCTTCTCATTCATCAATCCGAGATCATTGTCAACAATTTAATCATCCTTTCGGAACAAAAAATTTCTCCACTCTGTGTACCACCAACAACGAACAAGATCTTCGCATTTTAGAATCTTTGTTCATATCTACTCATAAACCTGACTTAAATAAAGACTTGAGTGGCGTGAAACTGAACATTGCGTCAATCTACTGACATATTTCTGTGTGTATGTATGTATGTATGGATGGATGTGGAGTGTGTTTGCGCGCGTCTGTTTGTTAGGTTCCCATGTGTAAATGTATGAATGTATGTATTGTGAAATGGTGGGTGACTGAGCCGATGAGAATGATCGTTTTTACTGTAGTTGAATCATCAGTAGGATTAAAGTTTTATAGATGTTTGTTTGCTATAAAAAAAAAAAAATATTTTTAACATGTATGAACTTTCTGTATTTTGAGTTTTTTGATGTTTTTTGATCTTTTTGACCTTTTTGTATGTTTTTCAGCACTGAAGATGGAATTGAAACATTCCGAAACGTTTGCCATTAAAAGAAATAAATAAATATGTATATATGTACGTTGGTTCTCCTTTTTATCTTACGCGTGAGATTCCCTAAGAATCGACCTATTGGAAATGTAATTTAAGTTCTTATGAGTTCCACAATCTACTATTACCTCTGCGTTCACACCGTCGTTTGCTTTAATTTAATAGTCTGATAGTCATTCAAAGCTTTGAAAGCTTCCAACTTGCTCAATAATAGGTAAAAAAAAAATAATAATACCTCCAACTCCGGTGCGGTGTCTAGCTGAGACCGCATGACGCCGAGCGACTGTCAACAAACATTGATTCCCCAGACTGAAATTAACCTTCGGCGCAGTCAAGAACTTTGACTTCAATTAACCTTGAAAGCAGTTCTCCGTTTTCTCTGTGTGAGACCGGGAACAATACCAAACTTGCGACTATTGAAGTACTCGGATGTGTACACCCATTTTTCATATCGATGTTAAATCGAACAAGGTTAAATGCGAAATGTTATTTAAAATTATTGAATTTATCCGTATCGATATTCAGTTTCTTTAGATTGTGTCTTTATAACCTTATACCTGGCGTTTTTATTTAAAATCCCTTAACCTAAAATACTGACGATTTTTATTTTTCCATAGTAGTGTAGGAACTCGTGCTATAGTTTATACTGTTGAAGAAGATGGCATTATTATTGTTAAACAGTCGCTGCCTCCTTTCTTCCCGCTTGCGTTAGTGCGTTTCTTTATTCTGTTGTTGTTGTTAAAATAAAACAAGGTGTATTATGGATAAAAAATACGTTTACTTATATTTAAGATAACTTTGTTCAATATTGTGATTTTTGAGATGTTTAACTTTCAACGATCACCCGCTGAGGAGCAAACAATTTGCTACGTTAGTAGTGATTAATTTCATATATGAAATTTTTTTTTTCATTTAATCACTTATTAAAAATTGAAAATTTTTTTGCGATAAGTACCTCACTTTGAAAGAGGGATGGGGAGATATGTACGCGCATCCCCCATCCATGCGTACCGGAGCCTTTATAAGCACTAGACAGTTTAGTCCTGGTGCTATCGTTCTCGTCACCTCCATCACGTAAACACCTAAGAAAACGTCTCCGTGTTTCCTTACCACGACCAAGGCCGCACCTCTAGCGGCACAGACCGAAGTTGTCGGTAACTGAGTTCATTGTTGTTATTATTATTATTATTCATTAATATTATAATTAACCGGAGCAAGTTGCATATTAAAGGATGTGTGCCGTATATGTCTATATATATATATATTTATATTCAATAATTAAAGTGCGTAGTGTTAAATATTTAATTGCTACAATAATGTATTCATCGACTAAATATGGAGGTAAGGCTACTTTTGCCATGTAGTAAAACTAGGCCAAATGCATGTTTTACTGTATTGAGAAATTTTCACTGGGAAAAGTGTAGCTGCTTGAATGACTACAGCAATACTGCCAATATTCCTGTGGTTACTCAAAGCAGCTACACTTTTAGTTCAACGATGCTCGTTATTCAAATTTTCAACTGTTAACACGTCGATCATGGATACAGAGCAATTCGAAAATTAACTAATCTTGATAACACATTCTTTATAACGTAATATAACGTTGCGGTGATTATTCAAAAATGGTCTGAACAAATCGGTAGGTAAGAGTAAAAGAGCACAGCAGAATATGGAAAAGGTGCTAGAGAAAGATTTGTACGGAAGATGTGTACTTCGGGAGCCTATTCTTATAATTTGAGTTTATGCGAGGCCTCTAGTATATATATAGTCTAAAATAAATGTCTATTAAAGATGATGGACATTGTAAAATAACTAATCCTGCTTCCTATGTATATCGTTCAACAAGTATTCTAAAAGAATAGAAGACTTTCTTGAAGCGGAAAGCATTGTTTGCAAGAGTAATTTTATCCTGTGTTTTATTTACGTTGAAAAATGATGAACTCAGGGTTTCGTTCAGAAATATAAAGTAACATTATGAGGACTTTCATTTGATTTATCCTTTTAACACTCGAGATGAAAAATTAGAATTTGAGAATTACAATGAGTATGCAAGTCGCAAACCGAGCTTTGTATTGATATATATGAAGCATTTGCCCAGTGTGCACACAAATTTTAATTATTACGGGGCTATTAAGCATTGCATACGAGATTATCAAAGTTTTTCAGTATCATAGTTTCCAGATTATTTAAAAAATTTTCAATACGTATGTGCGGAAATCCGGCAGTTCCTGCCATGGTGCAATCACACGTACGGCAGCCAGTGCATCGCTGCCGCGAGTGTGGTGTGAATCACGTGGTATGGGGTTGGTGACGTAACAGCTCAAACGTCTCCTATTGGCTGGCTTATCTAACGGTTTAGAGCAGCTGTCCCCTTAGAAGTGGACTTACCTGTCTTCTGTAGACCTTGTACATGAGACAAGATGCCCTTAGTATCAATTGACACTCTCAGACGGCCTTAAGGAATTTTGTGTAGAATTAGGAATTATTGTTCGTAACTTAACAGCTGGTATACCTGATATTTGCAGCTTCAGATAACGTATATGATTCTCATAACAGAAAGAAAGGTATAAAGTGTGGTAAATCATTCATATTTGATAGAAATAATTATCAAATTCCATATAATGTTATTGATCATTCGAAAATTTTATTTTATTTGAAATTATACCTGACGAAATTACGTTGACAATGAAATGAAAAATAATCGGTAACTAAAATATTAAAAAATTAAGTTTTCACGTAACTCCCACAAATGCTGCTGAATGTTAGGCAGCGCACATTCAAGACAAAGAGCAGTGTACATAGAATATATTGACATGAAATAGAACAATTGGGAAATAGTTGAACAGAAGTTCTCTTCAGACCTGAAAGGTTGCAGTACTGGACACAGGCTTTGCCCGCTTGCGATAGATTGGGAGTTTCATCAAAATGCGCACAATATCATTAGTGTTCCCTTGAGGGACTACAATGATGGTGTTGGGTATTGTGTACAAACTTGGTAGAATGAGTGCATGAAGCATGGGTTGGCTGAATTGAAGGTGATAACGAACAGTTGTGGCACAAGTAGATCGTGACTGACCAGGCGTGGTCGAGTCCAGGGCCTCGTTGGATGGTCAAGTTGTTGGCACGAAAATGAGAACTGCATACAAACAACTGGGATAGTCCCCGCTAGCATGTCACCAAATTTGCCCTTATATTTCTTCCTTATAGTTGCCCTAGCCAACAACATAATTTTGCATCGCGTTATAGGTTGTCCCGAGCCCGGTGCGCCTAAACAGGAGGTTGGTGAACCTAAACCGGGAATTTGGCGTAGCGGATGTCCTAAACACGGGTTCCAGTATTACAATGCCAGCAATGAATACACCGCTGAATAACACTGATCATAATGGAGTGAAATGATGAATTTGAGCAATGAAAGGATGAATAAAGTGACTTGAAAATGGTATATCACATGTCCTGATAAAATTACAACAGTTTATCTTCAAAAAAATAAAATGATTATTTTATGATTGGGTGTTCACTTTCCATAGTTATGAACTTACATACCTATACTTTACGTTAGGTAAAATCTAATTACATTAACTTTCCAATCCGGTAATAATTAAATTTCGAATTGTTGAATTTCAAATTTGAAATGTTTGAGAAGACCACGTCAAGTTGTTACATCAACATGCTGTTTTCATGACCGGAGAGACTGTGGTTGTCTACGCAAACTAGGTAACATTTTTGAAGCCAACATCGGCTACAGGCGGTCAGTTAGCGAGCGACTTGGGTGGGGGGAGTGTGGTGTGTGTGGTGGTGTTGTGTGCCACTAGTTACTGCGTCTGCCGGTGTTCTGTGCCACTAGTTACTGCGTCTGCAGGTGCTGTGTGCTACTAGTTACGGCGTTTGCAGGTGTTGTGTGCTACTAGTTACTGCGTCTGCAGGTGTTGTGTGCCACTAGTTACTGCGTTTTCAGGTGTTGTGTGCCACTAGTTACTGCGTCTGCAGGTGTTGCGTGCCACTAGTTACTGCATCTGCAGGTGTTAAGTGCCACTAGTTACTGCGTTTGTAGGTGTTGTGTACCACTAGTTACTGCGTTTGTTGGTGTTGTGTGCCACTAGTTACTGCGTCTGCAGGTGTTGTGTGCCACTAGTTACTGCGTCTGCTGGTGTTGTGTGCCACTAGTTACTGCGTCTGCTGGTGTGAGCCACTAGTTACTGCGTCTGCTGGTGTTGTGAGCCCTAGTGACTGCGTCTGCAGGTGTTGTGTGCCATTAGTTACTGCGTCTGCTGGTGTTGTGTGCTACTAGTTACTGCGTCTGCTGGTGTTGTGTGCCACTAGTTACTGCGTCTACAAGTGTTGTGTGCCACTAGTTACTGCGTCTGCTGGTGTTGTGAGCCACTAGTTACTGCGTCTGCTGGTGTGAGCCACTAGTTACTGCGTCTGCTGGTGTTGTGAGCCACTAGTTATTTCGTCTGCAGGTGTTGTGTGCCACTAGTTACTGCGTCTGCTGGTGTTGTGTGCTACTAGTTACTGCGTCTGCTGATGTTGTGTGCCACTAGTTACTGCGTCTACAGGTGTTGTGTGCCACTAGTTACTGCGTCTGCTGGTGTTGTGAGCCACTAGTTACTGCTTCTACAGGTGTTGTGTGCCACTAGTTACTGCGTCTGCTGGTGTTGTGAGCCACTAGTTACTGCGTCCGTAGATGTTATTGTACATTTATCAACTATATTCAGAAATTAGACTGATTTTTTTCTTTCCAAAATTTCATATGAATTTTGTGCGATATTTAAGAGATTTCCTGGTCAAATAAGTAGTTTTCCTGATGTACAGCCGAGCATTGAAGTTGTCAAAAAGTTCCACTGCACGTGGAAACATAGAATGACAACTCCACCGCCACCCAAACATCTCAAGGCACAACGCGCTGACTGCGGTGGTCGTGCCCAAGTTCTCCTGCTGCGATACGGCCCAGCGGTGTGTCGTTTGGAAATGTTTTAACCATTTTTATAATTCATGGCATTTAATTGACCTAGTTAATGTTTGGGATCTGCTGTGTTGCTAATAACTTTTGAGTTTAAATTAGAGTTGAATACTGAACTTTACTTTAACTAACAATTGCAGTCATCGCGTTAAAAGAACTCATGGTAAACCGCCGATTGCAGTACAGGTTCTTAATATATTCTTTTGCGGAGTCTGTCACGACTTGCAAAAATGTATTTATTTTCTACAAAAAAAACTATTTAGTACTTCGGATGCTTCCCACATAAGTCCAGCAAAACTAACCTGAGATTTCATCAAGAAAAATCACAATTGATGAGTAAAGTTGATTATTTGCACGATTTGTTTTTCTTATAATACTTTGACAATGAAAAGTTTTCAGCTTTTCAATATTCTGAATTCTATATATAACACTAAATTTACCAAAATTTGTATTCACAACTTTTACAAATTTGATAGATGATCAAATTATTTTTGAGATGAACATTGTGTCATTACTTCATGCAAACATGTTGACTTCTGTATGCAGCAGCGCGCAACATCAATAGTTTGACAACACAGGCGGGACAACAACAGTGATTTTGTATACCAAACAACACTCAACATTATACGTGTTGAACTGATCAGGAAATTTCTTAATGTAATTACGTCCGTCCAATAAAAAAGTTGCACATTTTCTATGTCTTTATATATGTTTCTGCAAGGGTAACAAATTTAAAAACACAATAAAGATTGATCTTAAAGATTGCGAGTTTACTTCTGCTTCTGTTGCATGCAACAGTATCTCGAAGCCTGTTATTGCTGCTGTTCCTATTGGCTGGCTTGTCTAACGGTTTAGAGCAGCTGTCCCCTTAGAAGTGGACTTACCTGTCTTCTGTAGACCTTGTACATGAGACAAGATGCCCTTAGTATCAATTGACACTCTCAGACGGCCTTAAGGAATTTTGTGTAGAATTAGGAAATATTATTCGTAACTTAACAGTTGGTATACCTGATATTTGCAGCTTCAGATAACGTATATGATTCTCATAACAGAAAGAAAGGTATAAAGTGTGGTAAATCATTCATATTTGATAGAAATAATTATCAAATTCCATATAATGTTATTGATCATTCGAAAATTTTATTTTATTTGAAATTATACCTGACGAAATTACGTTGACAATGAAATGAAAAATAATCGGTAACTAAAATATTAAAAAATTAAGTTTTCACGTAACTCCCACAAATGCTGCTGAATGTTAGGCAGCGCACATTCAAGACAAAGAGCAGTGTACATAGAATATATTGACATGAAATAGAACAATTGGGAAATAGTTGAACAGAAGTTCTCTTCAGACCTGAAAGGTTGCAGTACTGGACACAGGCTTTGCCCGCTTGCGATAGATTGGGAGTTTCATCAAAATGCGCACAATATCATTAGTGTTCCCTTGAGGGACTACAATGATGGTGTTGGGTATTGTGTACAAACTTGGTAGAATGAGTGCATGAAGCATGGGTTGGCTGAATTGAAGGTGATAACGAACAGTTGTGGCACAAGTAGATCGTGACTGACCAGGCGTGGTCGAGTCCAGGGCCTCGTTGGATGGTCAAGTTGTTGGCACGAAAATGAGAACTGCATACAAACAACTGGGATAGTCCCCGCTAGCATGTCACCAAATTTGCCCTTATATTTCTTCCTTATAGTTGCCCTAGCCAACAACATAATTTTGCATCGCGTTATAGGTTGTCCCGAGCCCGGTGCGCCTAAACAGGAGGTTGGTGAACCTAAACCGGGAATTTGGCGTAGCGGATGTCCTAAACACGGGTTCCAGTATTACAATGCCAGCAATGAATACACCGCTGAATAACACTGATCATAATGGAGTGAAATGATGAATTTGAGCAATGAAAGGATGAATAAAGTGACTTGAAAATGATATATCACATGTCCTGATAAAATTACAACAGTTTATCTTCAAAAAAATAAAATGATTATTTTATGATTGGGTGTTCACTTTCCATAGTTATGAACTTACATACCTATACTTTACGTTAGGTAAAATCTAATTACATTAACTTTCCAATCCGGTAATAATTAAATTTCGAATTGTTGAATTTCAAATTTGAAATGTTTGAGAAGACCACGTCAAGTTGTTACATCAACATGCTGTTTTCATGACCGGAGAGACTGTGGTTGTCTACGCAAACTAGGTAACATTTTTGAAGCCAACATCGGCTACAGGCGGTCAGTTAGCGAGCGACTTGGGTGGGGGGAGTGTGGTGTGTGTGGTGGTGTTGTGTGCCACTAGTTACTGCGTCTGCCGGTGTTCTGTGCCACTAGTTACTGCGTCTGCAGGTGCTGTGTGCTACTAGTTACGGCGTTTGCAGGTGTTGTGTGCTACTAGTTACTGCGTCTGCAGGTGTTGTGTGCCACTAGTTACTGCGTTTTCAGGTGTTGTGTGCCACTAGTTACTGCGTCTGCAGGTGTTGCGTGCCACTAGTTACTGCATCTGCAGGTGTTAAGTGCCACTAGTTACTGCGTTTGTAGGTGTTGTGTACCACTAGTTACTGCGTTTGTTGGTGTTGTGTGCCACTAGTTACTGCGTCTGCAGGTGTTGTGTGCCACTAGTTACTGCGTCTGCTGGTGTTGTGTGCCACTAGTTACTGCGTCTGCTGGTGTGAGCCACTAGTTACTGCGTCTGCTGGTGTTGTGAGCCCTAGTGACTGCGTCTGCAGGTGTTGTGTGCCATTAGTTACTGCGTCTGCTGGTGTTGTGTGCTACTAGTTACTGCGTCTGCTGGTGTTGTGTGCCACTAGTTACTGCGTCTACAAGTGTTGTGTGCCACTAGTTACTGCGTCTGCTGGTGTTGTGAGCCACTAGTTACTGCGTCTGCTGGTGTGAGCCACTAGTTACTGCGTCTGCTGGTGTTGTGAGCCACTAGTTATTTCGTCTGCAGGTGTTGTGTGCCACTAGTTACTGCGTCTGCTGGTGTTGTGTGCTACTAGTTACTGCGTCTGCTGATGTTGTGTGCCACTAGTTACTGCGTCTACAGGTGTTGTGTGCCACTAGTTACTGCGTCTGCTGGTGTTGTGAGCCACTAGTTACTGCTTCTACAGGTGTTGTGTGCCACTAGTTACTGCGTCTGCTGGTGTTGTGAGCCACTAGTTACTGCGTCCGTAGATGTTATTGTACATTTATCAACTATATTCAGAAATTAGACTGATTTTTTTCTTTCCAAAATTTCATATGAATTTTGTGCGATATTTAAGAGATTTCCTGGTCAAATAAGTAGTTTTCCTGATGTACAGCCGAGCATTGAAGTTGTCAAAAAGTTCCACTGCACGTGGAAACATAGAATGACAACTCCACCGCCACCCAAACATCTCAAGGCACAACGCGCTGACTGCGGTGGTCGTGCCCAAGTTCTCCTGCTGCGATACGGCCCAGCGGTGTGTCGTTTGGAAATGTTTTAACCATTTTTATAATTCATGGCATTTAATTGACCTAGTTAATGTTTGGGATCTGCTGTGTTGCTAATAACTTTTGAGTTTAAATTAGAGTTGAATACTGAACTTTACTTTAACTAACAATTGCAGTCATCGCGTTAAAAGAACTCATGGTAAACCGCCGATTGCAGTACAGGTTCTTAATATATTCTTTTGCGGAGTCTGTCACGACTCGCAAAAATGTATTTATTTTCTACAAAAAAAACTATTTAGTACTTCGGATGCTTCCCACATAAGTCCAGCAAAACTAACCTGAGATTTCATCAAGAAAAATCACAATTGATGAGTAAAGTTGATTATTTGCACGATTTGTTTTTCTTATAATACTTTGACAATGAAAAGTTTTCAGCTTTTCAATATTCTGAATTCTATATATAACACTACATTTACCAAAATTTGTATTCACAACTTTTACAAATTTGATAGATGATCAAATTATTTTTGAGATGAACATTGTGTCATTACTTCATGCAAACATGTAGACTTCTGTATGCAGCAGCGCGCAACATCAATAATTTGACAACACAGGCGGGACAACAACAGTGATTTTGTATACCAAACAACACTCAACATTATACGTGTTGAACTGATCAGGAAATTTCTTAATGTAATTACGTCCGTCCAATAAAAAACTTGCACATTTTCTATGTCTTTATATATGTTTCTGCAAGGGTAACAAAGTTAAAAACACAATAAAGATTGATCTTAAAGATTGCGAGTTTACTTCTGCTTCTGTTGCATGCAACAGTATCTCGAAGCCTGTTATTGCTGCTGTTGGTATTGTTGCTGTTGCTGGGGTACTTGATCCGTCAACACTATGACAGAACGGATGAGAACATGATCCGTCATATAAATATAACTTTATAGAAGACTGCTGTTTCATTTCCTTATTCCTGTTCTAAAATGTTCCTATTAGTCGTGTGTGGCAATTTTTGTTTTCGTTCGCTGGTGAGTATATTATGACAACAATATTTTTGGTCATTGACTTTTCGTACTGTTCAAGCTATGTTGCAAATGAATTGTACTACAATTCTTCTCATGGCTTTGACTCCTGTGAACTCTTTTGTGTCAGTATTATTAGCGTATGAAATATCACAAATTTGTATAGGGGTTAAATTTTGTATGCTCTCCGAGCTCATTATTTTGCATACTAGTTGATGCGTCAGTAAGATATGTGTATATTAATGGACACGACCCGTCATAGATGATGGGACTCGATATTTTCCTTGAACAAATCCTCCACGCATGGATGACAAAAATATTTTCATCTTAATGGTATTCGCTATTTAAATATTCCTGTAATTGTGTACTGTTGAAGCTCGTATCACAGATCCGGTCATTGAGCATCCTTTAAAGGGGCCCGGTAACGGCCTGGCTCAGTTTGGGTGGGCAGGTCAGGTTAGGAAGCGTAGCGTTCTGTGGTGTCGACAGCGGGCGAAATCGTTGAACTGCTTATGATAAAATGGGAAAATTGAGATGGAAGCCTAACTGATGTTTGGATTATACCTATTATTTCCGTTTTACTATTTTTAGCACCGCAATAATTATGAAGTAATCGTAAAATCGTTACGAACGACGATGGAACCAGTAATGACAATACGAACAATAGCCCTGCGCCAGATCACACACCGAAAGAACGATATAAGCAACAGCAGCAAAACACTCAATACAGCGATTGTGCTCACAGCAGGTCACATAAGGCAACGTGAAAGCGTTTTCCATTCCTTGACAGCACCTATAGAAATTATCAAACGCTTTTCAAAAGTACTTGAGGCACCGTAAAAATTGTTTTTATTGGGTGATGATGAAGTTTGCTTCAAATAAGAAATATTTATACTTTTATTTCATTTGATTTTTTCATTGATAGCTGGATTAATTTTAGAGCTAAAATATTGATGTTTCATAACAATTTATGTAAATTAATAAAAGCTAATAAATGCAATACGTCATTTGAAGATGGCGTTCTCAAGATTTGAAAATCGATTATTCGAATTGTTCCCAGGGTACTAAAAACTTTTGAAACTCTAAAGGGCTCTGCCAATGAAAAGCGAAGGCTTATTAAGCATAATTAACTGAAGTAGAACAAACGATCTCAAGGAAAAATCGTGAGAGCATGAGACATGACAACGTAATAACATGACATGACAATTACCAGCGATTACTTGTATAAAATGCTTGATCTAATTAATGTTACACATACCACGGTATGCAAAATAAGATAAGTCATGTGTTTTTTAGCCAGAAAATAAAGTCACGAGTGCGACGGTAGCACGCCTACCAGCACTCGGACTCACCTTCCACGCAGTCGTCCTCACTCGATGCCGGCCGGGCCACCAGGCACGACTGCTCAGAGGGTAACCGACTAACCGTCACCCCTCCCGAAGCAAGATGATCACTTCTAATCAGTTGCCGGATGCTCTCACCACGAAACAACTGCGCAGCTTCCTCACTGCACCGAACTCTAGTTTCTCCGCAAAAACTAACTAGCTCAGTCACTGGCTCACGATACTGAGCAGCGGCGCAACGCGAGAATTGGGTACGAAGTTTACGTCTGCACTCTGCAACTGTCAATCACTCACTGGAGCCGGCCCGCTGCAGGCTTGCAGCCGTCCGGCAGAAACACTTCAACACCACATCTCCCCCAGTTTCTCACGAAACTCGCAGTGCTCAGTACCTAGCACTCGTACTCATTCAAGTACGTGGGACGCCATCGCTCACGGCGTGACCGCCTCAATGGTTCGGGCTCCTCAGCTGCTCCTCAGCATCGCTGCCAACAGCGTCTCGCTCGTCGCCCTCTTCTTCCGGGGACTCATCAGTCGACTCGCGATCTGCCGCCGGCTCAACGGGCGCCTTGTTTAAGACGTCAACTACAACTCCCTCTGGCAACGCTAAGGGAGTTGCGCCGCAGCCGCCCCCCCCACCGAAGACCATTGCTTCAGGCTCCGCGACACCAGCGACACCACCATGGTTCTCAGGATCCCTGCCCCACTCACCACCAAACCGACGTCTCCTAACATAGCGCACATGCCTAGGCATGCTGTCTACGCACACTACGTTCTTAGACACGACGCTGGTGACCTCACCTGACGTCCACTGCTTCGTGCATGAGGGCAGAGGGGGTTTCACCCACACCTCATCACCTACTTCAAAGCTGTTGTTCTCGCAGCCATCAATCACCCTAAGATTGACATCAAACGGCACTCGCCAGCGATACTTGAAAATACCGCACGACAGGACCGAGCCAGCCTTTGTTTCCTTTTGAGGCGTCACATTGTACCAAAATGTGGCCTCCTCAAGAGAGATGCCTCCCCTAGCGGCGATCCTCTTGATCGTCCGGTGATTTCTCTCAACGATCCCGTTGCCACTCGGGGCGTAGGCGGCACGGAATCGCAGAGAAATCCCCCACGCATCAGCGAACTGCTCACCAGTCGCTGATCGAAACGCCGTCGAATTGTCCAATAACAATTCCTCACAAGGTCTCGCTCAATTACGACCTCACGCAAATGGGCGACAATGCTCGCTGCTGACTCATTCAGCAACTGTCGCCAGATGGCGAACCGCGAGGGTCTACAGTCAACCATAGACAGGTAGAGCTTGTCACCATAATGGGTTACGTCAACCGCAACCCGGCGCCAGCTCTCCTTCGCGGAAAGACCCCCTCGCCCCACGAGATTTTCCTCCCGCAACGCGGGATCGATCCGCTGACATGCCTCGCATCCAGCCAGCTCACGCTTCACCTGCTCTCGTGACAGATCACTGCGGATCTGACGACCCAAGTAAAACGTCCGATCGATGCCCAAATGATGCGGCAGATAAGCCGCCCATTTGGCATCCTCGAGACTCTCTCCAGTGGCAAGCACAGCAGACACCTCTGCGACAGCTTCACCAGCGTCGCGGTAACTAAGTCACCTCTTAGGTACCCTGGTCATCTGATCGGCTTTGTTCTCGATCGTCGAAACGAAGCGAACAGACACGACCAGACCATGCTCAGCGATCGTCTCACGGATCACCCCAAGACGTCGCTTCACGAGCATCTCCACCGCGCCCTTCGTGCGAACACGACTGCGGCCGTCGACAGTGCTGTCCATCCAGGTGACGACTGTCCGGGAATCACTGGCGACCGTGAAAGTTTTAAAACCCCACGCAATCGCCAAGTTGATACCCCGCGCAACCGCCTCCAACTGAGCCACATTGATATGAAGGTGGTCTGACTCTTTTCGGAGCTAAGACGCATCTTCAACAATGAAGCCATCGACCTCAAGGGCAACACCGACTCCGAGAGAGCTGGCATCAGCCCACACGGTAACCGTACCATGCGGATCGACACCCCAAACGCCCCCAACAGGATCCTCACGACGAGCTTGCGCCAACATCTCCCCAGCCAACAAGCTGACAGAACTGTCAACCGAGTCGTCCCAAGAGCCGCTGCATCCCAGCCGTTTCAAGAAAATGCAACATAGACGCAGCCACCTCGCCACGGGGTAATGGCCGACTAATCGAACGCACAAGGAAAACATCCCTCTCTTCGTTGGGCCGGCATTTACCGAACCGAACTCGGAAAGAGCAGTCCCCCTCGACATCCGAAGATGTCAATTGGAATCTTTCCGTAAAGAAATTCCCAATAACCGGCCTCCATCCAGGCTCTCAGGTTCCTTGGTCACAAGTCCGTACCTCGCCAGATGCTTCCGGAGCTCCTGAGCACTGAGAACGGACTCACAAACCACTATATCATCGATATAGTGGTCTGTCCCTTGACGAACTCGGTCGTTCAACGACAGAACCTTGCCGAGAATCACCATGATGATTCGAGGCGCACACGAGAGGCCGAAGCCTAATCGCGTCAAAGCGTAAGGCACACCCTTAAACTTCACGATCTGGTACCGCCACAGATCCTCGGAAACGTGGATCTGCAGGTACGCAGACTTAAGGTCGACGACCTCAAGCTCGCCCCGCAGCTGCCGCCATTTCCGAATCTTGTCGCCACACACAGCGACCATGTCATCACCAGTATGACACTCGACAAAGTCGTTCAACTCACGAAAATCCATGACCAGACGGACTTTGTCCTTCGTTGGTTGCACGACGGCCAGCAACGGAATGACGCCCTGGATGGGGCAATGCCACCGCCTCAACAACACTTCGAAATCCAACTCTGAATCTCCGCGTCATAGCGCTCACGCACGTGAGGCGCCCGAGTACATCCGTACTCCGCGATCCGAGTCTGCGACCCCTCGGGCGGCTTCTCGGACCACCGCCAACTGACGGTCCACCGACCGTCAGAGAACCTAGCAACAAAGTCAGGGTCGACAATCTCGATCGGCGCTGGCGCACCTCTCGACTCCACCGACCCCGCCCCTGCTACCAGGCCGGCTCCCAGCTTGGCACATGCGAATCCATTGCTGGACTCCCTACAGCATCCAGCTGACCAGGATCCCCCCCAGTCGACTGCATACTTCAAGTCAGGGCCTCTCCTGACGGTGACGCCCCCCATGTGATCAATAACATCACTCCCTGGGAGACAGTCAACGCCAAGATTCCCCAACTCCGGCATGACGAGTGCAGTGACACCGAAACAATGCCCCTGCAACCCGACTACCACAAGACAGTGCTTCCCCTCACAGGAAGTTCTGCCGTCCGCCGTTAGCAACGGCCACCCCCGCTCGGAGGCGTTGGTCCACCACCTCCCGCGGACAAACCACCGTCCGCTCGCTCCCAGAGTCTACCAGACACCAAGAACAATGCTCTTTCAAAATGGCACGAACGACCGGCAAACGACTCCTAGTCGTAATACCAGTCTCTCCGAGCGATCCTAGATCACCCCGCCTCAGCGACACACTTGTGCCGCTCAAGGTCCCTCTTTCCGAAGGGGCGCCGTCACCTCCCTCGGAGAGAGGAGACCTCCGGTAAGCTCGGCTTACGCGGTTTCCTTTGAGGAGGACGCGTCGCCTTAACTGGCGTCCTCCGCAGAGAAACCTGACCCACCAACCGTGGGCCCAGCTACCATCTTAGACGGAGCTACCGTGGGACAGTCGCAGGCAAAATGCCCGATCTCTCCGCACGTAAAGCATGCGGACTTCCTTTTGGCGGGAGCCTTCGTGGCTCCCCTGCCAGCAGGCGCCGCATTACCTTGCTTTTGCGGGGACACCTTCACGCGATGCGCACCGCCACAGCGGTAGCAAGCACCCTTGCCACCACTGTCCTGCTTCCCAGAAGCAGCAAGGTCTGCCCCAAGCTTGGCCCCCTGGCCTTGCCCGGCCACAGCCCTCTTTGCGGCCATTCTCTCCCGCACCTTCAACATCACAGCGTCGAACGGCGCAGTATACGCGTCCTCACGCGCAACTGCCCAAGTGTACAGAGTAGAGTTGAGACCTTCGTAAAATTTGAGCCTAAATATCAAATCTCCCTTAGTCAACCCCACTCTCCCACACAGACGCGCCAAGTCATCCAGGTATACGTCCACCGACTTCCCGGCTGCAAGCCGACGCTCGGTGTACCGCCTATAAGCCTCCTGCAAAGGCAACGCGAATTTCGCGGCTAGCGTAAACCTAACTACCTGCCACTAAGCAGCATCACCGACAGTCACGGAGCGAAACACCCGCGCGGTATTGCCGTCAAGCATAAACCCAATGACATCGGTCAACGCCACGCTCTCCAGCTGGCAGAGCCTCTCCAGGTTCTCCAACCACTCCAGCGCATCGATCGATTCATCGCCGGTCAACTTAGGCAACTGCCTAGCTAACCGATCAAGAATCGGACCACGCGCCTGAGTCAGAATGTTAGCCAACATGCTAACATCCACGAGCACTTCCGGCGTGCTCCCTGCCGGCGGCACTGGCAATCCCGTAACGCCAGCCCCAGCCGCCGCAGCCTTCTCAGCCGCCTCAGCTGCCTCAGCCGACGCAGCTTTCCCAGCCGCTGCCATCTTGCTAGCAACAAAGATGGCTACCACCGCTAAAGGCCTAGATAGCTTGTGTTCTTTGGCCGGAAAAAGAAGTCGCGAGTGCGACGGTAGGACGCCTACCAGCACTCGAACTCACCTTCCACGCAGTCGTCCCCACTCGATGCCGGCCGGGCCACCAGGCACGACTGCTCAAGGCCCCGATACACTGGCGTTCATGACTCGAGAAATTGCGGCAGTGGATCCGTCCGCCAGTTGAAGTGAGAACTGGCGACATGATACGATCAGCACGCAAGATGAAGCACCGCTGAATGCAATGCAAGGCGTCAGTCTGCCTCAGCTTATCGTACGGGTAGGTGCGCGCTAGCGACCAGCCGTATGGAGCGCAGGATCAAAACGAAGCGCACATTGCGCTGTGCTATAGCCTTCTGTAAGCGCTGCTTGTCACATTCTGCAAGCGTCGAATTTTTTGAATGCGTCAATACAATTCAGTGTTCGAGTTTTGTCTACTCAATTGCGGAGCAAGACATGGCTGTGCACCTCTCCCGTCAACGTTCAAAAAGGGTACTGCTCGTCGCAGTGACGACCGTCCTAATCCAGACATGCTCGGATCGCTGAAAGCTCGGTTACCACTCTGCCAACTAGCTGCTGTGCAGGGATGGGAGGCACATTGAGAGGCCTGCTGGCGGTTATCACCGCGATTATTGCCCAGTGTATCGGGGCATTCAGAGGGTAACCGTCACCCCTCCCGAAGCAAGATGATCACTTTTAATCAGTTGCCGGGTGCTCTCACCACGAAATAACTACGCAGCTTCCTCACTGCACTGAACTCTAGTTTCTCCGCAGAAACTAACTAGCTCAGTCACTGGCTCACGATACTGAGCAGCGGCGCAACGCGAGAATTGGGTACGAAGTTTGCGTCTGCACTCTACAACTGTCAATCACTCACTGGAGCCGGCCCGCCGCAGCCGTCCAGCCAGGCCTTCCACGCTCGTCAACCTTTTCACCATAGGAGGGCATGTATTTCACCCTAGAATGCCCCTTGATTACCCTAGAAAAATCAAATGACGTCTATATAATAATTACCGTACAGTCCTTTATCATACTATCAGCTTTGCCCTTAATTACGTCGCATCGGAAGCTTATTTAAAGTTTCTAGGTTGTTCGCTAATTAATGAAGGAATGATCTGAACACCTTTGTTATGAAAATGTGTGTAAAATGACATCCTTCCATTAACATTACAAAAGGTATTCTCAAATGTGGATCGAAAAACAACTCAGAGCACAGAGGTTGACAAAATTGAAGTTCAGATTTACATAACTAGTGTTCACAATACATAAATAATAATTGTTACATAAACCAAACAAAAAATTGGGATGGAAAATACAGACCTATGTAATATTTTTTTCTCGCTCGTTGTATTGAGTCTTTTGACTGATCCCCAAAAAAATGAATGTACTCTACGGGTGTTACTAAGTATTGCCTTTGACCAATCTGTTCAAAATAAGAGAAAACATAACTTAATACAAATAATTTTTTTTTCACCAGAAAGCCCCCTCAGGAGAATACAATTATTGTGTCTATGGGAATTAGCGCTCCCAAAGGGACTATGTAAGGGCCTGAGCTAAAGGTTAGGTAGGCTTTCTTCTTGTTAAAATAGAGTAGGTTTTTGTTTTGCTACGGACCATCTTTTTTCGGTTCACTGCTTTCCTGTTTTTTAGCACCTACTACTTTCTTCTTCAATTTTTTCTTGTTTCATGATCTTCTTTCTTAGCTTTCTGTTTCTGTGCCCTTTCTGCATAGATTCCGCGTTTCCTTAATTCCATACTAAATGGTGCCTTCTTCCCTCCTCTCTTTGGATAGCCTTTGTTGCGGATAGGGAGGATTAAACTAACTAATAATCTAATCTAATCTTCACCAGAAAGCTATACTACTCACATAAAAAAAAATATTGGGAATGCTCAAAACAAAACTACAATCTACAAAATAATAAAAATGCTATCACGCTCTTTGCATTTTGTTTTTTTGTTTTTGCTCTTTGCATTTTGTCCAGCATTTTGTGCTGGACACAAGTATTTGCACAATTTAATTTTTCACGTATTTCAAAGACTTTGAGTTCTGGGTTGGGGTAAAGATTACTTAAGGTTCAGCCAACATTCATCAAAGACTAGCAAAAAATACTGGATAAAAGTTACCAATATCATAAAATACTAACAGAATGAAAAATAACATAGAACAAAAGGATTTAGCCGCAATTTATAATCCTTTGCATTTTCTTGTACAATTTAAGTATCTTCATTGCTTTAGCTCCTGGAAACATGAGAAAGTTTCTAGAAACTCTTAGAGGCACATTTGAAGTCAAACAAGTATGATCAGCACAATCATTTACCTTCAAGATTTCCATGAAAGCGGACTTCGGTGACAATAATGCCGAAAGTCAAAAATGTTCCATAAGCAATTCGAAAGCAAATATGTAGTTGGGCTTCGTAATGAAGGATTAACATACAGGCAAATCGCTTAACTCGGTAAACTTCCGTACTCAACTATTGGAGCTATTGTTCGGAAGTGTCAAGTGACGGGTGCAATCTCTAATTTTCCAAAAGCCGGAGCTCCTCGCAAGATCAAGGATCCCTGTCGAAGTTATATGGTTTGTAAAGTGACTAATGAACCCATGACAACCCGGAAAGATCTGCAACAAGGACTTGAGTTTCATGAAGTTGGCGTCAGTCTAAAAGCTATCAGTAAAGAATTGTACCGTAGTGGTTTACGGATCTTCACTCTTCGTTGGACTCCTATTCTGAAAGCTAATCATGAGGAGAACTGTTTGAAGTTGACCAAAGACCACCTTGACAAAGGTTATGTGCTTTGGGAACAGGTTGTGTGGTCCGACGAAAGTAATATTGAGCTCTTCCACTGAAATGATTCTCGTCATGTATGGAGGAGACCGGGGACTGCCAATGATCCTGAGGATATCCTCCCTACTGTCAAACATGGAGGAGGGAATATCATGATTTGGGACTGTTTCACTTCTCAGGGTGTAGAGAAACTCAACGTCATTGATGTCAAAATGGATAGCTCCATGAACCGGCAGATAGGCTGATTCCAAGCGCAAGAAAATTTTTCGCTTGGCTCAAGTGGATTTTCCAGCAAGACAATGACCCAAAGCATACAAACAATTTTTAAACAATTTAAACAATTTATTTACCACAGGTGATACAGAGATAAAATGTTTCTTAAGTCTAGTACAATGGTCAAATTTGGGTATAGATACCTGTGGGCCCGAATAAGTTCAGTGACTTCTAGGGCATCCTACCATCAAGGTTAGTATTAGGAGTACAATAATGTTTAACCTAATTCACTTAAACTAGAGACGCATTAGACTGATCAATGAGATAAGTAACTCGAAATTAGATACTTCATTTCACAATATAGTTCATATGGATTAGATTTAACAGTATATTCGACAAACGATTCAAGAACAGACTGAAGATCGGCGAAATTAATCAAGGCAAATTACATTATTAGGACCAGTTATGTAGGGGACAAGGTTTGACTCTGTGATCTTACACGACTAGTAATCTGATAGGAAGTGAGACTCAAGACTTTTTTTGAATACCTTATAAGAATTACTTTCACGGATCTCCGCAGGTATTGAGTTCCAAGTTTTAGTTCCAACGAAGAGGATACTGTGTTGTGACCGAGCCTTTGAGTAATAAGGAAGCATGAATTTACTTCTATTTCGGGTTAAATGGTCGTGATGACCAGTTTGCGTAGTTAATAGTTTTTTTAGGCTATTGTCGCCATCATTTGTTAATGTTTTGTAAATGAAATTGCAAATGGAGATTTTGTAGAGATCAAGAGCTTAATTAAGTATTCGGAAATTTTTGAATGAGTCATTTGTGTGAGCATTATATTCTAGATTCTTTACCGCTCTTATGGCTCTTTTTTGCAGGGTAAAAATTTTGTTGGTTTTATTTTTATCAGTTCCGTGCCATGCTTCTATTCCGTATTGCAAGTATGGTGAAATGAGCGTTCGGTAGAGCATTTGTAAGGCTGTTTCAGGCAGGAAATTCTTAACTTTATTTAGGATTCCGATAGGTTTTGATAATTTAGAACTAATATGAGCGATGTGCTCTTTAAAGGTTAGATGTTTGTCTATTATGATGCCGAGGAATTTACTTGAGTTGGTTTCTTTGATTTCACCTTCGCCAATTTGAATGCGTGAGAGAGATATAATTTTCTTGTATGAGAATGTAATATATTTTGTTTTATCGATTTTAAGGCTTATTTTATTAGCTTTAAGCCACAATGAAACCTTATGAAGTTCATTATTTATACGCTCCGCCATCCTAGCGGGATTTTGGTCTGGAAGGACCGCAGAAAGGGTACTGTCATCGGCAAAAAGTATGAATTTGAAGAATGATGTAGATTTAATGATATCATTGATAAAAATTAGAAATAGGAGAGGCCCAAGGACAGATCCTTGTGGAACCCCATGGCTAATTGTCTGTGGGTCTGATTTTGCGTCGTCAATGACATCGTATTGTTTCTGATTTGCTAAGTATGATCTAAACCAATCATGGGCAGCCCCTCGAATGCCATAACAATGTAGTTTCTAGAGTAATACGTTATGGTCTACACAATCGAATGCTTTTCTAAAGTCAAGAAATACGGAGAAAACAAGCTTCCCTTCACCTATATTAGAATGAAGGTGATGATTTAATACAGCTTGTGTCGTAGATTTCTTAGAACGAAAACCGTATTGTTTGTCGTAGAGGAATGATTTTTGTTCAAAATACGAATACACTTTTTTATACACAATTTTCTCGAATATTTTGCTAATAATTGGTAGTACAGAGATAGGTCTATAATTGTTAATGCAGTTTTTATCACCATTTTTAAAAATAGGGGTGACTCTCGCAATTATGAAAGAGTTGGGGAAGATACTTTGAGAAAGGGATTGGTTGACAATATAAGACATGCACGGTGCTATTATATCAGCTATAGCCTTAAGAACTTTAGCCGAAAAATTTTTCAATCCACTTGATTTATTTTTCAAGTTGTTTATGCACGTAATTACATCGGAGGGATTAGTTGGCGTGAAAAAGAAAGAGTTAGGTTCACGGACATGGTCCATGTATTGCAAGTGGTCTCTGGGTTCACTGAAGACACTATCGGCTATATTTTTTCCTATGTTTACAAAAAAGTTGTTAAACACAGTTGCAATATCTTTTTTCCCGTGGTATTTTACATTTTCGTGAACGACGGACTCAATTGTTTTCGTAGTATTATTATTCGGTTTATAGCATGAATTAAGCAGGCGCCAAGTTTTTTTAATATCAGTTTTGTATTCAGTAAATTTGCGCGTGAAGTAGTCTCGTTTTGAGGTTCGTATTTGATTTGTCACATGATTCCTGAATCTGTTGTACGTTACTTTAGATATTCGCCCTTCGTATAGTAAGGCTAGAGCTGTTTTTCCAGCCTGCCTCTTGTAGGTGCCTGCGATGTACATAGGGTTAAGAACTTTAATTATGCTTTTGTTCCTTTTAAATTTATCATTCATTATATTTCGTACTGTTTCTATTTATCATATGTATTATTGGTTGTCATATTTCTACGAAATATTATGGTTGTTCCTCATGAGTGTGTTTATGCGAACGGAGAAGCCGCCTCTGCGGTTACGTACGGAGGCCTGCCACCGCACCCTATTAATCTGTTGTGGGTTGTCGCTGTGTGCGGGTGTGCGGGGGGCTTCTCGGGCGGTCGCTTAGGACCGACATGTGACTTTGATAATTTGTATAGGAGTTTAGGAAAGTGTAGTCGTTAGTGTAATTGTTATTCATTTTTTCATATTATCGAGCTTGGTGATAGTTAGCATTAGTTATTAGAATACTTGCCAGTTTGAACTAAAGTTAAACTCTACACAACTAAAAAGTAGAATTCAGATTATCCCGTGTATAAGTGTTTTCTAAGTTAGTTTATTGTTTCAATAATGAACATCTGTAGAGCTCGTTGGCTTCACGTTACGTCTGGTGACAGTAAGATGCTTTTCTCTCTGCCGAGCTCCTACTCGTATTATTGAGCTACCGGGGCTATAGAGCAGTGGCACCCAAGGGAAGCTTAATACAGTTCTATTGTCTATAACCCTAGTTTCTGTGTGTAAATCTATTAAATTCCTTTGTATATTTCCTGAAGCTTTATAGTGATAGTGTGTAACTATTTGTTTTTGATTTGTTTTCAGGCTCACTTATCGGACTTCGTTTTGTCCACTTTTGTTTACTTAGTTTTTTCAATTCTATCTACTTCAACCAATAAAGCCTGCACCCCGTCGCCTCTTCCTAATTTCCACCGAGCATCATTAAGTGTTAACTTAGCTCAGTGGCTGGACCTATAACATTTGGGGGCCTGTCCGGGATAAATTAGGTTTGGTAAGATGGCGGATGGGGGTAGTGCCCCTGATGATTCAGGAGGTGAAGTGAACAGTGCATTTATTCCGACCAGTGGAGAAGAGGTTAACGGCAGCATCGCTCCTGGTTTTCTTGAAGAGGTAATTACCATCCAGAGTCTCCTGATGCAGTTTGGACATCAAGGTGTGCGTGAAGCTCTTTTGGAGGGTGAGTTTAACCTACCGGCGGATGATATGACTCTTCTCATGCAGCTTGATCACTTGCGATTTAAGCTGCTACCTCAATGGAACTACGTTGATTCACCAAATGTGAGAGAAGGTGCAATTCATTTTGAGAAATTAGTAAAGTGCTGTGATGATGTTTTCGTGATTGGTGAGGACGAAGTCTTCAGGAAAACTTACGCCGCTTGGCGCACCATGCTCAGACTCATCGCAGAATGTGACTACTTGAAGAGGGTTCCCTTCTCGAAAAGATGTGTGCATTTCAACGATCCTCATAAAACTAGTCCGATAGGTGAGCAACCCCAGCCTGTGGTATATCGTGCTCGTGAGCAGGGCTTAACTCAGTTGAGGGATGCGTTAAGGCAGCCTCAGAGTGCAAGCTACGACAAGCCAGAGAAGCCTGCTCGATACGCCAATGTCCAACATGATTGGAACGACCCTGTAACAAGACGTTGACACATCGAAACTGTCTCCTTGTCTGACTCTGAGTCTACGACCGACGAGGAAATCAATTTCAAAACCCCGCCAGTGTATCCAAGTAAAGTTGTGAAACCTAACTTATTTGTTGTGGATGGCCAATGTCACTTAAGGGATTTTCTCGCTGATTATGAGCATTATTTCTCGCGGAAGTACGTGGGTGGCACCGATCGTGAGCAAGCTAGACACCTTGGAGAGTTTCTGAACGGTGAAATTAAAGAAGTTTATCACCAAATCAGTGCATCAAACTGCCACTACCCTTACGTCCGCGCAGAACTGCTCAACTGGTACAAGAACCTGAAAATCGGGAAAAAGTCCTACTGGCGCAAGGAGTTGAGGAACTCAACGATTGGTCCAGAAGAGAAACTCTACCTATTTGGCATGAGGCTCCTGAACTTGGGACAGCAGGGATTCGAAAATGATCGCGAGTGTGCCCGTGAAGTGAGAGAGCAATTCCTGCGCTCCGTGCCCACTAAGTTCTCCCGTGAGGTTAGGACAATCGAGCGACATGGAAGACTCAACCGAGGAGCATCGTACCGGCTTCCTTGGAAGTCCCTCATGGAGTTAGCTCGTGACTACGACGAAGCAGCGGACGATAAAACGTCGAATGAGAGTCATGCCTCAGAAATTCAGAACGTAGGTTTCACTCGTGCTCAGCCTGAGTTCCCTTTGATGGACCCTCCTGGTAATGGTGGGTTCGGGCCAACTTCTGTCCCACATCGGGGAAGACCTCGGAACGCGACCAAGCAGATTTCACCTAATCTTTGCATGTGGTGTGGTAAAAGAGGCCATGAAACGAAAACTTGTCGCATGGGAAAAACCTGCTACAATTGCAATGAAACTGGACATGTAGCTGCTTTCTGTCCCAGAGCCCCACAGCCTAAACTTGAGTGTCCCAAATGTAGACTAGACCATCTCGGGAAGGACTGCCAGCGAGGAACGAGGTTAAACTAACCTGCCCTGAACGCCGGAGGAAATCTTCAGGGCCTTCCACCGAGCACAAAGTCCTCCATCGCACCAGGATATTCTCAAATTCGCACTCGCTCGAGGTCGAGCTGCGGCGGATGCGACACAGACTACAAGGGTTGCTTCGGGAAATTCTGCTCTTCAGACAGAGAAGCAAACTCCAAGCAGCGGTCCTACTTCGCTACTTCCCGGTGTATCCGACCTGGCCTCTACTTCTATTGAGAGCGACGACTTTCCAAGAGAATCTCACGAAATGGTGAGATGTGAGCCGATATCTTGCGACGGTGATATAAAGGAAATCCTACAAGCTACAGGTAAATTTGTAAATGTTTCAGGCGATTTGACCGCATTACCCAGAATCGAAATTACGCTAGAGGGTATAAATTGTCATGCGTTATTAGATACTGGGGCGTGTAGATCTTTAATATCAAGCGAACTTGCCAATAGCCTTAATTTAGTAGGTCGTGCAACTTCAGAGACGTTGATTGCCATTGGTGAAAATTTTAAATCTGAGAGCGAACTTGATCTCGAGTTTTCCATAGCCGATGTACCATTTTCAATCAATCGTGTAATTGTTGTGCATAAATCTAAATCTATGACTTTTCCAATCATCTTGGGGGTCGACTTTTTTACCAGTAATTGTCTTGAATTCGATGTTCTGTCTAGAACTTTGGAGAAAACGACTAGCGAGGTAAAATTCAGAATAGCATTCAGTGAAGATGGTGTCCCATGCAGTGTAAATTTGACAAATATTGTCTGCCGTGCAGCCTGTAACCTAACTATTTCTGGTGATTCTCAAGTGGAACTCACCACTGACTGTTCAGATCTTATCAGGGGCCGTAACTTAACCTTCATGGTTGAGAATAAACTTCCCAGTAAACTTGCAGACAGAGTGGAAATCAGAACTTGCATCATTGATAGGTCTCGTCCCAATATTCTCGTTTCTCCTCTGGTAAATTCTGTTAATATCAAAAAGGGAACTGCTCTTGGAGTCATGTCTTCCATTGACGTAGAAAGTCTCGATCATCCTAACCCTGTTAGATGGGATAAGGCTGAAATCAGGGAGAATGTAGACTTGTCTCATTTGAATCTGGCCGAAAGGGACAAAGTTTATCTCATGATGGAGAATGTTGTTGATGTGTTTAGTTCGGGAGAGTACGATGTGGGCGTTACCCAGTCGATAAAACACACCATCGAGCTCACGGATCTCACCCCTATCTACGAGAGACCGCGAAGATTCCCTAAGCCTATTCAAGATGAGATAAATAAGCAATGTGAAGAACTCCATTCATTAGGTATCATTGAACCTAGTGTATCGCCTTGGGCTTTCCCAGTTGTGCCTGTTAGGAAGAAAGACGGTACTATCAGGATGTTTGTTGACTATCGTAAATTGAATGTCATGAAAGCCGATAAGCACCCGATACCTAACCTAGTAGATTCATTGTATAGCTTGAACGGGGCTAAATATTTTACTAGTCTAGATTTGATAAAAGGGTATTACCAAATTCCTCTTGAAGATTCCTGTAAAGAGTACACCGCTTTCGCTACCAACCGTGACCAGTGGCAGTTCGCAAGAATTCCGTTTGGAATTAAAACCGCTCCAGCAGGTTTTCAGCGTGCACTACAAGACATAATTTACCGAGAGATATCGAGTGATAAAGTAAAGATTTACCTAGACGACATCCTAATCGTTGAATCAAACTTGGATGCCCACGTTGATCTAGTGCGTAGAGTTTTGAACGTTTTGAACGATCATGGGCTGAAGGTAAAACCTTCAAAGTGTCGTTGGGCTGTGCGTGAGCTGGAATTCCTCGGTCACATTGTTAGCGAGAGTGGAGTGCGAAAGACTCCTCATTATATGGACGCTGTGAAAGATTACCCGCGCCCTAATACTGTTAAAGAATTACAGGGTTTCTTAGGCCTGATTAATTTTCAGCGCAAGTTTATACCCTCATGTTCTGATATCATGAAACCTTTGTCTGAATGGACGGGAAAAAGAGGATCAGTTAAGCTGAAATGGACGAGTTCAATGGTCGAGGCGTTTGAATCTCTCAAGCAGTTCATATTGAAAGATGTCGAGTTAGCGTACCCCGATTATGCTGAAACTGCTGAAAAGCTCGAACTTTGGGTTGACGCTTCTGCGAGCGGTGCCGGAGCTTGCCTCACCCAAAAGTGTGTTGGCGAATCAAAAGTTATAGTGTACGCTTCGACCACGTTCTTGCCAAATCAGCGAAACTATTCTACAATTGATAGGGAACTTGCCGCTTTACGATGGGCAGTCAAGAGCTTGCGTCCATTTTTGTACGGAGTAGAATTCATAATTCATACTGACCATCAAGCTCTTGTGTACCTACATAATATGAAGCTGGTTAGCAGCCGTTTAGCTAGAACCGTGGAGGATTTGGCAGAGTATTCTTTTGAGATAAGATACACTCCTGGTCGACTGAACGTTGCTGCTGATAAGCTTTCTCGTCTTGGTGCTTTCCCCAATGCGGTTGAATTTAAAAGCGATTCACAACAGACCCTACCTCCGGGGCTGATTGTGGAGTCATATGCTCCAGGAGGCGGAGATTCGTTGTTTTATAGCTTATACCAGTTGTTGCGGGAAAGGGCCAATGACGAATTTTTTCCTCGTGACCAATTTGAATTAAGGAAGGTTGTGGTAGACGAGATTCTACAGAACCCTACCGATTATAATGTTGAGCTAACCACAGAGGTGCGTCGTTCGTTAAAATTAATGACACTGCCTGGTCAGTTACCTTGTCTGGAAGCTTTGGTGGCAACCAGTAAGCTCTTTGATGTTGTAATATGTGTGTATTATTGGGACTCAGCTCCGGTGGTGTACAAGCACGGTGGGGTGACAGAGGAATCCTCTATTGTTAACCTGCAGTGTTTATCAGGTGTTCACTATAACCCTCTTGTCGAGCTGAAATCCTTCTGCGGCTACCCGCGAGAAACATTTTGTGCAGCGGCCCTAGCTTCACCGGACAGAATAGTGGAGGTAGGAATGAACTGTTTTGATGAAGATTTCATACTCGATGTAGCGCAGTTGTTCATTGGTGATTTTCCCGATTGTCACACTGTAACTAAACACCCGATGATTGAAGTTAGAATTTCTAACAAAGACGGTTGCGCTATCCTAGATTCCGGTGCTCAATGCAGTTTAATTGTGGAAGAATTTGTGGAAGAACTTGCGGGTTATTCTGTGCACTACGGAGATGCCGTTCATTTAATCGGTCTTACTGGAGCAGTGTTAACTGTCGAGAAATTCACTAATCTTAAATTGGAAGTAGGTGGATCAATGATCGAGCAACGGTTTCTTATTGTACCCAATAACGTTTTACCTTCATGTTGTTTACTCGGGCTCGATTTCATGGCTTCCAACCAGGTTATTATGAACTTCAATTTTGGGCTGTGTCGAGTACACGGTGGTCAGCCGGTTGAATTCCTGACTTGCCGTCTCGCATCGGATAATTCAAAATTGTGGATAGCGGTAGCCCAAAACTTGGAAGTTCCGGAGAGCTCGACGCTTGGAGGTACGAACTAGTGCCCTAAGAGCTCTGGAAGTTTTAACTAATGAAGACCATACATCAATGATAATGAGACAGAAGAGATGCTCGGAAATTCGATCGGTTCGCCATGGATTGCGTAATGACGTTTCTCCCGAACAATGGCAAGGGCCGGCATCTCGGTTCAAAAGATATGCCAATAACTTGTGTTTGATAGACGATTTGTTGTGTTTCGGTAAAGAATGTGTAGTCCCTGTCCTACCTTTCAACTTTGTACTAAATTTAATAATCCGTTTTCATGTTGAGCTCGCGCATATAGGTAGGGATAAACTGTTGAATTACGTTAAATCTATGTTCTGGCATCCAAAAATCGGACAAATTGTAGGAGATGTCTGTTCCTCCTGTTCGCATTGTCAAATGTTCAAGTCTAGTCGGACCATCTTGGTTCCTCCTACGTGGAAGGTAGTAACTAGCGAACCTTTTGATTTGGTGGCCGTGGACTGGGTCTCCTATTCGCGATCTACGCCTGGTTACGTTGCTGCACTGGTCCTAATAGATGTGCACAGCAAATGGTTGTCGGCTGTCCCGCTTAGGGATAAAACCGGCTCTACCGTAGCTGATGCCCTGGATAAAGCTGTCCTACCTTGTCTGGCAGCGGTTCCAACCAGATTGCTGAGCGATAATGGGCCGGAGTTCATATCTTCTAAATTCTCTGCCGTCCTCGAAAAATGGGGGATCGTTCATGTACGAAGTACCCCTCACAAAGCTTCGAGTAACGGTGCGGCGGAGCGTGTCATAAGGACTCTAACGGGACTCATCGCTGGGCTACTCGCCGATTCTCGAGACTGGGATGCAGAGCTACCGTCGGCAGTGTCTATTTACAACAATACGGCTCATACAGAACTGAAAATGTCCCCTTCACAGTATTTGCTTTCTCAGAAGCACGTGGCGAATCCAGGGGTGCCGCCATTGCAGAAATGGCGCCTTGGACACGATGCTTACTCTCCGTTTCGGGTGAATGACCTAGTTTTGAAAGAGCGTCCAGTTCACGGTCGCTTGAACGTAAATAAATTTCTCCCTATTTACGACGGACCGTTGAGAGTGCTAAAGGTTAACCCGAATGAAGTAACTTACGAGCTAATGGACGTTAAAGGTGGCGAAGTCATCAAAACTCACCATAAATTTCTCAAACGGTACAAAACCGCACCGCTGTATTTGCGGCGAAATAAACTATTCAGACGGTTGAACGTCGAGTTGAGCGAGTCCACGAAAGTCCATGCAGAGACCTCGGAGACGGAAACTCGCCGTTCGATTGGTTCCCACGAGCACTTTGATTCAGATTCCGCTTCTTCGGGTTCTGTTCAAGATTTCTGTTTCATAACAGAGACAGGGAGCCGAGAGAAGCATACTAGCAAGATAGCGGATCCTTACTTCGAAGCATGGGCCAGGGGTTGCTGCAAAGGTTGTTTCATCCTCCTCGCCGAGTTCTATAAGAAAACTACAGCGGAGTTGAGGCGTAATCCAGACCAGTCGCTCCAGCCAGTTTGTGCTGAGGTCGAAACTTTGGCAACCGCATCTCCCGTCAGTATAGGAGCTTTGGAACGAAGCATTGATCGATTGTACGACGCGCTCACCCCGGCGGTGATACAAAGCTGCCGCAATGATGGTAGACTCGGCCCTACTATTTCTGAGTCACCCCGCTGTCTTAGATCTCGAGGTCCCGCTAGAGAACAACCCCATGTACAACCTCGAACTTTAGAATATAAAGCGAAACGGCCACTAGACCAGACTGAATAAAAATTTACCATTGTGTGTTCATGTCGTCCTAATTAGCTAGGTTTAAGTAGATGACATAAAACGTATTCTTTTTCCCTATGTTTGCTATGTTCTGTTGTCGCTAGTAAGATTGTCTATTAATAAGTGTTAATGCGTTCTGTGAGATCAATTTCCAGGAATTGAATTGGATAAATTAGGTTAAGTTGTATTGCGAGATTTGCTGCATCCTAGGCTTACAGAGACGAGGCTGAGGGGGGAGTGTGTTATAGAGCTGTTTTTCCAGCCTGCCTCTTGTAGGTGCCTGCGATGTACATAGGGTTAAGAACTTTAATTATGCTTTTGTTCCTTTTAAATTTATCATTCATTTTATTTCGTACTGTTTCTATTTATCATATGTATTATTGGTTGTCATATTTCTACGAAATATTATGGTTGTTCATCATGAGTGTGTTTATGCGAACGGAGAAGCCGCCTCTGCGGTTACGTACGGAGGCCTGCCACCGCACCCTATTAATCTGTTGTGGGTTGTCGCTGTGTGCGGGTGTGCGGGGGGCTTCTCGGGCGGTCGCTTAGGACCGACATGTGACTTTGAAAATTTGTATAGGAGTTTAGGAAAGTGTAGTCGTTAGTGTAATTGTTATTCATTTTTTCATATTATCGAGCTTGGTGATAGTTAGCATTAGTTATTAGAATACTTGCCAGTTTGAACTAAAGTTAAACTCTACACAACTAAAAAGTAGAATTCAGATTATCCCGTGTATAAGTGTTTTCTAAGTTAGTTTATTGTTTCAATAATGAACATCTGTAGAGCTCGTTGGCTTCACGTTACGTCTGGTGACAGTAAGATGCTTTTCTCTCTGCCGAGCTCCTATTATTGAGCTACCGGGGCTATAGAGCAGTGGCACCCAAGGGAAGCTTAATACAGTTCTATTGTCTATAACCCGAGTTTCTGTGTGTAAATCTATTAAATTCCTTTGTATATTTCCTGAAGCTTTATAGTGATAGTGTGTAACTATTTGTTTTTGATTTGTTTTCAGGCTCACTTATCGGACTTCGTTTTGTCCACTTTTGTTTACTTAGTTTTTTCAATTCTATCTACTTCAACCAATAAAGCCTGCACCCCGTCGCCTCTTCCTAATTTCCACCGAGCATCATTAAGTGTTAACTTAGCTCAGTGGCTGGACCTATAACAATGATGCCGAGGAATTTACTTGAGTTGGTTTCTTTGATTTCACCTTCGCCAATTTGAATGCGTGGGAGAGATATAATTTTCTTGTATGAGAATGTAATATATTTTGTTTTATCGATATTAAGGCTTATTTTATTAGCTTTAAGCCACAATGAAACCTTATGAAGTTCATTATTTATACGCTCCGCCATCCTAGCGGGATTTTGGTCTGGAAGGACCGCAGAAAGGGTACGGTCATCGGCAAAAAGTATGAATTTGAAGAATGATGTAGATTTAATGATATCATTGATAAAAATTAGAAATAGGAGAGGCCCAAGGACAGATCCTTGTGGAACCCCATGGCTAATTGTCTGTGGGTCTGATTTTGCGTCGTCAATGACAACGTATTGCTTCCGATTTGCTAAGTATGATCTAAACCAATCATGGGCAGCCCCTCGAATGCCATAACAATGTAGTTTCTAGAGTAATACGTTATGGTCTACACAATCGAATGCTTTTCTAAAGTCAAGAAATACGGAGAAAACAAGCTTCCCTTCATCTATATTAGAATGAAGGTGATGATTTAATACAGCTTGTGTCGTAGATTTCTTAGAACGAAAACCGTATTGTTTGTCGTAGAGGAATGATTTTTGTTCAAAATACGAATACACTTTTTTATACACAATTTTCTCGAATATTTTGCTAATAATTGGTAGTACAGAGATAGGTCTATAATTGTTAATGCAGTTTTTATCACCATTTTTAAAAATAGGGGTGACTCTCGCAATTATGAAAGAGTTGGGGAAGATACCTTGAGAAAGGGATTGGTTGACAATATAAGACATGCACGGTGCTATTATATCAGCTATAGCCTTAAGAACTTTAGCCGAAAAATTTTTCAATCCACTTGATTTATTTTTCAAGTTGTTTATGCACGTAATTACATCGGAGGGATTAGTTGGCGTGAAAAAGAAAGAGTTAGGTTCACGGACATGGTGTATGTATTGCAAGTGGTCTCTGGGTTCACTGAAGACACTATCGGCTATATTTTTTCCTATGTTTACAAAAAAGTTGTTAAACACAGTTGCAATATCTTTTTTCCCGTGGTATTTTACATTTTCGTGAACGACGGACTCAATTGTTTTCGTAGTATTATTATTCGGTTTATAGCATGAATTAAGCAGGCGCCAAGTTTTTTTAATATCAGTTTTGTATTCAGTAAATTTGCGCGTGAAGTAGTCTCGTTTTGAGGTTCGTATTTGATTTGTCACATGATTCCTGAATCTGTTGTACGTTACTTTAGATATTCGCCCTTCGTATAGTAAGGCTAGGTACGCTTGGCGTTTCTTTATATTGATCACGATATCTTCAGTAATCCAGGGCTTTTGTCTATTTTTCGGCGTAATTGTGCGGGTGATTATTGGACAACACTGGTTATATGCGGTCGTTATAATTTCAGTTAAATTTAGTATTGCTTCATCAATGTTAATCGCATTATTGTCCCGTTCATAGACGTCTAATGATGGCATTAATTCTTCTAGAACAGTTCGCATTGTTCCCAAGTTGTATTCGTTTACACAACGAAATGAATAAGTATCAGCCTGTGGGCTGGTACAAGGATTATAGACATTTTTCTTGATGAGAAACACCTGGAAATGGTCAGATAAGTCGGAAATTATTATTCCGGTAAGAAAATCAGTCGGATCTAACATAAAAATGTTATCGAGTAACGTAGCCGATTCAGAAGTAACACGTGTAGGTTTCGTGATGATTGGAAGGAAGGAGCTAGACTGAAAAACATTTATGAAGTTTGAGATTTGCTCACAGCTATCATATTGTAGAAGATCGTAGTTGAAATCCCCGCAGATTATCATGTCATTATATAGAGACTTGTTGAACTGAGATATAATGCTTTGAAGCTCGTTCAGGAAAGAGACGTTACAAGCTGTTGGGGGCCTATATACTGTCCCAAGCACAATCCGTTTATCATTTTTCGTTAGTTCTATAAATAAGGTCTCAATATGTTCACGATTCATATTTGCACTTAAAATGACTTTCGAAGATATATGTTTAGATATGTACGTACTGGTGCCACCACCACGTTTGTTACTACGGAGTGAATGATGGCTATAATAGTTTTGAATTTGAATCAGGTCTTTAGATGAGTCGTCTAGCCAACTTTCGGTGAAACTGAGAACATCAAAATTGCTGTTCAGCTCAGTGACAGTACAAGATATTTCATCTTTTTTCGGATAAATGGATCTACAGCTCCAACATATTAAAGAAAAATCGTTACAGGTCTTCCTCATCGATTCATTGAATTTTTTAATATTTAGGTATTTACAATTTCCAGTTTCATTTAGGTTTGGGTGCAGTCTATTCAAATGATTGAGATCTGGATCAATATTGTCGAATATGTCAACATGGTCAGTCATTAGCATTAAGAGACAGAAGTAAAATCTAACGTAAAAATAAAAATGCTAAAACTACAGGATCAAGGTAAAAATAAGGACATTCCTACTAAGAATTAAATTTAAAAAAAAGAGAAACTAAAAATACACAGATTATTAGTCTAAATTGTTTAAAACCTAGTATGATTTCATAAGGAGAGCGCAAATTCAGTCCATGAGCAAGAACATTAGGGATCATAAATGGTAAATAATGTGGTTACAAGGCTGTCGTACCAGTGGTTTCCGCATATAACACTTATAAGATGTAGCAAGGACGAAATGGATTTAAAAACAAAGTGACAGTGAAGTTATTTATGGAATTTAAAAAATCTTGACTATCTAAATTGTTTCCAGATTCAGAAACACATACACGAGTTAAGTCTGAGCAGCAAGTTCGGTATGAGCATTCGATAAAAAGGAGAAAGAAAGAAATTGAAAAACAATTTAGTAAGCAGCAAAACAAGGCTGTAAGGTCGACGTGGATGCCTTGAAGAGGTAAAGGTAATTCAATCAAAAATCAAGAAGAAAACATGTGGACAGATATCAAAATAATATTAAATTCAATACGTCAGTCTAAAAAAATACTAATCACGAATAATTTCCTCTGAGGACTTGCCGACATGTTGCAGCAAGTACTTGTCTAGTTCTTCAGGTGTATTGATGGTTAGAGGTCTCTGAGTTACTTGGCCAGGTATCTTCGGAGAGAAGACGTTGACATTGCCATCCAAACTTCTTGCGGGTCCTATTTGTTCCGGAAATTTTTGTTTGGCCAATCTCAGAGTGTACATTATACTTGCTCGCGAAGGTACTAAGAATGGGCCAAATACGGCCAAATTAACGGAAGAATAGTTGCTACGAAGAAAATAAGTGCTATCCCTTGGTCCATCTAGTCTCCTGACTTTAATCCCGTAGAAAATTTGTGGAAATTACTGAAATCTGCAGTGCAGAAAAGAAATCCAATTTTTTTACAGAATAAAGGACAATCTGCGTTGAAGAATAGAACAGGTTCCACCAAAAGAGTGTCATCAGCAAGTTTCAAACTACATAAACCGTCTGCATGCTGTAATTGCAAAATAAAGGCCATGCTACTAAATGTTAGATTTTATTTTTATTTTAGCCAAATTAGGTTATACCCAATATTTTTTTGTTCGGGTGATGTAAAAAGTTGACCATTCAATTTTTTCTGTTCGGTTGTAAAATTCTGTTAAATAAATGTTCTCTGAACCTTTTGTAATCTTAACCCTAACCTAGAACTCGAATTCTTTGAAATACACGAAAAATTAAGTTGTGCAAATACTTGTGTCCAGGCACTGTATATTTCTATGGTATTGGCATTGCCGAAGATTCTGCACACGTGGCGTTACTTTTTACTTCATTAATAGCCTTAATTAGATTATTATTATTCGGAAAACTAGATGCAGTGAAGCCAGATTCTTTAGGGTAATATACTGCACGCATTAACCCACGTACGATTTCGTTCTTCAAACTCTCTTCTTTTGGTGAATTTTTTGTCAAATTCGATTAGCTAAAGAAACGTTTAACGAAAGAATTTGAAAATGGGTGGGACAAAACGTTGAAATTTCAATTTTAAGATTTGGATAACATGGTAGCCCGCTGGTATTTTTACCAGTGGGCTACCATATGTTATTTTAATCATTTTATTATTATTATTGTTGTTATTATTATTACAATATTATTTTTAAACATTGTTGCCCAGCAATTGACGGCTGGCATGACTAGTGTTAATTGTTCATCCAATAAATGTTTTCGCCTCCCTAAGACATTTCTTTTCGACGAACTTTTTCATTTGAGGAATTTCGTCTAATACATATGACAAAGATTTTGGGTCAGTGTTGAAGCTTCATGTGGATTTAGACAGCGTACGAGATCATGTACAGGATCCTCGACGGAAAAATTTTTCTCGATGTGTAAAAACTGCTTCAATCAAGAAGCATCTACTGTTAGTAAAAAATCTCTTCGGCTTGTGAAGTGATGCCAATTATCTCTGACATCGTTTCAGTTCCTGTCATCTCAGTGTATGTATCACCTACTGACTCAAAACACTAGTGAATGTTGGATGGGGGCAGATCAGCCAAGAAATTGTCGCATTCTTTACATAAGCAACACGCACAAAATGTGAACAAAGGCTCCTAATTAGGCTATAGATTTCAGATCTTAGATTGAAGATATTCGGAGAGTCAGATTGAAACAAGGTATTCAATGCGTTTAATTTCCCCTAATTGTAGTCGATGAACTCCAAATCATTGAGGGTTAGTTTGTTGTTTAATTGTATGTTGGATACGAGGGTTCATATCCCGGCACTGGCGCGGCGATTTTCCCCGTTGGGTATAAAGGAAAGCTCAAGCACAATACCCCACTCGACCCAGGTGTCGGAAATGGGTACCGGCTTTACGGGGGAACCGTCATGGTGTCCTATATGTAGTGTTAGTTATAAGACATTTGAAAAACCAATGCTTAAGATCATTTGTATCAGGCTTGATTGGAAATAAAGCATCCCAAAGATGCCGATGTTTGTTTGTTTGTTTTGTTTTTAAAGCATTGGGAATCATATCATTTACCTGAGTTGGCTCGCTAAACGACGACTCAAAGCAAAGTGAGAGAGCATCCATCCCACTGCTCCAGCAATCGTCCTACACAAGTGTGGAATGAAGCTTCACGGCGCTCACTGCGAAAAGAACCGCAACTTGTTCAGTACCGGTATGGAACACGTTAACTTGTGCAATATTTAAGACTCAAATGTTGATATGTACCATCTTTGAATCAATATCTTCAGCGGAATTAATTCTTATTTCGGTTACACAACTGTAGTTTTTGACAAACCTCAATATTTTTTCATTATTTCATAATCTAGATTTGAAATATAGATTTTACCCTAGATTTTACATTTTTTCTCTTTACCCTAGACTCTACCCTAGGAGGGGCCTGATTACCCTAGACTAGGGTAATTACCCTAGGAGTGGAAGCACTACGTCCAGCAGCGGCGGTAAGATCTTCGTCTCTCAGTTGGGAGCGCTCATCGTTACAGCGCCCTCTTGCGGCGGCAAACACTTCAACACCACAGTCCATTCATGTAATTTCATAAACGAACAGGTGGTGTGATAACGACTGGCCAAGAACAAATAGCAGCGCCGTCTTTTAAGGCCATATTACACGTGCGGAGTTTTCAACGACAGTTGACTACACGTGAACTGAGCGTCGCCTGTTTGCTCAACGCCCCGCCCAATTTTTGACTACTCACGACCGACCTGCAGTCAACACCCGCGATCAAGCATGTCTTGATTCTATTGACTGCAGCTGCAATATTGCCGGTGGTAATAATGTGGTTAGTGCTGTGCAGACATCCGTGACGTGCACACAATGGCGTTCTCAAGAGATAATGTTGTGACATTAATTGAGATGTACAAAGATTTTCCATGTTTGTGGAATACTAAACTGCAAGAATATGAAAATAGAAACTCTAGAGATGACGCTTATCGGAAAATTTCAGACAGTCTCCCAAATTACACGGTAGATTCAATAAAATCTAAAATTCAAACTCTACGAAGACAATACAGAACTGAAAATATGGCTATGAAGAAAACAAAGAAATCTGGTTCTGGATCTGATGACGTGTACAAACCAAAACTATGGTGTTACGATCATCTTAATTTTTTGAAAGATGATATTATCTGCGAAACTACATCATCTTTATCTCAGGTATGTTATTACATGCAACATATATCGTCCAATAGTCCAGATTGGTGTAAAGTGCTTAGGGAAATGAAACTATTTTAGGTAAATTTTAATATTCTTTTCTTGAAATTTGTAAGTAAAGGGAGATTGCATACATTACTTTTATTAAAAAAATGTTCAATTGCAATATGTACTATACATGAATACATGTATACAAATACGAAACAATATTAAATTTATTAAATCAGGAGGCTCATAATCTAGAAATACATTAATTTATATTTAATTCAGCCCAGCCATTCTTCTCTGCCAAGGTACTTGACCTTCATTGTTAAAATATCCTACAAACTTCTCTCTAATTTTTTGGCTGTTTTGTGAAGAGTGTTTATCTCTAGTCGTCTCTAGAGGTATCATTGTTCTCTCACTTCTCCAACTTCCCTCAGACACAGTACCTCTATCTTCATGCTCATGGTCAACACCGTTTTGTCCAATGTAGTCGTTGGCATTTTCTCTTCGCAAATAATTATGAAGCACAATGCATGCCATAACTATTTTCACAGCTTTATTTGGTTCAAGTAATATTGGAGTTTGCAGGATGCGGAATCGATTTGCCATGATGCCAAAAGCATTTTCTACAACTCGTCTGGCTCTTGACAGCCTGTACGAATAGATGCGCTGCTCCTCAGATTGAGATCTATGTGGAAACGGTTTCATTAGAAAGGGTTTCAATGGAAAGGCGTCATCTCCAACAAACACGAAGGGGAGTTCTGTATTTGAATTATAAGGTCTGCAGGGCTTGGGTAATTTCGCTTCATTATTTTCCAAGAGAGTGCTAAGTGAGCAGTTTTTCCAAACCCCTCCATCGGAAACCCTCCCATTAGCGCCTACATCGACGTACAAAAATTCATAGGTAGCGTCTGCAACAGCCATAAGCACAATACTGTGTGATCCTTTATAGTTAAAATAAAACGATCCGCTATTCGGAGGTGGTTGAATTTCGATGTGCTTGCCATCGATAGCACCAAGACAGTTGGGAAAATTCCATTTATTGGAGAATCCCTCAGCAACATTTTTCCACTCTCGATCACAGTCAGGTACCTGAAATGAAAATAGAAGTAGTTTAGTCCATTTAAATAAATAATGTTTGTTGATAACTTAGTCATTAAACTGCAATTTTATAATTATTCATTGATTTCTTGCAGCCATGTTCCAGTCAGAGCGAACTTGTGAACACAGCAAATGAAGGAGATGAGTCACAAGATACTGAAAGCGCTATCGTTCCTACTCCAAGCCCAACCTTGAGTCAACCTCCTGAACCCTTTCCAGTTTCCGTTTCTACGAGTAAGCCTAGCTCTCCTACCAGGAGCGAAGCCTCTAGCCCAGCGGTTTCTAGTCGACCGCCTACTCCTGTTCCACAGCCTGGTACATCCAGTTCAGAGTATCTTCCTTGCCAAAATCAACCACGATGCAAGAAGAAGAAGACCGAAGATAGTGACCCACTGTACATGGCTGCGTTAAAAAGACTAGCACAACCGTCTCGAAATAAAGATCAACAGGATGATAGGTTTAAAGCTTATGGCACGTCATTTGCGGCAGATTAGCGAGAATTAAATAAAGCAAATCCACTGGCGTGCATACTAGCAAAAAAATTGATGGATGAGATTATAATGAAGGCTTACCTAGGAGAATTAAATAAAAACACTAAAATTGTGAATGTGGCAAGCGTAAGCATAGATGAATGGAATGCCAATAATTAGAAAATCATTTCTTGTATGGCTAAGTAAGAGTATGGAGGAACTCATCTAGCTAAGCAGGAAATGTAATATTTTTATGAGTTGCTTACATGTAAGCTATAGACGGATTTCTTTTATATACTTTTATGATGTAGGTTTTTCTGTTTGTTTTATGTATATATGAGAACTTATAAGAAGTTATCATACGCTATACCCATAGTTTTCACTGAAATTTAGTGGAATAACTATCTTACTTTTTCGTTCCTAATATGCCCCAAAGATATTCTACTCTACTGCCTAAGTAATTACTTGATATTAAGACAGTATATTTGTTGTTCTATTATGCATACACTTTTTCGTTTACTTTTGAATTATTTATTATTTTGATGCTTACTTTCGTATTCCAATAGAAATTATTTTTATATTGTGTTCATTCCTCAGAAGGTTTATAATTTGTCAAAATTTTGGCAATTTATAATTGTATCACTGACGAATGAAATGGATGATTTTCAATTTCAGTTACATTTACTTTATCCTCGTTTTCGCAAAAAGGTGTCCATTTCCGAAAAATGCAACTGCCACAAAATCCATAAACATTTAGAATACACTTCGGTTCTTTACAATGGAGAGGAAAACAATCATACATTAATAATTAAAACGGACAATAATAAGTATTTCAATTCTTTATAAACAGTCGTTTAATACTTTTATGGCACTTCGCCATATTTTGTAAGTATCCACGTCACAATTAATACAATGGACATATACATACTTAATTTAGTGAATTTTTTAACCATTTTCTTGACTCACCTTCAAGTATTCATTCTTCAAAGCATCGTATATTGCTTCACAGGTTTCAGGAACAATGGAGCATAAGGTGCTACACCCAGTCAGAAATTTTTCGTCTGACAGACGAAAATTTACGTCCGAATTTACCAGTAATTATCATCTTCTTCTTCCTATAAACCGACGATATATCGTCAGAATTAGTGTCGCGAATGTCCCCTATTATCGTCCGATTTACGATAAATTACCGGTTTTTATCGTGAATTTTGGACGAAGACCGACGATATTAACCAGTCAATTACCGGCAGTTAAACGTTTATTATGGTCGGTCTTCGTTCAAAACTTTTGATAATTACCGTTGATTTAACCTTATAAATGGCTACTCTAACCACTATATTCCAGGAGATTCATAAGCAGTGCAACGATTTGTCCCAAAAATGGCGAATTGCTCCCAAAAACAATAGGCCACACATCGTGAAATGCATCTGTCCAATTACCACGAATTTGAAGACTGCACAAAAATTCCGAAATTACTTATTTTAATTCAACAAATACGTTTAATACTGTCTATATATTTCGGCAAGTTTCTTGCAAATTGCGATAATTGAACAGATTAGTGTCACAGGGTGAGGCCTATTGTAACAAGTAACAATGCATTAGAAAAAATAGCTGCGATGCTGATGAATGCTACAGTAAGAAGGCTCAAATTGTCATCTTCATCGTAGAGCACGAGACAATTACGATAAGTCTCACAAAAAATATAAAGTCATTTTAAATTGCCAGTGATTTATATATAGGTTAAAACATTCCAGATGTTCAACAAATATTTTTATTTCATTTTCAGCAGCCATCATTCAACTATTGAAATAAATTCTTACAAAAATATATTCGGCACGCAAAGAATTTTATCACAGGTTGTTTGTAAGATTCATCACTACAAACACTACGTATGTAAATTTCATTTAAAATTAACCACCACCACCACAAAAGGTCTCATCAAGCAACCGATAACTAAGAAAATTTTACAAATTTTAAATTAAATTTGCGCACTTCCATTCTTACACATCAAATATCTACTATGTCAAACTCTCATAACCACTACACATCTTAGTCTCTTAATTAATTGGGATGAGGAGACGACAGGGCCTGCACTAATGCACTCGAGTCGCAAGTAGCAGAGGGCGAGGTTATCCTCCACAGCTACACCTCTTCAGAAGTAGCCCTCCACCTCCCGCTTTTGTGCGGCTCTAACGGTTGTAATTTCGTTAGAATTATCAATTTACCAGATATTCACATCATAAGCAAATATAAAACTGAAAATATTTCAAATAGAACTTTCCCATAAAAATGGTGCTACAACACAGAAATTTTTGTAATGCAAATACCTCCTGTTTGATAAACGAAAATAAAAGATAAAATTAGATTAGTTGTTAGTGTCAGCCTCCCTACTCGCAGCAATAAATGAGATCCAAAGAGAGGAAGGAGGAAGGCATCATTTAGTATGAAGTTAAGGAAACGCGGAATCTACGCAGAGAGGGCATAACAACAGTGAGTTGTGAAAAAAGATTATGAAACGAGACCAAAGTTTAAGAAGAAAGCAGTAGGTGCTGAAAAACAGGACATCAGTGAACCGAAAAAAGTTAGTCTTTAACATAACAAAAACATTTTATTTCACCAAAAAGAAAGCCTACCAAAATCTTGAATTTTCGACCCCATATAAAAAAAGAAAAAAACGAGAAAATAAAAAATTGCCACTATATTTTTGTTATATATGTTCCAAGAATTCTAAAACTGTCTTTGTTTTTGTTCTAGCATAAAACCTCAATGAGTTCTATTCATTTGAAACATCAATACCAATGGACTAAATACCAATGTCAATTTTTTTCAAAAACTAAGGCCTGAATCAGAAAAATGTATGAAAGAAATTGTGTTTCTTTATGAAAGGTACCTATTCCACTCAAATTTCATATGAATCAGATTGAAAATAAAAAAATTCATAATTTTTTTATGAAAAATATAAATAAAATTTTTTATGGAAATTACAATATATATAATATATTCACAGTGGGAAAATGAAGTTATGCATATAGATTATCGAAATACAAATGAATATAGATTATCGAAATACAAACAACATTCAATTACATAAATTTCCCATTAAATTACACATAAACAAAAAGTTTTGTTTTTGGCCTGTACTGTATAGTTACTTATTTTCAACATTCAAAAGAAAAGAAGTCATTGATTCTCTATGCTAGGAAGAAAACAAAGACAGTTTTAGAATCCTTGGAACATTTCTAACAAACTGATAGTCCTTTTTTTATAATTTGTACATTTCAATTATTTTTATCATAGTCCACAAACAAAAATTCGCTATATTTCATACATTGGTATCATAACGCATATATATATAAACAAAATTCATATACAACAAAGGACTATCACTATCTTAGAAATGTTCCAAGGATTCCAAAACTGTCTTTGAATTTGTTCCACCATAAAAACATTTGAACTTCTATCTTTTGGAAATATGTATAAAAAACTGAAAATTTAATTTTTTAATTTTTTCGAAAAAACTAAGGCCTTAATAAAAAAGTTACGCGAACAAAATGTTTTTCTTTCAAAAATACATATACCGGCCAAATTTCAGGCCAATCGGATCAAAACTCAGATTTGACAGGAGGGCCCCCTTAACCCTTCAGCGTCAGCATTTTACTTCTCAAATAATCGTAAAAATAACTACCATCAGAAGACCTACTCTGCCATCAGGGAGTGACAGGTTTCAGAACGAGGATGGAGCTACCGCTCGGCAGTGAATTCCATAGTACACATTAGAGAACAAAATTACAAGAAATATAATATATTGAGGCTATTCTTGAAGGAGGACCGAAAAGTCCTGATGGGCGTTAGAGGGTTGAGCCTCCCTTATCGGTACGAAAAAGATCGTATCGAAGAAAGGAATGAGGAAGGCACCATGTAGTATGGTTATTAGGGACTGCATAATCTATGTAGATGGGGCATAGAAACAGCGAGTTGGAAAAAAGTTTATGAAACAAGATAAAATTTAAAGAAGAAAGTCAGAGATGCTAAAAAACAGGACAGCAGTGAACCGGTAAGGAAAGAAAAAGAAAAAAGATGGACTTTCATAAAACTAATAACAGATCGTTTTAACAAAAAAGTAGGCCTACCTGACTCTCAGCTCGGGCCCTCTTATTTTCCCCCTGGGAGTGCTAATTCTCATAAATACAATATTTGTATCCCCTGCAGGGATTTTCAAAGGCACAACGTTCGCCAAGTTATACACCCCCACTCATATCACCCGTAGAAAAAAAATATTTGTAGGATTTTCATAGTCAACTTGAACTTTATTCACTCCTGGTAAGGGAGGAGCATGACCAGCTGATGCCGACGGAGCAAGCAAATGAGGCGTCTGAGAGGCGGTCAAAGCAAGAGATGGAGAAGCAAGTAGACTTCGTGGAAGTGTACTCGTTTCCGCCGGAGACACTTCTGACTCAATCCGTCGTCTCTTTGAGCCAGCCCAATCTTTGCAGCGACGCTAGACCTCTGGAATAGCTGACGCCTTTAGCCTCTGATCTTCATTATGCCCGACTGCAGCTAAAGAACCTGATAAAGTGGAATACATCAGTAATATTAACTGCGCGAATAAAAACAAAATAAATTAAATTACCGTTTGCCCAATGACTGTTTTAGCTACCACTGTGTTTGGAGCAGGCCAGGCTAGCTCCACTTGTGATAGCAACATTGGGAACTTTGGCTGCTATCAAAGAATAAGTCAATTAATTTAACTCTGAATACAACACTTGATATCTGTACCCTATTGCTAATTTTTTCATAAGGTAATTTTGACTATATCTATAGGCGGTCAGATCTGAATCAAATTATTCTATACGGATAAAAAATCATTACATTGCTTATAAATTAGTCATAGCCTGCCTTACCACTCCAAAGATGTTCAAAAAGAGAAGGGATGAAGGCATCATTAAGTTTACCGGGTGTCCCAAAAAACCTATACCTAATTTTCCAGGGCTATAATTCAGAAACTATTGAACTTGAAAAAAATGGGAAGCCACATTTTGTTTCCTAACATTTGTTCCATTTCTGTACAAAATTTCAGATAAATTCTTTCAACCGTTTCATTAGGCAGTTTAGCGACCGATACTGAAAGCCTGTTCTAACACTTTTGGTAAACTTAGAATTTTATGACATTAAAACCATGTTATTATTAACTTTAACTCATTTATTAAATGGAAAATACCACTAAAAGAAAGAACACCAACGAAATGTTCCTCCTATTGTTCGTTTGCTGCAAGGAGATTTGGAACTTTTGTTGCAATCATCAATTTGCATCACCCGCCAATTTGCTGCAAGGAGATGCTCACTTTAGACGAGTGATGGCGAGAATGAGGAGGCGAAGGCAACTGTATATTGAGAAAAACAGAGGACACACCGAAGAAACGAACAATAGGAGTAACATATCTTTTTTATTTTAGTGGCATTTTCCATTTAATAAAAGGTTTATACCTTTTAAAACATTGGTTTCAATATCATAACATTCAAAATTTGCCAGAAAAGTGTAAACAGGTTTTCAGCATCGGTCACTAAAGATACTGCTTACAAAGAACGGCTGGATCAATTCTCCCGGAATTTTGTACAGAGATGGAAAAAATGCTAAGAAACAAAATGTTACTTGCTAATTTCTTAATGGTTTTTGAATTACAGCCCGTGAAATTGGGTATCGTTTATTTGGGACACCCTCTAGAGACAAGGGAAAGTGAAATCTATGCACAAGAGGGGTTCCCGTATAGGATTCCGCGCACACAGAAACAGAATGTCACGTAGGAAGGTTATGAAACAATGATAAAAGTTGAAGAAGAAAGTCTGAGATGCTGAAAAACAGGACGGAAGTGAGCCGAAAAAAGCTGGTCCTTGACCAAACAAAAATATCTTATTCAAGAAAAAGGCTCACTTATCTATCTGGTCCGGTTCTCAAATTTTCCCCTGGAAATGCCAATTCCCATAGATATAATAGTTGTATTCCCCTGAGGGGAACTGATATTACAACGCAACTTAGAGGACTGTTGTTTATTGCAATTACACTACGATCAAATACATTTAAGAATAAACAATGCTTCAAAGAAAAAACAGCGCATTTTTTCATTTATTACAGCATTAAATTATCGATTTTACGTACTGTATTTGATCGTAGTGTAATTTCAATAGACAACAGTCTTCCATGTTTGTTCTCCATGAACCAAAAAAAGTATGAGCTTACACGAACCTAATATCAACTGGCAGGCTGGATGCTCCTTGAAAGATATTTTCGTCCGTTGGAGAGCCTGTCTTAATCCCGAGTAGGACATTTCTTTAGCTACATCAGCCGTCGTGATGCGCTGCATCATTCGCCGCGTGGTGTCCCGCAAACTGACGCCAACGCATCGCTGGAGCTCAGTCCTCTAGTGATAGAAGATGCATTGTTATTGTGTGTAGTATCGAAATAAAATACGTACTCCATGTGAGGAATGGCCTAACTGTACGGATGAAACTCTAATCGCATTTAAATCTCTTATCAACACCGTATCATGCTGAATGACCAGGACGCATTCAGTTGAATTTGCCTTTATAATCAACGCTCACTTGAGAACAAGAAATGAAGAAGCCATAAACATAAGCGTTCTTAAACTAACGACAGTTCATTAAAACGAAACTTCATTCACCTAATCGGATGTACAAACGAAGCGAATGAAACAATTGCGGAACTTCGATGATTGGATATTCAAACGACTAAGTAGAATCAAAATTCATACAGTTTCTACCTCCTTCGGAAGAGTTGCTATGGAGTGTTATTTCTCTAGAAATGATGAATAACTCTGTCAGTTCAGTTTGTTTGAGATAATTCACCACGTCTGCGAGCAGGTGTTGCAAAGACAGCAATCATAGCCTAAAATATGAATTACTTTCAAAAAATGATCAATTTAATGTGTGCGATCACTGACCAACTTCATGTTTTTTCCATGTCAAAATTATATACTTTGATACTTATGCATCGTAAGATCAGGAGGGCGGCTGTTGAACCCAATAATAACTTTCCGGAGATCATTTTCAGATTTGACTTAACATGTCAGTAGAACATAACATCCGGAACTTAGAAGTATAATCATTGTACATGACAGGAATAAAACATCCATTAATCTGTACAGTCTGATAATTTATTATTAAATGCCATTTTACTCGAACAATATTTTATTTTGAACTGGCATCAAAAGTTAACGATCGTCATTAACGGATTCAAGAGTTGCTAAATCCCCAACCGAAAATAATATGTCTCAGACATTTTAGTCCTGAAGTCTTGTATACCAGTTATATTAGCTTCTATAAAATGATAGTTTAGATTAATCTTCCGCTTTGTACGGGATATTGAGCCCTACACTACGATAACTCCTAAAGCTTATGGGGCATCTATTAACGTAAGAGCAATCACTAGGTATGGATGTACGTATTGTGACAGCCTGGAGCATATGCATAATGAAGAATTAATCTTATCCACGTAAAAATTAGAATGCGTTACTCAACCTCAGGATTGTTTTTGTGGTATTGAAATATTAATAGCTATTGGGTTTCCTCACCACTGTTTGATTGGTCGCTATTTGGTCAAGCTCCTCCATTGACGTTGCTCGATGAAATGTTGAGACAGGCTGAACACAGGTGGCAGAAGGCTTCTGAGGTTCAAGAATGGCCAAAATTTTCTTGATGTCACGTCTGTTTGAGCGAGACATGTTGAGCAGAACTTCAATCTTATTGTTGATCTTCTCAATCGCAGTGCAGTCCTTCCTGAAATAAAAGTCAAAAAATAAACATAGGTCTATTATGGAGATTAGAATAAAATATAGTTAGACACAGGAGTAATAGAAAAATTTTCCAGCTAACATTTCAAAGTAGGGTAAACTTTAACTTGAGTAACCAAAGTTATTACAGGTAATTGAGTGCAACTAACCCAGGTAACATCCCTTTAAAGTTAAAGGTCTAAGTCACGATTTAAAAATGAAACTCATGAAACTCCAAGAAACATGAATGTTTATTTTTTCCATTTTTAAAATATGATATAGAGAAAAGAAGTACACATACATGTTACACATTTTTGCCTGATAGATGTTTCGGAAAATAAGTGAAAATGTGCAGGGAAAAAACAAATTCCAAGACGAAATTAAATAGAATAATTTGTACATTCCAAACATGTAGTTCATGCATTCTCTTGCCTATAAATGACCAATCAACAAGATATGTAACAATTCATGACAATATCTGTTATCAAGGATTCTATTACATAATAATTAACTGCTATATTTAACAGCATTACCTGCATGGGTCTGTAATTGAAACGGGTGTGGGAGCAATGTGCTTGTGTAACTTGAAAGCACTTTGTGAGGGTGCCCCACAGGTAGCTGCAGATGAAGCAACTGAGTCGAAGCAGCTGAGGAAGCAATAGACCGAGCTGCGGCAGGAGAAGAAGTAGTATACTGAGTTGAAGCTCCAGACGATGACACAAAAGATGAACACTCAGGTTGCTGAACTGTGTCAGTCTCATTGCCACCAGGAGTGTACAGCTTCAGTTCAGCACCTCTAAATGTACCTGAATGCAAGAATGAAAAAATGGCATCATATTAATTACAGATGCAATTTTATTACTGAACATTTACGTAAATTTACAGAAGTTTGTTTAGCATTTAAAAAGCTTAAGTGGAAAGCAAAATAAAAAATGCATAGAAGTAACACTACTTGAAATGAAGCTGTTGTGTTAGCCAACTAAACCTGACTCATGCATTTGTCATACCTTCATGAATTCAAACTGTTCACCTACTGTGGCATTTGCTTAGGGATGTGAGATGCAGTGCACCAGTCAAACAAGGGTTATCAGTGCCAAAGAAAAGGGAGACAAAAGAAGGTTTGATAGGGTCATAATCCCAGTCCGGAATTTCTCTCAGGCCCACAGCTATATCAAGTAAGCTTTTTGCTCATCTACACATAAAATCCATTGACAATATAACATCCAAAGAAATGAAATACTTAGTTCATGCATAATAGAAGCAAATAGTTAGAGTCATTGCTTCTTAAATTGTTGATAGCAACAACTCATTCTTGATTTGCTATCAATTTAAATACTTCTCGTGTATAAATACCATTAGAAAATTCAAAAGATTCAACATTAGAGGAAGTGACACGTCCTCTAAAATCTGTGGATTTCTTTTGAAGATTTAAATTTTGTAAATTTTAGAACGATCAATGCACAAAAAATAAGTAAGGATATGTAAGAAAATACTTACTTGACTGTGCAAGAATTTTCTTCACTCGAGATGTAGCCCAGTTCTCTGCAGGTTGTGCATTATTTTCACTTTGAGCATCGACATCATCAGCATGCAAGGTGCATATAATCAAGAACAAAATGTGAAACCATTGGAAAATCTAATATTGACAGAAGAGGAGATGTCTTTTCTTTGAGATGATGATCACGGTCAGCGTTAGATTTGAATGAGTCGTTTGTTCTTACATCACATTCAGTTTCAAGGAGAGCAACATGCCCACACCAATACTCTCCTTTTTGCACACATCGTTCACAACTATTGTAGCAGGAATGTCCCATCATTTGCTTCAAATAGCTCCTCATCGGAGCATGTCATTAAGTCTTTGATGAACTGGTCAAGAAAAATTTCAGGTGGTGGAAGCAAGTTGTCAGGAGTGTTTGTGCAATACAAACCTGCACACACAAGCTTTTCAATGTGCATAAACTTTATTAAAATTGGATATGCACAATATTTTCGTGAATTTGTGTACATAACATACTCTCCAAATTCACTCATTGTTTCAACGTTCACACCTTGATACGATTCTTTTAGAGCTTTGGCAGTCATCGGAATAGATGGGTGAATCACATTAAATCGCATAACAGTCTACTTAAACAATCACTTGACAATTGTTTTTCAGAGGATTTTTTCAAGATTGTCCGATGTAGTTCGTGGAGTAACGCTAAAATTGCAATCTCGGACACAATTGCTTGAACAATCACTTGAGGAATCGCTATGAAATGAAGATATCACTATGCTCGGGAGTATCACTGATTGAGCTCTGACATTCTTCTGAAGGTTCTTTGATTGACCCTATGCGATTAGGAACATCACCTACTGAATTTTGACTTTTCAATGGAGCAATGTCTTCAGTGAACACGTCTGATCTGTTATCAGGAAGAGTATCACTCGACAACTTTGAGCAGTTCGCTTCAATAGCATTTTTGGAGGATTCTGGGATAAGTTTATCATAAAAACAAGATTTCGAATCACACCAATCTTCAACTGGGAAAGTATGAGAAACTGCTTCATCTGAATCATCTTCTGAAAAAATTCTTTCAACAATCCTTCGATGCTTCTGCCGCGTTGACAATTCAGAAAATAATTTGCATTTCTGTGAAGGCATTTCCTGAAAGTAAATTTCAAGCTGAATGACTCTGAGGGTTAAAAAAATATTCACATTGAATCATTTTACAGGCAATGATTTTGCTTGTTCATCAGTTTGATTCAAAAACTCTACATCTCATATCAAAATACACAGTTAAAGTAAATCACAATAGAACTTGTAGTGTTACCACATGTTTGAAAAAGTTCTTAATAACTTGAGGAGGACAACTGAGTGATTTGATCAAAAATTTTAAATTTTGCTGAGAAAGGTTCATTAAGTCGAAGGGGCTGTTGTGTCCTAAAATTTATTGGGGTTACGAGTACTACAGCCCCCGAAAGAGGGGTTTCAAGATAGATAGTGAGGGTAAAAAAACCGTGAATTTTTTACCAACATTTCATCAGAAAACGAAAGGAAAATGAAAAAAACAGTTTTGTAACTTTGCTAGCAATGTTACAAAGATTCTAAAACTGTCTTAGTTTTTGTTCTAGAATATAAAAACTCAGACTTCCATTCCTATGAAGTGTCCAAAAAAAATCCCATATATTATGAAAAATATTCCTCATTTTCTCAAAAACTATGGCCAAAATCACGAAATTTACATAGAGCAAAATGTTATTCTTTGAAAAAATTACATAAGCTGGGCAAATTTCTGAGCAATCTGTCCACATATTAAAATTTAGTTTGTTGTCCCCCTTAATCCTTCTTATTGACCGTAGTTGGAACCTAAAATTTTTGATGTCATATCTATAATAAGTTTTATGTCTATCTTTATAATTGTAAGGAATTTGAACTTACATATATATTTCACAAACAAAAATATTCCTGGAAAGCAATTTCCTGTTTTGAACAATAATGATAATAATTTTAATCAGAAGAAAAATCATTTTGAAGTTTTTTTTTACACTGAGCCATCATAGCAATTCAAATACTAAAATTATTGGAATGAAATGATTGCCTAATGAGTATTGCATTAGCTTTCACTTAATAAGGTCTAAATACTTCACAATTCACCAAGATAGGTGGTGCAAACCTGAATTAATATTTAATATGAGGTACTAATAGAAGCATCATTGGAAGAATTACTATGAAATGAACTTCTATCTTTAGGTTCAGAACTCAAGCAAATCTAGAGGGATATCTCTGACTAAGCTTTCATTTGCATTACTGGACGACTCTGAGATCAATTTATTGTACACACAAAGTTTGAAGTCAAACAAGTTTGCTTGGGCAAATATGAAAAACTAATTCATGTCTGTTATCATTAGAGTGAGAAAAATCTCCTACATGAACTCATTTTACAATCATCAAACTCAAGCTCTCCTTTGATATTGTAGATTTGTAGAGTCAAGATAGCAAAAGTTCAACAGAAAGTGTCTATCCGTACATATGAGTCATAATGTGAGAATATTTCATAACATTTTTCTCAAATAATATTTCTGGAGTCAATTAACATTTACCAATAGTTTTTTCATAAATACACAGTGCTTAAACACAGTGATTAAATCAAAATAGGAATTATGTTACCACACGGTTAAAACCAGGTCCTATAAACTTAATCATTTTTTGTTTGGTAACTGGTTCCTCTCACATATCTGGAATAAATTTCAATGTCTATCTTTATATGAATAAAATAGGCATTCACATATAGGTTCCTATATTTTTCATGGACAAATTTTTACTGGTAAGTAGCTTCTTTTAGTGAATAGACAGAGTAATGTGTTTCATCAGAAGGAAATTGGGTAAATCTGAAGGATATGTCAGTTCTCGATTTTGCACTTTTTGGGGCCTGAACCTAATTAATTGAATCAAAATAAACAAGTTTTCTTTATGCACTTTCCGTCTCAAATGAGTATTTCACGATTTATAGCGGTAAGTTTAGTTTCGTCTTTGATGACGAATGCGCTCGAATAAACAGCTACTCATCGATTTTCGAATTTTTGTTGCTTGTATCATGGTAATAACATCAAAATAAACAACTTTTCTTCCATACATTTCTTCAAATGAGTATTTAACGAGGTATAGTGGTAGGTTTGGTTTCGTCTTTCAAGACAGAGCGCTGGAAGTAAGACGCCATTGCAGTATTGCCATACAACTCGATCGAAGAATTTCTTTCCGCTTCAAACACTGGAGTTGCTGTAAGTCATTTACCACTATAACTAATAAAATACTCATTTGAGACGGAAAGTGCATAGAAGAAAACTTGTTTATTTTGATCTAATTAACTATGCTAAGGCATTGAAATTTACAAAATCGATAACTGACATATCCTTCAGATTTACCGGAAATTTATCAACAAATTTTACTTTTGAACTGAAACCAATTCAAAAATTTCTATACCAACATTATACAAATAATAGGATCCAAAGAGAAACATTGCCATAGTATCCAATGTATGAGAGTTGAATGCTTCTCATTTCCTGGACAGCATCTTTCAGAGACAGATTGTAGATTGATATTTTGAAATGTTATACATACATATTTAAGTACATTTTCATCCCATAAACAATTTACTCTACTAAGTTGAAAGCAAATATTATTTAAATTGGTAAGGATAAGTCAACTAAATTTTCAGAAATTACCCCTCAACACTATTGAACATGAGTGTAAAATGATATTTTACTATAATTTTTGGTCAAACTGGGATTTTGTTAGCATCAGTCAGCTGTTATATTCAGAAATCCTTGTTCATGACTGTACACAGTTAAACATGGTACAGTCATGTCTTATTTGTAATGGATACATAAATCTTTATAACACCTATCCATTTCTCATGTGAATGCACAACGGTGAGCATTAAAACCGTTCAATCAATTTTTGAAATCTTACATTAGCAGTGAAGCAATTAAAAAATATTCAAATACCAACAATAGTATTCGGGAGTTAGATCTTAGTTCTGTCATGTATTGCATAAATTTGTAAATAATGAGAATCAAATCTTTCACAGTTCAAGATACTATTTTCAAACCTAGAGAATGAGTTATATGTTACACAACACTGCTCCAACTCGAGCAACTAAGTCGAATAGCATGCTACTTGTTAGTCATTCATGTTACCAGCTGAGCTATTTCATGATTTCGACTTCATTTCTTGATGCAATAAAAATACTTTTCAATAATACGTATTTTATCTTAAAACGAAGGTCATAAATCATGAAATATAAAATATAATCAAATAAAGAGCCTATTCATACCTAGTAAATTAGTAGCTAACTGTGGAATTACAGCGTTTAATCAGGCCCGTTAACTGAATTTACCAATTTGAATTCCCGATGAGTCACGCACGGTCAGCAAGTGAAAGCTATGCAGCATGAATAGTTACGAAATTTCTATACTTTCACAGCTAAAACATACACAGTTTGATCTGATTTCCGTATCTTAACTACTGTGACGGGCTAAATTTCATTATTTTCAAGGGATTCACAGTATCACAAACGAGTATACACACAATTTGATGACAACTGAGAAACTGATCACTTATGTTTCCGAGTACCGACTCCCGACTAATCCCAAGTACAACTAACTTCTCGCGGAAACTGAATCTCTCACACAGACTCACGTGACTGAACTGAACGAGGAACAATCGACACTCAAACAACGCTTGAACGCCTTTCTAACATGGAATATATTGTCTCAACTGATGTCAAATTTAACGTATTTCAGCTCCCAACTCATTATTGATGTTTTTAGCTAGAAACTATCTAGGATATTTTTACGCTATCTAGATTTACAGCTAGCAACAAGAATACCCAAGTCGATATCTAGATGGAACGAAACCTATCTGGATCTAGCTATTTTATAGCTAGAGTTGCAAATATATGCACAATTTTCGAACTCAAGCCTACATAAACGTTCGGAACTTCGTGTTCTGTACGCGAAGGTTCGAGTAATTTTTCTCGTATTTTTTCTCTGATTTGAGAAAGAAATATTTTCATTAGAAAAAATTAACAACTTTTAAAACATTCTCATTAATTGATGCTGTGAATGTATATAGGGTTATACGTCGTCCATCTTTTGAACATGTAAAACTTAACAAATTCACATAAAATTGATGTATTTAAAAATAAGTCCTTTTGGTTTAAGATCGCGTTCTCTTCAACCGTATAAAAGAACTTAACACTGATATTCCAACTCATCGAAACGGTCACGTTTTAAAGAACTGGAACCTTTAATATCCTTTGAAACGTTTTGAAGCGTGAGTTAAATATTGAATAAAGTCAGAAGTACATTTTGTCAGTTGACATCTAAATATAATTATGCATTTTATACATCCAGGATTTATTCTTTAGATATAAATAACCTATTTAAATGAAATGCACCTATTCATTATTTTCACAATAATCGTCCTGTATTATTAAAATTCATCCTTTTATTTGCAAAGAAATTATCAAACGCTAAAATTCAGATATTTCATGTCAAATACTCAACATTTGAAGCTTAAATTAGAAAACATGAACTTCATATTCTAACGTCTTAAAAATTAGAACGTATAAAAATAGCGAAATATGTAAATTTGCTCCTGCAATATCTTAATTTTGAACTCAAGTTTTTGACTCTCATGTTGGAAGAATTGAGGGTCAGACTGTTGCATGTAAAGGATAAGTAAAATAATATTTGACTGTTAGAAATACATCACATAATATTGTGTAACTTTTCATTAATTAAACTTAGGCTTGTGCCATCCAGCATTACCGTTAATTTAAAATTATAAAATATAGCGTAAAAACGATCGTATTTTTACCAGCGTTTTTCTATGGTCGAAATGACCGTCAAAAATCGACGGTAGATAACGGTCATCATTGTCGGTCGGCATTTATATCGTCTTAAATTACCGGTGATCACCAGTAATTTACTTACTGTCGGAAATCTTACGATAAAGGATGGAAATCGATAATAAATACCGGTTCGCCGACGGAAAAATTCGGATTGGGCAGTGGATTCGCACGAAGTACTGAAGTCTTGAATAATTAAGTCCTGATATCAGGTACAATAACGTAGCTTCCAATCTAGCCCCTGGTGGGATGGAGTTTCTCATTACTGTATCTTCTTTCTGAATTCTCTCACTCACTTTGTGGAGAAGCTGTTGATACATGGGTACTGAGAGCCTCATATACTTCGAGAATAACCTCTCATCAGTACTGAGCTCTTGGAAAATAGATCCGTAGCTACCGAGAGTTTGTCTATGTTGTAGCCACTCTCTGCACCACATTGATTTTCTTCTGCGCTTTTTATTTCGTACTACAACCACACACAAAGCTAGCTCTACGCTATCATCAGAGGACGACATGACGAGTCTACGAAAGCTTGTGAGATACTGCGTTGACTGCAAGCGGTAGGTAACTACGTGTAAAAGCATCGGCTGCAGTTGCGCACGCAATTACTCTGATGGGCGTGGCTTTATGTGAACACGAGTAGTCAACTGTCGGTGAAAACTCCGCACGTGTAATATGGCCTTAAGAGCAACACGCCACCTGGCGACGACATCCAATAGCTGTACGACAAGTTGGACAACATCACTTTGTTGGCATGTGAATCAGCCACAATGGCGACTTGAATTTAATACAAGATCTAAGTACATCTGGAAACATGTGTGTGTCCATTGCCTTATAATTAATTGCAGGAGCTTGAGCATGGAACGTGAGAATTGAAACTTTTTTATGTGTAAACTTGTTGGAAATTGTGTGAAGGAGTTCCTTAACTTTTGCGGATTGATGGTAGTGCAATTTCGGTGATAAGTTTTCTGAATATATTACTATGCGATAGTGGGAAAAATATTGCCGGGGAAATTATTAACAGAATTTGGAATATGTAATTATATTTTGTTATATTTATTGATGACAGGCCAATTTACTGGTATTTAACGATTCTGAAAGCGTGACTTCTGGCTATTTCATGACGTTTTAAATAATAAAAGCATCTCAAGCAGATTAATTTTGTAACTTTCCTCTATTGGTTGACTGGGGATTGATTGAAACCAGAATGTTTTAATAGTTTCATTATAATTATTGGTCAGGATCTAATGCCTTTCAGTGATAAAAAGACCATGGAAAAAGACCAATAATAATTACACCTACGAGCCTTGATTATAACATTGCTCAAATTTTAGTTTCGAATGAAAATGTTAAATTTGTGACGCATGCTTACGTTATGCCCTGCTGATACACAGATACTTGCATAGGTATGTGTACTACACAATGAATGGCAGAGAGTCAAAAGTAACTTGTCAGTGTGCAGAGCGTCCCAATCCTGCTCCCGTTATGTTGTGATAACGTTATGTTATCAGTTAATTTGTATAATGAGATACTTTGCCACTCTTTTTCTACGCGAAATTTTCCTCGTTTCAATTATTCTTCTGCGCTTCTTCCTCTTAGGATATCCGCCATGACACAATTTTTGGTCAAGTACCTGCCGTTTGGGTGCACCGGGCTGTGGACGACCTAAAATGCATACGCAAATCATCTGCGTCGCGGATCATCCGCGTGTTCTGTCGGATGCTGCTCATGTTTTTAGGTCAAGATATGGCTGGTGTTGCAATTCTGAGTTCGGCTTAGCGAGGGTATACGAATTAAAACCTAGTTCGGGATGATATTGCGAATGGTAAATCGTTGCTGCTGCTGCTGCTACTACACGGTGAGCGAAAACGCTCAAGTAGACGGGGTTAACTTTATTTAATTTTAGTTGGGGAAGATGTTAATAGATTGTGACAGTGAAACTAATGTAAATGCATAGAATAACGGCTATTTCATAAGTTCTGCTGATTGTAGGAAACAAAAGTCAACAAGAAAATATTTCTTCAAATTAAACGCAGATATTTTCAAAGGAACTCCATTCCCTTACTGATAATCTAAAAAACATCTGTGTGTGAATTATAGACCTGAACGTATTGATGCATTTGTAAGGAAATTGGAATGATATTATTCAAAATACATGATATCAGTTTTTCCTTTTTCATGTCCGGTGGATTATCTTTAGTGAAATTGAAAGCTATTTTTCACTAGTTAATTGCTTTGAAAGCTTATTGCGTAAACTGAATTGCCGATAAAAAAACGGGTTGAAGTGCCATTTGGGACCATTTCTGGACCCACTCGTCGCTCTAGTAATCTATTTAAATAATTTTAGCATAAATCAACATGTTCCTAGCACTCACCAAAACAACAATCGATCAAGACCTATGCCCCCCCCCCCCGCACACACAAAACACATACACTGGTACACGGGGCAATACCTTTAGCAGTCGCTACGAAATGTTTCAAAAAATTTTAAAATTTTCATTAAATTTTAAATAGCCTAATTATTTGCATGAACTATTTTACTGTTAACTATTATTAACAAATTCCTAATTATAACTACTAATCTTAATGTTTTAAGTGACTCACACGAATATTAACTAATATCGAGCACCGCCATTAGTAGAGCTAGGCGTTGTGGCTACATCCCTGAGCATGGCGTGTTTTGAGCGTGATTTTCCATTTTGCTTTTGTGTCGTTAAGAGCTCTTCGCATCCCCGAGGCTGCGCTGTGAACCAGACCACCAAACACACACATAAAACACACACCTGGGCCTTTAGTCTACGTATAATTACTGTGCATTAATTACGGAAAATCCATGCCAAATTACTGTGAATCAATCCTGGAATTCATGCACAAAATTCTTTAAATTGAACTCCCGTCTTTTAAAGTTGATGGGCTAGTAACTCAATTACAACTACACATACCGCCAGCCTGCCGGATACGCTGTCTCCATAACTGCAAATATCTTCAGCCAAGATCGTGCAGTTAAGGACACCACAACTCTTCGATCCTGCGGCACCACAATAAATCCCGAGCTGAGTTCTCACCCGCGTCCTTCATTGTCCTTTTCGCACGGCTCTCGAAAATAAACTCCCACATTTGAGTGGGGGCTGTGACGATAATAATACAACCTAACAACCTCGTCAAACCCAGACCATCAAACATAAAATACCGGCTGAATATCTAACAGTCCACACTGCGCTACTTCGTAACGGATGTTTGCCCTAGGAAGCTAACATAATATTTTTTTGGAAAACATTTTTTGAATACTCGCTACTCTGCGTGTCTAATTCCGAATATTTCCGGTTTCGAATAACGTCGATATTTCTTATATAAGGTAGAATTTTATAAAGTGCGGTAAATCATTCAAATTCATAAAAAATACCAAATTTCATTTCATATGATCGATTATGTGAAAAATTTTGTTTTATTTGAAACTGTGTCTGATGAAACCGCATTTTCAAACCAATGTTTAACTTCCGTAACTAAAATATTGAAAATTTAATTTTTTACATAAATCACACGTTTGCTGCTGAATGTAAGGCAGCGTAAAATTAAAGAAAGTGCAGTTTACGTAGAATATATTAACATAGAATAAAACAATTGGGGAATAGTTGTACAGAAGTTCTCTTCAGACCTGAAAGGTTGCGGTATTGTACCAAGGCTTGCGATAGATTGGGAGTTTCATCAAAGGCGCACAATATCATTAGTGTTCCCTTGAGGGGCTTTCAATGTTGGTGTTGGGAATTGTGTACAAACTTGTTTAAATGAGTGATGAAAGCATGGGTTGACTACATTTGAGGTGATAACGACCAGTTGTGGCACAATTAGATCGTGACTGACCAGGCATGCTCGAGTCCAGGGCCTCGTTGGATGGTCAAGTTTTTGGCACGAAAATGAGAACTGCACACAAACGAATGGGATAGTCCCCGCTAGCTTGTCGCCAAATTTGCCCTCAAATTCCTCCCTTATTGTTGCCCTAACCAACAACATGTGTATTTTGCATCGTGTTATAGGTCGTCTCGAGCCCGGTGTGCCTAAACAGGAGGTTGGTGATCCTAAACCGGGGAATTGGGCGTCGAGGATGTCCTAAACATGGGTTCCAGTATTACAAAGACAAGAATAAATACACTGCTAAATAAAACCGATCATAATGAAGCAGAATAATAAGTTCGGGGGATGAAAGACGAAAGAAAGTTGCCTAAGTATCCCGCGTGCAAATCAAATTACAATGGTATATCTTCAAAAATAGAAAGTGTATATCTGATTGTGGTATGTTCAATTTCAATAGTTTTTTATGCTCCTACCTGAAGTTCGCCTGACTAAAAATTCATATATTAAGTTTCATCAATAATGTGACATTCATATTTTGAATGATAAAATTATGTATTTAAATTGGTTTTGAAACTAGTTAATGTCAAGTTGTTACACCAAAATTTCATTTCCCGTGCTGACGCTGAAAATTTCTAGATAAACAAGTGTAGCAACACTTGTGGTGCCGACGTCCGCCATACCGTTACGTAGGCTACGTACCATCTGGCGACGGGCGACTTGGGTGTAGGGAGTGTAGCGTGTTTTAAAAATACTTCTTCTCCAGTTTTTAAAACTTATTTTCACTGTGTTCCTCAGAACGCTAGGCAATAGCATGTGTATATAAATATACATAAACTGCAAATCTTCAAATTAGTTACACAACTGCGGCACATTCTGCAGAAAATCCCCTTAAAACATCGGTTATTTATGAATAAAAGAGGCTCAAAACTGCAATTGGCGAACTTGCTGAATCAGAATAAAAGAAAGAAAAAACGCTTCAGCCCACCTACAAATTTCTACCCTCAATAGTTTTTTGTGTACTGACACGATTTGTCGACAGCCACTCGGCGCAATAAGCAATGACTACTGTGGTTACGGTATATACTGTGACTACGGTACTGTGGCAATGGTTGGTTACTTGAATGTGAGAGCACTGGCAACAATTATGAATGGAAAACTCAATGTCGCTACAAACTGGAAAGTACGCTCATGGTCAATAATGGCATTATTTCGAGCAACTTTAGTTCTCTGTTATTGAACAATAAACAAAATCAGTAACGTAGAATAAAATTTTGTCAACCTTTAAACTGGACTTTCAAAATCTGTTATCTTAACTCACATATATCATGCATCAACTGGCTTTACAGAACACAAGTGTGCTGATCAAAAATTTTATTGGACCATGACTGCGATTGTTAATTTTGTGAAGTATGAAATGCTGTCAGGTAATTCCATCGAAATTTATCGAGAAGAAAACAGCAATAACTAGGGTGGATCGAATAGTTTTATTGGACATCAAATAATTTTTGAATGTACGGTAAATTACATGCTTCAATATTGTTTTATCTTTCTGATGAATTTCAAGGTTTACATAAGTCTCTTTGTGTTCGGGATATTTGGGTTTTAAACGGATTATATAGGTGCGTTCAAGATGTTATAAGAAGTTGTGATAGCTCTAAGGTTATTGACGACCGGCTAGAGTGCACTCATGGCCCCCTCTAGAAAATTGAATGGTCTAGTGACACGATGAGAGCTGTGGTTCTGACTTTAATTTAAGCCGTATGTTTGATGAAAGGTTTAAGGTAAGGATTAACTGGGACCTGGCGAAGAACAAAATGACAATAATAATCGTAAAAATTAGGGGATTTTAAATTACTAGCAAGAATAAGTACAATAATAATAAAAATTAATAATATTCGCCAAAATTACGATACTCCATGCAAAAACATGAATTTTTACCTGATTTCGAGAGCTTTGACAATCGAGCACAAATGCATCTTAGAACATGAATTTAATTTGAAATATGCTTTAAATGGCATATGAAACGTCATACCGGGTCACTATACAAAAAACATACAAGGTTACCAGTTATTATAGCTATTATAAGTTAGCTACCGCGCTAACCTGAGATTTTGGTAAAACTGATGTGGGTCACAATTAAGCTCGATTCAATAAACAATAAGAAATATGTATTATTATTTTTACCCATCAACTACTAATTACAGTAATACTAAATTCTCAACCAGTGTTAGAATACAACAAATGAGTACATTTTAACATGTCCCTGTCGAGTCAGGGATTTTTCCGCCACGGCGAACGTACAGTTGGCTTAGTCTTGAACTGATATGAAGAGTTGTATGAAGAGTGAAATACCTACATCCTCCTTCCCCTAGCTCTTTCCTTGAGCGAAGAACACACCAGTCCGGTAAATGAACCCGTTTCATTCAACGAAATGAATCAGTTCATAAGTTCTCTAAAACCTGTCTCTCCTGGCCTTGAAAGAGTGCAAAACAAACTCCTTGCTAACCTCCCTACTGAACACAAACTCTGGCTACTGTCGATTTTCAACTCGAGCCTACAGAATGCAACTATCCCTAAAGAATGGAAATCAAGTCTTGTTATACCCATTTGGAAGCCTAACAAACCTCCAACCAGTGTGAAATCCTATCGCCCCATTGCTCTGTTGTCATGCACAGCTAAGTTACTGGAATCTATGATTAACAAACGCATCTACTATACTCTTGAGCAAAACAAATTCTTGCGACCAGCCCAGGGGGGGGTTTCGTAGTAGGATGTCTGCCTTAGATCAGGTTGTTAGATTAGAGACGGCCATTCGCACTGCTCTGAAATGTAGGAAAGTTTTACTGGTGGTATTTTGCAACCTCAGCAGTGCCTTTGACACGTTTTGGCACACTGGTTTGCTGCACAAGTTGAGCCAGAGCGGGATACGAGGGGCAATGCTTAGGTGGCTAAGGGAGTACCTCAACGAGAGAAATTTCCAAGTCCTGTTCGAGGGAGAGCTCTCAACGAGCAAAAATGCAAAATTTGGTGTCCCACAGGGAGCAATTCTGTCTCCTATGCTATTCAATGTAATGATGAAAGACATCCCTTCAGAGACAGGAGTTCATGCCACCGAATATGCTGATGATGTCAGCTTCTTTACTAGTCACTCTGACATAGCAACAGCCACTGAAAGACTGCAGTCCCAAATCACCTCTTCTTACAACTGGACCAAACAATGGGGATTGAACTTAAACCTTCAGAAAACTAAAATAATGTGCTTTACCAATAAACGAATAGTTCCTCACTCCATCAACATTGATGGCCAACCTCTGGAATATGTTCCTCGATTACAGGTACCTCGGTGTTGTGCTGGATGCCTTTCGACTACACTGGGAACCCCAAATTGCCCATCTTAAAACGGCATGTCTTCCTTTAATCAACCTCCAGCAATCTATTTCTCACAGACAATGGGGATCTGACCGCATGCTCCTGCTCAAACTGTATAAAATTCTGATTCGCAGCCGGCTAGATTATGCGGCTCCTGTGTACGCGACTGCAGCCCCTTCTGTCTTGTCTAAGCTTGATGTGTTACAGAATGACTGTCTCCGAATTGCTACGGGAGCCCGGAGAACTACACCAATCAGTTCTTTACAGGTGGAGTCAAATATTGATCCTCTGGATATTCATAGAGAGCTGATAATGTGTAAATACTTCTGTAGATTGATCCAGCTTCCAATGTGCACTATAATTCATAACCTTGTTAGAACTCACCACCAAACTGCAGAACCCCTACGAACCACTAATCTTCTGCCCTCGTTTATTTCTAAAACCAGAACCACATTTACTAATTTCAGCCTGAGTTATCCCAAACTCCTGACTTCTCCACTAATATCTCCATATTAGCAAAAGCATAGGAGTGAATACTGTAGATTCAAGTATTCTGTGCCTCCCTTCATACATTCATCAGCTGAGCCGCGTAAAAGCGCTCGTCGTGTCTGAGCAATCGCATTTTGACTGAGCATTTCCCACTGGTAGCACCTGACTAGCCAGCTCCGATCACCAGTAAAACTGATAGCAACGGTCCAGCGTTTCCTTCCCTAGCTGACGACATCGGTACCCCAGGGGCGTACATAGGGCCGTACATTTGGTGGCCAGTGAGTTAACGGAACCACGAAGTTAAGATGTAATTGAGAAATGAAGAAGATATAGTATATGACGAGAGACCTCCAGAAGTTTGAGAAGAAGATCCAGTGACTTTGTTGTGATCGCCGTGTTTAAGCATTTTTCCTAACCATGTCGCTTTTGTGCAGCTTTCAGGCCATATAAATGAAAGACATTAAATTATATATATTAATTTGTGAATAGCTGTGCCCCAAGTCATCGGTTTTGTGTAAATGGTGTAATGGTGATTTGTCACCGGAGTGTAACTCCGAGTCGAGGAACCTCATGTGTTCGTGTATATATGTGTTCGGCATAAACATTGTGAACCCACCCGACTTTCTGTTCCTCGTGCTGACAACAGTGGACAACGTATCAGTGTGTAGGGTCCTCAAGAACGGCAGGTGCTACCATGAATTACGATCAGTAGGCTTTCGTGTTGTGAGCGTGCTTTGCGCGGTGCGAGTCACGACATAGAATTGGTGCCGTGACCAGGATCTCGAAACCTCCATTTTAGTGTTTCTGTTTAATAGTGTCCTCGAGAGTCTACAAGATCGTTGCCCGGTGTATGTGATAAGTTGTGGTGCTGGTTAGACTAGTTTATTTCCGTCCGGGTTCCCCTCCGTGTGACTTGTGCTGGTGGTTGCACAGCTAAGAGCTGCGTCGACAGGACAATGGAGGCCACTGGTGGAGCAGATCCTGGAGAGCAGGCTGTTTCGGAGAAGGAAGAAGAAGATTTTATCCTCGAAAATTTGCAGCACTTGAAAAAATTCATGATGACGGTAGGTTCACGAGAGGAAAAAGTCTCTACCAAAGCAAGAGAAGAACTGCAGAAGTTGAAGGAAGATTTTGATAAAGTGATGGTGAGCTTCACTAAAACGGAAGACCCAGAGGAGCCAGAAGAGGCTAGCAAGACCACAGGCCCTGGAGCTATTCCTAAGAGGAAAATGAAAGTTAGGCATGCTGAGTCACCTGCCTACTCATCCGGCTCATCCAGTAGCCAAGAGGAGTCTCCTTGTGACAGTTCTGACACACACTTCGAGTGATTCTAGCGGTAGTGCTAATAGCAGGCAGCGTGGTAAGAAGGGGAAAAGAAGACCTAAAAATAAGAATAAAAGGCGACATCGTGGAAGTGAATTCACCCAATTAGTGGAAACCCTCAGCCATTTGGACATGAGGAAGATCCCGACCTTCGAGAAATTTGATGAAGATTCAGGCATGAATCTTAAGCTGTACCTCCAGTCGTTCGAAGAATATTGTCAGCAAAATTTCAAGGGGTCAACACTATTTTGGATCGGAGAGTTGGAAACTAAACTGCAAGGTGAAACATTGAAGGCGTTTAAAACCGTAAGGTCGGTAAATGATTCCTATGTAAGTCTGAAGAGGAAGTTGGAAGATTGGTATGATAATCAGAAGCTGGCAAGGAAAAGTAAAAATAAAGGTAACTTCGTGCAAGCAAAACATGTGACTGGTGAGAGCATGTATTTGCTTGCTACTCGTCTTAAAAAACTGTTTGCAGTTGCTTATCCGAGCAAGGATGTTGCAACCAGTAAAACTTTGCAAGAAAAATACATATCTATTCTGCCACGAAAGTTCAAGAAACTTGTAAGAACCCAAATTTTGGGGCATAGAATGGTGGGGAAGAAGCTGAAATGGGGGGAGTTGAAAAAATTTGCCAGCTTGTGTGACCTTTAAGCAGGAAGGGAAAAAACATCAGACGTTGAGGAAATCGTTATCAACGTTGGGGTAAAGGAAAAACCGAGGCCATACCAGGAGAGTCAGCGTCAGTATGAAAATCGACAGAATGGAGGTTTTAATGGCGGTTTATGGAATGCAAACCCCACCTATCGTGAGAATGCTCCAAGGAACATTAACAGATTTCCACAGCATTTGAAGAGAGGAACTACAACGTGTCCCTACTGTGGGCGTATGGGACACAGAGAAGATGACTGTAGGTCCAAGTTGGGAGCGTGTTTTGCTTGTGGTTTCCGGGAGCATTTTTTCTACAACTGCCCTAGAAAGATTGGTAATGGCAGAGGGAAAAAGCAGGCGCTCCCATTTCAGTGGTGATGCGGAGTTTTCCAACTACAGAAAAGGCCCTGAGGTCCATCAACCATATCCTTATCGTAATGAGACTCAGAGATCCCATGAGCTAAGGAATGAGGGAAATGAGCGCCTACCCGAGCAGAGGTACCGGAGCCTAACTGATGTTCGTCGCGGAAGCACTCCCCAGCGGCAACACCAGCAGCGACGTCTTTCGGGAAACTGATGTACTCTGGCTCAAGAGGGGGTGTCCCAGAGTTTAGGCATCAGAAATCCTCCGGCAGCTCGACTGATGGACCATGGTCTAATAGATTCGCTGTTTTGAATGACGAAATGGACGATCAACCGGACAGCTGTCTTGAAGGCTCAGCTGAGGTGAGGGCTGAAGGTAATGAAGACAGACGGACATGGTGGAACATCTCAAGTGCAGCGGGGACAAGTTATCATCTAAGCCCACGAGGAATGTAATGGCGGCAGAAATTCAAGTGGACGACCAAGCAAAAATCAGTAATGAGACAGTTGATGCTGATACACCTCTGACGAGGACAGACCAAGAGTCCATTGAGGTAAACGATGTTAATATTGTTCATTTGCTGCCAGGAAAATTAATGACTATTCCTTTCGTTGTTCAGGGCACAGAGTATAAGGCCTTGGTAGAGAGTGGTGCAAGCGCTAACATCATGAAAGAGAGTGTATGTAAAGATTGTAGGGGATGTATTGATGAACGTTTGAAGTGTAGAATTAAAGGGTTAGGTAGCACATTTGTTGAAACTATAGGTATGGTAGAATTGGTTGGTGAACCGTTAGGGTTGCCTGCCGCTTCCTATTCTTTTGATGTTGTACAATGTGATAAGTTTGCATTTGACATTGTGTTGGGCTTGAATTTCCTTAAACGAAATAAGTTATGTATTGATATGTCTAAACGGATGATTTCTAGACTGGGTCATGGCAAAGGCCGAATTTTGTATTATTTTTCTGATTCAGGAGAGATAAACCATGTCATGCATAAAACTATACCTGTGTTTGCTGCTTGTGATGTTGACGTGGAGAGGAAACATGCAGCATGTATTCCTGTTGAGGTTAGGCTTGCGAATGTGGGGCCTATCATGTCAAATCTTGTGTACTTTTTTGAAGGAAAACCGTTGAATTCAAAATTGCGCAGCTCTGATGGCATAATTAACTTTGATGTAGGTCATGAGAATGTTGTTGCTGTGAAATGTAGGAATGGAACTTCTGCTGATTGCACTAGAGTTAAGAAGGGGGAAAGGTTAGGGTATGTCAGCACCTTAGTGGAAGTCCCTTCTTTAGAAAGTGACGGGCTGGAGTACTGGTTGGAAGAGAGTCTTAAGGACAGGATAATTTTGGGCGATAATGTTACTCCTGAGCAGAAGCAACTAGTGTATGAAATGTTGGTTAGATCTCAGGATGCCATTAGCAGAAATAAATTTGACATAGGAAGGGCTAAGTTATACCTCATAGGATAGAGTTGAGTGATAACATGGCAAAGGCCACGGAAATTATCGGAACCTGTTAACACGGAAATTGACCGACAGTGTAAGGAGCTGTTAGCATTAGACATAATTGAGCGTAGTAGTTCACCATGGAGTAGTCCTACCGTACCAGTAATAATGAAATCTTCTGATCTAGGTGAAAGAGAAATTCGAATGTGCATAGATTACCGCAAGCTCAATAGGCAGACAATTACCGAGAAATTTCCCATGCCAGACCTATCTGAACATATTTACAGTGCGCATGATACAAAATTTTTCACTAAGTTAGATCTAATCAAAGGGTATTATCAAGTTCCATTAGATGCTGAGAGCTGTGAGTATACTGCATTTAGTACTCCTCATGATCAGTTTCAGTTTAAAACTTTATCATTTGGTCTCAAAAATAGTGGTATTGTTTTCCAGAAAAATATGCAACAGATTCTCTCAGAAGTTTGCTTTAACAATGTATTGGTTTACATCGATGACATTTTGATCCTGAGTAAAACGTTTAGTGAACATTTGGAATTAGTAGAAAAGGTAATGAACACCTTGAGCAAGAATGGAATTAAAATAAAAATTTCAAAGTGTGAATTTTTTAAAAGACAAGTGAATTTTTTAGGGCATGTAATTGGTGAAGATGGCATACGTAAATCTCCGGAGTATTGTGATAAATTGCGTAAATTTCCAAAACCCACAACTGTTAGGGAATTGCGGCAATTCTTGGGGCTTTTAAATTTTGGGAGACGTTTTCTTCAAAATTGTTCGATAATTGCAAGACCGCTAACTGAACTTACTGGGGGCCAAAAACATTGTAAGTTGACTTGGAATGAAGAAATGGAACAGGCTTTTCTTCAATTGAAGGAAAAGTTATTGGAGGAGGTTACGCTCTCTTTTCCAGATTATTCTGATGAAGCTGCCCCGTTGGAGTTATCTGTAGATGCCTCTGCCGTGGGGGCTGGAGGATGCTTGATGCAAGTACAGCAGGGAGGCTACAGGGTCATTGGGTATTCATCTACTACATTTTCTAAGGCTGAGACAAGGTACTCTACTTTGGAGCGTGAACTGGTAGCTATTAGGTGGGGTATCAAGGTATTTTCACCATTCATATTAGGTACTAAGTTCATTCTGTATACCGACCACAAGCCACTCTGCTTTCTTCATAATATGGCCATTACTAATTCACGGTTGATGCGTACATTTAATGATATTGCCGAGTACGATTTTGAAATAAGGTATAGACCGGGAAGCGAGAATGTAATAGCCGATGCGATGTCTAGGAGTGTGTGCAGTCCTGGTGTGTGTTTTGAGGATGAAGGTGAAGAGTTAGGCTTGCCCACTGGATTGAGGTTCATGAAAAAGATAGATGGGGGTGGAGATTCATTTTTCATTTCTTTGTTCATGTGTTTAGAGGATTTAAAGCATGACAAAATACATTTGGGTTTGCCTAAGGATGATCTGGGGCTTAGAGAGCTTTTAGCAGATTATTTGACACAGAACCCATCTAAATTTAAAATTAAGATCACGAAAGAAGTAGGAAGGGCTCTCAGGTCAATGAGAAGAAAGGGCCAATTTCCGAGGGAAGAGTTATTGCTGGTAGCTTGTGAGATATTTAAGGTGGAAATTTGGGATCATCATGGTATGCAATGGCCGGTTGTGTTTAAAAGGCAAACTCCTAATTCTGAGGGAGAACCAAAGATTCACTCGCAGTGTATTGCAGGAATTCACTTCAACCCCGTTTTTAGCCGAGTAAATGAAGAGGAATTGGTTTCGTATGTGAGGGGTGATCATGTGAATCAGTGTAGTGAATTGGGTCAACAATTTGATGATTCTGGCTTAAATATTAATAATGACGATATAGACAAAGCTGAGCTAAATGTGTGTACAACGGAATGTGGTCATGGAATTGAAGTTGGTACTGGTTGTGCGGTGGAAGTTGGAGGGGTCAAAATTTGTGCCATGATAGATACGGGATCTCAAGTATGCCTAATCACGAGGGAAGTGACTGCCATGCTGATTGATAGGGGTGTACAGTTCGATTTTGATGAAGTAGAAGATTCTGCAGTTATAGGAATTGATGGCCGAAGAGCTTGGTTACGTGGTGTGATTCACTTTGATTGTCTTCTAAAGGGGTTAAAAATGGATGCGAAAGTACCATTTGCGATAGTCGAAAGTGATGCCATACCATGCTGTTGTTTAATTGGCGCAAATTTCTTAGCAGAGAACAAGATAACCATTGACTATAGTATTCTTTCCCTGAGCTTTGTCATTGCTGGTGAGCTGGTTAGGTATCCCTTTAAGGTGGAGGAAGACCTGGATGAATCTTTGTGTGTCAGCTTGATTGTTTTTTTTCAATTCGAGTGTATCAGGGTCAGATATTGATGAAGAAACCGTTGAACTTGTGGATCAAGAGAGTATTGAAAGTGCTGGGGAAGGTGATGTTCTACGGTGGCCACCATATTGAAACTGATGTCAACTGCATATTGATTTTAGTATCCACTACCTTAGTCCCACTAATATTTTTGGGGTGATAACCTGTATTGTGTTATTAACTAAAACAACCTAGAAGTGGGTTCAGGCTCCGCGGGGTTGGCCAATAATAAATTACAAAGTACCCAAGCGTACTCTAACAGCTCAAGCGTGCAACGCAACTGCTATGGAAGACGAAAATTCAAAACTTGAATAACTTAAAAAAAATAATGCATCTGCAAGCAGAATATTCTTGTAAAACGTTTTTAAATGTGTTCCTAGCGATTCTTTGGTGCGGAATTTTTAACTTCCTTGAGCGCATTAAACCTCATATTGACCATTTTTTCTACAAAAAGCATGTCTAAGAAATATGGATATTAATATATTTAATTTGACCATAAGATCATCTTTTTTAGAATACGTGTTTTTACAAAAAGTCATTAAAATTCATTTTTTGGTCATGACTTCTGTGAAGAAAATAGATATTAATATATTTTACGTTACCAAAAACCATGCTTTTTTATAAAAAAATTCTACAGAAAATCATACATAAAAAACGTGGATATTAATATATTTTATCTAACCAAAAAAACCATGCTATTTTTAAAAAAAATGTTTTCACAAAAAATCGTTGACATCTATTTCATATCATTTTTTTGTAAAAAACATTTTTATACAAAAAGCATGGTTTTTGGTCTTATAAAATACATTCATTTACACATATTTAGTCATGATTTTCTGGAAAAAAGATGTTTTTAAAAAAACAGCATGGTTATATTTGGTCAAACAAAATGTATTGACATCCATGATTTGTAGTCATGATTTTTCTGTAAAAAAATTTTCTTTCAAAAAGCATGTTTTTTTGGTTACATAAATGATAATACCCATGTTTTTTCGGTCATGAATTTTTGTAGAATAACATGTTTCAAAAAACACGGTTTTTTGGTCCCATAAAATATATATATATTACACTTCAGCTAAACATTTTGTTTATGGCTTATACCCAACACCTCTAAATTTCATCATTCAAAACGTATCAACTCATCGAGTTTTGATGCTAGAATAAAACCAAAGACAGCTTTAGAATCCCTGGACTATTTCTAACAAAATTGTGATTGCATTCTTTCAAATTTTGAAAAAAATGTTATATAGCCCATAACCCAAATAAATATATTTTCGCAATGTAAAAATAAAATATCGCTCATCATAAAATTTTTCTTTCAAAATTTGAAAATTTTACATCAAACTTTTGTTAGAAATGCTTCAAGGATTCTAAAACGTTCTTTGGTTTTGTTCTAGCTTCAAAACTCAACGAGTTGATACGTTTTGATATATACATAAAAATGTACCAAAAAGCTAATTTTTCGTAAAAAAATAAGGCCTAAATCGAAAAACTGACATGAATGAAATGCAAAGAGTCTCCTTTCAAAAAATACATCTACTGGCCAATTTTCAAACGAATCGGACGAAAAAAATTCAAAAATCCGGATGGTCACCTTAACGAGTTATAGCGGTAGGTTTAGTTTCGTCTTTGATGACGAATGCGCTCGAATAAACAGCTACTCATCGATTTTCGAATTTTTGTTGCTTGAATCATGGCAATAACATCGAAATAAAGTACTTTTCTTCTATACACTTACTGCGGCAAATGAGTATTTTACGAGTTAGAGCGGTAGGTTTTGTTTTTTGCGCGATTGAGCTGTTGAAGTACGTTTAAGTACTTGGTAATTTATTATTTGCAGGCCCAGCGGAGCCTGAACCCACTTCTGGAATCTTTTAGTTAATAACACAATAGAAATTATCACCCTCAAATAACGAGTTGTAGCTGTATGTTAACTTTCGTCTTAGATGCCGGGAACGGGCTCGATGATTCGAGGGCGTTCGATGGCAGCGTCCATTGCAGTGTTGCCAGACGCCGTGCTCGATAAATTACTTCCCGCTTCAAACACTGAAGTTGTGGTAACTAATTTACAAAAAAACAATTTAAACAAAACAATTTATTTACCACAGGTGATACAGAGAAAAAATGTTTCTTAAGTCTGGTACAATGGTCAAATTTGAGTATAGCTACCTGTGGGCCCGAATAAGTTCAGTGACTTCTAGGGCATCCTACCATCAAGGTTAGTATTAGGAGTACAATAATGTTTAACCTAATTCACTTAAACTAGAGACGCATTAGACTGATCAATGAGATAAGTAACTCGAAATTAGATACTTCATTTCACAATATAGTTCACATGGACTAGATTTAACAGTATATTCGACAAACGATTCAAGAACAGACTGAAGATCGGCGAAATTAATCAAGGCAAATTACATTATTAGGACCAGTTATGTAGGGGACAAGGTTTGACTCTGTGATCTTACACGACTAGTAATCTGATAGGAAGTGAGACTCAAGACTTTTTTTGAATACCTTATAAGAATTACTTTCACGGATCTCCGCAGGTATTGAGTTCCAAGTTTTAGTTCCAACGAAGAGGATACTGTGTTGTGACCGAGCCTTTGAGTAATAAGGAAGCATGAATTTACTTCTATTTCGGGTTAAATGGTCGTGATGACCAGTTTGCGTAGTTAATAGTTGTTTTAGGCTATTGTCGCCATCATTTGTTAATGTTTTGTAAATGAAATTGCTAATGGAGATTTTGTAGAGATCCGAGAGCTTAAGTATTCGTAAATTTTTGAATGAGTCATTTGTGTGAGCATTATATTCTAGATTCTTTACCGCTCTTATGGCTCTTTTTTGCAGGGTAAAAATTTTGTTTGTTTTATTTTTATCAGTTCCGTGCCATGCTTCTATTCCGTATTGCAAGTATGGTGAAATGAGCGTTCGGTAGAGCATTTGTAAGGCTGTTCCAGGCAGGAAATTCTTAACTTTATTTAGGATTCCGATAGATTTTGATAATTTAGAACTAATATGAGCGATGTGCTCTTTAAAGGTTAGATGTTTGTCTATTATGATGCCGAGGAATTTACTTGAGTTGATTTCTTTGATTTCACCTTCGCCAATTTGAATGCGTGGGAGAGATATATTTTTCTTGTATGAGAATGTAATATATTTTGTTTTATCGATATTAAGGCTTATTTTATTAGCTTTAAGCCACAATGAAACCTTATGAAGTTCATTATTTATACGCTCCGCCATCCTAGCGGGATTTTGGTCTGGAAGGACCGCAGAAAGGGTACTGTCATCGGCAAAAAGTATGAATTTGAAGAATGGTGTAGATTTAATGATATCATTGATAAAAATTAGAAATAGGAGAGGCCCAAGGACAGATCCTTGTGGAACCCCATGGCTAATTGTCTGTGGGTCTGATTTTGCGTCGTCAATGACAACGTATTGTTTCCGATTTGCTAAGTATGATCTAAACCAATCATGGGCAGCCCCTCGAATGCCATAACAATGTAGTTTCGAGAGTAATACGTTATGGTCCACACAATCGAATGCTTTTCGAAAGTCAAGAAATATGGAGAAAACAAGCTTTCCTTCATCTATATTAGAATAAAGGTATTGCAAATGATTTAATACAGCTTGTGTCGTAGATTTCTTAGAACGAAAACCGTATTGTTTGTCGTAGAGGAAAGATTTTTGTTCAAAATACGAATACACTTTCATATACACAATTTTCTCGAATATTTTGCTAATAATTGGTAGTACAGAGATAGGTCTATAATTGTTAATGCAGTTTTTATCACCATTTTTAAAAATAGGGTTGATCGCAATTTTGAAAGAGTTGGGGAAGATACCTTGAGAAAGGGATTGGTTGACAATATAAGATATGCACGGTGCTATTATATCAGCTATAGCCTTAAGAACTTTAGCCGAAAAATTTTTCAATCCACTTGATTTATTTTTCAAGTTCTTTATGCACGTAATTACATCGGAGGGATTAGTTGGCGTGAAAAAGAAAGAGTTAGAGTTACCGCTATAAGTTGTTAAATACTCATTTGCCCCGAAAGTGCATTGAAAAAAATTGTTTATTTCGATCTAATTATGTTTAGGCACCAAAAATTTGAAAATCGATGATTGTCCTACCCTTCACATTTACCAGGAAAGATGTACATCCAAGTTAGCAGAAACACTACTCAATGACTCACAAGATTGCCAACATTCCTCCTTTTGGAACGTTTTTGCTGTGTGGTTAGGGCTGCCTAAGCTAACTTATAATCTCATCTTTCCATTCGGCATTTTGGTAAGCATCAATGTTTGTGCCTGGTAGTGAATGACATGTGTGGTACCATATTAAATTTTGAACCACACGTTATTCATTGCGGAAGTCAGCCACAATGAGTGGGCTATGGCACCCATGATACCGTTTCGTAATACTTATTTGCAAGAGACAAAACTTTATTTGCTTACGTTCAATAAATTATATTTACATGAACAATTTTGCTCTTAACAGCACTTTTCAATGTAAAAATTAAATTCTTGCAAATGGGGGGGACTGACATTCAGAAATCTAACCAAGAGATCCCAATGAGAGTTAGAAAACATATACTGATCTACGAGGAGCTCAACTTCTGCTCTTTCTATGAGGTTACCCAGTCTAACTTTTTTGCCAGGGCATGCATAATTTTCGCTGCCGAAGCAATTCAATTAATTGGGCGGCGAAAAACATGCATGCAGGCTGCAAAAATTTTAGACTGGGTATACATGTACGAGTTCAAACAGTGATGTGAATTGGCGCAAAAGACAAGGATGGTAACTTAAACGTTTTTAAATTTACTTATTTTATCATACCAAGTGAATGAACACTGCTCGCATTATGTTGTTCCAATGCTGTACTTGCTTACTTTTAATGAATAATCAGTTTTGTGAGGGATTATCTGAATTTGTTGGCCTATCTTGTCTAAGGGACCACAATAGGTCAAAATATTTAATTTCTAGAGATTTATGTTGTCTTAAATTAATGTAATGAAAAGAACCATATAGTTTTTTCACTTCAATTCTTCCCACCTCTTAAGGATGCAAGTGTATAGAGACGCAGGTAGATTGCAGCTAAACTTTTCCTGTGACCATCAATAAATCATGTTTTTATATGCCTCTTCACTATGAAAAGCACAAATCTACAGTAATACTACCATCTATCATACATTGTGCAACAAATGTGAAAAGGTATAATTATTTTTCAGTTATATCATATGGGCCCCATGTCAATCCCACATTTGAGTCTACTTGGGTATTGTTCGATTGTGCTGATATTTTGCACACCTTGTTTTTATGGTATTTCCTAAGTTTTTCATATCCTGCTCATCCTTTCACGAATCAAAACTGGATTGACCATTTTCACCTCCCTATTATGTATGTATATCTAGGTAGTATTCAGTTACTAGTAAGCTAGGCTAATACGTAAGTATCCACACATTAACAGTTATAATGGTGATTTAAAAATAATGGTGACATAAAAGTACTGGACTTATATACATATATGTACCTAGAATATTATATAAACCTGAATGGTAAGTTGCCCTGTTTAAGGAGACTAATTCAATTTTTTTAGTTTAAACTTAATCTGAAGCTACACTGACAGTATTTTTATTTTGTTTGTTGTACAAACTTTATTTGTAATTTTTTATAGTTCAAATGTTATAGTTTTAATTCAAATTCTCAAAATAAAAAGGAGAACCAACGTAATAGAGAACATTTAATGAGGCAAACGTTTCGGAATACAAGTTACTCCATCATCAGTGCTGGAAGAAATAAAAAGTAATTTCAATCATGCATAAGACGGATAAGGTTTGAATAAAAATACCAAGCAAAAACGCAAAAAAAAGTAAATCACTTTTCTAACGACTAGAATACCACACTTGAGCGTTTAGGCAATATACACAGCACAAACAGGCATACATAACCATACACACTCAACATTCTCGTACACCTACACATTGAAATATATATATATATATATATATACAAACATATACACGCACGCATTACATGCACACAGTTCTTCTAGTGAAAATTATAAATAAAGGTTTTTAGTCACGTCCGTTTACGTCGACTCCAAGATGGCTGCCATCTTGGGTACCGAGGGGCGTCATTGGAGATGATGTAAACGGACGTCACTAGAAACCTTTTTTTATAATTTTCACTAGAAGAACTGTGGCTACCCCGCACGACCCAACCTCTTTACGTTTGTAATGGGGGGTAAGCTTCCGTTATTAATTAAATTACGCTAGGCGCGCGGGCTTCCCTGGCATGCACAAACCAACTTCAAAGTTGAATAATTCGAAAATACCGCATCAGCGAGCAGAATGTCATTCATGTAAAATATTCTTAAATGTGTTCCTTTATTGATTCTTCGCAGCGAAATTAAGAAAATCGTTGACAACATTAAAGTAAATATTGACCAACAAAGGCCCCAACGCCGTCTGGTACACAAATAATACCAACTTCCTAGATATGGATAGCGTGATCCAAGATGGATGTTTACTTTGAGATGGAGTCCATCTTACAAAAGAAGGTGAGATGAAACTCTCCAAAAGGTATGTCCAGTGGATCAGGGCTACTCATATCATGATAGAAGGTGGAACGGGATGAATGAAAATCTGTCAGGGCAAAACTGAAGAATGTCTTGAATTGTCCAATTGAGTTGTAAGGTTTGGGAGCATGCGTAGATAGAATGCAGGAAAGTTAGATGACCTTGTAGCTGAATTTGAGAATGGAAAATTAGATTTTGTTGGTGTAGTAGAGACCCAAATGCGTGATAGAATAAGTGTAACATGTAAGGAAATTAAGTATCATATGATAGGAAAAGGGCGTGTGGGTTGGCAAAAAAGAGGTGGTGGAGTTGGTCTGATTAAAAAGAATGCTATAAATTCGAAATTAGAAGAACTTCCTGCTGGAAATGAACCTGAAAGAAAAGATTTATTAGCAATAAAGCGTGAGAGAATGCAAGCAAGAGAAAGTGTTATTGTGATTGTATGTAATATGACAACAGACGGGATTTTAGCCCATGAAGAGACTGTGAAAATATGATATATTAACATGGATAGTACAAGAACACTGCAAACACCCTCTGATTGTGATGGGTGATATGAATGGCCATGTTGGTATACGTGGTGAACCTGTGAAGCAAATGAACAAAAATTGATTGATTTCTCTGATGAGAATGAATTTGAAAACCTAAATGTCACAATAGGAAATGGCTTGCATACATGGCAAAGCAGGGAATGAAAAACTGCAATTGACTATATGATAGTGAATATTAGAGCGAGAATATGTGTCAAAGAAATGTTTGTAGATGAAGATGATTTTGATATTGACAGTGACCATAAAATGCTTGTGCTTGAATATGATTGGGGTGAAAAGAAATAAATGCAGAATGTCAACAGTGTGAAAGAAAATTGGCGTATAAAAATCGAAAACTTTGAAGAATATAGGAATGAATTGAATAGATGTAACTGAAACAGGTGTGGAATTGTAAATGACCTAAATGTGGAGATTGCCAGAACCTTGTATGATGTGGCAGAGCGAAAAATTGTTAGAATAAAATGCAGGAAAATTACAGGGAATGCTAGGTGGTTTACAAATGAAATAAAGGAGAAACAAATGAGAAGAAAAACCTTAAATAAGAAACAACGCAATATGAGGAAAATGTATGAAAGATGTAGAATTACTGAGGATGAATGGCAGAGTGCATGGAATGAGTAGAATGACCAGCAGAATAAAGTAAAGAGAATGATTAATGATGCTAGAGTTAAAGAGGAGAGGCACAAGTTGAAAATCTAAGAAATAAAGGTCCGAATGGAATAAAAGATTGGTATAAGTTTATACAAGGTAATGATAAAGGTAGTGAAATTCAAGTCGATGAATTAGTAGTCAATAGTTGCAATGTGCGAGATAGGGTGCAAATGGTAAAAGCAGTTTGAGAATACTGGTAGGACATTAGTGGTATGAATGAGCAGGTGACAGATGATGAACCCGTAAATTTTCTGATTGATGAACATGAGCTGCAAATGGAAGACGAAAACACTTGTGAAGAGATTGTAGTTTTTTTGAAGAAGGTGAAGAATGGAAAGGCATGTGGCCCTGAAAAAATCCCATATGAGTTCTATAAATGCGGAGGAAAGAGTGTTGTCAGTATGTTGAAATGTCTATTTGATGAGATATGGAAGAGTGAAACAGTACCGGATGACTGGAACAAGTGTAATGTAGTTCTGTTGCATAGTGGTGGGCATGTGAGTATGAAAGAACTTAGAAATTACAGACCAATTGTACTGGCTGACACTGTATGTAAGATTTTTTGCGGTATTTTGAATGAGAGAATGAAACATTTAGTTGACGAATTAGGCGTCCTGGGAGAAGAACAGAATGGCTTAGGCAAGAAAGACGTGGAGAGGATAATCTGTTTGTAGTGAGTGAAATAATTGAGCAAATGAGGAAGGATGATAAGAAGGTACATGTAGCATTCCTGGATATTGAAAAGGCGTATGACAGTGTGGATCGGGTTAGGCTCTCTGAAATTTTGAGAAAAGTTGGGTTTAGCGGAAAAATAGTGAACATTGTACTAAGTCTGTATGAGAACACAAGTGCTATCTACAGGTTAGGAAATTTGGAAACAGGGCAGGTGAGGAGTGTTAGAGGAGTGAGACAGGGCTGTACTCTGTCTCCCCTATTGTTTGGGTTGTATACAGAAGAAGTCTTAGCAGTTGGACTGAGGATGAGTGGCTTAGCACTGAAAGTTGGTAATGAGAGACTGAGTTGTTTGTTGTATACTGATGATGTGGTTGTGGTTAGTGAATTTGGACATGAGCTACAAAGGGTGCTTGACACTGTGAATGAATATAGTACAGATTTCAAGATAAACTTTGGTGCTGATAAAAGTAAGGTTATGGTTATAAATAGTGAAGAGACTAATAGAGATAGACTGTGAAATATTGGAGAAATAAGAATAGGTAGAACAAAGGTATAAAAATATCTAGGCTGTATAAGAAGTGAAGATGGATGCTGTAATATAGCGAGTAGTGTAAGTTCTAGTTAGAGAGACCTAAAGTTGGCAACGCTCGATACGGCAAGACCGCAGCCAGTTCTTGATTCGCCGTAACCAGAAAAACAGTACTTGTTGGCTGCAAGTGTGTATATAGATTATCTTAAGTGGCAAGTAACTATACCTCCGCTATTTCTAACTACCTACCACTAATTCTATTCTACTATCCTATATTTTCTACCTATCTCCGCTCTGCTCTTGCTGGCCACATGTCTATTTGAGTTATGTATAGCTTTGGCTATCAAAGAGGTGAGTAACTATTTGTTATATTATTTATGTGTCTATAATTGCTATACAGCGTGGTGTCTATGTAGATCACAACTATTAAATCTATGTGATGTTTAACCTATACTGTGGTAAAGCCTAGTGTAGGGGTATTATATGTATTAGCGTAGTTTCATTTAAATTGGCTAATTTGCAACTGCTATGATTACTACTATTATTTCAGGGTAATATCTGATAGATGCACTAGAAGTAAGTGTGAGAAAGGGGCAAAAGCAATACAGTGGAATGGACGGTTGAGTAGTGTGGCCAGATACAGAGCAAACAAGTATGAATGTGTGAGAGGAATGTGGAAGTATGTTGCTGTACCTAGTATCATGTATGGTATGAGTGCTCTTGCCTGGAATGGAAGTGATCTTGTAAAGCTGGATGTAATACAAAATAAGGTAGGACGTGTAGCATTGGGCGCTCCAAAATGGACAGCTACAGAAGCCATTCGAGGTGACCAAGGGTGGAGCCTATTTTCAGAAAGAATGATGAAAGCTGTGCTGAATAACAAGGTAAGGATTGAGGGAATGCAGAATAGCAGGTGGGTAAAGCAAATTTTTGAATGGAATCTGAGTGTAAGCTATTGAGAGAAAGTATGTTGGGGGCATGCAAGGAAACTAAATATGCAAAAGATAATTCATGATAGAATGGGGAGACCTGTGGATGACTGGAGTTTAATAAATGTTGGAGGTGTAGGGCCTGAGTGGGACTGCAAAAGGTGGAAAATAAAGATTGAGAGGCGAACAAAAGAAAATGGATTGAATATGTTGAAGCTTGGCATGATGCGGGAGCCTTCACCTAACTAGTATATGAAAAAGGGAGGACCTAAGTTTGAGATGCTCTATGATGGTAGTTTTGGAAGTCAATTCTTGTTTGCTGTGAGATATAAGTCATTGGGTGTGAACAGACGTATATGGAGGTGGAATGAGAATAATAATAAATTATTTCAGCAGTGTAATAGTGGAGTGGAGGAAACAATTGAGCATTTTGTGCTGGAATGTAGTATGTATAAGCAAGAAAGAGAAAGTTTCATGAATGGGGAGTTTGAGCAGTATGAAGAGAATGAGTGGTATGCCAGATGTGCTGAAGATGATTGTGGTATGAGCTGTATTGTTGGATTGGATCAGGAGTGTAATTTGAGTATCATTGAAGCTATGAAAGTTTTTCTGGTTCAAAGTGAGAGGTTCAGTCTCGTCTTCGGAAATTGTGATCGTGTGGTGACTTTGCTATAATTGTGACGGCAAACCTTCTACAGCAGTTGACGCCAGACCAGCTTACAAATTTAACTACCTGACCCTCCGGACGGAGGGTTGTCTCCTCCAATCATGCCTCCAAAGGTAAACCCAACTCGGCACACACCAGAGAGGAACCTGAATATCAGGATGAATTGAGTGAGGACGTGATCAGTGCTTACGATATGGAACTGGAAAATTGCAGGGCAAGAGAGAGAAGCCAAGCTGAACTACCGGGTTCGGCAGTAATTGAAGGAACCTGGTTTAAAGACAACGAAAGATCAAAACGGACAAGGACAACAACAGAAACTTTAACGGCTCGGGACACGGCCAGAAAATATATTGCTACAGAAAAAGGAGACAAACCATATCCAAACTGCCCAGGCAATAAAACTCAGGAATCTCTAGGAAAAAACCGCACAGTGATCATTTCACAAGTTGAAGCACCCGAAACCAACTGGAATTCAAAGAAAAAATTACCCATGACCCTATTTGCTTATCTAAAGGATTAGAGTCAGTGCTAGACTACAGTGTTGTGAAAGATATCAGAGTCAACAAACGTAGATATGTTATTGTAGTAGAATTCATGAGCTCAACCACCACAGAGATTGGAAAACTGCTACAAGTGGAACACATTGGAGAGTATGGTGTCAAATGCCACTTACCTATAGCAGAAGAACAAAACGCTGTTTATGGAGTGTTCGGCCCCATTGGAGAGGATGTGGACCTGGAAGATTTACAGTCAGTAGCCAGCTGCGAAAGAGTTAAGATAGGAAAGATGCAATGAATCTACAAGTTTTCAAATGGATCCAAGGAACCTACACGGTCAGTAAAGGTAATGTTTGGCTCAAGAAGTATTCCGCAGCATCTGAGGCTTGGCTTTGTGCAATACAAGGTGAGACTATTTGAGCTCCCCCCTCTTCGATGCTACCGATGTCAGAGACTGGGGCACTTGGCCAGTGGATGTTCAGCTCCAATGAGGTGTCTAATCTGCAGTGGAAATCATCCCAAAGAAAGTTGCCAGGCTGCATTACCAAAATGTGCCAACTGTGGAGGACAACATGTTGCATGTGCAAGAGAGTGCCCAATGATGCAAGGCGCAGCCAGACTACAGACGCTACAACAAGATGGGTTCACCTTTTATGAGGCTCGCAAACAAGTAATTGAAGAGAGAAAAGCAAAACAAGAGCAAAGAAGTACCAGAAATTCCAGTCAACTAAATCATGCAGAAACATCCACACATTGTATTGTTCCTTATGGAGGTGCCACTCTTGACTCATGCCCAAGAAATATGGGAAATTTGACGCCAAACTATCCTTTGGAGACAGTGGAAGTTGAGGTCGATGTCCATCTAACGCAGGGGTCCTATTTCATCCCCCGCAAATTACCGTGCCGGAAAGAGACTTACGCAAATGCAGTGATATCCCAGATGCCAAATCAGCAACACCAAAAAACTCACAGTGAAATGATGGAAGCAAGCATTATGCAAAGCGTCAGGGAAACTGTAAGTAATGAATTAGAGAAATAAATTATTGAAAAGTGCCAAAATTTAGTGCAGACAGCTGTTCAGCAAATATTTTTCCAAAGTTCATTAGTGAAGCTCTGTCAACCAACTTATCAAGGGAAAATAAGAAACAAAGAGACTTACTACTCATTGGAATGGTACGTAACCACTTTGGGTCCCAGATTGGAGAGGCTTTCCTTGCACAATTTTGCCAATCAGAAGACACTTCTCAGACAGTGATTGCTGCTCAGGACCAAGTTCCGGCAAGGGGAAAGAAGGCTACAGTGAAGAACCAGGAAGGCCTGCTGGAAAGAAGTGAGAGTGTGAAGCAAGTGCTCACAGCAAGTGCCGGGGCAAAGAAAAGACCCCCAAAACAAAGAGTTTCGTCAAGAAAACACGGGTTGTAGAAAATGAATTCCAACTTTTCAATCAAGAATCAGAAACTGAAGAGACAACTGAACATGGAAAATAAGCTCGTACTGGTACAATTCAATTGTAATGGTATATCCAGTAAACTATTGGACTTAAGCTCTAAATCTATACAACCAAACCTGACATTGTTTGCTAATGTGAAACCTGGCTAGGTCAGAATGAACCAAAATTTGTGGGATACCAGGCTGTGTGGTTGCATCGAGATATTGCTCCTAGAGGAGGTCTAGGAATATTAATCCGTGATGATATTGAATATTCTGTAAATGGGCTTGATTTACTTCCAAATGGAAGATTGGAAATTTGTTCCATTCAAATTAGTTCCTTTATAGGAAGAGTAGATGTATGTTATCATAATGTAGAACTTGGAGAATTTGTGCATTATTTCTCTCAACTGTCTAATAATTTTATTCTTATTGGGGACTTTAATGCTCACTCTCCAGTCTGGAGCCGCAGAGGAAGGCACAATTTCACAGGGGGAAGCATTGAAAGATTTACGGAAACATTAAATCCTTCTGATCTTCCAACGTATATAGACAGACGAACTGGTTCTGCCTCAACCCTGGATCTGTGCTTGGTGTCTCATTCACTTCTCATACAGGGAAACACACGTAGGGGAGCTGATCTGGGAAGTGATCATTTTCCAATTGAGTGGTTTTTGGGGTGCGCATTACAAAATTTGACCCACCATGCCCAAAGCGCTAGATTCTCAAGAATAATAGATGGAAAGAATGGTCCATGGAAATAGGGAAATGTCACAGCATTGTCTGTCCTGCAAGTGTTGATGATTTATATGATAACTTTGTTGCTAATTTAAATAATAGTGCATTGAAAGTTTTTTCACAAACCTCAGGGAAACCTAAGTTACATAGAAGAACTCCTTGGTGGGACTCTGAGTGTGCAGCAGCTGTTGCTAAGAGACGCAAAGCAAAGAACATTCTAGCCAAGACTCCGAACACTATAAATCTAGAAGCATACCTCAAGGCTGGAACACATGCCAAAAATATTATAAAAAATAAAGAGCAAAACAGCTGGGAATCATTCGTTCAAACAATGAGTTCTGAAACAAATGTAGCACAAGTGTGGAGAGTAGTGCGTAGCATGAGTGGGCTGACAACACTTAGATCTAGTTATCCAACAGGCAACACAAACAGCACAAATTCAGAGAGGGCAGAACTGTTTATTGAGCACTTCACAAGAAATAAAATCACAACCTCGGATTATTCTGCAAACACCATTAGAAACAAGATCAAAAATATTGAGCACATGACAATAGATGAAAATTGCTACAAAAGTGGTGTTGGCGGTGTTTGAAATTAAGAGAGCAGTAGAGGGGTTGAGACAGACCAGCCCAGGGAGTGACAATATTCCTTATACTATGCTTCAGAAATTGCCTGATCTGTTCCTTAACGAGTTGCTACACACATTTAATACAAGCTTTTTCTTGGGAGTTGTGCCGACCTCATGGAAGACTGGTAGCATTTGTCCAATAAAGAAACCAAACAAAGATAAAAATTCTGTACAGGGCTATCGTCCAATACTCCTCCTGCCATGCATTGTAAAAGTGATGGAGAGGATTGTGGAGGTTCGGTTGAATCATTTCCTTGAGTCTCATAATGTGTTCTCTGTATATCAGACTGGTTTTAGGCGTGGGAAATCAACAACTGATGCACTAGCGCTCATAAGTAATTTTATTAGACGAACCATTAAAAATAAACATCTCTGTGCAGTAGTATACCTAGATTTAGAGAGTGCATATGACTGTGTGTGGCATGATGGGTTGCTATACATGCTATTGAATGTGAACTGTGATATAAGGACAGTGAAATGGATTCAGTCTTATTTAAGGAACTGAACTGTTAAAGTTAGGATTAATTCAACACTGTCTACAGAAAGAGTTCTTGGCTGTGGCTTACCTCAGGGGTGTGTCATGAGTCCTCTCCTTTTCAATGTTATGTTGCATGATTTGCCTGCTGTACTGATGTGGAAGTGGTGTCTTATGCGGATCATATAACTATACTATGTTCGGCTGAGTCATTGCTTAGAGTTAAAACGAAAATGCAGAACATGTTGGATAAACTTGATAGATGGCTGAAAACTTGGATGCTCAAAGTCAATCTTGGTAGAACTAAATACCAACTATTTCATAAAAAAAGAGGATGCTATGATGTAGAATTGAGACTGTGTAACTCTCTTATCTTACCCATTGTAAATCAGAGAGTGTTGGGGTGGTTTTTGATACACCTAAGCTAAGACTACACGGCCATGTGGAGTACACCCGTACTGACTGCCTAAAGAGGATTAATGTTATGAAAGCTCTATCAAACTCTAAATAAGGATCATCCCAAAGGCGACTGAGAAGATTATAAATAGGGTTTGTTGGAAGGAAAATTTCTTATGGTGCAATCATTTATCCTGAATTTAATAATAAATATATGAATATCTTGAATGTTTTGCAGAACTCTGCTCTGAGATGTATTGTGGGTGCATGGAAAACCACACCTATCTGCTCTCTTGAAGTTGAATCCTTTGTGCTGCCTCTTAATTTGTATTTTAAGTTTCCCTCAGTGAAGTGGTGCTGTAAAAAACAATGTAATTTTCCATCTAGGGAAATCTCCTCACGGCTGGACTTGTTTGCTGCATCGGAAAGGAGTGACATTTCTGTCAGGTTAAATAAGATTTTGTGTGAAACTCATCTGGAGATACTTCCAAAACCATGTAGAATTTCATTGTATGCCATTCCACCTGTGACGGAGTTCAGTCACTTAATTTCCTGTGATGTACCAAATAGGGAATCTTGGTTGCCAGCTAAGGCTAATGTAAATTTTGAGATGTCTTTGGCTATAAAATACGATAACCTCGAGAGGATTTTCACTGATGGGTCTAAAGTAGCAACAGGATCAGTGGCTGCTGCCATGTATGTTGCATCATCTGGGATGGCAACTTAATGGAGGATGAACCCGTCCCATTCAGTTGTAGGAGGTGAGTTGTTTGCCATATTACAGGCTCTGAAATACATTCAAAACAAACCAGGGGACAGCTTTGTCATATTGAATGATTCACACACGGCACTTGGACTGCTGCTAAATAATAAAAAGGAGACATATCGAGAATTTTGTTTGGAAATCAAATTGCTGATTTTTAACTCCTTTCATTCAGTACATTTGCATTGGGTCCCTGGTCACTCAGGTATTCAGGGAAATATAATTGCAGATAGATGTGCAAAGCTTGGCCATCAGAATATCAAATGCGTTTGGGCAAACCTCCATTATGAGGAGTTTCTAAGTCAAATTCGTAACCAGTTCCTAAGTGTCTGGACGCACCAATTGCAGGCACAAGTTGACTCCTCTGGTAAGGGTCGCTTCCTCAGAGATTTGTTGGATAGACCGAGGAGGCTAACATATAAGGGGGAAACTCATAGACGGATAGAGTGCGCAGTTAGCAGACTGCGTATGGGTCACGCTGGTGTATTGGCACATCTCTTTAGGCTAATATGAGTCCATCCCCTTACTGTGAAACGTGTGGCATTCCTGAGACTGTTGAGCATTTTCTATTGCACTGTCATAAGTATTCTAGGCAAATGTATATGCTGACCTTGCAGCTTGACCGCATGGGTGTAGAAGTTGACCTTAAAAATTTGTTGGGTTGTGGAAACCACACAGCCAATGTCCAAAGAAAAATAACTCATTTACTTGGCAGCTTCCTTAGAGGCAGTGATAAATTCGATGTACTTTGAAAGCTATAACATATAAAATTCCTGAACCCTCTTATCAAATGACTTGTATAACACTTGAATCAGTTTTATGACAAGCTCCAATTAAATGTATGTTGCCCATATGAGACTTTTTTGCTATAAATTAAATTATACGCTCCTAGTGATGTCACCCTTTGTATGTGAAATTGTGAAAATATTGTGTGTGTTTAAATGTTAAACCACTCGCTATTATCTGACCACCTTGGCCCTGGCTGGGCCCAAGCTCTGCGCTGCATGGAAGTCAATGAGGACCACGTCAAAGCCTTGAATACAGCACTGAAGATACCAGGTCCGACGGGTATTTGTTGGAGAAAACCAGCGACTTTATGAGGAAGGCCTCCCTTCCTCCACCCCGACTATCATCATCATCATCATCATGCCTGGGGATGGTGTCTTGACGTACTGGCTATCCCAGTGATGCCATCTAATGGCAGTTGTGACAAGGACTGGTGGATCCTGAGTAGTTTATTGGACAAGTCTGGTACACAGGCGCTGAACCCATTGGGTGAATATTGTGAGTATTGAGGAGGGAATTGTAGGCCGTTCCAAAGACCCCGACGCTGTCGGACCTCGATTTCAACTAAGTCGGCCCCATACCGTATACATAAGACAGGTAGGTCCACTTCAAAGGGGACAGCCGCTAGCAGCCGTTAAGGCCCTTTTACACTGACGGTGTCTTCGCGCTCCACACCGACGCTCCATCCCGCCAGCCAAAAAAGCTCCGCCCACAGCAGAGCAAAATGAACCTTATTGCCACGCTCACGGTAAGGAGCGGCAACATTCTGCATGCTAAATATTGGCGGTGTGCACTGCCGGTCAACACCATTCAGCTGCTCTTGCGACCATAGAGAGCATGTGTAGTCATGGCTTACATATTATGGAGCAAAGAAAAAATTAAAACTCCTATCGAAAAATGTAAAGAATTTCCATGTTTATGAAACGTTAAGCTCGCAAAGCATAAAAACAGAGTGTCCAGAGAAGATGTTTTTAAAAGTATAGCATCTCACTTCCACAATTATAATATTTCAATGGTTAAAATGAAAATTCAAACACTGAGAGGCCAAGTTAGGAAACAGCTCACACTATTCAAAAAATCAAAGAAGCATAAACAGCGTATGTAAACGTAAAATTAATAACAGTGCAATTAAAATTGTACAGTGTGCATTGCTCTCCGGAAAAGTACTTCAAGTAGACGAAAAACATTCGGCAGGTGTCATTAGAGGATTATTGAAATTAAAGGAGAAGTAAAAAAATGCACCTACAAATTAGTAATTGGTATTTATTTTTTCTTTCTATTTTTAGTGTTTTTTGAAGGTAGTTGGGTGGTATTAAAGTTTTTTAGAATATCAGTTTTTTACTTCTGCAAAATATTCTGTAAATATTCTGAAATTGTTCTGCCAAGTATTCTGTCAGTATTGCAAGAGCAATACTGACGATCAGGGCTCCCACTGAAAATGTTTAGATAAACCTAGATTAAACATGAAAAAAACCTAGATTCGGTAAAAATAAATGTAGAAGTGTAGTTTTAAAAAAAAGTAAAAGTTAACATACGTCAGTAGAAACAATGATGGTAATGCTGATTTTATTCCTGTATTTCCTCCTAATTCTCTTCTTCAGCGCAAATTTCAATATTAAGTCGACTTTTCTGTTGTGCAAGGCTCTTTTCATTACGCTGGTGACATACTCTGTTGATGACATCTCGTACCAATTTCGGCTTAGGCTTCCAACCGTGGCAGGTTTTTCATTCTTTCCATCCCTATTGAAAATCGAGGACGGTGCACCGATGGAATATGAGTGGAAACATGGACGATTTGAGGTTGGTTTACCGTCTATTTGAGGGTCAAATGTCCAGTCTCCGCGACCATACTGCGCCCTCAATACGTCCATACTGCGACCAACTTTGGTCGGCGAACAGCTTCAAATCAACCTCAAATCACTTCTAAAACCAACTTAGGCCGGTGAATGGTTTCAAATCAACCTCAACCCAACTCTACATCCAATGAATCGCTCGCTTCGCAACCTTAATCAACTCCAAATCACGGGTGGCCACCTCTACGCAATCGCTTAAAAAACGCTCCCAGCTGCCAGTGTATGACGTCACGAGCATATATACATATGGTTGTGACGTCATACACTGGCAGCTGGGAGCGTTTCTTATCCATCGTACAGAGATCACCTGTGATTCTGATTTTGCTAGGGTGAAGAAGCAACAATATTAACATACCATGCTAACCGCACACCAATATTAAATATCATATACCCTTATTTAGGATATATGAATCAATTGCGCAACCTTAACCAATACACTCACGTGGATATTTGGTAGCTACGATCAGATATTTGGTATACAAATCAATCTATTAATAAGCCACTTAGGCAAGCTCAAAAATTTAGCCCTGTCGAATGACCTCTAGCCTCAAGCCTGATATCAAAAAATATTCAATCGCCCTATGATAGGTCAGGTGCTTTACTCAAAAACCAACCTCTACGTCCGTCAAAAATCGAGTATTAGAATGAAAATAATTGGAAGGTTATGAAACAAAATTCGTAAAATATATATTTTTTATAAACTACAAGCGAATAATATCGATGTATGTATGTATAGCCGAGAGCTTTCTCCCTCCACAAGGGAAGGGTAGCTACACGTGCAGAGAACCAAAAATTGCAAAAACATAGATAAGAAAAAAAAATTTTTCAACGTTCACACATCTCCATCTAATCACAATCGCACATACTTTGCATTCCAGGCATATGAATTTAGCAGCCAGGCCCGACAGCTACCGCTGGTTTACCCCGGCCGTATCATGAGTGGCGCGGGGGACCCCGAACTTTTCGACGTGACTATCATTCACACTAATTTTATTAATAATTATTGATATCCAATACAAAAGTTTTTTTGAATTGCAGCACATACATTAAAATAATTGTTTTTGAAACATCAAACAAAAATTTCACTGTAAATTGGTAGAATTCAAAAGCTTTAAATAAACAGATGTGGGTCAGAATATTTTATGCATAATGAAAAAATTTCATTTGAATGGTGCGGTAAATAACGAAAGATAATAAAAATATATTCTCTAAGATGTTGAAAATTAGTGATATTGCACATCTTGGAATAAGTTGTTCATATATAATTCTATATCACTCTGTAAATACTGCATTCAAATTGATGTTTCTTTCTCATGGAAGTTAGGCATAAATATATTCAAAAGAAAGATAATCGTTTCTTCATACCTAGGTATAGCTCAAGAAATTTTTGGGGGATTTTTTCAAAATAAATACTGATATGTAAAATATTAAAAACTATGAACTGTTGGCAATTAGGGATCTAAAGCAGGTTTGTGCCACAATCATCCAAACTGACTGAACAATTAAGACACTTTTGTATGTACCTGAGCTAAATAAATTATTTTCAAAATAAAAAATATTTCAATCAAATATTAAAAATAACCCAAAAAATTAGTTACAATAACAAAAGTAATTTGGAATGTTTTGCGTTTGATAAAAAGTTTCATGTAAATATCAAAGCAAATAAAAAATGGTCAATATTTACATTAATGTTGTCAACGATTTTCATAATTTCGTAGCTACAGATAGGTAATATAGCCGATTTTAAGACGTTTTACACGAACGGCAATGTGCCCGGAAATGCTTAGTTTTCGAGTTATTTAAGTTTGAAGTTATACGAACGGCGCTCCTGAATGGCCTTTTTTGCGCAAAAACAGTCATTGTTTTTGCAATATAAACGGAAGCTAACCTCCTATTACAAACGTAAAGAGGTTGGGTCGTGAGGGGTAGCCACAGTTCTTTTAGTGAGAATTATAAATAAAGGTTTCTAGTGACGTTTGTTTACATCGACTCCAAGGTGGCTGCCGCCATCTTCAGTACCGGTTGGCGCCATGGCGGCAGCCACCTTGGAGTCGATGTAAACAAACGTCACTAGAAACCTTTATTTATAATTTTCACTAAAAGAACTGTGGCTACCCCTCACGACCCAACCTCTTTACGTTTGTAATAGGGGGTTAGCTTCCGTTATTAATTAAATTACGCTAGCCGCGCGCGCTTTCATAGCGCGCATAAGCCAGCTTCAAAGTTGAATAATTTGAAAATAACGCATCACCGGGCAGAACGTCATTCGTGTGAAACATTCTTAAATGTGTTCCTTTATTGATTCTTCGCAACGAAATTATGAAAATCGTTGACAACATTAAAGTAAATATTGACCTAAAAAATCTCAGACAATCCAAAAGCCTTGGTATGAACTAACTACAATATAGAAAAAACCTTGCCAAAATTAGTAGATATTTGTGAAAAATGTTTCTGAATGTTGGAGTTAACCTCAATTGACTGGTAAAATGTTTAAAATCTGTTAATCCTGAACTTGTCCTTTACCACTGTTCAGTGGTAATTTTTAACTTGAAATATATGACCCATATTCCCAATGAAAATGCATCATCATAATGACTATTTCTACCAATAATAACTTTAAAACATCAAAATGAGAGTCTACAATTAGCCTACAATGTAGACTGACGAAAACGGTTAACTCGACAATCACTGAATCGAGTACCGCGCAACATTGAAAAGCCAAAATAACCGATTGCAATTTACCAATTGCATTTTTCTGCTTGAACGTTCATACGAAAACATAAACGGATAAGTGTGAGATACCATACTGTAAATTTTTTAGAGCTCTTTGAGGTCCTTACACGAAGTGTATAATAGCAATTTATGCAATTGAGAATTATCCACAAATGCAGAGCAGTAATTATTGAATGGGAGAGGGCATGAGAAACAAGTGTCAGAAAAACACGGTATCAGCGATTCTGAGCCAGATGGCCGTCCTTGGCCAAGTCAACCTCGAATCGCTACTAGATACCGCGAATTAAAGACGGTGTATGGACGGGAGGCCACGGATGGCAGTGCCAATCATAACATGCTCGTAAATTGGGCGGTGTACCGTTGTTTTATCGGTCGGATGGCCGAATGACCAATAAATCGCGGATAATAAGCCCTGTCAACCATATTCCACCGGTGCACCGTCCTCGATTTTCAATAGGGATTAACCATTCTTCTTTGAAAGATTGCATTTACCACTTTTTAGACATCGTTTTCGGAGGTTAGCCATTTTGAATACTAGTGCGACAAAAATATGAAAATTTGAATGTTTAAAATAATTAATTTTCAGGCATTCATTTAAAAGAATGCACAACCAGTTTTCGATCAAAATGCGCGTCACCTCACTGCAACGTGCCAAGCAAATCGAAGCAACAGAAGTGGAGCGCCGGCTATCCCTGGCTTGGCCGGGCTTGCAAGTTCGTAAGATACTCGTTCGTTACGCGTTTTTAAGGTCGAGAAACAGATTGAACACGTTCTACTCCATCCGATATGCATGGTTTTAAATCAGATATTCATTTGCATACGGTGTTGAAACAATAATTCTTAACTGCATTATTAAATTTACTTCAGTCAATGATGAATTTACCGTCTGACTTAAAAAAAAACATATTTAGCAATAGATCAAAAATTAATTAAACCTAAAAACCCAGGAGGGATCGAAAAAAAACAATATCTCGGCGGAAAACCCAGGAGGGCGAGCCCTGCGTGGCGATTTCAGTCTCTCCGGAAGGAGCGTAGTGTTGCGCGGCAATGTAAAAGCCAGTCGGTGTGCACTGACGCTCAATCCTCTCGTGGGAGGAGCTAGAGCAAGTCCACCGTCGCTCCATTTCGTCGCTCCACACCGTAGGTGTAAAATGAGCTTAAGACAAGCCAGCCAATGGGAGACGTTCGATCTGATGACGTCACCACACCCATACCATGGTACACGAAAGGAGGTAGCGGCAAACCAGTCTTTTAACGAATCGTGCTGCGTGTGGGTGACGTCATATCATCGCACCATTAGCAGCGCCGCTTACATTTCATCTGGCAACAATGCTAACCCAAAATCTGGCATTACTGTAAGCGAAGCGTTACTGGTACGACAATCTGGCATGCCGTTCAAACGAATTCTGATCGAGTCAAGTGAAGTGAAATGTCGCGGCCCCACGTTAAATTAAATAAGTGTTCCTTAATTAAATGTCGGAGTAATTCTAAAAATTTACCCAAGATATTTCAATGTCCTGATTTCAATTTTGAAGAATAGATTTCGCCGAGTAGAAACGTCCACTTTAATTTTAATTAATAACTCTTATTTGTGTTAGCAGCAGCCATTTCAAAAAGACCGACTACCAAAAAATCCTATAAGCAATCAAGACGCACATTTCAATGAAAAGTGGTGCTGTGCTGTTGTTATATGTTCACTGGAGTTTGGAACTGGAAGGTAAGAAATTAAACTTTTAATATTATTGTAATATAATTTTAAATGGATGGCTCATAACTGATTTTTTCACTGGATGAGCTGCATCTCTTTATCAAAGCTTTGAAACTCTTTACAATTAGAACTGTTCAAATTTGATATGCTAGTTCCATGGGAAAATGCTGTTGACTTGCCTGAAATTTAAAGTACAGAGGAAATAAAAAATAGGAATATGACGTGCTACAATTCAATGCTGAAAAATAACACACTGCTTAATTTCGATTTTTTTTAATACCTTGGAGTTTTTCATTCCAAAAAAGTGACCTAAATCTTGTGGTAGGGTGCTATCGGCTTCATTTGTATCTAAATTTCTGTGTGTAAATTAATCTGGAAGTAGGATGTGATGTCAAATTTTACCAGGTTTACAATAAGAAAAAACTTCACTGGTATTGTTCTAAATTTGGGTAAATTTTCAAAACAACACACTAATCGATTTTCAAATTTTTTTGCTTGAATCATGGTAATCACATCAGAATAAACAATTTTTCGTCCATGCCATTTCTGGTGCAAATTAGTATTTACTTAAACATTACCTAAAAAATTATAGTCAATATGTATTTTAGGTGCCTCATGGAAATTAATAATTCCGTTCCAAGCAATCACTAAAGGAACACATTTAAAAACGTTTTACATGAATGTCATTCTGCTCGCTGATGCGTTTTTTAAGAGTTATTCAACTTTGAAGTTATAGGAGCGTCGCTCATGAACTGTCTTTCTCGCGCCATAGGAGCGTGCGTTTCAACAACGCAACGAGCGCGGCAGGCAGGAGAAAAGTTGTTTTTGCAATATATTGCGTAATTTATTATTTGCTAACCCCGCGGAGCCTGAGCCCACTTCTAGGATGTTTTCGTTAAAAACAAAAGAAATGTTATATAAAAAACGTTTATAAATGTGTTTCTTTAGTGATTGCTTGGAACGGAATTATTAATTTCCATGAGGCACCTAAAATACATATTGACCAAAATTACTTTTCTTAAAAATTACTTGCTTACATTACTTGACTTAAAATTTACAGACCAATTGCACTGGCTGACACTATGTAAGATTTTTTGTGATATTTTGAATGAGAGAATGAAACATTTAGTTGAGGAATTCGGAGTCGTGGGACTTCTCCCAGGACTCCAAAACAGAATGGTTTTATGCAAGATAGACGTGGGGAAGATAATCTGTTTGTAGTGAGTGGAATAATTGAGCAAATGAGTAAGGATGATAAGAAGGTATATTAAGCATTCCTAGATATTGAGAAAGTGTATGACATAGTGGATTGTGGTAGGCTCTTTGAAATTTTGAAAAAAGTTGTGTTTAGCCAAAGGATAGTAAATATTGTACAAAGTCTGTAGGAGAGCACAAGTGCTATCTACAGATTAGGAAATTTTGAAACAGGGCAAGTGAGGAGTGTCAAAGGAGTTAGGCAGGGCTGTACTCTGTCTCCCCTGTTGTTTGGATTGTACACAGAAGAATTTGCAGTTTGACTCAAAATGAGAAGCTTAGAATTGAAAGTTGGTAAGGAGAGACTGAGCTGTTTGTTGTATGCTGATGAGATTGTGGTTAGTGAATATAGACATGAACTTCAAAGGAGGCTTAACATTGTGAATGGATATAGTACAGATTTTAAGATAAGCTTTGGTGCTGATAAAATTAAGGTTATGGTTATAAACAGAGATGAGACTGCTAGAGACAGACTGTGGAATATTGGGGAAATCAGAATACTTAGAACAGAAGAATACAAATATCTAGGTTGCATGATAAGTGGGATAATTTCACTATGAAGTGGAATAATTCCATAAAAATTGACAGTTATGTACCTATGTTCAAAGAGTTTATAAATTTTCACCAATTTCTTTCTCCAATAATCAGGAATTTGTTGTAGTTTATTGGAAATAGTTCTGTCAGTGGATCTGACAATCCTCCGGTGTCTACTAGTGTCTAGTCTGTTTATTTGTTCATGTGATGAACTGTTGCTCTTATAGTTGGAAGATGTTAAGACAAGGTCTTTGCTGAACATTTGTTAAGAGTACATTTTGGACTGGTTATGTTAGGAAATTAGGTAACTTTTTGGCAATACTGCGTTGGTTGCTGCTTTTAGTATTAAGTATTTTAAGTATTAGCAAACTTCAAACTTTTTTGAACCTGTGTTATTGAGTGTATTATTGACTCAAACTGCTCATTATAGGCCAATTGCCTACATGTTGATGACATTCATTATGTATAAAATAGGTAGTAATTTTTGAATGTTGAAGAAAAAAATAGTAGAAAACTATTATTAGTAAAAAATAGTAGAAAACTATTGAACTTTGGAAATGAAATATATCATTAGACATCCTGTTATACATATTTTTTTTTCATGTATTGGGTAGTGTTGTTTTTGAGAATCTATATCCATTAGTACCCCCATAATGATAGCTCATCATGGGTGACTCTTGTTAGTAATGATATTAGAATTAAGGAAATATTGTGCATACATATCCAGTTAGTATCCACACTGTAGCACCTTTTAATTTCATGCCAAATTTGAGTTCTGCACACTTAATGACTTCATACAGTACTCCATTAAGCTGTGTTTTCACTGCAAATGGTGCAGCTGCAGCCATTGTTTCAGACTCATCCATACATATTCTTGGTATCTATATTTTCATAATTCAAATTTGACTCATCCATATTGGTGGATATAAACATTATGAAACATTTCTTTTCTTTTTGCACGTTGGTTCTTCATAAAAGCTAGTTGATCTTGATTGTAAAAATTCAGTAAGAAGAGTTGACAACATAATTTCTTTATTAAATTTCAATCTGTCAGTGACTTACTGGGCCTGCATTTTAAGAGCCCATTTTTACTGTAAGTGTTGTAAGTTTTTAGGTTTCTGATTGAATCTGATGAACTTTTTCTTCATAGAGAATTGCAACATCTCTAAGTGTAGTATAAAAATATCTAATACATTAATCCATTACAAGGTATGTTATGTTCATAAGCTAATGATTAAATCCATTGAACTTTTGTTATCAAGAGTGTTTTGAGATTCTTCTAGGTTCTTATTGGTCTAGTTTTTCTCTTCCAAGGTAATTATTTTTCAAAATTAGAATTTAAATTCTTCATTAGCTTTGTTAGATTGTATTGAGTTCCTTTTAGTATTTCCCCTCAGGGGGATACAACTATTGTATCTATGGGAATTAGCGCTCCCAGGGAAACAATGTGAGGGCCCGAGTTAGGTAGGCTTTCTTTTTGTTGAAATAACACTTTTTTTGGTTCACTGCTGTCCTGTTTTTTCAGCACCTACTATTTTCTTCTTCAGCTTTGATCTTGTTTCATGAACTTCTTTCTCATCTTACTGTTTCTGTGCATTTCTGCATAGATTCCACGTAACCTTAACTCCATACCAAATGGTGCCTTCTTCCTTCCTCTCTTTGGATCTCATTTGTTGAGGATAGGGAGGCTTAAACTAACTAATAATCTAACCTAATCTTTTTAGTATTTTCGAAAACTCTTTAAAATTAAGTGTTGTCATTTAGGGTCAATATTTTTTGTTTTCATATGTTCATTCAAGATTTCATTACAGAGAGAGAATTAATTTCCACATAAAGTGTTGCTACGTACTGTTTCATATGAATTTCTTTATTTTTCAGGACATGGAATTGACATGCCACCCAATCAAGCTGCGATCACTCACTGCTCTTCTCTGCCTCTTCTCTCATTCGAGCTCCTCTTGCTTCCAATTGCGAGACAGCTCCTGACGAGCAATTAAGAGAGACCTTGGGCTTCTTAGCAGAGGTGAGATGAGTCTGGTAACCCGCTAAGGAATACATACATGTCAGTATAAAATTTAAGATGTCCAGATTATAGACAGATTTTTTGACTCAATTATTAGGAGTCTTATTAAATAGATTTTTTCATTTTTTGCACTTATTCTTTAAACGTTTTCAAAAGTGTAGGCTAGGGTTATTATTTAATCTCTCAAAAATCTAAACATATTAGACAACATAAATGTTAGAGAGGAATTGTGGGAAATAGAGTGCATAAACTTGGGTTTTGTTTTAGGCCATGTATTTCACACTTCTCTGCCTATTACTATCAATCATTTGTTTTCTTTTTTCCCCTCATATCTTATTTCCCCCATGATATCCCACATTACATTCTTTTATTTTCTCACTAAATGGTGCCTTTCTCCTTCCTCTCCTCTAAACTGGATTTTTTTAGCGGTTAAGGAGGCTTGAACTAACATATAATCTAATCCAACCTTTTTATCTCTTTTTTTCTTTTTTTTCTTTCTCCATTGAGACTCCTTATAGTTTTACATTTAATATTATGCTATAGTTTATCATCTCCATTTCCCATCAGGGAGAGACAACTATTGTATCTATGCGAATTAGCGCTCCCAGGGGGACAATGTGAGGGCCCGAGCTGAAAGTTAGGTAGGCCTTTTATGTTGAAATAAAAAGCTTTTGTTATGTTAAGAGCCATCTTTTTTCGGCCAACTGCTGTCGTGTTTTTCAGCAACTACTACTTTCTTCTTCAACTTTGATCTTGTTTTATGAACTTCTTTCTTATGTTACTGTTTCAATACCTTTTCTGCATAGATTCCGCATTACCTTGGCTCCCTACTAAATGGTGCCTTCCTCTCGTTGGGTTGCCTTTGTTGCGGATAAGGAGGCTCAAACTAACTAAGAATATCATCTCTATTTCTTGGTATACTTTTCAATGGTGCTTCCCGTTGAGCGTAATTCTTCACAACTGACCCCTTTTCTAATTGCTGTCGCCTGCATCTCAATTTACCATATTAGCTCCATTTTCTCTAACAGATTTAAATCTGTACCCTTAACTGCAACTGAAAGGCTTGCTTATGAAGCCAAAGACTTCATTAAAAAAATTGTTAACTTGAGCTCACATTTTTTCTTGCCTTTCAGGTGCCGAAGAAAGTGAAATGATTCCACTTATCATTGAGGTGTCTGAAGAGGAACAAAAGGCTGCCGTGGTGTTCAACGGAGCCACCGAGATCGGAGGAAGTTTTCCTTTTGTGGAAGTGGAGGAGATTTGAAGCCCCCAAACAAGATTTGAAGGACCAAACAAGAATTGCATCTGAGGCATTCTGCAGCATGCAGTGCTGCAGTAATCAGCTATCCTGTAATCTGATAACTGATGTCCTGTAACTTCTGCATTAAACCATTACTATCCAAATGGGGTGACAAATACATATTTATTATATAGATAGGCTTTTTGTTGATAAATATTTTGTAGAGCACAAGTTCTAGTGGAGTAGTCAATTGTGTTATGTTTGGTATGCTGTAGTGAATGAAAGTAATCGCCCCCACCTCCTCTACCTTCCCTTTTTTCATACCGGAAAGGGCTGAAGCAATTCTTCAATTATATGTTATGGTGCTGTTGTAACAATGATTCTTTAATACATATAATTCCTGGCTGATGTTGATCAATAAGCAAGTGAAGGTAAGGTAGTTTTGCAAAGTATCCTTTTAGATTCCATTGTAGGATTGTTAAGTTCATGCTTGACTGATGAGAGAGGTAACATTTAATTTTGTGAGTAACTCGGAAATTAGTTCACCAGCCTCTAATATATTTTCTATTTCTTTTAGGCTGTCTATTTTTCAGTTATCGTGTTTGCTAGTAAGATTTTGATAATAGCAGGGAGAAGTTCGATGGTTAGATTTTTAAAGCAGCCCACCATTTGTTTCTCCTGGGAGATTTTCGGCTGATGTGGTGTTGCATTTGAGTTGTTTGCATCTCTTAATTGAGATTGTCTTTCTAGCATGTTCCTGTGATCTGGAGGATAACCAAAGGCTACATCAGTCTCAAGCAATGTGTTTGAGCCCAGGGAAGCGTGTTGGCTTCTTCTAGTGGCTTGTATTGGTGTACATTGATTACTGTAGCTCTGGCTGGTTACCATCTGCTTATGTTTTTTGTTAGCAAAAAAGCAGAACCATCTCTTCTGAGAGGTGGTTCTGTTGTCAAGTGGGTGTGTACTATAGATCGGGTTACAGCTGCATAAATCTTCCGAGAGAAATTTTGCTGTTGTGGCTGAGTCAGAGCCGGGAATGTGTGCTGTGATTCGAGGGCAATATATTCTTCAGTGTTCATCTATAGTTGGTTTTTTGTTGTTGAGAGTAGATGGCACGTGATTCATTGAAAGAAATATTTTTGCTGGCTTTGATTTTGCAAATTTCGTGTTCTTGGACATGTGTTGGACAGTTTTTGGAGTTAGCAGAATGATTCCCTTTGCAGTTAGGGCAATGGTAGTTGTCTGATTAGCAGCTTGCATAACCCATTAATGACGAGCGGTCCATTTGGAACCTAGTGATATTTTTTCTTCTACTATTAAAAATAAATATTTGGAAATAAGAATACCGTGTGCAAGCTTGCACAAGCACCTGGAGCGCTATCCCCCATTATAGTCTAAGACCTTCTGTTCACAGTATCATAGTAACGTCCTTAACTGGGCTATCTGGCCTTGAACCGTATACGCGATATTCGTTTTACTATGCTTCCATAAGTCTCACTGATATTTGTCTCATGGTAAGGAAATATTTGAACATATGTTTGGTATATTACCATCACAAGTGAGATATTTTCATGGAAAAAACGAAAAAAGTCTAGAAAATAGTTCTCGTCATTAATGGGTTAATCATCTTCTGCTGAAGAACAGTTTCTGCAATTTTTTTTGTTCCGGCAGATGGAAGCGGTATGCCCCCACCTCCAACATTTTGTGCAATGGATTGGGTTTGGATAGAAAGGATGGACTTTGTAATTGAAATATCCTGCCTTAATCTCCTTTGGGCATTCTATTCTTAGAAAAGTCAAAACGAACATAGGAGAGTCAGCTCGCTTTGGGTCCATGTACATTTTCCTGATACCTACTATTCCTGCAAGGGCAAGATGCAGCAGCTGTTCATCCAGAGACTCGCCAAGAAATTAGGGTGCACAAATCTTGTCACACCCTTCAGGGGGAAACAACTATTGTATCTACGGAAATTAGTGCTCCAAGGGGGACTATGTAAGGGCCTGAGCTAAAGGTTAGGTAGGCTTTATTTGTGTTGAAATAGAATAGGTTTTTATTTGGTTACGGACCATCTTTTTTCGGTTCACTGCTGTCCTGTTTTTCAGCACCTCCAACTTTCATCTTCAACTTTGATCTTGTTTCATGAACTTCTTTCTCATCTTACTGTTTCTGTGCCCTTTCTGCATAGATTCCACGTTCCCTTAACTCTATACTAAATGGTGCCTTCTTCTTTCCTCTCTTTGGATCGCCTTTGTTGCGGATAGGGAGGCTTGAACTAACTAATAATCTAATCTAAATCTTGTCACATACAGTAGATGCTCCCCAGGCTATTTGAGTATTAATAGAGATTTTATCCTACTATTTGGCTTCAAGTAGTGTTTTTGTTTGTTCAAAAGTTTTTACTTTTATTATTAAGCTTCCTGTTTTTTGTTTTCCACTGTTTCCACTGGCCCACAAATTTGATTGATTAGGCTCTGCATTCTGAATGGACTCAGTTTTGTTAGTTTGATCTGTTCATCTGTTGCAGAGATTATGACATGCCTGGATTCCCTCAGGGGGATACAACTATTGTATCTATGGGAATTAGCGCTCCCAGGGGAACCATGTGTGGGCCCGAGCTAAAGGTTAGGTAGGCTTCCTTTTTGTTGTAATAAAATAGGTTTTTGTTTTGTTACGGACCATCTTTTTTCGGTTCACTGCTGTCCTGTTTTTCAGCATATACCACTTTCTTCTTCAACTTTTTTCTTGTTTCATGAACTTCTTTCCTAGCTCACTGTTTCTGTGCACCTTGTGCATAGATTCCACGTTCCCTCAACTCCATACTAAATGGTGCCTTCCTCCTTCCTCTCTTAGAACATCTGTCGTGCAATTAAGGGAGGCTAAAACTTTCTTATATAATAATAATCTTTCAAGTACTTTCAGCAGTTTATGATTGATTTGATCTAAAGTTACTTACTTAAATATACAAAAAAAGAATTTCAAGTATAAGGGTTTGTGGGCTTTCTTGAGAAAATTATCTGAGGACAGAAGCTAAATCAGTATAAGTAGGTAAATGCCGAGGGCCCATGGTCCACGCGGTTTCAGCACCGGTAATATTACCTTTAAAGAGTAAGGTGATCATTATTTGAACCTTATTTTAAGTTACAATTAATTCCTTGAATTATACTCATTGCTTCAGCGGAGGATATCTTTGTTTTGACAATATAAACGATGAGCGTGCAGTATGGCCGGGCGCGCTTTGTTGATACCCCGGGGGTTTCAGCGTGGGTAAGGCGCCCGGCCATAAATGGGTGGGCAGCTGAAACCCCCCTATGGGGGTTAGGCTGCCCAATTAATTGGAATGATGCGTGGTGTGGTGGACAATCCTACTAAGATCAGTCGGAATTGAAATGTTTTAATCCTGGCATAATATAACCTTTAAAACCTAGTTCATGGCGGCTGTTGCCATGTCCTGTAATGTCGGTCTTGATGGCTGCAGTAAGGACGATTACATGATACCCTGCTGTACTGATGTGAAGGTTGGTATTGAAATTGTGAGACTTTCGGTGCGGTGTAGTCTAAGGTGCTGATCCACTAGCGGGCTTATGTTTGCGTTTGCTGCCTCTTGTGCTGCAACGGTGGAATATTGTAACTTGCCAACAGTCAGTGTAATAATCTTCTACTGGTACTCACAATCTCGTAAAGAAAACCTCCCGGAAAAAGTGCAAAAACCAGTCACTAAATCGAGACGCGTACAATGTAACAATCGATGATCTTCTGAAACCTTGAAGGGCACGTGTTGTCATATTGTGACTTTGGCAAATTAGCCAAAAGCGACAGCTAAATAGTCTATGACCGAAGCTGTCGTTAAATGAGTTTATTATTATTATTAAGTTACAAAATTAATGATACTTGCCAAAACATTAAGTTTTCTTAGCCACCACGTCCTATAAGCCTTCAATTAGACCATCCGTCCATGAACTTGAATCCTCAATAAAATGATGCATAAATGATTCACTTCACAGTGATTTACTTCTGCTAATGAACAACCATTAGTGTTAAATTTGTGGTAGCCTTATTTTGTTAATGTGAAACGAATTAAAGGCTGTGAAGCGTTCTCTTGTATCAAGGGGGTGATAAACCTTGTGTACTAGTTTGCGTAGAATTTGAGGCTGTGAACTAATATTTGGTAGGATGTTGCCTATTTCATTAAACATAGTGGATGCTGTGTATGGTTTATTTGTTTATTCGGATCAGTGCACAGTTAAGTGAAAATTTTATCAAAAAGAATTACTATGTATGAGCTATATGTATTTGTTATTACATTCATTCTCCTTCTACACTGCAACTTTTTTGGTAAGGTTGTTTATAACTAACTTATGGGAACCTCTGAAAAACTATGATATATGTATATTGTTTCATGCAGTATTGCAGAGGTAGAAGAATTGGTACTCAAATTGTGATTTTGACTAACTAGCCATTCTAAAGTTTATCTTTATAATCTATTGAGCTAAATTTATTCATTTGTGAATTTTTAGTGTTCAGGTTATTTTTATTTTATAGTTCTTTACTTACTGGCACGGCGAGTGTCCTGATGTTCGAATATAGCGCTAATGCATTGGGAGTGCTGCAGCTTATTACTTTTATTAGTCACTCGTCGTGTGTGATTACTCAAGTCCTTTCCAAGATTTAAGCAATTAGTTTTATGTTGTTTCTTTTTTGTAGATTTTTTAATTTATAACTGGAAAATGTCGAAACGCGCATAGAGCGGTGGTGTACCAAATGTTGTTTTGATAGGAAAATAGTTTATTTCATTCATTGTCGCCAAAAATTTACGTGATATAAATTTCGTGTATTTTTAAGTGAGGAAAATATTTTTCCAGGGACTAATAACTATTGTTACTTTGATTTTGCTTCCCATTCTTAAAGAACTAGTTATGTCAAGTCCCAAGGTTAGAGTTTCGTAGGGCTTCTTTTTGTTACAATTTAAAAGCTTTGTTTTTTTCCTTAAAAACTCTCATTTCTGTTTATTCACTGATGTTCCGTTTCTCATCACCTATGATTTTCTAAAAATGTTAAGGTTCCAATCTTTGGAAAGTTTAACTATAAAAAGGAAGACTAAAGCCACACTTCTTAAAACCATTTCTTATAAAAGAAAGACAATTCATGAAAGTGAACGTTTCGACCATTTTCACTGATCATTATCAACACTGAAAAGATAAAACAAAAGTACAGTTAAATGATGATCTATTACTACATTCTAAACAATATATGGTGATCGATAAAAACTATGAATTAACAATTTGTAGAGGGTATGCTGACTGCATATCGTTCAAACTTGGTTTTAATTTGGAGATGAACAAAGATTCTAGAATTTTGAGTTCAGTTGGATTAGAAGCTCTACCTAATATCTGGAAATCTGAAAGTCTGATAGGTGAATCACATTTTTCAGCGTGTGCACGTATGGCAGAATGGGATGGTGCGGATAACAGATTATTGGTTCGATGGCTCCGACCAGCATGCTCAGATACTCGAATACGTAGGTTACGCGAGGTAGAGCCCACATACTCTGATGCACCACATCGTGCACAACTATGACTGTAAACAACAGAGCTGAGCATGCCCTTAGGAAGACCATCCTTAAATCTGAAAAAAGACCCAACAGAGAGCGGATTGACCTGGATGAACTTAAATTCACACTGCATGAAATATTTCGACAGTAGCTGAGACAATTCTAATTTTAATTTTTCAGACTGAGCTCCAAAGTACAGTAACGGAACATGCAACAATTTTCTATTGACATATGGGATTGGTTCAACTTTGGTACGAACAGAGAAGAGGAACTTTTTTAAAAAATTGTCATATAGTCCTACCGGAAATCCGTTCTTTACAAAAAAATTCCTAAGGAAAACAAATTCATTGTGAAGATTAGGATATGAACTGCATATGCTATAAGCCCTATGAAGAAGGGTTTTAATACTATTGACTTTAAATTGGAAGCTGCAGAAACTAAAATAGCTAAGTCCTAAACCAGTAAAAGTGGGCTTGCGAAAAACAGAACAATCAAAATAATTGCACTTCCTAGTCACCCTCACATCTAAAAACGGCAAACAGTTATCATTTTCTTCGACCATGGTAAATTTATTATTTGGATGTTTCGAGTTCAGGTAATCCAAAAATAAGGTACAATGAGTCTGGTCTCTAAATAAAATGAAAGTGTCGTCAATGTAGCGTTTGTAAAAGGTTGGCTTAAAATGGCTAGGACAATCATCTATCCATGATTTCTCATGGTGGCATATAAAAATATTAGCAAAGGTAGGTCCTAGTGGAAGGCCCATACCCAAACCATCCAGTTGTCTGTATAATTTTCTATTGAAAATGAAAAAACTATTTAGAACAGAAAGCTCTAGAAATTTTTTGAATAATTCGCGGGCTAGGCCCAAAACGGTAGTACAGTCACTAAATAAACAATTCGAGCAAATGGTTATTGTCTCCTGTAACGGAATGTTTGTAAACAGATTTTCTATATCAAATGATGCCATATAAAGTGAATTTGCATTGGGGATGCGAGTAATTTGCTCAGCGAATGATTTAGAATTTTCGACTGTATATGTATTAGTGGTGAATGGTGAGAGAATAGGAACTAAAAACTTAGCTAATTTAAAACTTGGCGTTTGATACGCGGCAAAAATAGGTCTAAACGGGTAAGACACTGTAATATAGCGAGTAGTGTAAGTTCTAGTTAGAGAGACCATAAGTTGGCAACGCTCGAGAGGGCAACACTCGCAAGTCAGTCTGCTATTGGCCTCGGGTTCAACAACAAGTACATGTTGACCGAGTGTGTGTATATAAGTACATACTGTGGTTGGTATCTAACTTCTTAAGTTCTAAACTAATGTACTAATTCTATACTATCCTATTCTATATATCTCCGTCTATCTCCGCTCTACTCTCACTAGCCACAGTACCACCATTTGAGTATAAAGTTAAGGTATCCAAGAGGTGAGTAACTATTTATCTAACTTGCTGTGCCATTGAATTGTATTGTGTTCAGTACTATAACTATGTTGTGTCTATGGGGAACCCTTGCTGTGCTCTAGTGTAGGGCTATCCACTCTATAATACTGGCGACGAGGATTATTTTTTGTAGAACTATTGGGAGAGGCTAGACTAATGAAGGAACTCAGAATTTATATTATTCAGTGACTAGAGTATTGATGCTGTAAATTTCTGATATTTTTTTTTAACAAGGGGTATTATTACAGCCTCTTGAATTGGCTACTCTTGCAACTGATATTGTTGCTACTACTATTTCAGGTAGATATCTGACAATTAGCTGTAAAGCTGGGTAAAAATGCCAATGCTAGGCTCAGTGGGAGAATTCAATCCTTTAGAGGAAGAATTCCCAGAATATGAAGTCAGGCTAAACTGCTTCCTTAGTATTAATAAAGTGGAAGATTCAAATAAAGCTAAAACATTTATTGCTCTGGTGGGTCCTAAAATTGTTAGGTTAGCCAAAGACCTACTGTCACCTAAAAGACTTTTAGATGCTACCTATGAGGAGATCATGGAAGCGTTAAGACGGCATTTTAAGCCGACACGCAACCAGATCTTTGAAAGGTTTAGGTTCCATAAGCGGAACCAGAAACAAGGGGAGAGCATTGCTGATTTTGTGGCTAGCTTACAGGCCCTGTCAGACACCTGTAATTTCAAACAGGAAGTTCTGGAAGAGACGCTTCTTGATAGGTTCATACTGGCTGTGGCCAGCAATGATGTTCAAAATTGTTTGCTTAATGAAAATGACCTCACATGGAAAAAAGCCGTGGATCTGGCAACTGCCAAAGAAACTCAACTGAGGGAGACGGTTGTGTTAAGGCAACCTAATTCCATACTAAATGTGGGCCAGCATAGAGTAAAGCAAACTGCTATTAAGCCTCAGGGCAAAACTCAAGCTCAAGCTAGCCCCAAATCAGCATGCAGCGGCTGTGGTAATCTGCACTGGCGTAGAGATTGCCCCTATAAAGACAGTATTTGTCATGGTTGTGGCCAAAAAGGCCATCTTAAGAAGTGTTGCTTTAAATTGAAAAAGCAAAATTCTGCTAAAGACAACAAAAATAATTTTGTGCATGCTATGCATGAGAAAAGGGGGAGGGAACACCACCCTAACCCTAATAGAACTAACAATGCAGCCTGTGCAGACTATCCAGTTGCTAATCTAGGCTGTTATGGAGTGATTTTCTCAATAGCCGAGGAAATGAAACCCCCAATCAAAATAAAATTGTTACTAAATGGTGTGCCATTAGAGATGGAGGTAGATACAGGTGCTGCCAGGTCTATCCTTTCAATGGCCACATACTCTAAAATACCAGCCAAGTCCAGACCCGAGCTGAGACTTTCCGATGTTAAGCTTAGGACTTATGGGGGAGCGGAGCTAGTAGTTTGCGGAGAGATTAGAGCTAACATCCAGCGTGAATCTGGTAATATGGTTCCTCATCTAGCAACTATTGTGATTGTAGACAGGGAGGGGCCAGCTTTGCTGGGTAGGGACCTGATTGATTCCCTTGGGCTAACTATAGTATCAAATAATGTCAACAAATTGACTACCTGCCCTGAAGATTTAGCAAATAAATTCCCTGACCTTTTTCAACCAGGTCTAGGTTGCTTTAAGGGAAGGAATTTCAAAATAGAAGTGGATCCAGCTGTACCACCAAAGTTTTGTAAGGCCAGGAACGTGCCTTACACACTGAGACCTAAGGTGGAGGCAGAACTTGATAGACTGGTGCAGGAAGGTATCCTCACCCCTGTACAATACTCGAGATGGGCAGCGGCGATCGTCCCTGTGCTCAAGGCTGATCAAAGCATCCGCATCTGTGGGGACTACAAATTAACAGTCAACAGAGCCACTAGGCTTGATACCTACCCTATACCCAGAGTGGAAGATCTATTTAGCGGGTTAGCAGGAGGAGTTATATACTCCAAGCTAGATATGTCTCAGGCATACGCTCAACTACCCTTGGATGAAGACTCCAAGGAACTCACGGTAATAAACACCCACAGAGGTTTATTTGCCTACAACCGTCTCAGTTTTGGAATTGCGTCCGCACCTGGAATCTTTCAGCGTGCCATGGAAGGACTATTGCAGGGCCTCCCAGGAGTGTTTTGCTACCTGGATGACGTCCTGGTGAGTGCCACTAATGAGCAAGAGCACAACAAGCGTCTCTATCAAGTCTTATCTAAACTACAGGAGGCAGGACTAAAACTGAAAATGGATAAATGCCAAATTGGAGTGCCACAGGTATCCTACCTTGGATACCAAATTGACAAGGATGGATTGCACCCCACTGCAGAGAAGGTAGCAGCAATCCAGAATGCACCAGCCCCTACTAATGTAACTCAACTGAGAGCCTACCTTGGGCTGCTAAATTTCTATAGGAAATTTCTAAAATCATCTGCAACTATGCTGGAGCCCCTAAATACCTTACTGAGAGACAAAACCCCTTGGAAATGGGATGCAAGTCAGGAGAGAGCCTTCCAGAAATCTAAACAAGCCCTCCTGGACTCTCAGACTCTAGTCCATTTTGACCCTCAGAAACCCATAGTGGTAGTGGCTGACAGTAGTGCGTATGGTGTGGGAGCGGTGCTGTGTCACCTTATTGATGGGATTGAACGCCCCGCCTATTTTGCCTCCCGAACTCTAACAGCAACAGAACGCAACTACTCTCAAACTGAGAAAGAAGCCCTAGCTATGGTGTTCGCACTTCGAAAATTTCATTGCTACCTGTGGGGACAGGATTTCACTGTGGTTACGGACCACAAACCTTTATTAGGACTATTTGATCCGGGTAGAAGCATTCCTCCGATGGCATCCGGGCGCATTCAAAGGTGGGCTTTACTACTGCAGTCCTACAAGTTCACCTTGCGTCACCGGTCCGGCGTGCTGTTGGGCACAGCTGATGCTCTCAGTCGTCTACCTTTGACAACTCCCGAGGAAGCCACACCTATTCCTGCGGAATGGACGTCCTTAGTTAATTTCCTTGAGTCAGCTCCAGTCACCAGCACCCACATCCGTGACGGCACCCTAAGGGACCCAGTACTTTCAAAGGTATACAAATACTGCCAAGTAGGCTGGCCTTCGACGGTAATTGGTGACCCTGATCTCACTCCGTATACTAGGAGGCGAGACGAATTGTCCACACAAAATGGCTGTGTGCTCTGGGGAGCAAGAATTATTGTACCCCAAGCTCTCAGACAAGCCATTGTGGACGAACTGCACTCTGGCCATGCTGGATCATCCAGGATGAAGGAGTTAGCTCGCAGCTATGTATGGTGGCCGCTGCTGGACAAAGATCTAGAAGAAACGACTTAGTCATGCAGCGAGTGCCTGAGCACTCGAGCTGCACCAACGAAAGCTGAACTCCATCCGTGGGAATGGCCTGCGAAGCCTTGGCATCGCATACACATTGACTACGCGGGCCCAATGGATGGAAAATACTATCTAGTGATCGTGGATGCACACTCTAAGTGGGTTGAAATTTTTCCCACATCTACTACAACCTCTAGCGAAACGATCTCGTGCCTGAAACACACTTTTGCGACATTTGGATTTCCAGTAACAATTGTTTCTGACAATGCAACGTGTTTCACATCGGCTGAATTCCAAGAATTTGTGAAGGCATGTGGTATGCGACATATTACGAGCGCACCATACCACCCTTCAACTAATGGACTGGCAGAGCGCATGGTACAAACTTTCAAGAAGAATATACGAAAGTCAACGGAACCCCTACGCCTAGCACTAGACAGGTTTTTGTTCAACTATCGGCTGACACCCCACACGACAACAGGTGTTACGCCCGCCGAACTGATGTTAGGCAGAAAAGTTCGCTCTCGTCTTGATCTGCTTTGGCCGTCAGAAGCAATCGCGTCCAAAGTTGCTCAACGCCAGGACGCTCAGAAAAGATACCACCCAGGGTCTCGCGCGGTTGATATTCCGCCGGAGTCTCCTGTGATGGTCCGCCAATACACGCCGGGTTCCCCAAAATGGACCCCTGCTACCACCATTGAGAAAACAGGCCCGGTATCCTACAAGTGCCAACTGCAGGGGGGAGAGGTCGTTCGTCGACACCAGGACCAAGTTATTGCCTGCTCGAACACCATCCCTGAACCCTTGGAACAACCTACGGAGGAAACCATCGTGTTTCCACAACCTGCTCAAAATTCATACCCACCACCTCCGACCAATGAACCTGACACCGGAACACCTGATTACCCGACTCCCACCCGGGAGGCTAGGATGCACGAGCCTCCAAGTGCTAACATCTCACGCAGGTCTACCCGGGCTCGGAAGCCTGTGGTGAGAATGGACCTTTAGGATTGACTATTGAATATGGGGACTGGGGATACAGGGAGGGGTTTCTAATTAAGGAGGGAGGGGTGTAATATAGCGAGTAGTGTAAGTTCTAGTTAGAGAGACCATAAGTTGGCAACGCTCGAGAGGGCAACACTCGCAAGTCAGTCTGCTATTGGCCTCGGGTTCAACAACAAGTACATGTTGACCGAGTGTGTGTATATAAGTACATACTGTGGTTGGTATCTAACTTCTTAAGTTCTAAACTAATGTACTAATTCTATACTATCCTATTCTATATATTTCCGTCTATCTCCGCTCTACTCTCACTAGCCACAGTACCACCATTTGAGTATAAAGTTAAGGTATCCAAGAGGTGAGATACTATTTACCTAACTTGCTGTGCCATTGAATTGTATTGTGTTCAGTACTATAACTATGTTGTGTCTATGTGGAACCCTTGCTGTGCTCTAGTGTAGGGCTATCCACTCTATAATAGACACGTTAAAGTTAGGTTTATGAATTTTAGCCAGACCATAGAGAATACCGGGGGCTGATCCAGAAATAAAAAGACGTTTATATAAATCTTCAGGAATCAAGCTAAGTTTCGTCAATTTACGTAAGAAGTTGTTAATTTTGTCTTCTATTCTAAGTGTATATACATGCATCTCCTCAGAAATCTCTTTAAATTTACTGGTATTTGAAATTATGCTAGTCATGCTGTCGTTATACCTATCACGGTCTACAATGACTACACCTCTACCCTTATCAGGACGTGCAACGATAACGCTTTCATTAGTAGCCAGATTTTTAAGTAGCATTACATCAGACTTTGTGAACACTGAGGAAAAAATTTTGTACGGTTTAAAATTATAAAAGTATTTATATGACAATGACTTGAGCTGATGCCTCATATGTCAATAGAAAATTGTTGTATGTTCCGTTACTGTACTTTGGAGCTCAGTCTGAAAAATTAAAATTAGAATTGTCTCAGCTACTGTCGAAATATTTCATGCAGTGTGAATTTAAGTTCATCCAGGTCAATCCGCTCTCTGTTGGGTCTTTTTTCAGATTTAAGGATGGTCTTCCTAAGGGCATGCTCAGCTCTGTTGTTTACAGTCATAGTTGTGCACGATGTGGTGCATCAGAGTATGTGGGCTCTACCTCGCGTAACCTACGTATTCGAGTATCTGAGCATGCTGGTCGGAGCCATCGAACCAATAATCTGTTATCCGCACCATCCCATTCTGCCATACGTGCACACGCTGAAAAATGTGATTCACCTATCAGACTTTCAGATTTCCAGATATTAGGTAGAGCTTCTAATCCAACTGAACTCAAAATTCTAGAATCTTTGTTCATCTCCAAATTAAAACCAAGTTTGAACGATATGCAGTCAGCATACCCTCTACAAATTGTTAATTCATAGTTTTTATCGATCACCATATATTGTTTAGAATGTAGTAATAGATCATCATTTAACTGTACTTTTGTTTTATCTTTTCAGTGTTGATAATGACCAGTGAAAATGGTCGAAACGTTCACTTTCATGAATTGTCTTTCTTTTATAAGAAATGGTTTTAAGAAGTGTGGCTTTAGTCTTCTATGATTTTCTTCTTCAGCGTTAATTTTTGTCATAATCTTGCTCCTCAATGTAATATTTCTATGTACAGGGTATCTTCCCTTCAGGGGGATGCAACTATTGTATGTATGGGAATGAGTGCTCCCAGGGGGATTATGTGAGGGCCCGAGCTGAAGGTTGGGTAAGCTTTCTTGTTGTTGAAATAAAATATTTTTGTTATGTTAGGGACCAACTTTTTTCGGTTCACTACTGTCCTGTTTTTCAGCACCTCTGACTTTCTTCTTCAACTTTTATCTTATTTCATGAACTTCTTTCCCATCTTACTGTTTCTATGCCCTTTCTGCATAGATTCCTCATTTTCTTATCTCCATACTAAATGGTGCCTTCCTCCTTCCTCTCTTCGATACGCTCTATTTTTGCAGCGGTTAGGGAGGTTTAAACTAACTTATAATCTTAATCTTTTGGTTTGTTATGGACCGTCTTTTTTCTGTTCACTTGTGTCCTATTTTTCACCACCTACGACTTTCTTCGTCAACTTCGTCTTGTTTCATGAACTTCTTTCATAGCTTACTATTTCTATGCATCTTGTGCATAGATTCCGCATTTTCTCAAATCCATACCAAATGACGCCTTCCTCCTTCCTTTCTTCGATATGCCCCTTCCTGTAGCGGTCACGTAGGCTTAAACTTGCGTATAATCTTTTCCAGTGAAGCGAAACCCATAGCTTGTTTTATTTAAAATAAACATATAAGTACAGAATTTTATATTATCCTTACGATCCGGTGCTCAATCGTTAGCCTCATCCGCATGAAAAGATAATAAAACGTCTTCTATGATTGATTAAAGTAAATTTTCCAATTTGTTTGGAAAGGGCTTTCAATTCACGAACCTGCCGTTATAATTAAATAGAAGATCGATGACCTTTCAGTTTTGGTAAATTTGCACGTAGCCGGACGGAATTGAATTTTCCAAAAATTCAAACCCGGATGCGTGGAGGCACGCCGGCAGTCGGTCCTGTTGTTGATCGTACGTCTGGAAGGTCGTACGCTGCGTGGTAGTACGCACGCTGACGTCATGTTGCGTGCGAGTGATGTCATCCGGCTTGTTTGTAATGAAGCTTTCTATTGGCCAGTCGAATTAGCGAATGTGCGCGGCTGTCCCCGTAGAAGTGACTTTACCTCGTTTAGTATACCGTGACCCATACCAAGTGACCCACACCACACTCGTGGCAGCGATGCACTGGCTGCCGTACGTATGATTGCATCATGGCAGGAACTGCCGGGTTTCCGCACATACGTATTGAAAAATATTTAAATAGTCTGGAAACTATAATACTGAATAACTTTGATAATCTCCTATGCAATGCTTAATAGCCACGTAATAATTAAAATTTGTGTGCATACTGAGCAAAACCTTCATGTTTATCAATACAAAGCTCCGTTTGGGACTTGCATACTCATTGTAATTCTAAAATTCAGATTTTTTTTCGAGTGTTTGAAGAATAAATCAAATGAAAGTCCTCATGATATTACTTTATATTTCAGAAAGAAACACCGAGTTCATAGTTTGTCCACGTAAATAAACCACAGGATGAAATTATTCTGACAAACAATGCTTTCCGCTTCAAGAAAGTCTTCAATTCTTTTAGAATACTTGTTGAACGATATGCATAGGAAGCATGATTAGTTTTTTACGATGTCCATCATCTTTAATGCACATTTATTAGAGACTATATATATATATAAGTAGTAAGCATAATACCAATCAGATCACAATTCGCCACAATTAGCTTGAAATGGAAATTATTTAATGAAAAATTTTCAAAAAAAATTATTCATTGACGAATTCTGACTTTTTATAAGTCAAAACTACTTACACAAACGACTAAGTCACTTTTAGATATAAATTTCAATTTTCTTAATCTAACCACGTGGGTTTCATCAATAAAAACTACTTCCGTTTTATCATTTTCCTTATTTGCAAAAAATTGTTCAAATTCAAATCAGTTTCCCGTTCAACTATTTTTTCTAAGGCGGACATAGAAAATGAACTGAGATTTCGTGGTAGACTTGTCAAATTTCAATCATATATGATTACGTCTGAACTATTACATAAAAAACTATTGAAAACAAACAAAATTGAATTTAAAATAATAAATAGAATGTTGAACAGAGATGTTAAAACGAAATAATTTATATAATGAAGAGACATGTAAAAAGTATACACAACAATTTCACACCAATTTCACCTCTCTTGGTGGCGTAGTGGTCTAAGGCGCTACCGCAGGAAGCTATTGTCGGGACTCCGCGGGTTCGAATCCCGCCAAATGGCACACTTTTTCATGTTGACAAAACGAAGGGCTGATACGTAAATTAATTTTTTTCTATTTTTCTCTTTACCGAATGAAAGTAAAGAAAGTTTTAACATGACTATGAATTGTAAAAAATCGAAGCATTTTTCTTCCATATTCAGAAAAAGTTTGGGGAAATAGCCTAAAATTCTCCATAGTAGAGTAGATCTATTTGGTCTAGTGGTAACGTGTTGGGGTGGCGTTATGAAAATGGATACGGGCTGAGAGTTCGATTCCGGAAATGAATGGCTGGGTTTTTCATGGTTACATGGACATGAAATAGAATCCCCGCACGAACTGGAGAGAACGTCACGAAGCAAATGGAGGGAGAGTCAAATATTTCAATTACCTAAAAATAAAAATTAATTAGGGGAAAACTTCATGGAAGATTTATTCTTCCACGAAGTTTTGAATTCTTGTAAGCAGAAACGACTTAGACAAACTACTAAGTGTATTTTAGATATAAATTCCTATTTTCCTAATCTAACCGTATGTAGCATATGAAATAAATTTTACTCCATTCAGGAACATTTCAGAAAACCACTTTTTAGTTCAACGGTTCAACAGTTTCTCGTCTCAAAGTATTCTCTAACGATATTAATCTGTTTTTTATATCAGCGTAATCATCCTCCAATTTCTGCTATGACTGTTTCAATTTTTCTATTTCATTTGTATTTATGATAGTTTCTCTATCCTGTTCATGAAGATTATTTCTAAAAGTTTCAATGTATGAACTCATATCGTTGAATACTCTCTCGAGATTTGCATAGTCTAATTTCACACTTTTTATTTCCTCTTCTTCCAACCTCTTTATCTCATTTTTCAAAAAGTCTGTATGTTCTAAAGTACCTGTTCGAATGACCTCTATTTTTTCCTCAGATATTCTACTATGTTCATCGAGATTTGTCATAATTTCCCTGAGTTTTTCTTGAAAACCTGTAGTACTCTTATCTACAGATGCTTGGATAGAATCACTTCTGAACTGATAATTTTCATTGATAAGATTTTCTCTTACCTCTATATATTTTCTGAGATGAAGCCTCAAATTTTCCAAAACTTCGTCAACTTTTTTGTTCGTAGCGCCAAATTCTTCGATTGGAAAAGAAATATTTGCAAGTCTTCTATTATTTAAATCGAAATTTTGATCTTCATCAAGATATTTAAAACCTATTCCAGGAGGTCCTGGTTGTGAAGATAAAAATGATTTTTTTCCTTGTTGTCCAAAAATATTTACGCCTATCATTTTTTATACATAGAATTTTCAATTCTCTAAATTTTCTCTAACTCTCATTGATATCAAATTGTTTACTCGGTCACTCAAACTTTCCACTTCCTGGTTTAATTTTACATTTTTATCAGTTTCATTCTGGAGCATTAATTTGAACTGACTGATTTCATTCTGATTTGAAATAATGTCTCTTGAAAACTCCTGGAAAAGACTTTCTACATCACTCAAGTTCTTAGCTATTTCTTCTATTTTTCATAATGGGACTGACTCTGCTCGTAATTCCATTATAATTTTGTTAAGATCATTGAATTTTTCTTCGCTGGATGAGGTTATGGATGACTCTAAATTTTTCAGCTTATTGTCAACTTCAACAAACGAAGGTGCTAATGCTACAGTTCTTTCCATAACAAAAAGGTTTCTATCACTTAATTCAGTTAGATGTGCCTCTAAGCTTTTACTTTTTTCTTCAACAGTATTGTTCAGTGTTAATTCTAAGTTATTCAGCTTTTCTTCAATTTGATCAATAAGTGATGTCTTCAAGCTCATTTCTTTTTCATTCACAACATTTATTATACTAATTTCTTGTTCTTCAACTTTATTACTTATTAATTTGTTCTTTGAATCAATTTGATCATTAATTTTAGTTTCTAAAGTCTTCAGTTTTTCATCCATTTGATTTTCTATAACTGACTCTTGATTCTTGAAATTCTCTTGAATCTCAGGAATTTTAACATCAATCAAATTGGTTATCTTAGAGTCCACAAGCTCAAATTTAGCTTCAACTCCTTTAATCTGATCGGTTAATGCCGACTCTTTAACTAACAGCTTTTCATCAATTCTAGTTTCAATACCTGACTCTAGACTCTTCAATTTATCCCCAATCTCAGGAATTTTTACGTCTGTTAGGTTGATTATGTTTGAATCAATGTTTTCAAATTTAGCATCAATTTCATCAATTTTCTTCATCAATGTATAGTCTATGCTTGATAGTCGTTCCTCATTTGAAACAATTTTTGGTTCAAGAGCACCGAACTTTTCAGAAAAATCATAAATTAACGTCTCTAAGAATTTAACGATTGAGTCTACATCAGAAAATTTTACTTGTAAATCTATTTTCAGAGTCACATATTTCTCATCATACTCGTTTATAATTGATTCCAATTCAGTTCTTTCATTTTTGAGAGCTTCAATTGTGTCTTTCAATGACTCTATATTAGAATCTTCAAGTAAACTTTTTATTTGCTCTACATTCTGCAAAAGTCCTTCAGAATTATTTTCACTATTTTCATGTTCATGATTTTCTTTACAGGAAGGTAAAAAGACCAACTTTGCTGCATAAATATTTCCACAAGACATTTTTTAAAGAAAAAAAATTTACTGTAGTATATTTTCTAAAAACTAGTTGGGGTTTTATACAGATCTAAAAGAATTGCATGAAAGCTTTCATTTTCTAAACGCTTCAGCATTTCTAGACATAAATGTCCACAAATTACATCACCTATTTTCTGGATTTTGTAAGTAGAGAAAATTATATCAACACAATCTGTTAAGTAGTCTTTAAATTCAATTGGATAAATCAAACCATAACTGTCAAAGTAGTAACATATGTTATCTTTCTTATACCAACAAGTCCAATGCGTTCCTAATCCTTTTTCAGTGTCTAAATTTAGGATTCCGCATTCCGTTTCTAAAGGGTGTTTAGGTAAAGTATCTCTCATGTAAATACCTCGAAAATTTGGAATTTTCAATATATTTATGTAGTATTCTAAATCATGTTTAGATAATGGTTGGTTAGGTATTACTTCTTTGGTGGTTCCAAGTAGAGACCCTTTCCACAAGGTTTTTTTTTCTCGGAGTTATCCGTATACCTGAACCTTTTTTACTTTCCATTGCTTCATTGTGCCTTTTAGTTTCTGACAAGAGTTTATCGTCAGCTTTTTTCTTATTAACTGCGGATGCTATTGCAGCAGCACCTCCAGCCAAAGAGCCAGCAGCCCCAAGGCCAGCTAATAAAGCTGGAATTGTAAATATAAAACCCCCTTTCGTCGCAGTATCTTTAGAAACAAAAGAAGTCTTTGTCTTTTTACAAATAATACACATACCTTTGACCAGTATCTTATTGTTCTTAGTAATTAAATATTGAGGATTATCAGTATCAGTTTTCTTCTTACACTTTACACAATACATTTTTTAAACATTATTATGTGAATATATTTTAATTTTTAGTAGTTTAAACTCATTTTATCACCGTCAGATTGCAATCGAATTACTCTGTCAGATAGAATCAGTGCATATGCATGTGTATCATCAGGAATATTGGTTTTAAATTCTGCTTTAATTTTAATATCAATTGTAGTTTCCTTGATACGTTCATTTTGTCTGCTGGTATCAAACACATAGATGGGATACAAATATTTAAAGTGTCTGTATTCGATAGCACAATTTTCATTAGGTACATAATCTATTAACATCTTATAAGCTGTAGCATAATTGTTAGAATCGAAATCAATCTGTAAATTGTGATCAGGGTATCGTTCATTATTCAGCTGAACATATGCATTCGTCAAGTTACAATGATCGAAAATTGCATTGTTTACAGATTGTGAATTAGCTTTCTTAGTTTGGAACGCTAAAATTATATATCGAGGTCTTTGAGATCCTGAATTTAAAGTTAAAGTCCAATCTAAGAATTTCTGTTGAGAGTTTACAATTGTTTGTTCCAATTGTCTATTCAAATATGGAATAGGTAATGTTATTTTATCCTTAATTTGACGATATAGCTTTATTTTATACTCATCAGACAGTTTGTAAGCTGGCATTTTCCAAATTAATTTTGTAATAGTAATTTTACCATCAACTACTTTATCTTGCTGGTTTGCATCTTTCTCATCTGATTTGAATATAGCATTAGAATTATCACCTCTTCTTAAAGTCAGAGCATGTTTCACTCCATAAATTACCTTCTTATAATTTTCACAAAATCCAAACACATGTTCAAGTGGGATAGCAGCGCTGAATTTCCCATTAGCTGAACTTAAGTAGTCATTTCGATCGCTAAATCCTTCGTTTGATTTTTCATTCTTCTTAGTATCGACGCTCCAGAAAAATATCATGTTTTCTTTAACATTTCGGGGATAGCTAACTAATCCTTTTAGAGTTGTTGTAATTCCAGGGTAACTATAACCTTCAATTTCTTCATCTCCAATTCTGTAAGAAACTCTATCAAACAAATGCATTAATCCATTGTTGATTATTGTTATTTTTTCATCTTTAAAATTATAATCACTTCCATCTTCTTTATTCAAAGCTCCTTCTATATATATAAAACTTTTACTAGGTAATAGAAACTGATCTTGATTCTGGATAATGATCTTGATATCATTATGTTCACGATTCAAATCAGTACCTATTTGTGGTTCATAGTTATGCGTTTCAATTTTTTCAATTGATTCATCAACTTTAATATTTTCATTCCATCTTAAAAAATCCATTTTTTAAAGATAATTTTATCAAATTATTTTAATTTCTAGACCTTAGGTGTAATCGAACAGTTACTTCTTCACCTCTAGTATTCAGAGTATTTCCATTTTGATCAGTAAGCCAAATTCTCAAATCATAGAGTAAAGGTTGATATATCGGTAGATGAATTGGTTTATTTGGATTTTCTACAATTTTATATCCTGGTGGGACGTTTGGGAAAAAGGAATATAAAATATTATGCAAAGAACCGTTGAGGTATGAGCCGTTAATTGCGCTACAATGAACGAGTATTGCGTTAACAGACATTATGTTCACTATATTTATACTTTCATGTTCTCCAACACCTTCTAAGATAATTCCTCCAAATCCAAACATTGTATTTAAAGATTTTTCTTTATTGAAAAATACTTTTAACGTAGATGAATGGAGAACTATGACGCATTTCAAAGTATTAGTATTTGCTTTGATTTCAATAAAACCTGCCAATGTTTTTTGAATGAATTCGTTTATACTTTCTATTTCATAACAACCTGTTGGAAGTGTAATTACATTTTCAACACCATTTAATTCATAATAAAATTTATTATTATTTTCATCAATGTTAGGAATAGAATGATACATGTCTAACCCAACCAGTGCCATTTCGTGAAATTTATTTTTGTTCAATTCTATTGCTGGACTAAAGTTTATACTTATGTCACTTTTTCTTTCACTAATTACAATGCTTTGAGATTCCATTTTTTAAACAATAAATCATCAAACACCTTTACTTCAGCATTATTTAATAGACCTTGCTTTAAAAGTTCATGCGTAAGTATTTGCAGTTCATTAATAACTCCTGTATTTCCAGCGGTAAACGAACCGAACAATAACTGGTGTCTTTTTACAAGATCATTGATGTTAGATGGTAATACAACAATACCTGATCCTGAAACGTCTGAATCCTCTCTGGAAGGATGATGAGGGGGTATAGGAGAAGATGTAGGAGAAGGTATAGGAGTAGGAGTTGGTCTAAAAGTAGACCTTCGTGAACGGTCGAAAATTGGTCTCTGACTTGTTGAAGGACTTTGGTATTGACTCAAAATTGAGGATTCTACTATGTTTGTGTTTCATAAAGGATTTGGTTCAGGGCTTGATTCACGACTTGATTCACGACTTGAGGGACTTGCTGATCTAATTGTTTCAACTGCAGCTTGAGCTTTTTTCGTTGAGCTATTCGATAGAAGGGTTTGATAAATTTAGAATATTTCTCACCCCTATTTGCCTTTATGGTACCGTCTTCCTTCAAATAAGCATCAGTTGAATACAACATATCATAATAATTATTTTTATCTTCGTCCCTAAAATCAATAGGATTTTGCTTTGTTAATAATTCCCATAATCCAGTTGTACCTTCGTATATTTTATCTCCAATTTTCAAATCATTACCCAAAATATCTACCTTTTTATTTCCTAGCATAACTTTACTTCCATCCCAACGAATGCCATAAGCTTTGTCATACTCATTTCCAGGTTTCCATGCAAAACGCAAGAAATCCAATGCGATAGGCCCAACTACAGTGCTGGATTCAGAAGATGGCAAAACTAGTTTCTCAACAGGTTTTCCTTGGATAGATTCAAGTTTTTCATGAGGTATATCTTTTATTGCCAACCTAGTTTGTTTAGTTTCGTCAACAATTTTAGATAAAGGTTCAATCAATGGTTTGTAAACTTTTTTAACATCATGGTATAAATCTTGTTCGATTATTCTATCATTTGTGAATTGCTTTTTCAAACTCTTTGCCAAGTTTAGTAAATCTGATTTAGTTTTGATATCAATCAACGCCATTTTTTAAAGAGAAAAATTCAAAAAGACTTTAACTTAATATAAGTTCACTCTGAACTGACATTAAGTTCAGTTGCTGAGATACATGAAGGTTCATCATAACCTTTCCACTTGACCAGAAGTTTTCCTTTACTCTTCTTGAGAATTTTCTCAATTGCATAAACATCACTAGTATATTTTGATAGTTCTTGTTCATAAAAACTTCCTTTTATTTCTTCATCATCCATATCTTTTAATCTATAAGTAATTGGTCCAGTAGACAGTATTTCGGATACAATGAATAACTCATTAGTGAAATTTGGCAAATAACCCTTCCGAAAGTCTTTCCGTTTCTTGCTTATTCTTACCCTATCCCCGATTTTGAGTTTCGGTGATGTGAAAGTTGGTTCGGTTGGAGGGAATAAGTTATCATAAACCTTTTTACTGTTCTTTTCCAGTGATGCTTGGTTAGGTGTCATTTTAATTGTTCTATGATAGCTTTTATTGTAATTTTGCATTAAATCTTGTAAAATATTCACCCATTTTTTTGTTTTCATGTGTGTAAAATATTTCCACATTTTAGTTTTTAACGTCCTGTTGAAGCGTTCCACAACTTGAGCTTTGGTTTCATTTTCTGAACTAAACCACTGAATGTTATGTTTCTTGAATAGTTCTTGAGTGGATTTATTTGTAAACTCTAATCCTTTATCTGTCTGAACTTTAGAAGGAATTCGTATTTTAAATAGTTTTTGACATGAAGTTTTGATTTCTTCACCTGTCTTCTTACTTATTGGAATCGCCCATGCATATTTACTGAAAATGTCAATTACTGTTAAAATGTAGTTTTTTCCTTGATCTTTATAGTTTTGCATGTCAACCAAATCAGCTTGCCATTGATCATCAATTTTTGACACCTTCACCCTTCTCGTTTAAAAATTATGTTTTATTGGTTTATGTAGAGTGTGAGTTTTTTGAGTTTCTAACCAATTTCGTACGAGAGTTGAAGATAAGCCGGATTTTTTAACAAGTTGATTCATTCCAGTATAACCAGTCTTTGGATTATAATATAAGTCATTCAAGATTTTATCGCTCACATCAGTGAGCGTGTTTAAAAGTTTTTTGTCGACGAGAGGCCCATTCCTGCCCAACTCTTACCTGCCATAATTGCGTTAACTAATTTAGCATCTTGCCGAACGTATTCTGATTCATTTGGATCAGTTGCAATTTCAGCGGCTCTTTTTGCTAGAATATCATCAGCATAATTTCTTTCTTTCGTTGTTGAATGTTGTGAATAAAATATGTCATGATTCTTACAAGCCTGATCGAGTGAGTTAACTCCTCGATAACCTTCTTGAATTCGCTTCTGCACCTTAGTTCCTGGACCGCAAAATGAGTAGGTATGTTTATTGTTGAATGAACCGTTCGGGACTTGTTCAGATTGAATATTAGATGGTAATTTCAAATGCATTTCAGGTAATGGAAGTTTTCTAAGCAATGTATTTACAATACCCTTCCCAGTTTTTTCTTCATTAACTATTGATTTTAAATCACTCAAATACTGTTCATTTTCAACAGATAATAAATCTTGGTTATAGAAGTCATTATTGTCGTAGATAATCATTTTTTATACTTTATTTATTTAATATATTTTAAAGTGATTTAATGCTAGTGTGTTGATACCATCTGGTAATATATGTCGCTTGTCATCATTACCATTTAATGCAACCTTATTTATTTCTTTAGTATATAATTCGTGGTTAACACTTTGGATATTATACATCGTTTTGTATATTGTTTCATTATTCAATGCTCTTTTATATTCATCCATTGTGATATTGTGCTCAGTTATGTTCTTACTTACCCCTTTTGCTTTCTTACTCACGGAATTTTTCATCTTGTAACAATATAGTTTTGCTCTAAGGCCGACGAATTCTTCAATTGGTATTCCACAAGTTTCGTCTTTCATTTTCCCAATTACTTTCATATTATCAGTTGAATATAGGAAGTGTTCTTTAGAATAGTTTGATGTATCATACAAGTCTTTATTTCTTTCCATATCTTTGTACAAATCTTTTGTTTCGATGTCATAACATAATGAATCTGTATCTGTAAACAACAACTTTGCCATATTACCATATTTCTTTTTAATATGATTATAATGGAAATCATACATTAATGTTTTACTTATATCCAATACAGATAACCCTACGTAGATTGGTTTATCAAATTTCAGTCTTTGTTTTTGCATATGACATGCTATCAAATTTCTGAGAATATTTTAAAACTGGTAAAGTTTGGTTTATTTGCTAATTTAATTAATTCTTTCTCTGACTTTACCAAACACACATCTACTCTATTTCTAATATCTTCCATTGTTTTACCAAATACTGAATTGTTCATCAGCTTGTAGAAGTCTTTTTCAAATTCAGATTTAGCTTGCTGACGCATTTTTGTGTTGATATCAATATATGATTTCATCCATGGACTTTCATCAAACTCTAATATTCTATGAATTTTCTCTAACTTCAAACCTAGATCTAGATATTGTGTTAGAGATTTAAGATGTACAACATATTTTTCTCGTTTTCCAAGATGTGGAATTAATTTATATACATCGTTTACTTTGATATTTTCTGGAGCTAATGGTAAATCATTATGGAGAGCATGTAAGTCTTTCGGATAACTTAAATCAACTTCTAATATATAACCTTTATCTGCTTTGAGTTTCGACTTTGGATTTTTCCATTTAAAGTTTCCAGTAGGTAATGATCGACACATAGCCCATCCGTAAAGATTATTTGCATCTATGTATGTGATAAAACTATTTGGTTTTCCTTTATCAAATGTTTCTGGAATGTATGGATTGTTTGCTTTTGCATATCGTGTTGATATTGTAGAAATCCCACCTCTTATTCCTTTTTCGATGAATAGGAGCATATCAGGATCTTCAAACAAGTCCAATTCTATTTTTGTATGTTTCAGTAGAGCATCGAAAGACAATCCGGGAGCTGTAAAATAATGTGCTGGATCTAGAGAATAAGTTTTCATGCATGTTAGTCTAAACAGGGTGCGTACAGGCATGGAGAAGAATGGAAAGTAGTTGAATTTCGAAAATAAAATTCAAGGCCTCGAAAGTAGTGGAATTTTAAAAATGGTCATTGAAAGTCATGAAATTTTAGGATTTTCGTGAAAAGAAAATTTTACTGTTGAAAATTTTCGTTCCGTTTGGTCCGCGTTGAGCGAGGCGTTGTCAGTAACCTTCGAGTGTTACTTGGGCTCTGATTGGTTGATACAGCTACGTCTTTAGTGTACGCGATTTTGATTGGTTCTCAGGCGTCACGTGAAACCAAACGCGCTCAGTGTGACTGAAGACACGCGCTCGCTCGGACCATTGACTGAAGACACGCATTGTGCTCGCTCGGACCATTGATCAGATGGCTGCAAAGAAGTGAATGAGAGGCTTGCTTTCTCCTTCAGGGATGATGTGAAGAATTTCCTTGTTGCTGTCATCAAGAAGATTGTTGAGAAGTCACCTTTGAAGTTCGGGTTGGCCCGAAACATGGGCTGGCTGGTGCCAAGTGTCTTTGTGGATCGCACAAAGAGAGAGAAGACCAAGTCCATGTTGAAAAACTGTCTGCAGCTGCTCAGCGATGCTGAGAGGCTACCACAGGGTGACATCGATGAGGTGATGGGCCAGTTTTCAGAGTTCTTTGATGAGGCACAGAGGAAGATCAGCACTTTCAACAGTTTTCAGCAAGACACTGATTGGCTAGATGTCTTCTGGAGCAGCCAGCTGGCCACATCCTCCCTCAAGAAACTGTGGCTGGTTGTGAAGATGCTACTGGTCCTGTCACATGGCCAGGCTTCAGTGGAAAGGGGCTTTTCTGTGAGCAAGCAGCTCATGGAAGTCAACATGGGTGAGAACACCATCGTGGCGCAGAGAGTGGTCATGGACCACATCAAACATGTAGGAGGTATCTCCAAGGTTGACATTTCCAAGAAACTCCTCTTCTCAGCTTCACAGGGCAGACAGCGCTATCAACACTACCTGGATCAAAAGAAGGAAGAGGCAGAGAAGCAGAAGAAGGGAGAAAAGAGGAAGAGAGAACTGGATGAAGTGGAGAACCTGAAGACAAAACGGAAGAGGATGGAGGAGAGTCTGCAAGCGCTGGTGGAGGATGCTGACAGCTTTGCACGGAAGGCAGAGGACAAGAATGATTTGCGCCTACTGGCAAAGTCAAATGCATTGAGGAAATCAGCCAAAGACAAGCAAGAACAACTCAAGGGGCTGAATGCGGAAATTAATGACAAACTTAATGCACTGGCAAATGCATAGCAGATGCTATTGAACTGTCCAGCATGACTGTTTGGTGTTGTGATGATCATTTACACATTTATGAAAACAAAACCTGCAAGTAATGATGAATGTTCTGTGAAGTTTATGACTGAAATACATTTATTGTGCTGCAATTTAACTTTGTGTGACATTATTTTGGGCAGAGAGAGGTAGTGAAAATGTGATTTGGTTGGCATAAAAAGTCATGAAAAAGTAGTGGAATTTTGAACCTCAGAGCCTGTACGCACCCTGTCTAAATTCTTCAAATACTTCGGCTAGTAATAATGTATCGACTTTTAGATATAATTATGGTAATCTTTGAATGTTGTACAATTAAAATCTCTCCACACTTTGAATGCATGCTGATATTCATCTTCGGAAATATTTTTATTATTTAATCTACTGTAGAATTCACTTTTAGCTGGTAAACTATTAACGTTCATTTTTTCATAACTATTCACATATTCATACGGATAAATACCTTTTTTGTTGATCAACTCTAATTGTTGTTCATTGAGAAAGAACTTCGACAATTCTTTGTGCTCAGATAAATTCTTCGAAAGTTTATCTAGAGATGAAGGTAAAAACCTGTAGCTGTCTAAGAACCGTAAGTCTCTGGTGATATCTTTCATTTTTCCTGTATGTTTACATACATAGGAATCTACTTTTATGGTTTGTGTAAAACTAATATATTCTTCATCTATTTGTGGAATAACGTTCAACTTTCCGGATATATTTCCCAAGTCTTTCACGAACAAATGAGCATCGTAATTAGACAGATTGTGTAGAAACACAGGTATAAAATTAGGATTCCTAATTTTTAAATTACATTTTAAATGAGCTGGACCTCTGTAATGACCTGTCAAATGATTGTGGTCTCTAACTTTATAATTATCTTCCGTAAATTCTCCGCCACATACATAACATCTTGTGGCTTCATTATATTTTTCGAATTTATCTGATAGTAAATACATTTTTTTATTCATTTTCAACAGACTATAAATTCTCTTGGTTTCTTTTTCTAAATATTCTACAAACTTTTGGGAAGCATCTTTACCATTATATATTTCTAAACGGGAATATTCATCTGCTTCAGATTTTGTATAGCAACAGAATGAATTAGGATTGTGCTTCTGAATGTTCATGGTGTAACTTGAGTTTTGATTTGGTTGACACGTATCTATTTTTGTCAATGTTGATTCGAAGTCAGCATAAATTGTGAAAGGATGTCTAATTGTTTTTTGGTAATGTTTAAATTTCAATTTACCTCCTTCAAGCAAATACTTTGTTGGAGTGTGAACTGAACAATCATTAATGTGGTTTGTTAATAAACATTCTTTTGTGAATGGCCATAAACAATATGGACAGACATGTTTTTTATGACCATCTTTAGTTTGCATAAATGGACTTAATGACTTCATTAATACATAATGACTTTTATTTTCATCTGTTAACAATAAAAGTGATATAACATCTTCATTTTTTACCTTTGTTATTCTCAGAGGACATAATTCTTTCAAGTAATTAAAGTTGTAAACATTTACTGACACATTATTGTTTCTCTCAAATTTATCGATATCTTTAAGTTTCACTGGAAATGTTATGTCTCTGAAATTTAACTTTTCAGCTTCAGTTTTTAATCTTTTAGATATTCTATTGCCGTTTTTCTCATCTCGGCAATAATATCTCGCTACACTCCACATAAAGCATTTATTATCGGTATTTTTAATATTAATTAGTTTATAAGTCGACTTTTGAAACTTTTCAGGTAACTCTATATAACTAGAACCTTTGATAGGCTTGTATTCAATAATTTTTACATTGAAGTCTAATAATTTATCTGTTATCCAGCCCGAGGAGTTTTTTGTATATTCTTCAACCTTTCTAATAGCTTCTTTATACAGATCATCAATGTTTGTAAAGTTTTTCGATATGTCTACAAACTTACCTGTATTCATCCATGCTGTTGAATATACTTTTTCATTTTTTTCTTTGTATTTATAAAATTGAACTAAAATTGCCAATTGTATCTTCATATTATCAAACTTTTGCTCTCTCAAAATTGATTTCACAACCGGGGTCATATTCCTCATGAAAACTGTCGGATCTATAACTGATATATCAGAGAACATATATTCCAGGCATTTTTCATTTATAGCACATTTTTTTCCTCTGAATTTACAGCCATAAACGTTTCTAAAATGCTTCTTTGATTTCTTATGCTGTTCTAGATTTTTTACTTCTACTTTACATATTTTACACACCTTTTTCTCAAAATATGAATCGGAAATTAATTCTTGATTTATGTTTTTAATATGCCTAGTAGATTTTAGATGTGTTTTTAGATCAGAGACATTTATATTACATATAATACAGAAATCTTTGTTTTCATCAAAATACAGATCCGAGATTAATAGTTTACTCACGTTTTTATTGTTTCATGCTTTTCTCATGTCTTCTCAAGTTGATGATGTAAATATTACATATATTACAAAAATTGTTACATGAAGTCATCTTTACTGAAATTTTCTTTAAATTATTAGGCCTTTTTGTATTCTTAGTATTAGATAGATGTGATACATTAAATGATTCCATTTTTAATAAATTATTTTCTCAGTATATTTTAAAAATTTCAATGTATTTATTCAATGTAAATTTTAAAGTATTCTGAAAATTTACATTAATCAAAATGAAAAGCAATATTCCATATGAAGTAATAGATGCTCACAAATTGCAAACTCGATGTATTTACTTTATTTACAACCAAAGGTAGCTCATTCTCTCGTTATTGCCTAACGAGACAACCATAAAAAGAAATAAACTTAATAAAATGGAAGATATTATTACAGATATTCAAAGAGAAGTTGTTCTCAATACTGCAAAAATAAATCAATTGCAATTAGATGTTGATCAAATTCAAAATGATGTCGAATTAAATAGGGAAGTTATAACTCAATTAGAGTCAGATATCATTCATCTTGAAACATTAATCAGTAACGATTCTTATGACACCAAAGGTAGCTTTTTCTCTCGTAATTGCCCAACGAGACAACCAATAAGAAAGAAAAATACATTGAAGAATTGAACTTAATGAAGTAGCAAATTTTAAAAAACAATGTTTACAATTGCTACAAACAGAAAATAAATTTTGGAAAGTCAGTTGTATTTTATTAGTTAAATAAAATGGTGTATATGTGGAAAGACAGTAAAAGAAATAATCAAAAGAATCACTTCATTTTTCCTTCTCCTGGCTTGAGATGTCTCATCGTAGGGAGATCAAACTGTGGTAAAACTTCTTTATTAAAAAAGCTTCTGTTAGAAAAATTTGTCGATTTTAATCATCTTTTTCTGTACAGTAAATCAATACATCAACCAGAATATAAACTGTTGAAGAATGCTTATGATAAAGGCTATAACCAATCTGAAATAATTGAATTATTTGAAAAGGGCAATGGTAATATTGACGATTTCCCTGAGAATTTACCTATTAAAAGAAACTCAAAATCTAAATTTGAATATTTTCAAGATATGACAGCTATTCCCGATCCAAGTGACGTAGATTCAAAAAAGAAAAATCTTTTTATTTTCGACGATATAGCAACTGAAAGAGATCAAAGTCCAGCTGATAGCTTTTACACTAGAGGTAGACACAACAACTGCTGTTCAATCTACTTATCACAAAATAATTATTTATTACCGAGAAAAACAATTAGAACAAATGCTAACGTTCTAATTCTTTTTGGTTTAGACTCAACTGATATGAAGAACATTTACACAGATATCATATCTCAGGACATGCCCTTTGATGAATTTAAAGAGTTTTGTTCAAACACATACAAAGAACCATATAATTTTATCTTTATTAATAAAGACAGACATCCACTTCAGGGTAGGTACTTTCAAAACTTTGATAAATTATATATTCCTAAAAAATACTTCAGAGAATGGAATTATTCCTAAACATACTATTTATTGTTTTTATTGATGAAACCCTTGTGGTTAGATTAAGAAAATTGAAATTTATATCTAAAAGTGACTTAGTCGTTTGTGTAAGTAGTTTTGACTTATAAAAAGTCAGAATTCGTCAATGAATAATTTTTTTTGAAAATTTTTCATTAAATAATTTCCATTTCAAGCTAATTGTGGCGAATTGTGATCTGATTGGTATTATGCTTACTACTTATATATATTTCAGGCCTCGCATAAATTCAAATTATGAGTATAGGCTCCCGAAGTACAAATCTTCCGTACAAATCTTTCTCTTGAACCTTTTCAATAATCTGTTCTGCTGTCTTTCTCTTACCTACCGATTTTTTCAGACGATTTTTAAATTATCACCGCTACATCATATTGCGTTATAAAGAATATATTAGCAAGATTATTTAATTTTTGAATTGCTCTGTATCCATGATCAACGTCTAAATAGTTGAAAATTTGAATAACGAGCATTGTTGAACTAAAGTATGACTGCTTTGAGTAACTCCACCAGGAATATTGGCAGTATTGCTGTAGTCATTCCGGTAGCTACACTTTTCCCAGTGAAAATCCCTCAATACAATAAAACATGCATTTGGCCTAGTTTTATTACATGGCAAAATTAGCCTTACATCCATATTTATTCGATGAATACATTATTGTCGCAATTAAATATTGAACACTACGTCCTTTAACTAATAAATATACAAATATAACTATATGTATACATGAATATATATGTGTACAGACATATACGGCTCACATCCTATAATATGCTATTTGCTCAGGTTAATTATATATATAAATAATAATAATAACCTCACTTAACAACAACCTCGGTCATAGACTATTTAGTTGTCGCTTTGGCATTTCTACCAAAGTTGCTGTGTTGTTGTACGGTGATACACTGAGGTCATGAGTGTGTTCCATCTTTCTCCGCTATCTATACAGAGAACTTCAATTCCGACGTTATTGCTCGCATATTCCATCTTACTCAGTCAAGTACGATACAACTCAATACAATACACTTTTCACCAAAAAACAGAACTCATGTCCGAATTCAACAATAATTGGCACAACACATAAAGTATGTCCTCCTTTCGTCGGGCCACAACAATTCTCCAGAATTTCACCCCCATTCGTTACACAGCAATATAGCATTACATAAATGTCGATACCTACCGTTTAGCATGAGCGACCCGAAAAGGAGCCGTCATGGACATTCTAACACTTATCACAACATTTGCTTCTTTTTACCCGTCATCATAAGGATTCAATCACCATATGAACAAAGATTGAGGCCAATATAGCTGAAACTCGTAATTTTTACCTCAAGAACCAGGGTACACGGATGCAATGGAACAATGAATGTGGAAGGATTGAAGCTAGGACCACAAAGTTGGGGTTCCAGCTCCCACCCTCACTTTGGCTGAGCGTCTTACCCGCGCTGGAACCCTTTCTCAACTCTGCGTTGAGTATAGGAGCGCAGTACGCTCGGCCATTTAGGTTCTAAACTGTGTCGCAGAACATACCAACTGCTAAAAGACTATAGGACATACACAAACTGTAATTTGAACATTAAAACACAACCTCGCCACTTTTGAACTGGGTGGGTCCACTCAGATTTAATATCATATATTCCCTAATACATTCACTTTTTTTACAAATTCCAGTACTTTATGAATAAGTCCCTCATCAGATAACAGGTTGGCCACGCTTATGATTCGTCCTGTCACCGCTTAGAAATTATAAATCTCATTTCCTTTCCTGTTGGACATAACAAATTTTAAGACTTCGGCTGTAACCAGACGCTTGAAACGTAAAATACACATTTTGTGAAATTTATCCTGCAGAATTGAAATCTCTTAGAAATACCTTTCCGCTATAACATCAAGAACAACGTGAAGAGAACTCTCAAAGAAATAATGCTATAAATAGAAAAATAACACCAATCGCTATACATATACATATACAGGGTGGGCCAGAAGTAACCGAGCCTTTTAATTTGCTAATACAAGGAAAACTATGAACGCTAGGGAGTTGAAACTTGATTTATTTGAGAGAATAACATTTTTATGGTTTATCAAGGCTAAGTTTTAAAAACGTTCGAATGAGTGTTACGACTGTTTCGATAAATTAGAGCTCTTTTCTTAGTCGTTTCCATGACGCTCCTTAGTGTATCAGGCGAGGCAGCTATATTATTACATTCAAACAAACTTGCATTTAAAATGCTCTTCATATATCAAAGGCTGTGTAGTTTTGATACTAATAACAACAAATATACATTTATAGGCTAACACATTTCAATATTTCTTATTATTAGCAAAACATCCCAACAACCTGGTTCTTTATTTCTTTCTACAAATCTCTTGCAATTGATAATTTAAATCAATACAACTAACTAAACATTTGGCCCTTGATCATCTAAAATTGTAGTTGAAAAGTTACCTTTACAATGAAACTTAAAATTAAAAATCTATGGCACATGCTATCTGCATAGAATTGTCATTTATTTGAATAATTAATTTCTTATCAACACTTCTGATTTTTGAAAATGTGGAGCGCTTGGTAGTAATCGATATTCCAGTTTTTGGTGCCTATACATAGTTAATTATGTCAAAATAAACAAGTTTTCTTTATACACTTTCCATCGCATATGAGTATTTAATGAGTTATAGCGGTAGGTTTAGTTTCGCATCTGATGACGAATCCGCTCGAATCAACAGCTACCTATCAATTTTTGAATTTTTGTTGCTTGAATCATGGTAATAACATATAAATCAACTACTTTTTTTCTGGACACTTTTCCCGACAAATGAGTATTTTACGAGTTTAAACGGTACGTTGAGTTTCGTCTCTGATGGCTAGAGCGTTGGAAGCGAGGCTCCATTGCAGTGTTGCCAGCCGACGCGGTCGATGAATTGCTTGCCGATTCAAACACTTGAGTTGTCGTAACTAATTTGCCGCTATAACTCGTAAAATACTCATTTACGACGGAAAGTGCATAGAAGAAAACTTGCTTATTTCTATCTTATTGACTACGTTTAAGCACTCAAAAGTGAAAAATCGTTTACTACCCAACGCTACACATTTACCCTGGTTTTTGTCAAAATCTGAGGTCATTATTGATTTTAGGTGCCTCACGGAAATTATTAATTCCGTTCCAAAAAATCACTAAAGGAACACATTTAAAAGCGTTTTACACGAATGTCATTCTGCTCGCTGATGCGTGTTTTTCCAATTATTCAACTTAGAAGTTGGCTTTCGCGTGCCAGAGGAAGAGAGCCTGCCAAGCGGAATATTAATAACGGAAGCAAACCCCCCATTACAAATGTAAACAGGTTGGGTCGCGAGGGGGAGCCACAGTTCTTCTAGTGAAAATTATAAATAAAGGTTCTAGCCCACCCATTAGGGTGACGTCTGCAACTATGTTTACACCGTACCGGGTGGCCGCCATCTTTCTACGATGGCAGCCATCTTTCAACTGATTGTTTCTCTGTACAACGTGAACAGTATTACAGTTGAATAACTGTAAAATAACGCATCAGCAAGCAGAATGACATTCATGTATAACGCTTTTGAGTAATCTTTATTTATTATTTTCACTAGAAGAACTGTGGCTCCCCCTCACGACCCAACTTGTTTACGTTTGTAATAGGGGGTTAGCTTCCGTTGCGCTCGCTTCCTTTGGCGTGCAAAAACCAACTTCAAAATTGAATAATTCGAAAATAACGCATCAGGGAGCAGAATGACATTCATGTAAAACGCTTTTAAATGCTATTCCTTCAATGATTGTTTGGAACGGAATTGTTAATTTCCGTGAGGCACCTGAAATCAATATTGACCAAATCTGCATTTAAATTTAGTTTAATCTAACTTTGCAATTTGTGGTGTGATACATGTCCTTTTGTTTAAATTAAATCTGATTATAGTATTTTCAGTTACAAATCTACAAATTCAGCACTTCATTTAGAACTACAATTTGAAGTAATATGATAATTCAGTCTTGTAATGCATAGGTGGATTTATTATTAATCAATTTTTCATAGTCTTTCCATCATTGCCAAGTATCCAGATTATGATCAATAATTATAATTGGGCTATTAAACAATTCTGGTTAATATGATTAATAAGTCACTCAAGAAAGTGGAATTTTGAAAGCGTCATAAAAAAGTAATAGACAGACATTTATAATCGTTAACTTCAAGCAAATTGGCATACCAGCTGACTAAAATATCATCTTCAACCACCCTTTTAATTGGCACGGATAATTACATTTTATGAAGAAATGTAAACATAATTAATTAAGCACTTTTAATAAAAATCTGCCTGGCATTATTTTTTTCATTGTAGCGTAGCAACGTTTTCAGAAAAACTTTAAACTAAATTATACGACCATAAATCCACTAACGATATGAAATAGCCCCCACAAATTTCCAATAAATTCCCAGAAAACGAACTAGTAATAAAAAAATTCAATTTCACACCTTCCACTTTCATGCTACAGTGAATAATGAGGCAATTACCTTACATCAGTTCCTAGATGTACGTAGTTTTTGTTTTAAAATCTAGTCGCCATTGTGCCCGATTCAATGGCCGCCGATGTGGTATTGTTGTTGTCCAACTTGTAAAGCTGACTCGATAATGTCACATATTGTCGCCAGGTGGCGTAGTTTTCTTTATCTCCCAGTTAAAAATTCATACCGTTTTTAGGTCGACAGGTTGCAGAACACAGTGAAAGATGGCCGTTGAAGGTCAGAACGTTCCTCTGCGGCCGCTCTCGACCAAAATTTCCCGTTCGACGGCTATCCGCTAGTCTCATTTAGACGGAAACAAGCCGGAAAAATCGAGCCCTTGCCCAAAGGCGAATTCAAGAGGAGAATGTCGGCTTGCGTTCGACCTATTTGATTAACAGTCGAGCAACGGTTTTCTGGAAACTAAAGAAATTTCTTTAGAACATCTTAAGAGCAACTTAAGATTTTAGTCTACCACTCATAACTTTTGAAATAATTAACCTGTCGAGTTCAAATTACCATCAAATAAAAGATACAAACATTCTTAAGGGAAAATCTTACATACGAACATTCTTGACCACTCTCAGACAGCAAAATTCATTTGCCATTAAAATTACAGTCGGTAGCTGCCGAGGAAAACTTGCTAGTCAAAGCTGTCAACTAAAAAATGGTACATTTACCTAAAACTTTACCTTGCGGATAGTTATAATGTTATAAGGTATTTAAATGTCAATTTAATCATTTTGTATAGTGTACATTAAATAATACTATCCTGTTGTTCATCTGAGCCAAATTTTTATTTCCATTCGAGTTAGACATGGCGACACTGCTCGCACATTTGGACAAGTCGGATCTCTCAAGCTTTTTCGCGGCAGTTATTTGAATGGTGTTATGCGTCACAGGTGTAGTGCTGGTTTCTCATTTATTCAATAAGGTTTTTCACGCAATGTCAGAATTTATTTCAGTGCGAGTGTGTAGTTCGTTGAAGTGTCTCTTATTTCTGAAAAAAATTCTGCTCTAAAAAGGTATGAGGTGTTTGCTCTCACGTGAGTTTCTTATTCCATTGAAGACGTTAAGCCGGGATGGCATGTTGTCAAGTGCCTGATGAGGGATTGCCCTTGTCGTCTCAATAATTTTTTAGTGTGAATGAATAGTAATAAACATATATTAATGAGAAGGAACAATTACGCACTTAAGGTCAATCAGGAATCAGGATTGCACTACTGTGCGGCCAATGTTGATTTCATATTTTGTAGTGCACAATTGTATATACTTCAAAATTTAAACTGTAGTTTAAAGAAGCAATAGAAGCAAAATATAATACAGTATGTTCATTCACTATTAATTCCATTTTATTTTACAGTAAGTGCTAACACAATTTAGCTTCAAACTTTTAAGTTGCAGTATAATTCCACTTGAGAAACCTTTGACAAGCAACAATGTGCAATGTTTTCAATTTAGATGTACGGATAGTATCGGTATCGGCCTTTTTATATTATCAGTACATCACTAGTTTTCAATTTTTTAGTAAGAAAAGTAAACTTCAGAAATATCTGATAGCTGCATTATAAAATTAAGGAATAACAATGATGAAAGAAGAATAGGTCGATATTTACTTAAATTCGTTCGCGGAAATCAAGAATTCTGTTTCAAAAAATCTCTAAAGGAACACATTTAAGAACGTTTCAAATGAATGACATTTTGCTGGCTGATGCGTAATTTTTGAGTTATTAACCTGTGAAGTTATAGGAACTTAGTATATAAAAATGGAGAAACGGACGCATAAATATGATGTAATACGGCATACCATGATGCTAGGTTAAATTAGGTTAGATAACGTTAGATTAGCTGAATAAACTAACCTAAAATAACTTAACTTAGCCGTACTGACACTGATGGTTACCGCCAAAATACTGGGCGTGTTTCAAGAATGCAGGTACGATGTAGACGATTATATAACGTTAGTTTTACCTGAACGTAATTCATGTTATAGCTCGAAAATTACGTATCAGCGAGCAAAATGTCATTCGTGCTCTTCTAGTGATTCTTTAAAACAGAGGTCGTGATTTCCGTGAACACATTGAAGTAAATACTGACCGAAGAAAAATCCTTAATCACCTAATGAACATCAGCATTATCGATGAGTTAGGGTTGATTTATACTTGAAATTGAGGAGCGTCCAACCAGCAAACGTCGCGTGATCGTAGGCTAGTGATGTACAGATATATCGGTAGCGGCAAAATGTGGCCGATATATCATCGATACTTTCCAATAATACGTATTTTGTCTTGAAAATGAAGTTAATAAATCATGAAAGTAAAATTAAATAAAGAGCCTATTCATTCATAGTAAATTAGTTAGCTACCTGTTGAATTACAGCGTTTAATGTGGCCCGCTAAGTGAATCTACTACGTTGATTTCCCGATGTCACGGACGGTCTGTAAGTGAAAGCTTTGTAGCATAAATAGTTGAACAAACACAGTGGGAACGTAAAATTATTATAATTTTACAACTGAAACCTATATAGTTTGACCCAATTTCCATTTCTTAAAGTATGTGACAGGCTAACAAAAATGAAACCAATTAAATATTGTTGAAGGCAGTGTTGCGGAGTCGGAGTCGGGAGTCGGAGTCGCCGGAGTCGCATGTTTTAGGGTGGAGTCGGAGTCGCTTCTCTGAAGTGTGGTGGAGTCGGAGTCGGAGTCGCTTTTCCGAGTGTGGTGGAGTCGGAGTCGAAGTCGTTCATTCGGATGGGGTGGAGTCGAAGTTGGAGTCGCTATTTTTTGCTGTCTTCGATTCTAATTTTTACTAAAAATTATTTATAATTGTTTAAAACCGAAAGTAAACAAAACAGAGTTAGAATACTCTGCTGAAAATCTAAAAATACGCAATGTTTTTGTTGATTATTTTGCTTTAAGCTTGAAACAGCGTATTTATACCTATCACCTAATACCGTCATTGTTGTCTAGTCGTTGTGGGTTCGCATTCCTGTATATGATAAATACAAGAAAGAAGTATAATTGTACTGGAGTAATAATGAATATTTGGCAGTTATTTAAGCAAGAATTAGTAATTTGAAGCATTGAAAATTTGTTCTGTATATTTATGTTTCGTTCATTTCCCCTTCAATTAGTACACAGGAAGTAGCAAATAGTACTAAATGTTTTGCAAGTTACTTGTAGAACATTTCAGCTGATGCAATACATTGTACTCACGTAAGGAGTGGTAACTATGTACGCTTTTAATGATGCATTGATTGATAATGACTAGTCTTTGCAGAAACTTAAAGTTATGCTGTGATCATAAATATTTTTAGTCTTTATGTTATGATTCCTTGCCAATGAGTAGTCTTCGCCAAAACCTGAAGATTGTCTGGTACAAAAAGACTTCTAGTTCTCAGGTTATGTTATCAAAGTTGATATGGCTTCCATGTCTTTAGGTCAAGTTAACATGTATTATTAATAACAATTTCTGCTCATTTCTAAAGTTATTTCTTAAATGTTGTTTGGTTCTTTCAGAGTTATATTGTATTTCGATATATCATTATCATGTTGAATTTTTATCTTCGGTATCACTCCCCAGTTTTTAAGCATACGCTGAAATGGAGAATTTTATATTATGATTCTACAATTTTAAACTCTGCAACAGTATCCGTTTTGCAGCATCACATAATTAATTATTTCTTCTTATGGAAGATTTGGAAATGTTGGAAGGTAATCAATATCGGCATTGAGACACATGAAAAATTAAAATACAATGTAAACGAGCTGCAATGAAAATAATAACACACTAGCAAAAACTTTACTTAGTCACACACATATTGTAACAAAAAGCAATGCACTATCTCAGCTGCAATGGTTGTTACATTTATGCGATAGTGCAAATTTTCTTACTGGAGACGTTTCAAATCGCTCCAAAAAACTTGAAATTAGAAAAACATGAGCGTTTATTAAAATAAGAAAGTGTCAAACATAAAGTAAAAGGTTAGACGAGAATAAGAGGCAGTATGATATTACACGCAAAGACGCTAAAAGTGACTTTTATTCGTAAACAAAACGTTCCGAAAACTTCAGTCCCCTGCGACGAAAGCAAAACAACTTTTGCCTATTACACTGTAAAAAAAAGTGTCACAAACAACGGAAAATTGTCTGGCAGCTTTTTCGCCAGAGAGTTTTTTCCCTCTGTTAGTCTGCCAGATGCATCAATTGCTTCCGTCGAATTTATAGACATCTGTTGAGTTAACGGACTGCGATAGACGCACCGTTAGTCCAACGGAACTATTGTTTTATCTCTGTTCAATTTACAGAAATATTGTGAACGTTCTGTATCTCGCACAGAGGACGTCTATATGTCCGTTGTTAGAACGGGTGAGGCCAGCATTGTGCCGGGCGAAGTATAGGTTCCCGTCTCTTCTCTAGAAACTATAAGAGCTTCTGTTGAATTTACAGAAACATAAAGAAGCCTCTGTGTAATTGACAGTTTCAAGAGATTCTGTTACTACAACATAGGAACCGGAAATTGGACGGTACTCTGATGCATCTGCCACCTGCAGGTACATTATGGTGCCCAGTAAATATTACATGCGATGTACTTTTGTTACATAGAAGTATAGCTGCAAGGCTATATTTACGAACCGCAGTGAACGGTGCAATAAAAGAACTAGTCGAAACTTCCTCTTAACGCGGGAAGTCTTCCGCGTCAATAGGAAGTTACGACTAGTTCTTTTATTGCACCGTTCACTGCGGTTCGTAAATATAGCCTTGCAACAGACGAGGTACAGTCTTGGACTGGGAACATTGATAGATTTTTCAGTGTGGTTCATTAATATTGCTTGTGTATTAGAAGTTCTTTGGTTATATAGTTTTTGTTTTTTAATTGGAAAATAATTTCACACTTGATAGAGGTACCCAACGGTGCAGGATATTTTATTCATATTGCTCCTTCGAGGATAGAAGTGAGCTGAGCTATTGGTAGGGCTTTTTCGCAGAAAACAGTTTTCAAAGTTTCAGCTCTCGATGCTTTCCGTTTTCTTTCAGTGTGTCTTATCATATTATACATGTCTTTTATCATTCGTTTCCAGGTGTGTCGTACGGCGTGTGAAAACCCTTTGTATACCCTTGTAAAACAATAAACATCTCGTATACACATTTGTGAGATTATTAGTCTTGATTTAGTTAGTTTTAACCATTTGAAAATGCTACAGCACAAAAGTAATTTGTCGGCATTCTCCCTCCATGAGGTTTTGATGAAAATCATTTAGAAAAATGATCATATTTTAAACCATTGATATTCTACTAAGAACAAGCTTATATTCATTAATTTTACACCTGTAAATTGTTTTCTCCCATCTTGATGTTCTAATTCCTTTCCTGCATCAGGAAAAAACAAATGAAATAACATCACAGTGAGAATGTTGCAGCAGCACTGGTCGCATACATCCAAACATTACATGTACGATAGTAAACATTCTAATATTGAACGAATAACAAGCTACTTTTTATGGATTGCTTGGTGCAAAGGGAAAACAGCAAATTTGAAACACCAGTCTAATAAAGAGTACTTTTACTGGTAAGGATATGAGTTTTATAGCTTCTGTTATTTTTTTGCAACTAGAAAAATTTCAACAAATAAATGCACCATTTTTGCATTTATTACAGCAACAAAAGCTCCATCACTTTTCAACGCAGAAACTTGATCCAGGTTTGCTTAAATCCAAAAATAAACAATATATAACAAATGGGAACACAAATATCAACATTGAATTGAAAAAAGGCACATATTCAAAATCAAAATTTTTGAAAGAACACAAATTTCTGACCACACTCAAGTTTGGAGTAGAACTTTAAATTTTTATCTCTATTATTGTAAAAAAACATTTCTGCAACAAATGAGAGTAGAACCAAGTTCCTACAAAGAGGGACAGAGCTTTTGTTGATCTTATTGTCAATAATTTACAATAGCAGAGAAGGGTTATTGGATAATTTCAAAAATAATCTTGCAATGCTTGTAAATATGTCAATGAATGCATACACAATGTATGGCTCAGGGTGTGTTAGCCGCTCATTAGTGCCCACCCCATTTTAAAACACATTCCTTTGAGGTAATCAGAGACAAGTTATTTTTATGACTTCACATGTAAATTAATCACATAAGATACCTACTAATTCAAGTAAATCACCCTATTACCCAGCTGCTAACCTTTGTATCTTGAGAACCATTGTGCAGATCTTTATGAATTTTTCACAGCTGACACTTGAAACATTAACAATTTAATTATACAGAAAGCATAAACTGATTAACCTGCCATTGAATTGCATGCCATATTATGCCTATTATGTGTTATGTTCATCCTTGTTTTGAAACCAAATATTTGCTGTTTCTCTTCAGGCAATAATAGTACATATAGGATTTCCTTAAAAAATGCTGTTCATTATTCAATGCATTGGAATACACAAATTTTTAGATATAAATGCATTAAAAAGTACCTATCAATGTCCACACAAAATTTTTTCAAAGTGATATTTCTTAATTATGTAGAATGGTATACTATAAATTAATGTGATTTTCAATTTTAACATGATCTGATTTCAAAATTCATTTCACTTGTACAATATATCAATTACCATTCTCAGTGAGAACATTCTTATCTCAATAATCTTTTTTCATTCTAACTGGATTTCAATTCATTTAATTATAACCAAATTTCAATTTGCGACTAAAGTTCATAAAAATGGTATTCCATTTACCCTGAACAAAACTTTGCAGAAAGATCCGATGATTATGTTTACCTTGAAGTAACAAAGAAAAATTCTATGTAAACTTTGCATGGTCACTTTTGGTGGCCAATTCTGCATGGCTGCCTATCATGAACAACTTTGATCACTTTTCACTGCATTAAAGGCCAATTTTGAAAGTGACCAGGGTATTTGTAAATGAGAGGACCATAATCGATTTTCCAATTTTGCTACCTAAACATATTTAATCAGATCGAAATGAACAACTTTTCTTCTATGCAAATTCCGTCCCAAATTAGTGATAAACTGAGTTATAGCGGTAGGTTTGGTTTGGGTAGAGTACGTTTGGGTACTTTGCAATTTAATATTAGCCAACCCTGCAGAGCCTGAATCCACTTCTAAGATCTTTTAGTTAGGTAATAACACATTAAAGGCTATCACCCATAAAATAACGAGTTATAGCGGTATGTCAACTCTCGTCTTTGCGCTTATCATTCCAGCGCGTCGGAAGGGAGAGTCCATTGTTCTCATCCCCTCCGCCCAATTTCTTCCCCCTTCAAACACTAGAGTTGTGGTCAGTAATTTACCACTATGACTTGTTAAATACTTATTTGCGACGGAAAGTGCATAGAAGAAAATTTTTTTATTTAGATCTAATTAACTATGTTTAGGCACCAAAAAGTGGAAAATCATTTATGGTCCTCTCCTTAACATTTACCAGTGACCAGATGTAGGATAGGAAGCTGATATACTCATGACCTAATCCTTTATTTTACAACTAAGTAAAGCCAGAGTAGGTACACTATATTTCTCTACAAGGCTACATAAGTGCGGAAGCCTGCATAATGTTGTATTTTAAATATAATTCAAGCCATGAGTAAAGGAAAAATAACTAAAATTCAAAAGCAAAACAATTTTTGAAATGGATCATGCATGGTTATCTGGTAAAATCTGGATGGCATTGTGAATAGTCTACATAATAGATTTACATAAATCATTTTCAAAATGCTATAACTAATATATTTACTGAGCTATATTTATTGTATATAGAAATTAAAAAATTGTTTGTTTGCAAGAAAACTGAAAGAACCGTGTAATAAACAATGGATGTACACCCAAAGTAAGTTACTCATTGAAAATTTAAACTACTAATGAGAGATTGTGATTGTGATTTAATATGAGACAGTTACTTCAGATACAAAATAGGTAATACAGCCAATTTAAGACATTTCAATTATAATTATTTATTCAAAAAATTACTTTTAGAATAGCATTTGTTACTAAATTTTGTAGAAACAGTCAACAATATACTAATCTTAATGTCAAATAAATTTTGGGTTGTCTGATGTTTTCTATTTTAGTTTCCACTACAAATATTCAATTTTGCTAGGCCTACATCAATGACAACATCACTTAAAGCACATACAAATTTTTCTCTTCATAAACTCATGCTATTAAGGGCCAATTAAAAATCTACGCTTTTTTCAAACTATTAGTAATAAGAAACTCATTATTAATGGTCAATGTGAAGTTTAATGCAATCACGGAAAATAATAATGCCGATCCCAGGAATCACTAAAGGAACACATTTCAGAACATTTTACATGAATGACATTCTGCTCGCTGATGCGTTATTTTCGAATAATTGAACTTTGAAGTTGGCCTTGGCGCCAAAGTAAGCGAGCGCGTGAAACGGAATTTAATTAATAACGGAAGCTATTACAAACGTAAAGAGGTTGGGTCGTGAAGGGGAGGCACAGTTCTTCTAGTGAAAATTATAAATAAAGCTTCTAACCCACCCATTTGGGTGACGACCGCAATCTTGTTGACATCGGGTCCAAAATGGCGGCGCCCATGGTGGTCGCCATGTTAGACCCGATGTAAACAAGATTGCGGTCGTCACCCTAATGGGTGGTTTAGAAGCTTTATTTATACTTTTCACTAAAAGAACTGTGGCTACCCCTCACGACTCAACCTCTTTACGTTTGTAATAGGGGGTTAGCTTCCGTTTTTAATTAAATTACGCTCGCTTCCTTGGGCGCGCGACGGCCAACTTCAACGTTCAATAATTCGAAAATAACGCATCAGCGAGCAGAATGTCGTTCCTGAAAAACGTTCTTAAATGGGTTCCTTTAGTGATTGTTTGGGATATAATTATCAATTTCCGTGATTGCATTAAACTTCACATTGACCTTATTAATTTATGAAGCTTTGATTCAGTGAGTTAATTGGGATAAATGATGTAACTAAGTTTTACATTACCTTGGTCTTTCACAGCTCTTTCTGGAACTGCCAAGATTTCGAAATCTTTCTGGCATTTCTGAAGAGAGATAACATGGTATTGAAGTTCGAAGTACAGAAGAGCTCGCACTTCACTCAACACAAGACTTCTCCGGCATTTCAGAAATGAAATGCATCATCAATGTTACTTCCAACATAGTTCAGATCAATCAATTATCGAACACTTTTTTTTAAGCGTACGCAAGGAGCCATTTTAACTCCTGTAATCTACTGCGCATCACTTACGGCCGCCATTACCAGATGTAAACAAAGTCACGTGATAATTTTTCGTCACGTGACGTTTTTTGGGCTCCGTCATTGGCCAATTGGCATCGCTCACGATCTTCTATTATATGGTCTTTAACCAGCTGGACGTTCAATTCCTTTGAAATTTAGTATCAATGATATAAAAATGTAATATACACTTAGGTTATGCATTATATGCCTTCCACTGTGCTGAATTCCGCTACGATGAATTCCACTCCAGGCCCAGGAACAGGGACTAGTTTGTGACAGACGTTCGAAAGTGGCCACTAGTAACGAGTCCTTTCTATTGTTGAAAATATATTCTACTCGACGCATGAATGGACATGAATAATTGAAGATATAGCTAGCATTTTAGAGAGCATAAACGACTCAAATAATGTTGATAAACATTTTCTCACATTCGGTTTCACATCTAAAATCATTAGTTTATTATGGAATTTATTACCACTAAATAATTTAATACGGAAACGACATCGTGTCTCTCATTTCATAAACAGCTTCACTTTTCTTTGTCCTTTAATTCTCATCCGAAGAAGTAGAGAAATTTAAAAATTTATAAAAAATGACCTCAACAAGTGTGCTCTATATTAAAGCTATATATCATAGCTCTATATTATTTGATACATTGTTCACGAGAAACTATAGTTCCTCAAAGAAAAGATTATTTTAGTGAAGCGCCAAATGAACCAATAAAATATGGTTAGGGCAGTTCCAGTCACTACCTCTTCCCGTTTCAGTTACAGCAGAAAAGTTTGAGAACCCCTGCTCTAAGGTATATAAAAATGGGAATAAAAACGCTGCATGTTATCCTGCTTTTATTTTCACAGAACACAGTTCATGTGTGAATAAAAAAAATGAACTTCCTTCTTGACACAGGCTTATTTGCAAATTCATATAGATTTGAATGAACACTTTTATAGTATTTTTCACTTATTCGTACATATGTTCACGCGTATGTACTTACGTATATTTACACAAACACAAGTGAATGGGCAATATATGTATGTATGTACGTATAAACGCACAAGCCCCTAATTGCATTATGTTCCTCACATCCATAGAGAATAAAATTATACACGTTTAAGTACGGTTATTCGCCAACTTGTAAACGGGCTATCCAATTCTGGGGCAGAATACGTCAAATTGTATACCATCTTTACGCTGTGTTGTCTGCATCTTAAATGCGAGGGAATCGACACATTTTCTGAATAAATTGCACAGGCCTTTTATTAACGTTTCGCCTTCTGCCATGGCCATCATATATTTCTAGTTGGCAAATTGATGTATTTGCAACTTAAAACTCTTTATGCAGCGCTAATATTGTAAATTCTATTCTGAGAGAATAAGTAATTTATTAGATGCAGCTGTTCTGCCAGAATTATCAATTTGTTATCTCATACTTGGCAAAGGCAAATCGGTAATGTGTTGGTTGAACAAAAGTAAAACGACAACAGAGTAATACAAGACATACTGCAACATTAACAGCAATTATGACAGATATTTGATCATGTTTTTACTGTTGCGGATCATTGAAACAATGGAAATTTAATCGAATTCCGTATAATCCCCCGAAGAGTCGGTCGAATCTGTAATATTCAGTTTTTCTGTGAAAACCGCTCCGGAATGTAAAGAAAAGCCGTTGGATCCACGGACAACTTCTGAGATTCCGTTACGACAACGAAGAATTCAATTTACTCCCGTAATTTTTAATTCACCCGTGAGAACAACGGAAATCAGCAAAATTGTCCGGTATGGAAACGAATTACGGATGAATTTGTTGATTTAACAGATAATATTCAGAAAACGGACAAGAAGTAACAATTTGTGTCATTTTAACAGATAATTCGTCTGTTTTTGTCTGTATTTTTGCAGTTTTTTTTACAGTGTATAGCCGAGATATAAAATAGTGTTGAGCAATAATATCACACCTTTTCTGCATTGTTACCCTGCATAGTGTAGACACAGAGAATAAGAGGCAGTGTGCAAATCTTGCCTACTTTATCTACATGTATATCATTTTGTGAATTTTAAGCATAGTCATTGAATTAACTATTATAATTTCACTGAATGAGAGTTTACTTAGTAATAAAAAACTGTGGATACATATCTATGCTTCTCAGTGTAGGCAGTGACTACTTTACCTACTCAGAAGACACTTGTCAGTAATTTACAGGGTGTTTCAGAATAAGAGGCAAAAATTTGCCCACCAAGGAGAAGATTTCCGAATAAAAACTTTGTCTTCTATGAAATTTTCCGAAGAAAGAGACATTGAGATATTAGCCGTTTATTGTTTTAAAGGATGAAATTTAATGACTAAATTACTCGCAATATTTATTTGAATTTACGTTGATCGAGCGAAATCTTTTAGTTGCATGACCTCCTAGATCTCCTTACATGATTCCATTCGATTTCATTTTTTGGAGACACGTGAAGAGCCTCGTTTATGCTACACTCATTGAGTCTGAGGAAGATCTTGTGACCAGAATTGCAGTGGCTGCTGGCGAGATACCTAAATGCCAGACGTGTTTCCTAATATTCGGCAGTCGTTAAGGCTAACATTCGAAAAGTGCATTGATGTAGGTGGAACACATCTTGAACAATTTTGTAAAGTAAATTCAAAATAAATATTGCGAGTGATTGTGCCATTAAATTTCATCATTTAAAACAATAAACAGCTAATATCTCACGACCCCGATTTTTGGGAGAAAATTTCATGGAATTAAAAGTGTTTATTTAGCCATTTTCTACTTGGTGTGCAATTTTGTACCTCGTGTTCTGAAACACTCAGTATACAAAATTGTGTACTCGACCCGTGATAAATGATGGGATTTAATATTGTCTATATACGAATTCTCCACTTGTGGATCATAAAGAAATATATCCAACCTAATAGTACCCGCGATTAAAATATTCTGATACTAGTGCGCTGGTGAAACTCGCATCACAGATACAGTCATTAAGCATCTTTAAGAGCGTGAAAAGGAGACAGACCAACCAACAAAGACGGACAGCCAATTTTATTTGTTCAATGAAATTTCCTGTTGAAAATTTTCCGTATTTCTGATGGCGGCTTTGTGGAAGAAAAAGTTTCCTTCAGATGGCCTGTCATAGTTGACAGACAAGAATTTGAAACTGTTGAAATTAGTTCTTTCTTTTCCTCGTCTTTTGGTTTTGCAGCTACATCTTTTCTTTTCGTTTTTTGTTTAAATTTAACTTTCTATAATTAAGCATGTTTGAGCTTCTACCAGACCTGCATTAACCTAAAATCGCTTAAATTAACATTACTCGTGACGCACTGGCGTTCACTAATTAAATTATATTTGAGCTTACTCTGCTTGGGCAGCATGTCGCTCTTTCAATAAAAGTCGGTCTGGCCCCTCTAACTTATTTCTATTGCGTAAAAAGCAGTCTCTTTCTGCGACTTAAACTCCTCGACCCGGTAAACAGGCACATATTATTCAAGGTAATTAATTGTCAATGAATTGTTAAAATCTTAGTGCTATATGCAATCTTGCAATAAGATACGATATTCAGCTAGTCGGCGACCAGACACCTTAAAACTCTGTTTCTATCTACTCAGAACGCCACTAAAACTTCCTACCGGAGTACCGTGCTGATGACCGGCCACGTCCATTGGTTGTCTTCTATTTTTTAGGAGTTTCGTTTTTAAAACTAACATTTCGTTAAAGAAAATCTTCGGTCTCCGTTTTAAAGGAATTTAATAATAAAAATAGTACAGAGGACGCTGCTGTGCGTACTGCTGGAATCCTTAAGATACGCCTAACTTGGGTCCTGTTTCCCTTTTTGCGCATCTCGGAAAACGACTTGCTATTGTTCCCTTGAAGTTATTCTGTATTTGAAATAAATGTTCGAACAGTAGCCCTTAAGTTTCAAATCCTACAATTCCATTGTAATAACATAGGAGAGATTACGCACAGGAAATACCTAAACCAATTTATTTATTTGTTTAAGGGGACACTTGCCCTTCATTGTATAAGAACAATCAACGCTATGCCGAGTGGTTAGGTTAAAAGGTTAACATCGGCATCTTTGGGATGCATTATTTAAAATCAAGCCTGATACATATGATCTTAGCATTGGTTTTTCAAATGTCTTATAACTAACCCTATATATAGGACACCATGACGGTTCCCCCGTAAAGCCGGTACCCATTTCCGACACCTGGGTTGAGTGAGGTATTGTGCTTCAGCTTTCCCTTATACCCAACGGGGAAAATCTCCGCGCCAGCGCCGGGATACGAACTCGCGACTTCCAGCTACAAGTCCGACCCCTTAACCGCTGTGCCACGGAGAGCACACAAAAATGTGCCCGACTTTTTTATTGATTATATCTCCGCTCTAAATTAACATATTTAAATTGTCTGTGTTTCACATTGTAGTAAATTCCATTCCCTTTTCAAATAATTTAAGTTTTTGAAAATCAGTTGAATAACCACTTTACAATGATCGATTTACTGAAAAGGGTAGAAAAACTAATTGTTCAAAGGGAAAGTTTTAAAAACAACACTGGTGTCCTTCTTCATTTCTCAATACCTACTGTTAAGAATAATTTCATAATGATGTATCCTACATACCACCCAAGATCGAAACCCAAGATCTTCCGAATTGCAATATTAAAAAAACGTTTGTAAAAATGAGGAAATACAATGATATTTAAAAATATTGTTCACATAAAATTAAAAAGTGAAATAAATAAAACAAACAAAATTGCATGGGTGTTTTCAAGTGTTTTCAATAACAGTGTTTCAAGCACTGAAAGAAAACGGTGAAATAATCTGTAAAACTCTTCGTTCAATGGTGGCCAGAAGTTATACTTGCCTTGAGAGAAATGAAGGGTATGTCGAAGGATACTGAATTACTTTATTTTTTTGAACGTTATTTGTGGTAATGATTTGTTACTTTTTTATACTTCTGTTTGTTTATTTTTTTGGAAAGTACAAAATAAGGAAATGTATCAATATTGCTTAAAAAACTTTTCTTTTAAACAATTAGTTTTTCTACCCCTTTCAGTGAATTGATCATTGTAAAGTGTTTATTCAACTGATTTTCAAAAACCTAAATTATTCGAAAAGGAATCAAAATTTATTACATTGTGAATAAAAGACAATTCAAATCGTTTAATTTAAAGCGGAGATATAATTAATTGAAAAATCGGGGACATTTTTTGGGACACCCGGTATAATAAAAACCCAGGTGTCCGTCAATTTGTAAATGAATATATGTTCTCGTGCGTAATTTTTCCTATTTTATTACAATGGGAATCTGCTTGCTTGGACAGTATCATGAATACCATTGAAATATTATGAAAAACCTGGCATCTGCTCACTTTTGTTTATAAATAAAAAACATTGCGTCAAAATCGAACCTATTGTCACGAAAATGCGGCTGATCGCAGTAAAAAGGTATGGTAATTTCTTTGAAAACTTCTTGCCGAATAATAATATAAATTATAATACAGTGAATTGTTGCTTGCTTGGTTGGTGTGTGCGTCTGCGACATTCTTAAAGATGCTTAATGACCGTAACTGTGATAAAATTTTTACCAGTGCACAAGTACGAGAATACTGTATTTCAACCGCGGGTACTATTAGGATGGGTACATTTGTTTGTCATCTTTATCTTGATATTTTTTTAAAACGATACCATCGAATCCCGTCATTTTTCACCAATCATGTACTCTAGTAAGTTTTCAATTAACATTCTGCAGTCAATTTAAAAGTCGTTCGTTAATAAAGAATATAGTGAACATATGTACAGGTTTCAACATCTGCAACCGTCTACTACTAAGAATGACAGTCGTGTGTTTATTTATACGTTTCGTGTCACGCTCTTAAGAATCGATAGGAAAAATTTGCACAAGCGGTCTTGGTTTCAGTTCACGGTCAATTAATACACTCATTTTCGTAGTGCTCTAGCTATAATGCCACTTTCAAAACAATTGAGAGATCCAGAGCCTTATATACCAGAGTTCTAATCGTGGATACCGAGTTTGGCGGGGTATTGTTTATTACAATGTACTGTATTACAATACACTCGATTGCATATTACAATATACATACATAAGCTCGCTGTTGCTTTCAGTAATGTTGAATTTCTGTATCTAGGATATGACACGAATGGCTATAACTACTTCTCTTGCGGCTCAAAAATACTGTGTTCCAAGAGTTTATTACTCTAATAAGAAAACTAAGTTACCTTTGGAATAAGTCGAAGCATGGAAACTCCACTCGAGCGAAAATGTGTTGAAGAAAGGTATTGAATCCTCTCATTTTTGACGGACCGTGTACGCTAGTTAAGAAATAAAATATTCATCTTATAAATTATGAATTGGTGAAGTTGGAGTCCCAAAATTGCGAATAGGTGGAGTCGGTGTTGGAGTCGCCAAATTTTGGAAAGGTGGAGTCGGAGTCGGAGTCGCAAAATTCTGAAAAGGTGGAGTAGGAGTCGGAGTCGGAGTCGCCAAATTCTGGAAAGGTGGAGTCGGAGTCGGAGTCGCCAAATTCTGGAAAGGTGGAGTCGGAGTCGGAGTCGGAGTCGCAAATTTATTCCTTCGACTCCGCAACCCTGGTTGAAGGTGCATTTTAAAGTTTTTATAAATTTGACATAGAAATAACTGAAAATTCTATTTTCATTAAGCTTGTAGATCGTAAAATATTACAAAGCTAATTATTTTATTTTAATTTAGCATGTAAATCGCCGTTCATTACGAATCTAGCATTTTTCTTCATTTTAATATGTTTGATAAATTCATGAACAATCTTATAATTGGTTGCGTGTTTGCGCATCTTTCCGGTTTCGGATCCTATCGAATTTTAATGTTTTCTTTTCGTCAGAGTATGTATTTAGGTGTGAAAAACATGAAAATGATAACCATGTTGTGGAGAAATTATTGCTTTGGTTCATGATCAATTTTATAACATTGTTCGTGAATTTTTCAAACATCTTAAAATAGAAGAAAAATGCAATATTCTTTGTGTACGGTGATTCACATGCTAAATTAAAATAAAATTATTGGTTTTGTAGTATTTGAAGATTTACGTAAAATTAACACTCCTTAGTCGGACTATCATTAAAAATTTAAAAACGAAGAATATAGCACGGATAGGTATCATATTTAATACAATTTAACGAAGCTAAATTTAAAATGTGAATTAGTCAGTTTTAAACGTTTCGGAGACCAGCTCCATCTTCAGTAAGTCTGAAAGCATAAAAACCAAAATTGGTTAGTTCATGACAACAATGAGAAAAGTGACAAAGTGATCGGTAAGAAAAATAATCAATACAAAAATTTCTAACGTATATGAACTATTAGCATTATTTAAAGGTGGCTTCTATTTGGCAATGTGAATGGATTCTAAAATTCGATATCTAACTCATTAGGTGCAGAGCATAAAATAGAAAAATTGTCCTCGGAAATACGGCTGCTACATTGTTCGGTATGAAGGCGGATTGATGAATGAGGAGGTTGAGCCACAGAACATTTACATAATCTGAAGGTTTTCTCTCCTGAACTGTACTCGAAGTTGTATCTGTCAGGTTCACGTCCGGGTGTCCTGTATGGTTTGCCGAAAATCCATAAGTTAGACTTTCCATCTAAATTTCAATTTCGTCCTATTATTGCTGCAGTGAATACGCCTAATTTTAACTTAGCACGATTTCTAGTTCCTGTGTTAATTCCTTTGACTGTAAATGAATATACTCTTGGTAACTCAACTCAATTTGTTAGCGAGATCATATCGTGTCAAAATGCTGATAAAGTTACTATGGCTTCATTTGATATTGAAAGTTTATTCACAAATATTCCACTTGCAGAAGCCATCGAAATAATTATAAATTCCTTGTGTGCTTTGCCTACTGATACAGTTTTAGGCCTAGGGCCTAGGCAAATCTTATTTTAAGACGCTTCTCGAACTGTCTGTTATGAACTCTATATTTGTGCTTGCTGGCAATTTGTATAAACAAATCGAAGGCATGGGTTTTCCGTTATGACCCACATTTTCAAAAATTTTCATGTGTGTCTGGGAACAAAAATGGCTGGCTGATTGTCCTGTGGAATTTAAACCAGAATTTTATCGCCGTTACATTGATGACACGTTTTTGTTGATTCGTTATCCAAGTCATGCTCAAATGTTCAGGGACTATTTAAATGAGAAACATTCATCAATAAAATTTACAATCGAAATCGAGAATAATGGCTCCTTATCTTTTTTGGACTCAAAAATTACTCGAGTAGGTAAAGCTTTCACTTCTTCAGTTTTTCGTAAGGCTACTTTTACTGGATTGGGCATAAGTTTCTACAGTAACTGTAGCTATAGATTTAAAATTAATGCGATTAAAACCATATTGAATCGTGCCTACAACATTTGCTCTAGTTTTGTGGATCTGCATGCTGAATTTAATTTTTTAGTCTCATTTTTTTGTATAAATGGATTTCCTTTCTCAATTGTTCATGCTCATATTAAAAAATTTTTAGCCAAGAAATATTCAGGTATTAACGATGTTGCCGATTCGATGCAACAGCTCTAATGTGTATTTTCATATTTTGGTGATTTTACGAGCAAGATGTCCCGGGATATTGAAAAAGTTTTAAACACCACTTTCCTGCGGTAAAATTGAATGTAATTACTGTGAATCTGCTGCGAGTTGGTTCTTTCTTTCGGTACAAAGATAGGATTCTTAAGCGGATGCGGGCATCCCTGGTATATAAATTTAGTTGCGTACAGTGTACGTCTGGCTACGTCGGCATGACGACGCTGCCTTTTTACGTCAGGATCGCCCATGGCACCGCGGAATAAGCTTTCGAACCGGGAGACCTTTAGGTCAACCTCCTCATTCATCAATCCGCCTTCATACCGAATAGTGTAGCAGCCGTATTTCCGAGGACAATTTTTCTATTTTATGCTCAGCACCTAACGAGATAGATTTGCGTATTTTAGAATCCCTTCACATTGCCAAAGAAAAGCCACCTTTAAATAATGCTTATAGTTCATATCCGTTAGAAATTTTTGTATAGATTTTTTTTTCTTACCGATCACTGTGTCACTTTTCTCATTGTTGTCATGAACTAACCAATTTTGGTTTTTATGTTTTCAGACTTACTGAAGATGGAGCTGGTTTCCGAAACGTTTAAATTGACTACTTCACATATTTTAAATTTAGTTTCGTTGAATTGTATTAAATATGATACCTATCCGTGCTGTATTCTTCGTCTTTAAATTTTTATTGAAGATTTACTAGATAAATAAAAATCGAATTTCCAGCTTTTTCTATAATAAATTTCAAAAACTTCAAAATACACCATCAACTTTATTTACATAATTGGTTGGATTTTTGTTAGCCTGTTTAGTTGTAAAAGTATAATAATTTTATGTCGCTTCTGTTTTCAACTATTCATGCTACATAGCTTTCACTTACTGAACGTACGTGATTCATCGGGAAGTCAAAGTATTAAATTCAGTTAGCGGGCCTGATTAAACTCTGTAATTCAACAGTTAGCTAACTAATTTGCTAGGTATGAATAGCCTCTTTATTTAATCATGCTTTTACTTTCATGATTTATGACCTTCATTTATATGATAAAATACGTGTTATTGGACAGTATCGGCCGGATTTTACCAATGCCAGTAAAATGACCGATACCGATACATCGGTTCATCAATAATTTTATGACAGGATTTTATAAATATTTTTAACGTTTCGATCTGAATTTCAAATAAAAAAAGAAAACCATTTACATTTTTGTACAACGGCCAAAAAAAAAGACTGTTGGCTGCATTGGCTACTCTGGCTGAAGCTTCCTAAGAAAATGACGCTGAAACTCACAATGAGTCGCTTTCTTCTATTTCGCATGTAGTTGAGTTTGGACCCGTAACTTCTGGTGAAGATGGTGATTATTCAGAAGAAACAAGAGATGGAAGAGATGTAGAATGCTGGTCTGCAGAGGCACTATTTCAAGAGCAAGGGCCCAACTATTAGCTTCACCACATCGGTCAATTGATATTTATCACGATTTATCGTTGTGGTGGGGCTGGTAGTGACGGCAATATGAACAACGTAAACACAACAAAATGTGGAAACCAAGCCTGAATTTTCCCTCGTCAGTCTTCAGCAACCTCTGAATTGAAGGACGTCCTTGTAGGTGATCAACGATGTGTTCAGATACATATTTGTGTGTGTGGGAGGGCGGGTGTGTGTGTGTGGGGGTGAGGGGGTGTGTATATGAATAGCCAGTGTAACTAAGTTCGGGCAAGGTCGATCTGCTGCCGCGGGAGGCCGGTACAAAGTCGAGTAAGGTCGGCAGAGTCGATACATAGAAAGGAGAAGCCGCGGAAGGTCGAAATCGGGCCGCGGAAAGTCGAAATGTAGTCGATAAAGGTGGGAATTTCCGAACAGCTGCAAAGGGAATTCAATGGTTTTGTAGCCGTTTTTTACTGCCATAAAAAGGGGACATGGCGACCAAAAAACGGCTGCTTTTCCGAATAAAACACGGCTAGAAGTCTTGCATACCGCGGCACATAATCGACTTGAAAACGTCTTATTTTTTTAACTGGGCTGGGCTGCTATTTTCAGAAAGAATGATGAAAGCAGTGCTGAATTAAAAGGTGAGAATTGAAAGAATGCAAAATAGCAGATGGGTAAAGTGAATTTTTGACTGGAATCTGAGTGTAAGCTATTGGGAGAAAGTGTGTTGGGGGCATGCAAGGAAAATTGGTATGCAAAAGATTATTCATGTTGAAATTGGGAGACCTGTAGATGACGAGTTTAATAAATGCTGGAGTTGTAGGGCCTGAGTAGAACTGCAAGAGGTGGAAGAAAGAGATTGAGAGGCAAACAAAAGAGTATGGATTGAATAAGTGGAAGCTTAGCATGATGCGGAAGCCTACACTTGACTGGTATACGAAAAAAGAAGCACCTAAGTTTGAGATGTTCTATGATGGTAGTTTTGGAAGTCAACCCTTGTTTGCTGTGAGATGCAAGTCATTGAGTGTGAACAGACGTACATGGAGGTGGAATGTAGAATGCTGCAGACCAGCATTCTACATCTCTTCCATCTCTTGTTTCTTCTGAAGAATCCCCATCTTCACCAGAAGTTACGGGTCCAAACTCAACTACATGCGAAAAATAACAGATTATGTCGGCAGTGTAGTAGTGGAGTGGAGGAAACAATTGAGCATTTTGTGCTGGAATGTAGTTATGAAGTTTGAGGGTGGCCAGCATGAAGTTAAGGTTTTCGCTTGGTGCGAGTAATTCAATTTTTACGTACGACACCAGTTAGGATGTTCGTGTATAACAAGGTTTATGCAATTAAGGTTTGACAGGGTCACCAGCATTTACTGTGCCTATGGCTAGGCACATAAATGCAAATAAAACTAATATTATGATTGAAAGTCAGTTTGGGCCCTTTGACTCAGAAGGAGTAAGTATTCTGGTGCACTACTGGCACCGGTGTTTTCAGCACACTCGCACGAAACTATCCACTGTGTGATAGTGAAAGACAACTGATATTCTCGCCTCTTTTACTGTTTACGCTGCGGGGTGCCGTGGCCACGGTCCACTCTTTGGGGTCTTCCACTTCTTGGTGCGGGGGTTCCGGATCCAGTCCTGGTGGCGTACTCCCACCGCTCGCGGCGGCTCGTGGGAGTCCGTTGTGGGTCCAGGTGAGGACGGAATGTGAGTGTAGTAATTTGCTGTTGTGGGTGATTTGGGTGGCTCAATGAGTGGAGATGGCCGAAGTGGAATGGGCAGCGAGAATGAAACAGGTGAAGCCTGAACGCTTGGAGTGAGGCACTCGTGGAGGATTGAAGTGTTCGACGAGAATTAGTAAGTGTTGAAAGATGGCTCTTGAAAGAGGGATCTCGAAAGAGGCAGTACCTTGGTCTGGTTACTGCGTGTGGAGCCGTGTGGCTGAGTGAATCTGAGGAACGTCTCAAGTGAATCTGAGGAAGGTCTAGTTTTCGGCTCAATGGCGGGGATTGAGGACTAGATGGTTGTGTTGGTGTGTTGGCTCGTAGGTCTTTCTGTGCGGGAGAAGGACGCTGGGTTACTTGTTCAAACACAGTTAAAGAGAGAGAACAGTCGCTGCACAAACCAGGCTGTGAACGACTGCCGATTCACAGAATTGCCTCGGATCGAGGAGTCTCTATGCAACAACATCAACCGCAATTCTGGCGCCCGAATACGGCCGAAGGTAATCGCAATATTGACAACGTCGTATGGACAATCATGATATTCCCAGGTGCAAACCTCAATATTTACCTAACATACAGCTATGCTCAGCGTGCTACTAGAAACGTGTACACGGCATGTCTTTTTACTGTCGCCAGCATGGAGTGTAAGGTCAGTCTACAAGAATCAAAAGCTGTTACTGGATGAGTCTATGTACAAGGGAACATACTGATTGGGCATCAGTGGGAATAGGGCTTTATTTCCCTAAATCAAGGGTGTCGCAGCTTATTATTCTTGGGTACAATTTACACTAGAATACACCAGTGCTTTAGGTTGGCAGCTGTGACATTAGGACTATTTACACTAATCAAACAGTCAAGGACTGTCTGCAATAACCATATCTAAGCCTAAAATTAACTATGATCAATGCTCACTTATCCCAATTGAAAAATTAAAGGGAAACCTGCACAAAACTTTATGCACCTAAAATATAAGTAATCTAAGCATGAAATCATTGAGACTCTTACGTTACTAATACATGAGTAATTCATGAGCCATAAGGTTGCTCTAAGTTATCACAAGGGAATTACTTTACCTAACTAATTAGCAACACATGAAGGCAACATGGCCAAGATGACAGAGGCAACATGAGCAACCTTAGCAAGCTTAATTAATCACTACACAAACAGATTATCAAATTCCTAAGCCGCTAACATGAAAATGAGTTCTGCAGAATTGATGACATATCTTGGCGCAAGAATATTTTGGCATTTTATTGATTATATTGAACAACATCATTTCTGGCAATCGACCCAAGACAATGACAATGTGTGCGAGGAGAATATGCAGCATAATGACAACAGGAATTTGCAGGTTGGCCTAACAACTCAACACAGGAAAACCAGGGTATTCTGGAGAGAAGTTTGGGGAATTTGTAGCCTAGAACATCCATAATATAATGCTTACGTGAGGTAGACTCTAGCTTAACACTTAACATTTAACACTTGCTACTTACATTTCCCCCTCCGGGGACCAAGCACTACACTCAGACTGTTCTTTTACAAGACTGACGGAATCTGCCTGGAAGACTGGGTTTATATACGTACGATAACGGAAGCGCTTGCGAAATGGTTCTACGTGAAAACGCGATGAGAGCTGATGCTCGAAAAATGTTGAAATAATTCGGGTCAAATTTTAATGGATTTCGGGGTAATGTTGAATGACAATAGTAATCTAAAATTGTATGAATGATTGCGTTAACTTTATTTAATTTCTAGAAGATGGTTTTAATAATTTATGAAATTTAGGCTGAAGTGCGGCTGAGGGCGTTCACTACATAGTAAGTATGAGCAAGAGAGAGAGAGTTTCATGAATGTGGTGCTTGAGCAGTATGGAGAGAATGAGTTGTATGTCAGATGTGCTGAAGATGATTGCGGTATGAGCTGTCTTGCTGGATTAAATCAGGAGTGTAATTTGAGTATCATTGAAGCTATGAAAATGTTTCTTGTGCGTGCCTGGAGTAAGAGACAATGACTGGAATGAGCCAGTCAGGTAGAGTGGGCTGTAATGACCCAATATGCCTGGGGATGGTGTTTTGACACTCTGGTTATCCCAGTGATGCCATCCAATGGCAGCTTGTGACAAGGATTGGTAGATCCTGAGTAGTTTAGTGGACAAGTCTGGTACCAGGCGCTGAACTCTTTGTGTGAAAATTGTGGAGGGAATTGTAGGCCGTTACAAAGGCCCCGACGCTGTCGGCCCTCAAGTTCAAGTTCAAGTTCAAGTTGCTATTCGTTCTAGGCCCGAAACGTCACCACACCCAGGGCTCTTTCAAGAAATTACTTGAATGCTCCTACCTGTCTTATGTATACCGTGGTCGGCCCTCAGCTTCAAGTTTTCTCTCGCAATTCGCAAGTTGTACTCGGACTCAAAGCTTCGATAAACCCCAGGGAACTGCAAAAACAAGTTGTAGTCGGTCGTACAAAACACTTGCCTTAAGGGCCTTTCACACGATCAGTTTTTTCGTCAGTCAAAACTGACACTCACGGTTCCGCAACACCAATATTTGGGCATGCGGGCTCTCTTTTGCTCTCTACTCGGCACTCGCCACTGTCGGGTTTGACTGCTGCTTTGCTTCTATTTGCGTGTCAGTTTTCGCCCACCCGGCGTCTAGTAAGGATGGTTGCGATCGCTTTTCCGTATTAAATGGTCGCAGCCTGGTCTAAATAATAAATTAGCTATTTTCGTGAACAGCCTGCTCTGTGGAAAGTGCAAAGCAACAAATAAAAGAGCAGAGATATAAGAAGCAAGTCGCTCAAATATGTCATTGAAGCAATGAATCAACACAGTATTAGTTTACATGAGAATGGGTTGAAGGAAAAATTAATCCGCTTCAAAAATAATTTAGGAAGGAATTTAGAGCATTTGCTTCCAAAAATCTATTATTTAGCAGAGGATAACACCTGGATTCAAACAAAAAACAAAACAAACATCGGCATCTTTGGGATGCTATATTTCCAATCAAGCCTGACACAAATGATCTTAAGCATCGGTTTTTCAAATGTCTTATAACTAACACTATATATAGGACACCATGACGGTTCCCCCGTAAAGCCGGTACCCATTTCCGACACCTGGGTCGAGTGGAGTATTGTGCTTGAGCTTTCCCTTATACCCAACGGGGAAAATCGCAGCGCCAGCGCCGGGATACGAACCCGCGACTCCAACATACAAGTCCGATCCCTTAACCGCTGTGCCACCGCGAGCACGTACCAGGCGCTGGTGCGGGGAACAATTGTTTATTGTGCGGGAACAATAATTTATTTTATTAAAGGTGCGGGGAACGCACCTTTGATAAATTTTTAATCCCCGCAGAGGTGCGGGGAACAATAGTTTATTTTATTACAAGCATATCATAATGCCTTCTTCCTGTTGTGTCAGCGCCATTTACGAAGGATTTCCAATCTTATTTAATATTCACTCAGGAAATACTGCAGAGGTATATTATTTTTTTTATTACAAAATTTTTATTCCCCGCAAAGGTGCGGGGAACAATAGCTTATTTTATTACAAGCATATCATAATGCATTCTTCATGTTGTGACAGCGCCATTTACACAGGATTTCCAATCTTATTTAATATTCACTCAGGAAATACTGCAGAGGTATATTATTTTTTTTATTAGAATGAAAATATTAAATATTTAACCGAAGTGCGATTTCAACAATTTGTCCGGCATTTCCAAATAAAATAAAAAATTTTCCATGAATTCTTCTTAACATTTAATTCCAGTATGAAAATGTTTCCTGAAATAAATCTAAACATTTATTAGTTTACCCGTACTGCTGTCACATTCACATGCATTATTAGATATTATTGTAGTGAATCTTCAGCCCTCAACGGTCAAAAATTTTATAAAATATCTAAACTATCAACCTAAAAATTAAATTTCATCAATACGATCATTTTCATAATTTTACGCTAACAATGTCATGCATTTAAACCCCAAATTGTATTAAAATTGTGTACCAAAAAAAATCAGTCTTTTTAGAATTCAGGTTCAAAACTTAAGAGACTTCTCAGAGACGCAGCGCAGCAACACTCGTCTCGAGCAAGCGCTCACTTTTTCAAATCCCTTCCTTGTGTGTGCATCACGCGTTCCTGTTCTCCACGGGTGAGACTCTTATTTACTTACGCGCCGTGTTCTGTTCCTCGGGTAACTATAAATTACAATTACCTCACTTACCAAAATCGTGTCAGTCTAGTTGATTGTATAAATTATCTTGTGTCAGTGACTAGCCAGCAGGATTGTATACGTTTGAAATTGTGGCCAGCATTCTCGTTCCTACCTCAACTTCCCGTGAAACTAGATCTTACCCTCAATAACCCTGTGCATTGATTCAATGAAAGATAGGATTCTATTCATTGTTCCTTGGGCTTGTCATCTCAACTTAAGAGGCATATTTCGAAATTCACTGATTCTTCTGTCATTACCCTGTAGTACGTTAATTAATTCAATTGTCAAACAAACTGCCTGCTGTCTGGAAAGACAAATCTTTCTGCCCAGTTGTTGTTAAAGCCGAGTACATTTTAAGTAAGCTCAACTCCTTCTGACCTTTAAAATAGGATGAGAGGCTTCACCTCACACACATTGTCATTGTTTTAGGTCGTTGCCAGAAATAATGTATGTTCAATATTTAATCAACAAAAGGCCGAAATATTCTTGCGCCAAGATATTTTCTCAATTTCCAGAAAGGATGTGTGTTCAATATCTAATCAACAAAAGGCCGAAATATTCTTGCGTCAAGATATTTCATCAATTTCTGCAGAACTCTTCTTCATGTAAATGACTTAGGAATTTGATAATCTATTTGTGTTAATGATTAAGCATGCTGAAGGTTGTTCATGTTGCCTGTGTCATCTTGGCCATGTTGCTTTCATGTTTTGAAAATTAGTTAGGTAATTTTAGTTTCAAAAGTGCCCTTAAGTGACACCATCTTATATTAATGAAAGTTTTCACCTCTCACATATTGCCTCACTTATTGCACTGTGCTATTCATCTCAACTTAGGAGTCATAATTCTAAATTCAGTGACTCTGTTGTAGTGTGCCTGTAGCTAATTAATGAATGAAATTGTAATATGGCGAGTTGTGTAAGTCCTGGTTAGAGAGACCTAAAGTTGGCAACGCTCGTGAGAGCAACACTCGCAAGCAGTTTCCGATTGGTCGCAGCCAGCTAAACAGTTCATGCTGACTGCAAGTGTAAATATAGAGTATATCGGACGGCTAAGTTCTACCTCTAAGTTATTCTCTAACTACCTAGTACTTATTCTATTCTACTCATTTCTATATATTTCAAGCTATCTCCGCTCTACTCCCGCTGGCCACATGTCTGGTATTTGAATATCTAAGTTGTAGGGTATCTAAGAGGTGAGCGGATTATTTACCTTGTGTGATGTGTCATTACATTTGTCTATTTATGTCAGCACTATTACTGTGTTGTGTCTATGTGGAACCCAGTGTTGTTTAACCTATACTGTGCTCTAGTGTAGGATTACTAAATCCATAATATTGGCAACGAGGTGTTGGTAGAACTGCTGGGAGTGTGTAATATAGCGAGTAGTGTAAGTTCTAGTTAGAGAGACCTAAAGTTGGCAACGCTCGTGAGAGCAACACTCGCAACCAGTTTTCCGATTGGTCGTAGCCAGCTAAACAGTTCATGCTGACTGCAAGTGTAAATATAGAGTATCTCAGACGGCTAAGTACTACCTCTAAGTTATTCTCTAACTACCTACTACTAATTCTATTCTACTCTTTTCTATATATTTCAAGCTATCTCCGCTCTACTCTCGCTGGCCACATGTCTGGTATTTGAGTATCTAAGTTGTAGGGTATCTAAGAGATGAGTGAATTATGTACCTAATATGATATGTCATTGCATTTGTCTATTGATGTGTTATTTGTGTCTTGATGGGGTGTACTAATATTATATATCCGTCTAGATATATAACACAAATTGGCGACGAGGTGTTGGTAGAACTGCCGGGAATGACTAAGTAGTAGTGACTAGTGAGGGAACATAGAATTTTCCTAGTGAACTTTTTTTGTTGTTGTTCTGCTCACTGGTGTTGCTAGACTGGCTAGACTAGTGAAGAAACTCAGAATTGATCAAGTGATTGTACTATTTGTGCAGTGATTTTTTTTTCTCTACTTTTCACAGTGTGTTAAACTTACTAAAAATTCAATATGCCATTGATAGGTTCAGTGGGAGAATTTAATCCTTTAGAGGAAGAATTTGGAGACTATGAAACTAGATTACACTGCTATTTTTTAATAAACAAAATAGGAGACCGAGAAAAAGCCCCCACACTAATTTCACTAGTGGGTCCAAAAGTTGCTAGGCTAATTAAGGACCTGGTGTCTCCTAAAAGTACCCTTGATGCTACTTATGACGAGATTGTGGAAGCGTTGAGACGGCATATTAAACCAACAAGAAATCAGATCTTTGAGAGATTTCGGTTTCACAAGCGGAACCAGAAACAAGGAGAAAGCATCGCTGATTTTGTTGCTAGCTTGAAGGCTTTTTTATGCGGCATCTCCGCACATGTTTATCTGTAGAAGCATTTTCTGTATCTGGAGGACACCTATAAGAAGCCGCTCTTGACGAGGCTAGGTGCTCAATCCATCAACATCCCGTCTTCTGTCAACACCTAGCTAAATAAACCCCGCCAAGCTTCACAAGTGTTTCCCTGCCCGTATATTTTGGTGGCCGACGTATGTGGCGAACAGAACTCACATTCGCATAACTGTTAAGTGGATAGCAAGTGTCCAATTACTGGCAATTTTGAACAGTATTTAATCCTGATGTGTACCGGCGGTAACAATCAACTCTGGCAACCGCAAGAAACTACAATCGTTTTCGGAATAAGTGTACCGAAAAGAGTATTACAAGAAGCATACGCCCAAATCAGCATTTTTCTACACCACGATTTACCGTTGCGTACACGTGTTTTGGTGTATGAAGCAGGAGACGATATCGAGCTGGTGTTCGAGGTGAAAATCGCTGCTTTCCCAGCGAATATCCAGTGAAGAAACAATTTTGGAGTGTTACAAACAATTTTAATTGTGTGGAGATAAATTACTACGATTGCATCACTAACAGTACCAGGGTAAATTGTGTCAAAAACAGTACGAGTGTATATTGCATCATTAACTGTAGCAGTGAAGTGACACGTACTTTCATTTTAAAAGTGTAAATTCTTCAACGTGGTGCACAGTATCAATGCAGTATCATCTTGCTGTACCAGCCGACATCATTGGTTGCACATCATCACAGCATTGCCACACCACCCCATCATTGCCTGCAAACGACGTGAGCAGCCGTTGTCATCTTTGTTCTCAGATAAGTTTTCTGAAAAGAATTATTTTCTGTTGCCAGATGCAAGTGAGCTCGGTCTCAAGCAGCTTATTTTTTGTCGCACTTCCTGCCGCGGATTTTTTTTGCCGTGTCCATTTCCCGTATAGCTCTGCAATCTGTAGGCATCAGTATCAGTCTGTGCATTGTGAGAGACACATCCGTGTCCTACGAATCTGGAATTAGCTGGAATTAGCTGAATTATCTTCAATTATCGTCGTAAGTTTCAGATTTTTTTTTATAATAGAATAGGAGTGTTAGTGGAAGTGTCTGAAACACTTGATGTTAATTTTTGAAGCCTTAAATTGATAGAAATTCACGTTTTTGCTGTGAAGCAGAGGTATTTTTTTTCTAACCTCTTGCCGAGAGCTTTATCGTGAGCTGAAGCAGTCACGTGTGCACTGTGTGATATTATTGAGCAGTCACAAGTCTTATTGTGGTGCTAAAAATTTTAATTTTCAGGATTAGTGACGCTAATTCTTGTTTTTCATTGAGATTATTGGTGGTGTGTTTTCTTATTTCTTTCCTACTATTTTGTGATTATTGATTCAGGTGGAATTATTAATTTCGCTGTGTATTGATTGAAGTTAGGCAAAATATTTTTATTTTTGTTCCGAAGGGATGCATTAATTTTTGATTGGTCTTTGATTAATATTGAATTTTGACGTTTTATTAAGAATAGGGAGATTTTTGAATTGATTGAGGAAATAGGAGTAATTGATGTCTGATTACTTTGATAGTGACGACGAGGTAATACGGACAGAACCTACTGTAACTAGATACGGACGGGTGAGTACCCCAAGAGTGACTAGTGAGACAGTAGTTAGCAGAATGACGACTCCTACCACAGCGACCGCTGGACCAAGTACTAGTGCTGGACCTAGTAATGTAAACACGACGCAACTTGCACGTGACATTGCTGCAAATATAAATGTACCTACTGTCGGAACGATAATGACGAATGCAGAGCTCCCTATCTTCAGGGGAAGACGACGAGTCCATGATGGAGAGTTCCTAGAGAATAAGACATTCTCGACCCATATCCAAAACCTCAAGGCCTACATGACCTTGTTGCCAGACGCCACAAGCGACGAACGACGTAAGGAATTTCTAGTACGCTCGGCAAACAAGAACGTAGGAGATTTCAATAGCGTAGTTACGAAACTAGTTAATGCCGACCTAAATTATTCTTTTGATCAGGTAGTTCAGATCCTTGAGGACATTTACGTATCACGTGGAGAGAAAAGTATTCATGCATTGGCTTGCGACCTAAACGAGTTGAAATTAGTAAAAAATAATGCCCTCGCGGCGCAGCTCGTGAACGCGTTTTCAAATATTAGGAAGCTTACGGAGAGTATTTTAAATTCAAACTCGCTAGGGTGGCAGCGCCACGCATATTTTCAGAACTGCACGAATCAAGCTGAGTTAAAAAAATTTGTAGGCGACAGCATGTCGTACAGTTTGGCATTGGCAATTTTAGGTCCACTTTTTGACGAGTCGTTCGCTAGAAAAATTTTTGAAACACAATTTTCCACTGCAGAGGAACTATTAGCCAAGTTAATTTCCACAGTGCGAAGTCAGAGCGAGTCTAAAAAGATTCTCGCGCAAAAGTATCATGTCAGACAAGACAGTGAGAGTTACGTAGGTGAGGTGACTAGTGAATTTGAGGAAGTTTTGGAAGAGCCAGATCAATTCCAGGAGAACGAGGTGTACTACGGAAGTGTCGGAAATTACCGTAGGAATTTTCGATCAGGAGTACGTAGGATTGTTCCTAAGCCCTGGATCAGAAATCCTCGTATTAGAGGACGAGAGTTAAACAGTTACGTAGGTGATAGAGGAAATGGATACTTAGAATGTAACATGATAAAATCAGACAGTAGTAGTGCTGGTTCTGGTCAATTCGGAGGAAATTCAGGAACGAAAAAACCAGGATTTCCGTACTGTAACTCGTGTTCCATGGTAGGGCACTTTGAGTGTAGATCTCAAAGAGGTCAGTTTCCGAGAGGATGTTTTGCCTGCGGTGGAACTCATGTAGTAAAGAATTGTAGAGCGAGCGGTACGGAAGTCCGTAACTATAAGGCGTATTTACGCGGTAGAGGTAGCACAAACCGTGGCCAAAGTGAAGTTCATTGGGCGGAGAGCACGTCAAGCGATTTTTTAAACTAGGTGAAGGTAGTAAGGGGGATTTGAAACAGATTGAGCCCGTGGTATTTAGCGGTACCAACCTCGTTAAACTAGAGACCGTGGCAAAAATTCCAGATACCACCGAGATAACGAAATCGTATGTTGACCCTTTATTTAGATGTAAAAACAGATATAACTTGTTGCAAGATGAAGAGCTTGAGAATGATCATTATCAAGGCAAGACGATCGAATCCTATTTTTCGGTATCCGTTGTAAAAAATGTTAATAAAAATGCTGGATTAGTATCATTCAGGGATTGCAACAAACCGACCATTATTCTTAAAAATAATGACCAGTATTTAAGCGCTTTGCTTGACAGCGGCTCAGAGAAATGTCTTATCAGTTACAGACAGGTAGAAAATTTGAGTGAAGAAGTAAAGCCGAGTAAATTGAGAGTAAAAGGCATTAACGGGAAGAGTGACGTCACAGGTGAAGTGGAGTTATCTATTAAAATTCCCGGCACTAACAAAGTAATTAAAACAAGCGCACTCATAATCAAAGAAGCTAAGTTCAACTATGACTTGATACTAGGTCGAGACGTATTAAAAAATGCCATCATTAACTTTAAAGATAAAGAACTTCTTTGGAATAATATTTCAATTCCTTTTCAAGATTTAAATATGGAACCTTTGTTAAGCAGAGAAATAATAATACGAAAAATAGTGAATAGTGACTGTCTATTGTCAGAGATTGCTGTTGCGAGAAAGAGCCAGAGGCAATTAAAAAATGATGACTGCAAGAAAAAGAGAGCAAGTTCAGCAGCGACGGCTGAGGCACAGTCAACGAGTACGGAGCAATTAATCGTTCATTGCAACCAGGCTGAAGTGCCTGGTAATTCACTTAATGTCATTTATGGCTTCCTTAAGAAACCAATGGCAGGAGAATACATGATTCTGAAAAGATGTCTTGATAATGGTGCTCTTATAGCTGGCTCAATTGTTCAAATAAATGAAGACGGTGTGGTACCGGTTATGGTTTTAAATCCAAGTGATGAGACTGTGTATCTCCCTGAGAATTCTATGCTATGTAATGTGGAACTCATAGAAGCTAATGATATTGAGAGCGAAGTATATTTAACAAATGTGGAAAAAGCGCTCAGAGATGCGAGTGACGTTGAAGTAAATTCTGTCGCTGGGTCAGATACGACGAAAGTTGAATCGACATGTGGTGGAAGGAATGCCATTGTCAATAGAAAACTTGAGTTGGAGGCTGATACTCGTGGCAGAGGTGAAATTCTTGTTGATGACGAGGAGTTAAGTTTTAATGCAGAAGTAAATGCAGGTTTAATAAGTGGAGAGAGTGGAGATCAGGAGTTACGACGTGACTTGACGGTAAATGATATTTCATGTAAGGAAGATGACGTGCAACTACCTTTAGTTAAATTGTTAAATAAGTACCGTGATGTAGTAACTTTAGAAGGAGAAAAAATAGGTGTAACGAATATCTTGAAGCATCATATTCAGTTGAAGACTGATGCGCCTGTATTAAATTTAGCTCCCTACCGCATACCTCATAAGTACCAAGAAGAGGTAATGAGAATAACTAACGATATGCTCGATCAGGGAATAATAGAGGAGTCGTCCTCTGATTTTTATTTCCCTGTCATTGTAGTTAAAAAGAAATCAGGAGATCTGCGTCCCGTGATAGATTTCCGTTCCTTGAACAAGGTTTTGATTAAACATTCTTACCCCATTCCCCGCATTGACGACATTTTATCGACGTTAGGTGGTAACACGTGGTTTTCTAACCTTGATCTTCGCTCGGCATTTCATCAAATAGAGTTAGAACAAGAGAGTAGAAAATACACGGCATTTACCGTAAATTACCGTAAATATCATTTCTGCCGTGTACCATTCGGCCTTTCAACTTCTCCGGGAGTATTTCAAAGAGTAATGACATCTGCTCTTGCACCCATTCTGGGTAAACTAGCTTTCGTCTTCCTAGACGATATAATGGTGTTTTCAAAAAATAAAGATCAGCACTTGATTGATATAGAAATTGTGTTTAAGATGCTGCGATCCGGTAAATTATCCTTAAAGCTTGAGAAATGCCATTTCTTTAAAAAAGAGCTCGAATATTTGGGCCATATCATTGCCGCCGACGGTATTAAGTGTAAATACTCACAAAAATTACAAGACTGCCGAGCGCCGACCAATGTGAAGGAACTGCAACAGTTTTTAGGGTTAGCAAATTATTTTCGAAATTTTTTACCCAACTTTGCAGAAGTAGCTTACCCCTTGTACAACCTTTTGAGGAAAAATGTAGCTTATACTTGGACAGACGAGTGTCAAAAGAGCTTTGATTTCATGAAATCGTTGTTGACTTCCGACACAGTTCTGAGACATCCTGACTATACTAAAGACTTTCATGTTTTCACTGATGCTTCCAATACAGGAATTGGTGCTGTATTAATGCAAGCGGATGATTCAAGCGACAAAATTCTAAGACCTATAGCTTTTTATAGTAAAAATTTGAATTCGAGCCAGCGAAGGTATTCTACTACCAAAAATGAGTTCTTCGCAATTCATTCAGCTCTAAAACACTTTAAGTATTTAATAACTGGTTACCCCGTCCGGGTATACTCAGATCATAAACCTTTGGCGCCACTTTTTAATAAAAAACTTCCTGACGACACCAACATGGCGAGATGGTGCATAAATGTACATTCCTTTGATCCGGTTGTAAAATATCTACCTGGTAAAGAAAACGTTGTAGCAGATTATCTAAGCAGATTACCTGTTAATAACGAAAAATTAAATCTTAAGGAATTAAATTCTTGTGATGATTTGGAAGCCGCATTTGAATCAGAAGTTTGTGTTGTGGAGACTCGAGCACGACACAAACGCACGACAGGAAGCGAGGTAGTTGACCTGCCCCCGACTCGAGACGATGCTGACAGTGCAGCAGACCCAGACGCACGACCCGCGCTGATAGACTACGTACCGAGAGAATCTGAGATATCTTGGACGATTAAGGAGTTTCTCGACGAACAAAACAACGACGCATTTTGTATAGAAGTTAAGAATGCTTTATTACATGACAGTATTTCGACTATACCAGACTTGCAAAAATTTTTAATTCTAAATGATATTCTTTACCGACGTAGGGAAATTGATAATAGAACTAGTACAATTTTGACTGCAGTCGTTCCTAATTCGTTAATGAGTAAAGCTATCCTAGCTATACACAGTCTGTATCATGCAGACTACAATCATACTTTGTTCAAATTTAAATTAAAATATTGGAATCAGTTAGAGAAAACAACTGTGCGCAAATTTGTTCAGCATTGCGAGGTGTGTAAAATTATTAAAGCAAGACCTTCAGTTCCAATTAAAATTTTGACAGCTCCGATTGCTAAGGAACCTTTCGAAGTGGTTTCAATGGATCTTCTTGGTCCACTTAAAGTAACCGATAATAGTAATAAATATATATTAGTTGTGATTGACTTGTTTTCGAGATTTTGTCGTTTATATGCAATTTCAAATCGAAATACGGAAACAGTGATTACTTGTTTAAGCAATTGTTTCTCGCTTTTAGGTTACCCTAAGACGCTCATATCAGATAATGCTCTTGAGTTTAAATCAGTGGCACTCAAGCAGTTTGCAAAATTACATGCCATTGCAAAAAAGGAAGTTTTGGCTTACAGCCCACATTCTAATGCTATTGTGGAGCGCAACAATAAAAAAATTACTAATCTTTTGAAACTCTATGTAAATACACTTGTTAATGTAGAGTGGGACCAATTATTGGAAGTAGTAGAAAATGCCTTGAATAATTCTTTAAATTCTACTATTGGCGAAACACCAAGCTATGTGATGTTTAATCGCGATACATGTGCTTATTACCAGTCCGAAAATTTTGATTCAGTCATTTACAGCTTTGATGAAGAATTAGATTTAGTGAATATCAGAGCTAGAGAAGCCGTTCGAACCGTGGAAAATATTAGAAATTTAATTATTAACAACACAACAGAGCGAAATCTCTATAGAAATCTTAAGCGGCGCAACAAGGATATTAGCGTGGGAGATAGAGTTCTTTTGAAAAATCATGGGAAAAAATTTAAATTAGATCTAACATGGATAGGGCCTGCGGTAGTCCAAAAAGTGAAACGTAATTACGCTGACATTAAAATTAGATCTAAAATTATTAGAAGTAATCTTAATCATTTGTTGCCACTCAAACAGGTCAAATCTGTGAGTTAAAAAGACGAGTTCATTGGACTATATGACGTTCTAACTAATCAACGAGTAACGAATTACCCTTTTTATCGTTGTTTACTCCGTTTTACCGTTTTTTACCTATTTACCGTTGCTTTACCGTTTATCAATAATGTTAAGAAATATTATCATAATTTTAGATGCATTTTTTTCGCTATATGCAATATGCTTTGCGTTCATATTAATCTCAGTAATCAATGCGTTGTTTTTTTATATGTTAATCTTACTGTTGCTTTATGCTCAAGTAATTTGATGTAATGTTTAGGCATTTACCACAGAGGAATTTGTACTGTCTCGTTTAGCTGTCGCTAAGACGTTTCATTAATTTTTTTTCTCGAATTCACTCAGACATTCGTATTGCTAAATTGACAGTTTTAATCATGAACGGATGCGCCGAAGGCGAATTGCAAATCGTTGAGGTTGCTGTTCACTTTGCGAGATGGGTTGTTTTGACACTGCGGACGTGTACCGCAGTGCTATTTTGGTTCCGTCGGAATGTTCGACGATCAGCAAAATTTAGATTACATTCGTGAGAAAGGAGTCTTGTCACCTGACACATTTTTTTTCGGTAGGCTTAGAACTTATATTTTTTATGCGAGACTGTCGTGGTTGATTAAATGACTCTTGTCAGACAACCAAGATTTGATACCAAATTATATGTTGTATTTATTTTATTTCATTTACCGGTCATGCTAATCTTTTTTGTATCCTTCCTTCCTGGAGCGAGAGTTCGATGGGAAACGCCCAGTCCAACATAGACGTAGACACCCTGGTGTCGGCCCTATCAACGCACTCAACCACTATCAACGAACAGTGGATAAACGAAAATTCCACCATGGAGCTGTTACCCGATCGAGTCACGGACATCCTAATTATGGGCCTAGTCCTTATAACCATGGGCATGGTCACAATACTTTACCACGTCAAACAAGAGGTAAAGGTGCTTGCGCGGATGCAGCGTGAGGATTTTTCAAGAAGTCTCTCCAGAGGGAGGCCGCCACGCATCCTCCAGCAGGAGCAGTAAGGATTAACATTGCGCGCGATGTGGTAGTGTTTAATTTACCTCACGTAAAGCGGGCAGGACGTCCCCGAGATGCAGGACGACAGAACCGTCCCTGTAACTCTGCAGGTGTGCGACGAGTTTAGATTGGAAAATTTACTGAAAATGTATTAATTGGAAAATTGATTCGAAAATTGGTTTGAAAATTTTGAAATATTGGCGCGCAGTGATTGCAGGATATGCATGTCGCATGAAACACGCGATAAAATATGCGCGCAGTGTTCTATTTAATCTATTATTTAATCTATTTAACCCATGTTTTAATTTAAGTTTTTTTACTATTGACGCGTTAATTCCCAAGATTTTAATTAGTAATTTAATTTCGTTATTTATTTTGAGTTTCGAAGGTTGACATTTATAGTTTGAAATGGTGTGTTTCGTTTGCTCTATTAAATTTTTTGAGGGTGCTATTTCCGATGTTTTGCGACAAATTTTAAATGTATTTAATATGTGTTAAATGGCAATGATTGAATGGTATTTGCGGTAATCCCTTTATTTAATGATATATAATTGGTGAATTGGTTTGAGTTGAATTAACGTATGTTGACGGATAGGATGGCGTTTTATGGCGTTTTACTGTTATTCATATGAATGGCGTTTCAATATTTGATCCCTACATCGTTCTACATGGCTGACGACGTGCAGAATTGCACGGTAAGTCAATTGCTTTGCCTTCGCGTGTTCTCCTTGCTTTCGCTATTTTTTGCTTTTAGTTATTAAGTTTTTTTATGATGACATGCCTTAAATTTTGTGTTGAAGTCGTACCAAACGTTGTTTGAATCCTTCTCTTAGGGGTTGATTGAGGTAATATGTTAAGAATTTGAACGGGTCTTGGAAAAAAAAGGGGTTTTAACATTTTTAGTTGAATGCGGTTTTTCTAACTGTTGAATTTTTGCGGTGTATTAAGTTTATTTTTAGTGTTCTAAAAAATTTTGGCTTAATCCTTGTGCGATTTTTGGCGTTCTATTTATTTTGCCATGTGGATAACCTAACTGATTCGGCAGGGGGTGAATTGGTAAAAAGCATTTTTTTATTTAGCATGCGTTTTACCGTGTTCTAGTTTTAGAGTTTTAGTTAGAGATTTGGTTCTAGCTTTAGTTTGTGCGTTTTATTAATCAACGTGTTTGTTGCGTTACCCTATAATCATTTCTTGGTAATGCAACAGTTTTAGTTTCCGTAGTGTAGTAACCGTAAATGTTTCTTTAACATGGTTCCTACGGTTTATTTTGTTCTTCGTTGGAGCTACTGACATTTTTTTTTCTTTCTCCTCCGCGTTCTAATTTTTAATGCGTTAAATGCGTTACCTATCATCTAACTGCTTTGCGTTTATTCTATAATCTTTTTTGGTGATGTAATCGGTTCTTGTGTTTTTTAACTATGAGTTTAGTGATGTATCGAAGTTTTTTTTACGATAGGGTACGTATATATAATGTTCGCTCGAGTTACCCTCGTGATTGCTTGTTTTGCTTGAAACTATAATAAGGCTTGGCGTGATAACAGTTGTTAATTTCTTTTGCTTTTGATAATATAAATTGCGATACGGTTAGCGTAATTTAATGTACCACGGTTACGAGCGATTTCATAATAGTTCCTTTCGTTTAGAATTGTCGTTTAATTTTTTTCTCAAATAATTTATTGTCAATTCATGAATTGTACTTTCATTGATTGCTTTAATTCTGCGAATCCTTGAATTTCGTTTAAAAGTTTTATTATTTTTGTGTGGTGCTCTCTCAACATTCGGGGGGGGGGGGAGCTATATGCGGCATCTCCGCACATGTTTATCTGTAGAAGCATTTTCTGTATCTGGAGGACACCTATAAGAAGCCGCTCTTGACGAGGCTAGGTGCTCAATCCATCAACATCCCGTCTTCTGTCAACACCTAGCTAAATAAACCCCGCCAAGCTTCACAAGTGTTTCCCTGCCCGTATACTTTCTCATACCTATTATTTCAAGCAGGAAGTGCTAGAAGAGACCCTACTGGACAGATTCATTTTGGGTGTGTCCAGTAATGAAATTCAAAATTGCTTGCTGAATGAAGCTGGCCTGACATGGCAAATGGCCATGGATCTAGCTACTGCTAAAGAAACCACACTGAGAGAAACAGTGGGGTTGAGGCAATCAAATTCAATTTTAAATGTTGGTCAGAGCAGAATTCAGCAAACTGCTTACAAGCTTCAGGGCAAGACTCAGGCACAAGCTAGCCCCAAATCAGCATGCAGCGGCTGTGGTGGTTTGCACTGGCGTAGAGATTGCCCCTATAAAGACAGTAATTGTCATTGTTGTGGCCAAAAAGGTCATCTAAAAAAATACTGTTTCAAACTAACAAAAGGGCAGAAATCTGCACTAAAGGCAACAAAAATAATTTTGTGCATGCTATGCATGAAAAAAGGGGGAGAGAACACCACCCTAACCCCAATGGAACTAGCTATGGAACCAGTGCAGACTACCCAGCCCCCAATCATGGGTGTTATGGGGAAATATTTTTTTTAGCCGAGGAAATGAAACCCCCAATCAAAATAAAATTGTTACTAAATGGTGTGCCATTAGAGATGGAGGAAGATACAGGTGCTGCCAGGTCTATCCTTTCAATGGCCACCTACTCTAAAATACCAGCTAAGTCAAGACCCGAGCTGAGACCTTCTGATGTTAAGCTTAGGACTTATGGGGGAGCCACACTAGTGGTTTGTGGGGAGATTAGGGCTAACATCCAGCGTCAATCTAGTGGTATGGTTCCTCAGCTAGCAACTATTGTGGTTGTAGACAGGGAGGGGCCAGCCTTGCTGGGTAGGGACCTGATTGATTCCCTTGGGCTAACTATAGTAGCAAATGGGGTCAACAAATTGACTACTTGCCCTGAAGAGTTAGCAAATACATTCCCGGACCTTTTTCAATCAGGTCGAGGTTGCTTTAAGGGAAGGAATTTCAAAATAGAAGTGGATCCATCCGTACCACCAAAGTTTTGTAAGGCCAGGAACGTGCCTTACACACTTAGACCTAAGGTGGAGGCAGAACTTGATAGACGTGCAGGAAGGTATCCTCACCCCTGTACAGTACTCTAGGTGGGCAGCGGCTATTGTTCCTGTGCTCAAGGCTGATCAAAGCATCCGCATCTGTGGTGACTACAAACTAACCGTCAACAGAGCCACTAGGCTTGATACCTACACCATACCCAGAGTGGAAGATTCATTTAGCGGGTTAGCCGGAGGAGTTATATACTCCAAGCTAGACATGTCTCAAGCGTACGCCCAACTTCCGTTGGATGATGAATCCAATGAGCTCACCGTGATCAACACCCATAAAGGTCTGTTTGCTTATAATAGGCTAAGCTTCGGCATAGCCTCAGCACCTGGAATCTTTCAGCGTGCCATGGAAGGACTATTGCAGGGCCTCCCAGGAGTGTTCTGCTACCTGGAGACGTCCTGGTGAGTGCCACCAATGAGCAGGAGCACAACAAGCGTCTCCAGCAAGTCTTATCTAAACTACAGGAGGCAGGGCTAAAACTGGAAATGGATAAATGCCAAATTGGAGTGCCACAGGTATCCTACCTTGGATACCAAATCGACATGGATGGATTGCACCCCACTGCAGAGAAGGTAGCAGCAATCCAGAATGCACCAGCTCCTACTAATGTAACTCAACTGAGAGCCTACCTTGTGCTGCTAAATTTCTATAGGAAATTTCTAAAATCGTCTGCAACTATGCTGGAGCCCCTAAATACCTTACTGAGGGATAAAACCCCTTGGAAATGGGATGCAAGTCAGGAGAGGGCATTCCAGAAGTCTAAACAAGCCCTCCTGGACTCCCAGACCCTAGTCCACTTCGACCCTCAGAAACCCATAGTGGTAGTGGCTCACAGTAGTGCGTATGGTGTGGGAGGGGTGCTGTGTCACCTTATTGATGGAATTGAACGCCCCGCCTATTTTGCCTCCCGAACTCTAACAGCAACAGAACGCAACTACTCCCAGACTGAGAAAGAAGCTCTGGCTGTGGGGTTTGCACTCAGAAAATTCCATTGCTACTTGTGGGGACAGGACTTCACTGTGGTTACTGACCACAAACCTTTGTTAGGACTATTTAATCCGGGTAGAAGCATTCCTCCGATGGCATCCGGGCGCATTCAAAGGTGGGCTCTTCTGCTGCAATCCTACAAGTTCACCTTGCGTCACCGGTCTGGCGTGCTCTTGGGCACGGCTGATGCTCTCAGTCGCCTACCCTTGACAACTCCCGAGGAAGCCACACCTATTCCTGCGGAATGGACGTCCTTAGTAAACTTCCTCGAGTCAGCTCCGGTCACCAGCACCCACATTCGCGACGGCACCCTAAGGGACCCAGTACTTTCGAAGGTATACAAATACTGCCAGGCAGGCTGGCCTTCGACGGTAATCGGGGACCCCGATCTCGCTCCGTACACTAGGAGGAGAGACGAATTGTCCACACAAAATGGCTGTGTGCTCTGGGGAGCAAGAATAATTGTGCCTCAAGCCCTCAGACAAGCTATCGAGGATGAACTTCACTCTGGCCATGCAGGATCATCCAGGATGAAGTAATTAGCCCGCAGCTACGTGTGGTGGCCGCTTCTGGATAAAGATCTAGAAGAAACGACTAAGTCATGCAGCGAGTGCCTGAGCACTCGAGCCGCACCGACAAAAGCAGAACTCCATCCGTGGGAATGGCCGGCGAAGCCTTGGCATCGCATACACATCGACTATGCGGGCCCAATGGATGGAAAATACCATCTAGTGATCGTGGATGCACACTCTAAGTGGGTTGAAATTTTTCCCACATCTAATACAACCTCTAGCGAAACGATCTCGTGCCTGAAATACACTTTGGGACATTTGGATTTCCAGTAACAATTGTTTCGGACAACGCAACGTGTTTCACATCGGCTGAATTCCAAGAATTTGTGAAGGCATGTGGTATGCGACATATTACGAGCGCATCATACCATCCTTCAACTAATGGACTGGCAGAGCGTATGGTACAAACTTTCAAGAAGAATATACGAAAGTCAACGGAACCCCTACGCCTAGCACTAGACAGGTTCCTGTTCAACTATCGGCTAACACCCCACACGACAACAGGTGTTACGCCCGCCGAACTGATGTTAGGCAGGAAAGTGCGCTCTCGTCTTGATCTACTTTGGCCGTCAGAAGCAACCGCGTCCACAGTTGCTCAACGATAGGACGCTCAGAAAAGATACCACCCAGGGTCTCGCGCGGTTGACATTCCGCCGGAGTCACCTGTGATGGTCCGTCAATACACACCGGGTTCCCCAAAATGGACCCCTGCTACCACCATTGAGAAAACAGGCCCGGTATCCTACAAGTGCCAACTGAAGGGGGGAGAGGTCGTTCGTCGACACCAGGACCAAGTTATTACCTGCTCGAACACCATCCCTGAACCCTTGGAACAACCTACGGAGGAAACCGTTGTGTTTCCACAACCTGCTCAGAATTCATACCCACCACCTCCGACCAATGAACCTGACTCCGAAACACCTGATTACTCGATTCCCACCCAGGAGGCTAGGATGCACGAGCCTCCAAGTGCTAGCATCTCACGCAGGTCTACCCGGGCTCGGAAGCCTGTGGTGAGAATGGACCTTTAGGATTGACTATATTAAATAAGGGGACTTGGGATACAAGGGGGGGTTTCTAATTAAGGAGGGAGGGGTGTAATATAGCGAGTAGTGTAAGTTCTAGTTAGAGAGACCTAAAGTTGGCAACGCTCGTGAGAGCAACACTCGTAAGCAGTTTCCGATTGGTCGTAGCCAGCTTAACAGTTCATGCTGACTGCAAGTGTAAATATAGAGTGTCTCGGGCGGCTAAGTACTACCTCTAAGTTATTCTCTAACTACCTACTACTAATTCTATTCTACTCTTTTCTATATATTTCAAGCTATCTCCGCTCTACTCTCGCTGGCCACATGTCTGGTATTTGAGTATCTAAGTTGTAGGGCATCTAAGAGGTGAGTGGATTATTTACCTCGTTTGATGTGTCATTACATTTGTCTATTTATGTCTGCACTATTACTGTGTTGTGTCTATGTGGAACCCAGTGTTGTTTAACCTATACTGTGCTCTAGTGTAGGATTACTAAATCCATACTAGTAATTTTCTTACATGTTCCCTGATGTTCGGGGAAGGCGTTTATGCTTCACCTTTTTATTCTCACCGTCCATTCCACTTCGGCCATCTCCACTCGTTGAGCCACACAAATCACCCACATCAGGGAATTACTACACTCACATTCCGTCCTCACCTGGACCCACAACGGACTCCCACTTGCTGCCGCTAGCGGTTGGAGTACGCCGCCAGGACTGGATCCGAAACCCCGCATCAAGAAGCGCAAAACCCCAATGAGTGGACCGTGACCACGGCACCCCTCAGCGTCAAAAATAATAAAGAGGCGAGAATATCAGTGACTTTCACTATCACACAGTGGATAGTTCGTGCAAGTGATCTGAAAACCTCGGTGCCAGTAGCGCACCCGATTACCTACTCCTTCTGAGGAATGGGCCCGAACAGACCTCAATCTTAATCTTATTTTGGCATTTATGTGCCTAGCCATAGGCACTCTAAATGCTGGTGACCCTGTCCAACCTAAATTGTATAGACCTTGACGATACCAGAACATCGAACGGGTGTACTTAAAACTACTCGTAAAAATTGAATTGCTCGCACCAAGCATAAAGTTCAAACTGGTCACGCAGAACTTCATAATTATCACGCAGTAATTTGAGAGGCTCATTATATTTTATATTTGCTTGCGGATGACAGATTTACGCGTGCATTCTATCATACAGTTCTAATGAATGTGCGCTAGATTTCAATTGTTATTTCTATATCTTAGTCACTGTGTCGCTAGGAAATGACCGAATATAGTCCTTTAAGAAAAAAATTCAATTTACAAGCTGTACTATTACATGCTGGTAGATGCAAAACTGTATAGAACGAGCGGAAAATATTACCTACACTTGAAGTTATTATGAAGTAGATTATTACATTTGTAGTAGTTGTAGTATTTGTTAGATTTTGTGTGACTAAATTTTACACATGCTGAGAAAAGGAAAGAATGCGACAAATAATTAGTGAGCGAAAATTGGATATTTAGCCCTAACTTACTACAAATCCGGTTATAACTGCCATTTTCTGGATGTTTAGCCAGCCAACCTTCTACCCACTATCTATTTACTGTGTTTTTTCTTCTCTATGACCGTAAACCCGACGAGTATGTTTGCTTTGACTACGACGAATCTTTCTCGACCCCGCACAGTGAAGCACTGCCATGGTAGACTAAAGGAGGTAAAGTCATCCCTATGGGGACAGCCGCGCACATTCGCTAATTCGACTAGCCAATAAAAGGCTTCGTTTCAAACAAGCCGGACGACGTCACCCGCACGCAACATGACGTCAGCGGCGGCAGCGTGCGTACTACTACGTAGCGTACTCTGCCCTTCCAGACGTACGATCCACAAAAGAACCGACTGCCGGTATGCCTCCGCAGGTTAGGATTTGGATTTTTGAAAAATTGAATTCCGTCCGGCCTCGTGCTACCAGAACTAAAAGGTTATCGATCTTCAGTTTAATCATACCGGCAGCTACATTAACTGAAAGCTCTATCCAAACAGTAGGAAAATTTACTATATTCAATCATACATGATGTTTTATTACCTTTTACATGCGACTGAAGCTGACAATTGCGCGCCGTATTCAATCGTAAAAAGGATAATATAAAGTTCAATATTCAGATATTTATTAGAAATAATACGTGTTAAATAGTCCGCTTGTAAGTTTACGAACTGACTGGCAGGAGTCCTGATTTGCAGTTGTATATACATTTTCAGCATCTCAAATTTCAAGCTAAAAAACCCTTCCGAAGAAAGGCACCATTTAGTATGTAGTTTCGGAAGCGTGGAATCTATCCATAAGAGGCATAGAAACAGTAAGTTGAGAAAGAAGTTCATGATAAAAGATAAAAGTTGAAGATGAAAGTTATAGGTTCTTAAAAACAGGACAGCAGCGAACCGAAAAAATGGTCAGTAACAAAATAGAAAACTTCTCTATTTCAACGAAAGGCTAACCTAACCTTTAGCTCAAGACCTCGACAATTCCCCATGGGAGCGCTAAGAACAGAGAGCATTGATTATTGTTATCGTTGTGAGGGGAAAGTTAAAATTATCCGCATTCACATTTGTTAAGATTATATGAATAAACGATAAAACGCAAAAAATCTAGAAGAATATGATATCATTTCAGCACCTCTCTCCACAAAAAAGGTGTTTCATAAAAAAGAAGGAAGAAGGCACCAATCGGTATGGAAATAAGAAATCAGGAAATCTATACATGAAGTGTTTGACCATTTATGTTTTGGATGGAAGCATCTAGGTACGAAGTTTGTAATAAAAAATCTACCATGGATATGTAAGGTTCCAGAGAACCGGATAGCAAAGGACCGAAAAAAAAGTCGGTACAACCTAAACAAAAAATTTCAAGGTCAGATTATTGGTAGTACAAGCCTCCCTACCGCAACTAAGTTCAATCAAAGGAAGTTAGAAATCATTCAATATGAAATTTACACAACGGGGAATGTATGCATAAGATTTGTTCCTACACAAGACTCCATCAAACACGTAATTAAAATAGATTATTAGTTAGTTTAAACCTCCCTATCCGCAACATAGGCGATCCAAAGAGAGGAAGGAGGAAGGCACCATTTAGTACGGAGTTTAAGGGAACGTAGAATCTATGCAGAAAGGGCATATAAACAGTAAGATGAGAAAAAATATTATGGAACCATATCAAATTTGAAGAATAATGTAGTAGGTGCTGAATAAACAGGACAACAGTGAACCGAAAAAAGATGGTCCGTAGCAAAACAAAAACCTATGTTATTTTAAAAAAGCCTACCTAACCTTTAGCTCGCGCCCTCACATTGTCCCCCTGGGAGCGCTAATTCCGATAGATGCATTAGTTGTATCCCCTAAGGGGAAGAAGTGAATAAAAATCCGTTCATTTTGTTCATTCCATTCTGTGTTTCCCTATAAGGGCTACCTTATAGGGAAACATTCAATATCGCACACGAGTTAGGCCATAATATTTTCATGTTAAAAAATTATAAATAGTTCAATCGCAAATAAATACAAAAAAGGACAGTAGTAAATCGAGAGATGGTCTGTAACGGAATCAAAAACGTTTTCTATTTTCAATAAATTGATGGCTTATGTAAGCTAGTCGTGGGACTTCAAATCTTCTCACATAGAACACCAAGTTTTCATTAGGAATACTGACTAGTTCTACAGATTAGATTACGACATAGATTCAAGTGCCCTTACCACCACAAAGCTGCTCATAGCGAGCGCAGTCGCGGGACTTTACATCTTCTCACATAGAACACCAAGTTTTCGTTATAAATACTGACTTGTTCTACAGATTAGATTACGACATAAATTTAGGTGCCCTTGCCACAACAAAGCTGCTCAGAGCGAGCACAGTCGTGGGACTTTACGTCTTCTCACATATTATTATTATTATTATTATTATATAAGAAAGTTTTAGCCTCCCTTAATTGCACGACAAAGATGTTCTAAGAGAGGAAGGAGGAAGGCACCATTTGGTATGGAGTTGAGGGAACGTGGAATCTATGCACAAGGTGCACAGAAACAGGAAGCGAAGAAAGAAGTTCATGAAACAAGAAAAAGTTGAAGATGAAAGTAGTAGGTGCTGAAAAACAGGACAGCAGTGAACCGAAAAAAGATGGTCCGTGACAAAACAAAAACCTATTCTATTTCAACAAAAGGAAGCCTACCTAACCTTTAGCTCAGGCCCTCACATAATACCCCTGGGAGCGCTAATTCCCATAGATACAATACCTGTATCCCCCTGAGGGAGTCTTCTCACATAGAACATTAGATTAGATGATAGGTTAGTTTGAGCCTCCCTAACCGCTACAAAAAAAGAGCGTATCGAAAAGAGGAAGGAGGAAGGCACCATTTAGTATAGATACTAGGGAATGCGGAATCTATGCAGAAGTGGCATAGAAACAGTAAGTTGAGAAAGAAGTTCATGAAACAAGATAAAAGTTGAAGAAGAAAGTAGTGGGTGCTGAAAAACAGGACAGCAGTGAACCGAAAAGGTGTTTCAGAACACAGCAAAGAATATTTTATTTCAATAAAAAGAAGGCCTACCTAACTCTTAGCTCGGGCCCTCACATCTTCCCCCGGGAACGCTAATTCCCATAAATGCAATAATTGTATCCCCTGAGGGGCTTCTCACATAGAACACTAAGTTTTTATGATAAATACTGACTAGTTCTACAGATTAGATTACGATATAGATTCAGCCTCCCTTACCACAACAAAGCTGGACAAAGCGAGCACAGTGGCGGGACTTTACATCTTCTCACATAGAACACCAAGTTTTTATTATAAATACTGAGTAGTTGTACGCATTTGATTACGATATAGATTCAGCCTCCCTTACCACAACAAAGCTGGACAAAGCGAGCACAGTGGCGGGACTTTACATCTTCTCACATAGAACACCAAGTTTTTATTATAAATACTGACTAGTTGTACACATTAGATTACGATATAGATTCAGCCTCCATTCCCTTTCTACGATAAAGCTGTTCAAAGAGAGGAACGAAACACCGGAGTCAAAAGGGAACGCGTAATAAATACACAAGGTGTTTTCACATAAGAGAACCTGTGCATAGAAACAGTAAGTTGAGGAGTAACGTTATGAAACAAAATTAAAGCTGAAGAAGAAAGTCATAGGTGATGAAAAACAGAACAGCAATGAACCAAAAAAATTGGTTCTTAACTAAAGAAAACGAAACATTTTAATTTCAACATAAAGAAGGCCTACCAAACTCTCAGCTCTGGACTTTACATCACTTGTTTTATAAGAATGGGGAACAAAATATAAGCCAACAACAAGTCCCAGAATAAATATTCCCATTACTTCAAAATATATTTCGTTCTAGTATCTTGATGTTACCTAAATTTTTGACCATAATGAATTGAATGAACTAATTTTTTATCAAAAGCAATATGGTACACCACTGACTACTCAAGACACGTTCAACATTTTCCGGCTAATAAATTCCGAAATCCCTATAAAAGTATCATGTCAATGATACTTAGTCACCTCTCCTAGGAGGGAAAAAGGCTCGGTAAATAAATCAGTTCCAAAATGTACACACAAGAAACATAAAACTGAGTATTCAATCTAGGTAAGAACTAGTCGCATATAATGACTTACTAAACATCACAAAGCGCAAATGGCAGCAATCCTAATGCATAACACTATCTTCAAGCATCAGGAATAGTGCTCTGCGTACCAGTAAGTAAAGAAAAATTGAATGAAAAGAAAATGAACAGTTAAAATCAAAAAAGGAAGAAATGCACCATAGTGGGCCATAAAGATAAACATTATAAAGACCAGTTTAGGTCAAACTTGCTATTTGGGTACCAATATTTCTAGCTCAGTGCGAGTGGCAAGCCTACGACGCATCTTTCACCAACTATGGGAATCGTGCTCGAAATCAATCATTCATAACGGTAAAATAGTTTTACACACAATTGTATTATTATCAATTAGCAGAAGTAAATTCAGCGGAACGTTCAGGAACGAAGTGCGTTATTTAATAACAAGACAACACTCAAGGTAACTTCTTAAGGAGTACGCTAACTTTGTCAAGACTGCCGGGAAGTGCACCTATTCCAACGTAGGCCTCAGAATGCAAAAGCTTGAAAGGTGAGCATCACTCAAGTTACGTGAGTATTATCCCAGCCAGCCAGTCTAAGGCTTGTTCAAATAATTCAATTCGAAATCAAAGTAATGCAATGTCATAGGAGTGCAAAGGTTTCAAGGAATAAATGCAATTAATTTTTTCAGCAAAGTTTCAATTATGAGAAGAAAACAAGGATAACAAATATGTGCAGCGCGTAGATAGTAAAGCTTATTTATAACGCTTCACCTTCGCAATGCACTGAGAAAAATCAACAAATAAACCTTACACTACCGTCCGTTAATGACTAGACAACATTGAACGACATAATGGTTCACTGCCTTAAATTATAAACAGATAAAGAAATTTTTTTTATCACAAGCTCGATACAATATAACACATTACAGCCTCAAATTCAACCCACACTAACAAACTAAGGCTAGCACAAGTTGAAAACTAAGTGGTTGATAATTAGCAGTCATTGGGAGCTTAATTTAACACCATTTACAGTGCTGAGAGCGAGTAGTGCTCAGGTATATTAGTACAAATGTAGGTTGTAGGTTTTGGTTTTAATTTGGCTTACATCCGAGTAGTCGAGTGAGTAATAGTGAGACTAAAATCAAGCTTTTTTTAAATTTGAATCGGAATGTATGAAGTGCTGCTGTACAAAGAGCAACGTGAAAGTTATGGGATTTACAGGAGGAAATAGTAACTCGCTCATGATTGTTTCTAATGCAGTACCGGAACTATAGACATAAAGTTATTATGCACACAAAAATGCATTCAAACAGCCGATATTCAACATATCTGCCCCATGTGTTCGTAACGCCATTGCCAGAAGCATACACCTATGCAATTATATTCCAAAAACCCTTTTAAAAAACTGAATAATTTGATACAACAAAATTTATCACATTTCACTTGAGAACAAGGTATCAGGAGAAAAGTGCAGTGAATCACTAGGTCATCACTTTATCATGTTCATCTTCAGAACAGGTACTCTGCAGAGGTCTATTGTACGCTCTGATTGACTCCAATATTCTACACCGGTACATTATTGGAGGTACATTATTATTGTACCGGTACATTATTATTTGAAAACAGTAGGTGGAAGGTATAGGGCAGTTATTATGAAATAATTCGCAAACATTTTTCCTGAAGCCAAGCTAGTGATTAATTAGATTCAACAAATACTGCAAGACCCTCTCATAACAAATAATAGTGCGCAAGATTTACTGCAAACTTCAAGTCCCTTGTGCGAATCATCAGACTGAATATACATTTAAAAGAACACAAACTGATTGAAACAGAAATCTTCCACACTAAAAATGGAGCAACTCATAGTGCAGTGAGTCAAAGAAGTTTTTCCAGCTGCTGGTGATACATGTCTGTTCTCATTGCGAGGTAACCGGAGATATAGTGACAGCATCTTCCACCGCCACAGAGGCAAAAATTCCTCCAATGTTGATGGTTCTGTTGAACACCACAGCAGCCTTTAGCTCCTCTTCATCCACCTCGATGACGTTGAAATTATTTCACTGTCATCCGGTACCTGGAGGGCCAAAAATAATTAGTGAACTTCTCAAGCTAACAGTTTTTTAATTAGTTTTGGCTCAATAAGCGCACATTTCAGTTGTGCTAGTGGGGTACAGATTGAAATCTGTTGGTGCAAATATAATGAATTGAGATGCAGGTGAGAGTATTTAATAAAAGGGGTCAGTTGTAAAGAGAGATGATGCTGAATATGAAGCAGTATTGAGATGCATGCACAAAAAAAATGGATTAGATTAGATTATTAGTTAGTTTAAGCCTCCCTATCCTCAACAAATGTGATCCAAAGAGAGGAAGGAAGAAGGCACCGTTTTGTATGGAGTTAAGGGAACGCCAAATTTATGCAGAAAGGGCATAGAAACAGTAAGATGAGAAAGAAGTTCACAAAACAAGATCAAAGTTGATGATGAAATTAGTAGGTGTTGAAAAAACAGGACAGCAGTGAACCGAAAAAAGATGGTCGATAACAAAACAAAAACCTATGTTATTTTAACAAAAAGAAAGGCTACCTAACCTTTAGCTCAGGCTCTCAAATTGTCCTCCTGGGAGTGCTAATTCCCATAAATACAATAGTTGTATCCCCCTGAGGCGACAAGGAAATGGAGACAATGACAAATTACAGTGTATTACAGAATGTAAAAATATAAGGAGTCTCAAGGGAGAAACAGGTAGGGGAAAAAACAAAAAGGAGCTGTAAAAAAAATTAGAGAAAAAATAAAATAAGAAAAATGAAATTGAAAGTAATAGGCAGAGAAGTACTCTACATAGCTCCAAGTAAAACTAAATAAGGTAGAGAAGTACTGTACATAGTAGCTTCAAGTACAACCAAATGAGTTAGCACACTTAAGCGGGTTCTCACAATTTTTCTTCAATGTCAGCTAACCTAAACTCTGAAACAAGTTAAAAATATAAATACTAATTTAGTAAGACTCATAAAAAATGACGAGTAAAGATAATCAATCCTTAATCTGAAGAATTTTCTACATTTCATTTTTGCTTGTATATATTCCGAAGTAGAGTATCAGACTCATTTTACTTCTATAAAAAAAACATAAACGGAGAGCAAAACAAGAATACCATCTTTTTTATGTATACATTACATTTACATTTGTCTAATGTATTTATTACAATACAATCAAAATAAGAATACATCAGACATGTTTGTTACAAACACAGCTTTGTTGCTTCAGATGAGATTTTTGATGCAATGACAGTGAATTTATGAGGAGCAACATAAATTTGCACTCTATATCTCAAAAATATTGATAACAGCAAATAGAACAATATAAATGGTAAGCCCTGAAGGACAGTAAGGTATCTTCAAAAATGCATTTCCAAGAATGTCTCGGAACAGTTTCATTTGCAAAAAAGAATGCCATAAAAAGTAGCACTTTCTTATGGCAAACCATAGACAAGATTTTGCATCTCTTCAGTAATCAGGGGGATGCTTTATTCCAATCAATCAAGCCAGATACATATCATCTAGTACAATGACTTTTCAAATGCCTTATAACTAACATCAGGACGCTATGAAGGTTTAAAACGCTTGAATTTTAGCTACAAGGGAGGAAGTTATCATGAATTAATCTAATAATTCAGGTAAGATAGGCTCCTCAACAAAACAAGAGCTATTGTGATGATGCATCTAAAATATTGAACACAAGTTTCACAGTCTGGCAGTCCAAATTAGCTTTCATGCTGAGCACTGTAAGTTCTGAGCTTACTACTTGCTAATTTCAACATAATGAAGAGATCAAATTTTAAACAATGCCAGTGAAATTTTTTATAGTAAACCTGGTAAAATTTGACATCACATCCAACTTTCAGATTAATTTACACACAGAAATTCACTGATAGCACCCTACCACAAGATTTAAGTTACCTTTTTGGAGTGAAAAGCTCCGAGTTCTTCAAAACCATAAATAAATAAGCAGTATGTCATTAATCAGCATTGAATTGTAGCAATCATATTCCTAATTCTTTTTTTCCTTTATCTTAAATTTCAGGTGAGTCAACAGCATTTTCCCATCGAACTAGCATATCAAATTTGAACTGTTCTAACTGTATCTGGTTTCGAAGCTTTGATAGAGAGAATCAACTTCATCGAGTGAAAAAATCAGTTATGAGTCATCCTTTTTAAATTACATTCAAATAGTATTCAATTTCTTACCTTCTAGGTCCAAACTCCTGTGATTATAAAACGACAGCACAACACCACTCTTTATTGAAATGTGCTTCTCAAATGCCGATAGCATTCATCGCCATCGGTAGCCGGTCTTTTTAATGGCTGCCGCTAACAGAAATGAGACTTATTAAAATTATTTAACTAAACGTTTCAACTGGGCGCAATCCATTCTATAAAATTGAAACCAGGACATTGTAATATCTTGGGTAGATTTTTAAAACTATACTGATATTAAATTAAGCAACACTTATTAAATTAAACGTGAGGCGGCCACATTGCACTTCACTCGACTCGTGAACACTTCGTTTGAACGGCATGGCAGATTGTCGTTCGTTCGTACCAGTAACGCTAACAGTGATGCCAGATTTCGGGTTAGCAGTGTTGCCAGATACAATCTAAGCGCTGCTATTGGTGCGATGCCATGACGTCACTCGCACGCAGCACGATTCGATAAAAGACTGGTTTGCTGCTATCTGTTCTTTCGTCTACCATGAGCACTGTCAAGCTTGCCAGAGAAGCGCCACTTCAGTCACGCGAACGAGTTTCATATAAGAGTCCTTTCGGAACGCTGTGCTGTGAGGTTGTGTTGTGGCATAACTCCCTAATTTCGCAGTTTACTTCTCGGTGCTTTGATTGAAATGCCTAGTAGGCGTGAAAGTGCGGCAAAGTTGCCTCCCAAACAGCCACCGGATAAATTTTTGAGAGGCAAAAAACCTTCATCCAAACCAACTAACCTAAAGCGCAGAAGTGACTCTCCAGACATCTCTGCAACAAGCTCAAAGAAAACTATTAGAGGCCCAAACCGGCCTATCTCTGACTGCGAGTCAGACTGCAGTGGCGTTCTCTCTGACTCCTGCACTAGCCTTATTGCCGATAACATTCCTCCTACCCCATCCTTCTTGACGTTGAAGCCTCCATCTCTGCTAAACAGAACAACCCTTCAAATGCAGCCCAAAGCAGCGCTCGGATTGACCTAAATTCTGACGAAAATCTAAAAAACATACCGGATTCTACTCGTCAAGTTGTGTTGACATGCACCGACCCAACTATAAACCTTGCAAAGAAAAACCCATTCTGGATCGGACAGGCAATGGACTTGCTGTGTGATCCCATAGAAACCATCGAACATCAAAAGTCAGGATCACTCCTTATCACCACTAAAAACTTCAACCAAGTCAAAAAACTTCTTTCTGCTAAGACTCTGGTAATAAAGAACCAGAGCATCCCCATAAGTGCCTCTGTTGCCTGGAGCACCCAATTCTCCTATGGCACCATCTTTGCTCCAGAATTGAAAGAAGAGTCGCTGGAGTTCCTACTTGACATCTTGAAACCCAACAAAGTTGTAGGAATAAGAAAGCTGCTCGTTGATCCCCTAAAAGCTCATGTTCCTCTATATGTCCTTACCTTTTTGTCCTCAACCCTTCCAGCCAAAATTCGAATTGGATATGTTTATTATAAGATAGATCAATATTATCCCAGCCCCCTGCGTTGCGGTAAATGCTGCAAATATGGCCACTCGCACAGCAGATGCAGTAGAGTTACTCCAGTCTGTGGTCACTGCAGCAAAGAAGGCCATCTATTTAATGCTTGCCCCTCAGCAGAGTCTCCTCCTACCTGCCCTAATACTGCAAAGGCCCACACTCAGTAACTTCTCGCGACTGTATTGCTTACAAAGCTGAGCGGCATGCCTGTCAACTTACTACAGACAAAGGACTCTCATTTGCTGCTGCAAGAGAGAGAGCCAGAGCTGAACTTGCTGCCAACCAAAATGTACCTAACCCTAATCCAACTACAAGGCAGCAAATCATCTAACCTCGACCTAGCAATGGAATCGCCAATAATGAAATCTTGGATATCTCCTCTCCTGAAGCTTTTTCAACATTGACTCAGCTGATGAATGAAGATGAAGCGTCCCCCACTCCGTCACGCCTAATCTCATCTAACAGTCCTGGCAGTCAATGGATAACCCCAGGACAACGCCAGAACTCTCCTCCGTGCTCATCTCTCACTCAAGCTTCTGTTCCTTCACAATCTCAGGTAAACCCTAACAGTCCATCCTTTCGGCCACCTTACTCTGGCAATACCATGCGGCATCCTGTTCATCAATCTCAATCATCCAATACTCCTAACTCATCTACTTCAACTTTCTCAACTGAAATGGCCAACTTGATTGTTAAAGTCTTGCCTGTCATTATCAAACTGTTCATGACCTCCAGCATAACTGATAAAATTCAATGTCTGACTCTACTTGGTCAAATTCTTCAGGTGTCGAGATTCCAGTCATTGCTCGAACACTGAGGTCGTTTGCGGACTTTATAAGGCACAAAAAGGCCTTCCGCAATAAAGGGCAAAGGCTGTACTCCTTCTAATCAGCCTAAAATTAATAACGCTGATAATTTTACGACTAAGCGGAACAATGGCGGGGGTTCCTCACGTCTACGGCGACAAATGTAAATTTAAATACTAAAACGTTCGTCTGATCTTCTTGTTCGAGTCCTAAGCCATCGCGACGGATTCGAGCAAGCTAAGGAGCGTGGCGACAGAAGTCGGCCACCTCAGATTGAAATCAGCCGTGAACGCGAGCGCACATTCTTCTCGTGTGCTGCGCGGGACTCGGGATTCTGCCCTCGCTACCTGGGACTTCTTGGGTCCTTGACAGCCGGCTACAGTGAAGAGTGTTCGCCTGAACATTGTTTTCGAAGATCTTCAGGTGAGACTCCCGCTAATGACGCTCCGCTTGTCTTTAATTATCTTAAAATTTCAGCGTTACCGGCCCCAGATGAGTTCCTGGTAAATTTGTGTGCCGAAGGGCCCGTTAATTCGGGGAGTTGAGTCCACTTGTTAAGGTGGCTGCGCACAAATTTGTATTCGAAAACAATACTCCTTTAAAATCTCAACTCTCAATTTAGAAATTTCTATTCGAAAGATAATGTCTTACAATTTTTCTTCATAAAGAGATACCTCTTAAAGAACTAAAATGTTCTAAGCCGTGCTGCTTTTGCGCAGTTTTGTCTAAACGGCAATTCAGCCGGCTGGATCTCACCACCATCTAGTTAATGGTAGAGCTTGGCTGGAATTCGGCAGGTTAAATCCTGGTATCTAACTATTCTCATCTTGAATTCTTTTTCCCTTCTTTTCAAAAAAATAAGAGGAAATTTATCGTGTCAATTTTTAATTGCGTCTTAGCGCTGCTGTCCGGTGTAGCGAGGGCCGATTTTCAGTCTCCTTAGGTGTAAGTCGAGTGTAACCTGTGTTGTATTTTAGGCGAGGTTCCTTGTTGTGTTGCTTAAGAACCTTACGTTTTTTACAGGTTCTGGCCTTTTTGAGCCTCGTCTAACTTTTATTAGGTTCTCTCATTTATATATGAAAATATTCTTTAACTCAATTTGAGTGTGTAAACTTTAAAAGTAGAAATGTTGTGAAAGTGAAAGTAAGTGGTGGGGAAAATGTACCTTTTTTGTGTCTTTCTTCTTCATTATTAAGTTTCCATGTCATTTGTTGTGAGGTAACTTGTCTACTTTAAAGTGTAGACGTGACTCTGGTTAGCTGAACTTTTTTCTAATAAGCCTTAAAATAGAATTTGATTATTTAATTATGGAAACGGAAAAGTGTACTGCCTTAGCCTTAAGCATTAAATTGCGGGGTATAAAGTGTAGCATTACATCTCTTAGAAAAAAAGCTCTTTCATCTAACTGTGATCCGGCCTTTCTTATTGAAGCTGTTCCTCAATCAAGTGGGCTGTTACAGTCCTTTCGAATTCTGTCCTCTACTATTCCTTCAGATGTTAGTGAGGTTTCTGAGGAGGAGCTGGTTAGGAGGTCGGAGTATGAGGTTCAGGTCATAGAACTTATGGTAGAACTTAAAAAACTCATTTCCACTTCCCAGGTGCTAAACTCTAGTGCTACCGGTGAACCTTCTGTGTCTAAGGTTTCTACTTCTGATGTTCCTTTGAATATCTTTAGAGCACCTCAGTTGACACTGAAAAAATTCAGTGACAATGAGGGATGCCCTTTCAACTTCCTTCACTTTCAAGAGCCCTTTTCTAATGCCCTTCAGGCTTATCCTAACATGAGTGAGAAACAAAAGTTTATCTTCCTCAAAAATCAACTTCAAGGAAGAGTTCTCAGTCTGATAGAGGGACTTCCTAACGAAGAAACTAGTTTTCTATCGGCTTGGGCATTACTTAAGCAAGATTTTCTTAACGCTGACAAATTAATCTCATTAGCTCTTGATGAGATCCTGAGCTGTCCCAGTGTTCAGAATCTATCCGAAATAAATTCTTTCCTCTCTAGAGGTAAATTTCGCCTTCTTGAACTTTCCAAGTTGGGCTTGGATTTCTCTAATGAGAAATCGGGTAACCTACTGTTTTCTGCTGTAATTAAAACTAAACTTCCTGAATTTTTCCTATTGGAACTCCTTCGCTATTTTAAAGCGAGTTTCTTTTCATTGGAGATGTTTGAGAATGCTCATAAAGTGCTTTCTCTTCTCGAAACCAAAAGTAAATCCAAACCGTCTCATGTATTCCGTAGCAAGGAAACAGAACTGGTGACCCGGCCTGAGGTGAGGGACAAAACGCCACATTTACCTAAACCTAATAAGTCGCCCGATGTTAAGGTATGTCGCTTCTGTAACCAAGCTAACCACGCTTCGTTTGCATGCAGGCGATTTAATTCGCACGAAAAGCGTGTGAAACGGGCTGGTGAATTAAAATTATGTTCTACCTGCCTAAGTAGTAAGCATTTGTCTAGTGCGCGTCCCTCCAAAGTTAGGGGTCTCCCGTTCCTGTGCTTCTTGTGTAAAGCTAACAATCATGTTAGCCCTTTGTGTCCTAAATTTATTGAATCCAATGACTTTTTTGCAACCTCTTCATGACGGTTAAAGGCACGTCTAAGGATGTGCCCTCTTGTTGCTCTTACCACCAAGTATGGTGGGATAACTAAGCGTGTTAATTTTCTAATTGATAGCGGCAGTCAGTCGTCGCTTATTGATTTGGAGACTGTGGGTTCCGACTATTCTGTTGTAGACTTGCAGGAGCTAACTATTAACACTGTAGGTGCTTCTGTTCCTTTAATTGGCAAGCAAATTAGCATTGAACTCGTGCTTCCGGACAGTGAGAAGCATGAGCTTGATGCTTTCGCTATGAGAAATTTAAACCTCCAGATGGGTATGAAAAATTTGAAGGATAAACTCGAAATTTTGAAAACTAAACTCTCTTTGTCGACTTCCTATCCTGAAGTTATAAATGATAGCATCCAAATTCGCGGAATTTTGGGTGTAGATGCTCTTCACGCTTTTAGGGTGCTTGAGTTACAGCACGTAAATGGCTAAAAGGCCATGCGCATTTCTAACGGTTTTTTACCCTTTGGGGAGTTAAAATGTTACAACTCCTCTTTATCTTCTCTTGTTGCTTCTAAAACTAAGAAGCAAACTAATGATCTTAAAACTTCCGTTGAAAGAAATAGCAATGTTAAATTATGTAAAAATTCTCTGTCTTCTGACAATGAAAATGAAACGAAAACTAAAAGGAAAGCTAATGTTAAAATATGTAAACTTGCTCTGTCTCTTGATAGCGAAACTAAATCTAAACCTAAAAGGAAAATTTCTAAGTGTACCTTAAATGAAGGCCGTTACCGTAATATTTTAAATAATTTCTTTGAAACTCCTAAAGTATGTACTTCGTTATTAAACGTTTCTGAGTAGTGCGTAGTTCAGACTGGACTAGATCAGCTGCTTGACCTTGAGCTTATTGGTATACCTTCTAAGGAGGAAGAGAATGATAAGGAATTGGAAGATTTTAAAGATAGTGTTAAACTTGAAGAAGGTAAATATTCTGTCCAGTTGCCCTGGAATCGCCAACTTTTGGCTAGAGTGCCTAACAATTTTGTATTAGCAAGATATCTTGCTCGCAAAGTAGCGACTGATAATGCCCTAAAGGGGATTGAACAGGCCTATAATGACGTATTCCTTGAGCAGCTTGAATTGGGCATCATTGAACCCATTTCGGTCAAAAAGATAGGTGTGCGAGCTCACAAATGGATCCCGCATAGGCTTGTAATACGTACACATGTAGAAACTTCTAAAATTCGTCCTGTGTTTGATTGCTCTTTAAAGGTCGGTGGTTTACCCAGTCTGAACGAAGCCTCTTATGTGGGTCCTAATCTGATGAATAATTTGTTAGGTCTTTTGGTCTATTTCCGTGCAAATACCGTAGTGGTTCTTTGTGACATTTTTAAAGCTTTCCTGCAGGTGAAATTTGCTTGTGATTTTGACCGCAATCAGTTTAGCTTCATCCTTTTCAAGGATGTCAAATTTTTGTATTACCGTTACACAACTCTGTTGTTCGGGTTTGTTGCATCGCCTTATACTATTAACTATCTGCTCAAATTGCACGCTCAAACTATTACTAATTTGACAGTTAGAGACGTTATGGCGAATAAGCTGTACGTCGACAATTTAATGTTCACTACTGAAAGTCCTGAACTAGCGTTTAGCACATTTCGAAGCGCCAATAGTGCATTTGAGAAGAGTGGGTTTCCGTTACGCAAATGGAAGTCCAATAATTCTGAATTTCTTTCCCAAATTGACCCTGCTCTATGTAGTGCCGAAGTGCACTCCAGAGTGCTAGTGTACGACTATAACTCTTCTACTGATCTTCTTTCTCTGTCTGTAAAAAGTTGGACTCTTCGTGTAAAACACGAAGAAAAATTCTTTCTGAAGTAGCGTCTATTTACGACCCCCTGGGAATTTTGTTGCCTTTTTCTGTGCGAGGTAAGCTCATTTTGAGAAAATTGACGCCCTTGAGGCTAGGTTGGGATCAGGATGTTCCGGAAGACTTATGTAATGAATGGCAGAAATATTGTCTCTGTGTCCCACTTCCACGATGTCGCCTTTTATTCTTATTTTTAGGTCTTCTTTTCCCCTTCTTACCACGCTGCCTGCTATTAGCACTACCGCTAGAATCACTCGAAGTGTCAGAACTGTCACTAGGAGACTCCTCTTGGCTACTGGATGAGCCGGATGAGTAGGCAGGTGACTCAGCATGCCTAACTTTCATTTTCCTCTTGGGAATAGCTCCAGGGCCTGTGGTCTTGCTAGCCTCTTCTGGCTCCTCTGGGTCTTTCGTTTTAGTGAAGCTCACCATCACTTTATCAAAATCTTCCTTCAACTTCTGCAGTTCTTCTCTTGCTTTGGTAGAGATTTTTCCCTCTCGTGAACCTACCGTCATCATGAATTTTTTCAAGTGCTGCGAATTTTCGAGGATAAAATCTTCTTCTTCCTTCTCCGAAACAGCCTGCTCTCCAGGATCTGCTCCACCAGTGGCCTCCATTGTCCTGTCGACGCAGCTCTTAGCTGTGCAACCACCAGCACAAGTCACACGGAGGGGAACCCGGACGGAAATAAACTAGTCTAACCAGCACCACAACTTATCACATACACCGGGCAACGATCTTGTAGATTCTCGAGGACACTATTAAACAGAAACACTAAAATGGAGGTTTCGAGATCCTGGTCACGGCACCAATTCTATGTCGTGACTCGCACCGCCGCAAAGCACGCTCACTACACGAAAGCCTACTGATCGTAATTCATGGTAGCACCTGCCGTTCTTGAGGACCCTACACACTGATACGTTGTCCACTGTTGTCAGCACGAGGAACAGAAAGTCGGGTGGGTTCACAATGTTTATGCCGAACACATATATACACGAACACATGAGGTTCCTCGACTCGGAGTTACACTCCGGTGACAAATCACCATTACACCATTTACACAAAACCGATGACTTGGGGCACAGCTATTCACAAATTATTATATATAATTTAATGTCTTTCATTTATATGGCCTGAAAGCTGCACAAAAGCGACATGGTTAGGAAAAATGCTTAAACACGGCGATCACAACAAAGTCACTGGATCTTCTTCTCAAACTTCTGTAGGTCTCTCGTCATATACTACATCTTCTTCATTTCTCAATTATATCTTAACTTCGTGGTTCCGTTAACTCACTGGCCACCAAATGTACGGCGCTATGTACGCCCCGTGGCTGGGGTACCGATGTCGTCAGCTAGGGAAGGAAACGCTGGACCGTTGCTATCAGTTTTACTGGTGATCGGAGCTGGCTAGTCAGGTGCTACCAGTGGGAAATGCTCAGTCAAAATGCGATTGCTCAGACACGACGAGCGCTTTCACGCGGCTCAGCTGATGAATGTATGAAGGGAGGCACAGAATACTTGAATCTACAGTATTCACTCCTATGCTTTTGCTAATGTTCTACGGTGGCCGCCATATTGAAACTGATGTCAACTGCATATTGATTTTAGTATCCACTACCCTAGTCCCACTAATATTTTTGGGGTGATAACCTGTATTGTGTTATTAACTAAAACGACCTAGAAGTGGGTTCAGGCTCCGCGGGGTTGGCCAATAATAAATTACAAAGTACCCAAGCGTACTCTAACAGCTCAAGCGTGCAACGCAACTGCTATGGAAGACGAAAATTCAAAACTTGAATAACTTAAAAATAATGCATCTGCAAGCAGAATATTCTTGTAAAACGTTTTTAAATGTGTTCCTAGCGATTCTTTGGTGCGGAATTTTTAACTTCCTTGAGCGCATTAAACTGCATATTGACCATTTTTTTACAATATGGATATTAATATATTTAATTTGACCAAAAGATCATCTTTTTTAGAATACGTGTTTTTACAAAAAGTCATTAACATTCATTTTTTGATCATGACTTCTGTGAAGAAAATGGATATTAATATATTTTATGTGACCAAAAACCATGCTTTTTTATAAAAAAATTCTACAGAAAATCATATATAAAAAACGTGGATATTAATATATTTTATCTAACCAAAAAAACCATGTTATTTTTTAAAAAAAAATTTTCACAAAAAATCGTTGACATCTTTTTTTTATCATTTTTTTGTAAAAAACATTTTTCTACAAAAAGCATGGTTTTTGGTCATATAAAATACATTCATTTACACATATTGTCATGATTTTTTTGGAAAAAAGATGTTTTTAAAAAAACAGCATGGTCATATTTGGTCAAACAAAATGTATTGACATCCATGATTTGTAGTCATGATTTTTCTGTACAAAAAATTTTTTTTTCAAAAAACATGTTTTTTTGGTTACATAAAAGATAATACCCATGTTTTTTCGGTCATGAATTTTTTGTAGAATAACATGTTTTAGAAAAACACGGTTTTTTGGTCCCATGAAATATATTAATATCCATGTTTTTTTCAGTCATGAATTTTCTGTATAAATAACAGCATTGTTTTTTTTGTCACATAAATGCATTAATATCCATATTTTTTAGTCATGTTTTTTTGTAAAAATAACATGTTTTTGAAAAAAACAGCATGGTTATTTTTGGTCACATCTCTTTTAATGACAATGAGTAAAGACATATTATTACAACATACTATTTGGGAAGTTGAAAGTGATTCACATGCATTGTAAAGTAAATGAAATATCAAAACATGAAACAACAGAAAATAAAAAATTCAATACAACCATAGAAAACATGAATTAAGAAGTATGCTGTTTTATCTTATAATCTGACATGAAAACAAATAATGTAAAGCGGTTCTTTTCCTTGCTGAGTTATTTTCAAAGAAAATATTGAAAAAAAATATCCACTTATTTTTAGCCATGTTTTTTTTGTATAAATAATGTTTTATTTTTAAACAGCACGGTTTTTTTGAGTTGCATCTCTACCCAGGCCCCTGTTGGTCGGGTCAACTTTTCTTGTTTTGTTGTCGGAAAAGGACCCAAGGTGATGGACTATTTGGTCCTAAAATTTAATGGTGCTACACTAGATACCCCTAAGGGTGGGTAAGGGGACCAAAAATCCTGAATTTTTGACCATATTTTGACCCCAAATAAAAAGGAAACAAAACAGGGAACGGAGAATTTGAAATTTGAAACCGGAACTTTGTTCACAATGCTTCAAGGATTTTATAACTGTCGTTGGTTTTGTTCTGTAAAATATCTATACTATAATAAGAGCCGCGTCCGTCCGTCTGTCCGAAGCCAGCCTGTAGTGTGTGATGAGCGTATCTGTGATACAAGCTCTAATCCTATGCATTTTGACGGGCCATGTTCACGAAAGATTGTATTTTATATTTCTTACGACCTTTCTCTCATTTCTCCCTCTCTTTATTTCAAATAAAGGGGGATGGACTAGTAACAACAAAAATGAACTAAAAAACCAATACGCCTAATTTTTTCAAAAAACTAAGGCCCGAATCAGAAAAATGAATAGACGAAATTGTTTCTTCTCAAAAATTACATATAATAGTCAAATTTCATAGGAATCAGGCTACAAATATAAAATTTCATCATTTTATAGAAAAGAAATTTTTTTCGTACATTACAATTCACAGTGTCAATATGAAGTTATGCAAGGAGATTATCGAAATAAAAATGAAAACAGCATTCAATTAAATAAGTTGTCCATTATATTACACTTTAACCAAAAATTTTGCCTTTCGATTAAAGGCTACCCAAAACCTCTAATTTTCAACATTCAAAAGAAGACTAGTCATTGAGTTTTTATAGCACCATTTTATTTGAGAAACATATAATTTACACATTTGATTAACTCAAAAACTAATTAGTAGCTGTTTATTCGATCGCACTTGTCACCAAAGACGAAAATTAACATACCACTATAACTCGTAAAATACTCATTCACGACAGAAAGTGTATAGAAAAAACATGTTTATTTCAATCTAATTAACTATGTTTAGGAACCGAAAAGTGGAAAATCGATTACTACTCAATGCTACACATTTACCCAAAATAAGCAGTTTTTCTCTATGCACTTTCTGTTGCAAATGAGTATTTAACAAGTTATAGTAATGACATAATGTAACATAATTGAACTAATCTAACCTTAAATAACAAAAAGTAACCTAAAATAATTTAAAATAAAAATCATTCAAGCGCATAACAGCCCTCGGGAGGGTGAGTCCATTACCACGTTACTGCGTATTGAGCCATATGTGTACCATTCGGTAAATGGCTCATTCAAGTACCGGTGTAAGTAAACCACAGCTTATCTGTTTCAAAAACTTTTTAAAATGTAACTGTTATCATACATTGGAAAATGGTATCATCGGATTGGATTTTCATAGTTTTTAGAGGAATGATGAAGTTGCATTGTGCACTAAAGTTGATTTCCCAATTGTCCTAGTTAAAGCCTAACCAAACCAACTGTTAACAACCGTGGAAATGCAGTGAACGTGTTAAGGGTCCTCCCCTCAAACCGATTTTTCCCTGGCTTCAAAGAATGGAATTGCGGTAGGCAACCTAGAGCAATAACTCATTAAATACACATTTGAAACTGAAAGTGCAGAGGAGAAAAATTTTTTACTTTCATCTATCTATTGAATAAAAACTCAATAATGACATGTTGTCTTGAATATCTGATGCCTTATCAACATAAATTTCGGTTCTAGCAAGAATTACAAGCTAAATATATGTCTATACATCATTGATTCAACTTTTAACCATCCAGTTTATGTCATACATTATTCATATTTGATATAAAAATATGCATCGGGCCTTCCTTAATAAACATGGATGCTAATAAAAAACCATTTCACAACACATATATATCAATGGAGAGAGTTCACAGCAATTTTTGAAAATTCAAAAAGTTAAACACTCAATAAAAACATATTACATTGTGTTCATTGAGCACAGATTTACCGATTATTGTGAATTAATTTGGAGTACAGGTATGAACTTACTTCAAAGACTGCTAAAAGCACTTCGAAGCAGATATGAAATGCAAACGGAGGGCTTTCGCCCGGCTAAAGGGCCTTTCACACGATCAGTTTTTTCGTCAGTTAACACTGAAACTCACAGAGTGTGGTCAAAACACTCGCATTCACACGTACGTTCGCGTGACTTACTTACTTGTTACTTGTTAACGATGCGGCGCATCTCCTTCTATGGGAATTAGCGCCCCCATTCCGCCACTGGTTCCATTAGATTCTCTTCAGTAGTCCAGCTTCCCGGAGGAATCAAATAATCAAGCTTGGAGCAAGGGGGGGATAGAGTAGTGACGAAAGACTGAAAGGAAGAGCGTTGATCCGGCAGGTTGTACGCAGCTGGTGGCGAAAGGGTTCATACGTGAGACACTCAATGAACACGTGCTTCAGCGTGATGTGGGAGTGACAGTTTGGACAGGATGGAGGAGCTGATTTGGTGATGTAGTGGCCATGAGTTAGAAGGCATGTTTGTAGTCGCAGACGAGTGATTACCTTCTGGTCAGCACGGGTGAGGTTTTGCGGGATGAATGGCCTCAGCGTTGGTCGGAAGTGAGTGATGGATTGAGGAAGTGATGACCAGTTGCTTTGCCATGCCTGGTCATCGTGGAGAATGAATTTCCTTTTTAGCTCATATTTGCTAGGAAAAAGGTGCGTCATAAGGTTCAAACCCAACGATTCTCTCGCCAATTCATCAGCGGCTTCGTTCCCCAGGATGCCAACATGACTTGGCACCCATTCAATTATTATTTTTTTGCTTCTAGTGAGAAGATTATTTCCATAATCCAGATTACCAAGTAGTGGTCTGGTTTTCTTTTGGAGTTTAGGGCATAAATGGAGCTAAGCGAGTCAGTGAAAATGACAAAAGAGCCTGGGAGAGTAGAAAGGAATTTGCAAGCAACAAAGATTGCATACAATTCAGCTGTAAATATAGTGGAGTGGGGAGGAAGTTTTGCCTTGATTTTGAAGATGTGCGAGAAAACCCCGCAGCCGGTGTTTCCATTGCTTGAAGAGCCGTCTGTGAATACAGAGATTCTGTGAGGATACAGAGTCAGGGTAAGATCTTTGAAAACCTGCGCCCAGTGGGTATTATCTATGGAAAGTTTGGGATAGCAAGATAGAGAAGAGCAAGCAAATGAAGCAGAGGGCAGGTACCGGGCAGTCATGGGTATAGTAGGAACATCGGATATTTTGATATTCAAGCTTTGGAGTTCCCTACCTGCACGCCCTGCAAAGGGAAGAGGAAGAGGCAGAATGTCATACAGAGCATAGGGAAAGTGGTTGAGTAGCAGCTGACGCACAGGATGGCGAGGGATGGTGAGTACACGCGAACAGTATGAAGTAAGTAACAGATTGCGGTGAATTGATAGAGGGATGAGGTTAGCCTCTGCTTCAAGTTTTGAAGTTAGAGTGCAGCGAAGAGCTCCAAGCATTATGCGTGCGGCTGCGAATTGAATGCGATCTAGTTTTATCAGGTTGGAAGGAGAAGCAGTAGAAAATAGGAAAGAGGCAATTCACTGTTCCAAGCATTGCTTTCGTTGGGCTTCGATCATAAGATCGATAGCGCGGTCGATAGCGTGCTAGCGCGGTGATTTGAAGTCCTGTGTTCGAGTCTCCGAACTCCTCGTACAGTTAAAACCTAGACCGTTTTGGATCTTAGTCCGTATCATCGCGCTGCTTCCTGGACGCGATGGCAAGGTCCGGGTTGTTAAAATTATCAAGGCTGATAACTCAGAGTCTGCTGTTAAAATTTCCTTACTTTACCCCCTGGAGTTAGCTGCTTCTGATACTGCTTCAGAGGAGAGGTGAGAAAGCGCAGAGGGAGGCTCGAGTGAGGAGTTGCGTCCTTCTTTCGAGCCGCCCGGGAATTCCTTTTCTCGTGAGGGTAGTTCCTGTTCTATTGAACGCCCTAGAGATAAACATTATTCTTCTGAATCAGACTCCTCGGAAACTTCCGAAGAACCTGAAATTGAGGCAGCGGCAGGGCCTAGGCAACAGGCAGCTCGCCAGCAACGTAGCAAGCTAGCAGACTTAATTAGGAGAGGTCACCTCTAAGGTCCTTCCCTTCTTTATTGCTCTTAAAAATAATATGCGCATAAATGTAATTGGTGTTCTTTCTATGCTTTCTCTGGAAAGTAACATTAATATATTAAAATGTTTGAATGTTAAATCTATGTAACGGAAATTTCTGATGAAAACTCCGTTTTTTCTCTTGCCGGGATTGTGTCGATATTCCAGTCATTGCTCGAACGCTGAGGTCCTTTGCGGACTTTATAAGGCCCAAAAAGGCCTTCCGCAATAAAGGGCAAAGGCTGTGCTCCTTCTAATCAGCCTAAAATTAATAACGCTGATAATTTTACGACTAAGCGGAGCAATGGCGGGGGTTCCTCACGTCTACGGCGACAAATGTAAATTTAAATACTAAAACGTTCGTCAGATCTTCTTGTTCGAGTCCTAAGCCATCGCGACGGATTCGAGCAAGGTAAGGAGCGTGGCGACAGAAGTCAGCCACCTCAGATTGAAATCAGCCGTGAACGCGAGCGCACATTCTTCTCGTGTGCTGCGCGGGACTCGGCATTCTGCCCTCGCTACCTGGGACTTCTTGGGTCCTTGACAGCCGGCTACAGTGAAGAGTGTTCGCCTGAACATTGTTTTCGAAGATCTTCAGGTAAGACTCCCGCTAATGACGCTCCGTTTGTCCTTAATTATCTTAAAATTTCAGCGTTACCGGCCCCAGATGAGTTCCCGGTAAATTTGTGTGCCGAAGAGCCCGTTAATCCGGGGAGTTGAGTCCACTTGTTAAGGTGGCTGCGCACACAGGCAGATGCAATAGTAATTGACTCACTAACTAACTTAGGTCTCACTTCTATATCAAGTTCATGTTGAACTTTAAAATAATACAATGGAATGTTAGATCTTTCTTTTCTCGTAAACCTTTCTCACAAAAGTTGATTTCTGAATGCAATTCTAGTGTACTCTGCTTGCAGGAAACTATGGCTAATTCTAATTCAATCAATTTAAGAAATTTTTCCAAACCAATGGCAAGTTATGACAGAGTCTGTGGTGGTGGTGTTGGAGTGGTAGTGGCTGTGGAAAATTCATTCCCTCGTACTATTATTCCCATCAAGTCTTCCCTTAAAGCCTGTGCAAGCAAAATTTTCCTCTCCCAGCTAACTATTTCAATATGTTCCTTGTACATCCCATCTAAACTTCCTTACTCTGTCCTAATTGCTGAACTTCCTTTACTCCTTGCTCAGCTTTCCTCTCCTTTCATCATCTGTTTGGACTCAAACTCGCACCACCCCAGCTGGGGTTCCCCTGGGGAGGATGCCAGGGGAAATCTTATTCAGGGTTGGATCATGAGTAATGATCTTTTCCTTCTAAATAACTCTGAACCTACTTTCCTATCTCCAAATGGTACCTTCAGTCACATTGACTTGACAATTACTTCTCCTGATATAGCTCCCCTCTTTTCCTGGCCACCTCACTTTAGTCCATGTACCAGTGATCACTTCCCTCTAATTATTTCAACCTCCCTACCTCAAACCAGCATACCCCTTCCGCGGTGGCACTTGCAGTCGGCAGATTGGTCAGCCTTCCAAACAAGCCTGAAACTCCCTGACACATTCTTATCACCTACCCAGGCTTGTGGTGCTGTCACTCTGGCCATCACAGAGGCAGCTCACGCGAGCATCCCAATTTCCAAAGCAAAACCCAACCCAAAATCTGCCTGCTGGTAGAACAAAGAATGCTCCACAGCACACCGGGCCAAAAATAGGGTATTGTCACACTACAAAAACCACCGAGGCAACTTAGAGCTCTGGATAAAATTCAAAAAAGCGCAGGCATACTTCAAACGAACAGTGCATGAAGCCCGTAAATCCAGCTGGCTGGCTTTCCTGAGCAGCATGACTGCCCAAACCAGCAATTCCACAGTCTGGAAAAAAGTTAGAGCCATATCCTCCCGGCAAACCAATAAATCAATTGTTATTAAACACAATGGCACTATTATTACCGACCAATTGAATGTAGCTGATGAATTTGCACACCACTTCTCTAACGTGAGTAATGGTAAAACAAAATATTTAATGATCAATCATTCTTAAAAGTCAGAGAAACAGTTAAAAGAAACCCACCCCAATTTACCCAACAAGACTCTCCATGGTACAACAAACCTTTCAGCATTCTAGAACTTAGTAAAGCTCTGCAACACTCCACATCTCGCTCCCCTGGAGCTGACTCCATTCCATTCGCATTCCCCCAACATTTCACAAAGGATCAGCTGCAGGCTCTCTTACGATTTTACAACTACATTTACTCGCATGGATTCCCTCACCAGTGGAGAGAATCCATTATCATCCCAATTCTGAAACCTACTAAGCCCTCAACTGACATCAACTCATACCGCCCCATTGCCCTTACAAACTGCTTATGCAAAATCTTAGAAAAAATGATTAATTACAGTCTACAGACTGCTCTAGAGCGTAGCAGCTTCTTCAACCCAAGGCAAAGTGGTTTCAGATCTGGACACAGCACATAGGACGCACTTTGCAGACTGGAAAACTCCATCCGTGAAACCTTTCTCGAAAATGAATACTGTATAGCCGTTTTTCTTGACATAACTAGGGCCTTTGATACTGTCTGGCATCAAGGTATCCTTCTCAAACTCAAAAAAATAGGAATCAAAGGTAATATTGCCTCATTTATTCAAAACTTCTTGCACCTAAGATCCATCAGAGTTAGAATCAACAACACCACCTCAAGGTCATTTCCCATTTACTCTGGAGTCCCCCAAGGGTCTGTTATCAGTACCACCCTTTTCACAATTTATATAAATGATCTTCTAGATGCACTACCAGCAAGCACATCCCACTCATTATATGCAGATGATGTAGCCATATGGATAAAGCATCATAGTCTTCCAGAAGCCACCAACGTGATGCAAGACGCTCTAAACCAAATGGAAAAATGGTGCCACAGGTGGGGACTCCAAATATCGACAAGCAAAACATCAGCTGTCATCTTTACCAGGCACAGACCCAAAACTGTCCATCCCCTAACTCTTCAGAACACCCCCATCAACTTTACCAACACTGTTAAATTCCTGGGCCTTACTTTTGACAAACAACTCACTTGGCACCATCACATAAAAAATCTAATATCTCGCTGCCAGGCTGACCTACGACTGATGACTGTGATTGCTGCACGCGGGTGGGGAGCTGACTACTCCTCTCTCCGACTCCTCTATACTTCCCTTACTCGCCCTAAACTTGATTATGCCTCTTTCCTATTTTCTAATGCTTCTCCTTCCAACCTGATAAAACTAGATCGCATTCAATTCGCAGCCGCACGCATAATGCTTGGAGCTCTTCGCTGCACTCTAACTTCAAAACTTGAAGCAGAGGCTAACCTCGTCCCTCTATCAATTCGCCGCAATCTGTTACTTACTTCATACTGTTCGCGTGTACTCACCATCCCTCGCCATCCTGTGCGTCAGCTGCTACTCAACCACTTTCCCTATGCTCTGTATGACATTCTGCCTCTTCCTCTTCCCTTTGCAGGGCGTGCAGGTAGGGAACTCCAAAGCTTGAATATCAAAATATCCGATGTTCCTACTATACCCATGACTGCCCGGTACCTGCCCTCTGCTTCATTTGCTTGCTCTTCTCTATCTTGCTATCCCAAACTTTCCATGGATAATACCCACTGGGCGCAGGTTTTCAAAGATCTTACCCTGACTCTGTATCCTCACAGAATCTCTGTATTCACAGACGGCTCTTCGAGCAATGGAAACACCGGCGGCGGGGTTTTCTCGCACATCTTCAAAATCAAGGCAAAACTTCCTCCCCACTCCACTATATTTACAGCTGAATTGTGTGCAATCTTTGTTGCTTGCAAATTCCTTTCTACTCTCCCAGGCTCTTTTGTCATTTTCACTGACTCTCTTAGCTGCATTTATGCCCTAAACTCCAAAAGAAAACCAGACCACTACTTGGTAATCTGGATTATGGAAATAATCTTCTCACTAGAAGCAAATAAAATAATAATTGAATGGGTGCCAAGTCATGTTGACATCCTGGGGAACAAAGCCGCTGATGAATTGGCGAGAGAATCGTTGGGTTTGAACCTTATGACGCACCTTTTTCCTGGCAAATATGAGCTAAAAAGGAAATTCATTCTCCACGATGACCAAGCATGGCAAAGCAACTGGTCATCACTTCCTCAATCCATCACTCACTTCCGACCAACGCTGGGGCCATTCATCCCGCAAAACCTCACCCGTGCTGACCAGAAGGTAATCACTCGTCTGCGACTACATACATGCCTTCTAACTCATGGCCACTACATCACCAAATCAGCTCCTCCATCCTGTCCAAACTGTCACTCCCACATCACGCTGAAGCACGTGTTCATTGAGTGTCCCACGTATGAACCCTTTCGCCACCAGCTGCGTACAACCTGCCGGATCAACGCTCTTCCTTTCAGTCTTTCGTCACTACTCTATCCCCCCTTGCTCCAAGCTTGATTATTTCATTCCTCCGGGAAGCTTGACTACTGAAGAGAATCCAATGGACCAAGTGGCGGAATGGGGGCGCTAATTCCCATAGAAGGAGATGCGCCGCATCGTTAACAAGTAACAAGTAAGTAAGTCACGCGAACGTACGTGTGAATGCGAGTGTTTTGACCACACTCTGTGAGTTTCAGTGTTAACTGACGAAAAAACTGATCGTGTGAAAGGCCCTTTAGCCGGGCGAAAGCCCTCCGTTTACATTTCATATCTGCTTCGAAGTGCTTTTAGCAGTCTTTGAAGTAAGTTCATACCTGTACTCCAAATTAATTCACAATAATCGGTAAATCTGTGCTCAATGAACACAATGTAATATGTTTTTATTGAGTGTTTAACCTTTTGAATTTTCGAAAATTGCTGTGAACTCTCTCCATTGATATATATGTGTTGTGAAATGGTTTTTCATTAGCATCCATGTTTATTAAGGAAGGCCCAATGCATATTTTTATATCAAATATGAATAATGTATGACATAAAATGGATGGTTAACAGTTGAATCAATGATGAATAGACATATATTTAGCTTGTAATTCTTGCTAGAACCGAAATTTATGTTGGTAAGGCATCAGATATTCAAGACAACATGTCATTATTGAGTTTTTATTCAATAGATAGATGAAAGTAAAAAATTTTTCTCCTCTGCACTTTCAGTTTCAAATGTGTATTTAATGCGTTATTGCTCTAGGTTGCCTACCGCAATTCCATTCTTTGAAGCCAGGGAAAAATCTGTTTGAGGGAAGGACCCTTAACACGTTCACTGCATTTCCACGGTTGTTATCAGTTGGTTTGGTTAGGCTTTAACTAGGACAATTGGGAAATCAACTTTAGTGCTCAATGCAATTTCATCATTCCTCTAAAAAATATGAAAATCCAAACCAATGATACCATTTTCCAATGCATGATAACAGTTACATTTTAAAAAGTTTTTGAAACAGATAAGCTGTGGTTTACTTACACCGGTACTTTAATGAGCCATTTACCGAATGGTACACATATGGCCCAATACGCAGTAAACGTGGTAATGGACTCTCCCTCCCGAGGGCTGTTATGCGCTTGAATGATTTTTATTTTAAATAATTTTAGGTTACTTTTTGTTATTTAAGGTTAGATTAGTTCAATTATGTTACATTATGTCATTACTATAACTGGTTAAAAACTCATTTGCAACAGAAAGTGCATAGAAAAAAATTGCTCATTTTGGGTAAATGTGTAGCATAGGGTAGTGATCGATTTTCCACTTTTCGGTTCCTAAACATAGTTAGTTAGATTGAAATAAACATGTTTTTTCTATACACTTTCTGTCGTGAATGAGTATTTTACGAGTTATAGTGGTATGTTAATTTTCGTCTTTGGTGACGAGTGCGATCGAATAAACAGCTACTAATTAGTTTCTGAGTTAATCAAATGTGTAAATTTTATGTTTCTCAATTAAAATGGTGCTATAAAAACTCAATGACTAGTCTTCTTTTGAATGTTGAAAATTAGAGGTTTTGGGTAGCCTATAATCCAAAGGCAAAATTTTTGATTAAAGTGTAATATAATGGACAACTTATTTAATTGAATGCTGTTTTCATTTTTATTTCGATAATCTCTTTGCATAACTTCATATTGACACTGTGAATTGTAATTTACAAAAAAAATTTCTTTATTATAAAATGATGAAATTTTATATTTGTTGTCTGATTCCTATGAAATTTGACTATTATATGTAATTTTTGAGAAGAAACAATTTCGTCTATTCATTTTTCTGATTCGGGCCTTAGTTTTTTGAAAAAATTGGCGTATTGGTTTTTTAGTTCATTTTTATTGTTACTAGTCCATCCCCCTTCATTTGAAATAAAGAGAGGGAGAAATGAAAGAAAGGTCGTAAGAAATGAAAAATACAATCTTTCGTGAACATGGCCCGTCAAAATGCATAGGATTAGAGCTTGTATCACAGATACGCTCATCACACACTACAGGCTGGCTTCGGACAGACGGACGGACGCGGCTCTTATTATAGTATAGATATTTTACAGAACAAAACCAACGACAGTTATAAAATCCTTGAAGCATTGTGAACAAAGTTCCGGTTTCAAATTTCAAATTCTCCGTTCCCTGTTTTGTTTCCTTTTTATTTGGGGTCAAAATATGGTCAAAAATTCAGGATTTTTGGTCCCCTTACCCACCCTTACGGGTATCTAGTGTAGCACCATTAAATTTTAGGACCAAATAGTCCATCACCTTGGGTCCTTTTCCGACAACAAAACAAGAAAAGTTGACCCGACCAACAGGGGCCTGGGTAGAGATGCAACTCAAAAATAACCGTGCTGTTTTTTAAAAAAAACTTTTTTTACAAAAAAAAAAACGGCTAAAAAAAAGTGGATATTTTTTTTTTAATATTTTGTTTGAAAATAACTCAGCAAGGAAAAGAACCACTTTACATTATTTGTTTTCATGTCAGATTATAAGATAAAACAGCATACTTCTTAATTCATGGTTTTCTATGGTTGTATTGAATTTTTTATTTTCTGTTGTTTCATGTTTTGATATTTCATTTACTTTACAATGCATGTGAATCACTTTCAACTTCCAAAATAGTATGTTGTAATAATATATCTTTACTTATTGTCATTGATAGAGATGTGACAAAAAAACCATGCTGTTTTTTTGAAAAACATGTTAGTTTTACAAAAAACATGACTAAAAAATGTAGATATTAATGCATTTATGTGACAAAAAAACCAATGCTGTTATTTGTACAGAAAATTCATGACTGAAAAAAACATGGATATTAATATATAATGGAAAATTTATGTAATTGAATGCAGTTTTAATTTTTATTTCGGTAATTTACATAGATAACTTTATATTCACACTGTGAATTGTGATTTAAAAAATAATAATAAAAAAAATAAAATAATTTCGTACATATTATGAAATTTTCTATTTTCAGTCTGATTCTTATAAAATTTGAATATAATATGTAACTTTTGAAATAAACACAATGTCTTCTGTTAATTTTTTTGATTCAGGCCTTAGTTTTTGAAGAAAATTGGACATACAGTATTGGTTTTTTAGTTCATTTAGATTGATATTCCAAGACGTATCAACTCATTGAGTTTTCATGCTAGAACAAAACCAAAGACAGTTTTAGAATCCTTGAAACATTTCTAACAAAAGTATGTTGTAAAATTATCTATTTTTATTTTATTTTCGTTTTCTGTTTGTAGTTCTAACAAAAGTATGTTGTAAAATTATCTATTCTCTTTTAGTTTTGTGTTCTTTTTATATGGGGTCGAAATAGGGTCGAAATTAAAGCTTTTTGTCCCTTGGGATCTAGTGTCCGTAGCGCCATAAAATTTTAGGACCGAATAGTCCACCACCTATGGGTCCTTTTCCAACAAAACCATGAAAAATGCTAATCGGAGTGACAGCTAGGGGCCTGGCAGGGGCCTGGGATGGTCACCTTAAATACTCATTTGCCCCCGAAAGTGCATAAAAGAAAAATTGTTTATTTCGATCAAATTAGCAATGTTTAGGCAGTGAAAATTGGAAAATTGATGATTGCCTCACGCTCCACAAATACCTCTTTCCTTTACACTTCTGTGAATGGCATAATAATTCTTTTTCATTCATGTAGTATTTGCATAGTATTTTAATGAATAAACCGCTAATCAGCTGGTCTGGACAATAAAAAAGAAAAATAGATGTACTATTAAAAATATAGAGAATAATAGTTCAATAATAATTAATATCACTTATCATCAACAATTAAGAATACATATGTACAATACATAGAGCTATTATATCAAAAAATTTGTAAGACTTGAAAAAACTTTAATCAATTAATGAAATAAGAAAATTAAAGATATAATATTGAAGTTTTCTCAAATAACGTGATAGTCAGAACTTACATATGTGCGTCGAGATCACACTGCATCACTCAAAAAGCTATCACATTTGTAGTTATTTACACACATTGTAAAATTGCAAAACTTTCAATAAAATACACTTTAAATGAGAAGCCTTCCAAGCAAATACTACACATGTTTTTGTCACCCTTGTAAATCTTTTGCCATGTTGAAAAAAATCGTTTCACAAATATTTTCCATGTCTTGATAAACGATATTTACAACTTCATTTACAACATCAAAAATTGGAAAAATAAATTCTTCAATGCTTCCCACACTTTCAATTGCACCATCGTGAATCGTGCGAGGTCGCCATTGTCATCAATGCATTCAGAACAAGGTTTGTAACGCCTATTATTCATGCCCTTCACTGTAACTCGAATATGACGAATGCTGAATATAGACTTCTATGGACCATTAATTCATGAGCAACTGAATTACAATGAGTTGTACCACAAATTATATCTACTCTGTGTGTCATGGGAGTACGAAGGCCGGTTATCTACGTGTAGTTCGATTAAATTTGAAGCTCAGGGAATGTTTTTTTTTTCCAAAAATATAGTTGTTGAATCCTAATAACAAAAAATGTAACATGTTCGCTTCAGTTCCTTGAATGAATTTAACATCACGTAAACTGCACTCTAGCTGTTGATAGCTAAGCAATGAAGGACCTAACCATGAAGGCACAGCATCTACTCCACATTACACAGCCACGACTAAATTCAAACTATTGCGATTTGCGATTCACTCTGGAGTCATGCGGCAGTTGAGCTTAACATATCGCACACAAGACGTCCGACTTCAGGGCTGCAATAGCAATAAACTGATTTGTCGTTAAAATTACCCCTCTAAAGTACATATATTTGTGTTTTTGACATTTTTAAATAGTTTTTCTTTACACAACTGAATTAGTTTCGGTAAATAAAACTATACTTTGTGATTTTTTTTCAGTCGATTGATGTCAATACCAGATTATGTAATCAGACTTATCAACCACATACGCTGCGTTCACCTAAGCAGCACATACTCGTATATGCGTGATTGAAAAATTGCACGAAAGCGCTTTACACAAAGAATGATGCATGCCAAATGGGTTATATGTTAGGAATAGGCCTACTCAAAGCCATCGTTACGAAATTAGGTCATTTATACCATATGTATAAATGACTTTTTATCATCTCAATTCAATATATGGACATTTATTGATATAACATATGACGAACGATTTTAGCATATTTTTTCGAAAAAACTAGACCTTTGAAACTCATTGGACGACTGAAAAAACAAGAACTGTGAACCTGTGATAACAGTAATTTTGAATATACATATTATTGTAACGGATTCACATTTTTTGATATATGTCATATAAATCTGCACTCATTAATGACTGAAATAACTATTCATTAACTTTATTGGACATTTTATACAAATTACTCCGAATTATTGACGTTCGATATCAACCCAATGTTTGAGCAGTAATAATTTATGTTTTAACAAATTTATTAAATTGCGAGATTTTTAATTATTATAATTATTATGAGATAGTTTCTACTTCTATGAATATCGTACAGATATATATATATATATATATATATCAATAGCTCAAAGTCATATCACCCCCAGAAACAATTACTGAGTCTGGTAAAGCGGGCTCTCAGTCCACGCATAGGTTTTTTTCAAACGAAATAAATGTACAGGGAGTTCATGGGAATCGAACTCGTGACTTATAAGTTACCGCGCCAACACGCTACCGACTGCGCTATCAATCACCCTAAAAGGTGATCGAGGCGCAAAGAAAGCAATGCATGGCACGGCGAAAGCGGGCTCTTCCGTCCACGCATATAATTCCCTTATGTATCAATAGCTCAAAGTCATATCACCCCCAGAAACAATTACTGAGTCTGGTAAAACGGGCTCTCCGTCCACGCATAGGTTTTTTTCAAACGAAATAAATGTACAGGGAGTTCATGGGAATCGAACTCGTGACTTATAAGTTACCGCGCCAACACGCTACCGACTGCGCTATCAATCACCCTAAAAGGTGATCGAGGCGCAACGAAAGCAATGCATGGCACGGCGAAAGCGGGCTCTTCCGTCCACGCATATAATTCCCTTATGTATCAATAGCTCAAAGTCATATCACCCCCAGAAACAATTACTGAGTCTGGTAAAGCGGGCTCTCCGTCCACGCATAGGTTTTTTTCAAACGAAATAAATGTACAGGGAGTTCATGGGAATCGAACTCGTGACTTATAAGTTACCTTTTATAAGGGTGATTGATAGCGCAGTCGGTAGCGTGTTGGCGCGGTAACTTATAAGTCACGAGTTCGATTCCCATGAACTCCCTGTACATTTATTTCGTTTGAAAAAAACCTATGCGTGGACGAAGAGCCCGCTTTACCAGACTCAGTAATTGTTTCTGGGGGTGATATGACTTTGAGCTATTGATACATAAGGGAATTATATGCGTGGACGGAAGAGCCCGCTTTCGCCGTGCCATGCATTGCTTTCGTTGCGCCTCTATCACCTTTTAGGGTGCTTGATAGCGCAGTCGGTAGCGTGTTGGCGCGGTAACTTATAAGTCACGAGTTCGATTCCCATGAACTCCCTGTACATTTATATATATATATATATATATATATATACACTGTTAGTTTAATATTAGAAATAAAACTATTTACTACATTGTCTACATTTAAGTTGATATCAGAAATAAATTAATCTTTTTTCGATTTTGTCTTGTTATTAGCCTATTATCGTAATTTAAGATTCCAATATCAGGTCAATAAATAATTAGCGACCCAATATTAGCCTAATAATTTCTTGCTACCTGGGGGCAGTCTTCAACAAGTCGTTAAGTATTGTTCGAGATCACTTAGGAGGAAGAAAATAAACACAGGGTACTCAGCTTATATCTTTATTCTCGGCTGCCAGCAGGATCGGTTGAGTGGTAGTGTCTTTAGTCTGGCGATGAGCACGGTCTTGGCTGAAGAATTTCCGAGGACTGGTAGTAGCTGAACTGGTAGGCTTGATGTGACGCTGGCAGCAAATATGTTATTTGATGCTGTACCTGCTTCGGCGGTACATATACTGAGGCGATCAGTTAGTGATATCTGGTGTGAGGTCCGAGTTGTCAATTGTGAAGTATTTAAGGTACGTAAGGTAAGTGAGGTACTAAAGGTGCTTAGTGGTCCGTGAGATACTAAATGAAGAAGACGAAAGGACGATTTCTTTCTCAGCTTATTCACGAACAATTTCACGCGTTCGAATAGATAGGACGTGAGACTCCAAGGGTTTTTCCGCTTTTATTCTGGTACCCACTTCAATAGCACACATCCTAACGTAAGAACGGTTTCTGTAAAAATAAACAGACTAAATAATACGATATGAAATTGAGAAGTATCACGATAATAAATGCAAGACAAATATAATAAGCATTCAAGTCGAATAATGAAAATTGTTGCACGAGAAAGATGACAGATAAATGATACGTTCTATTCTTACACTTTATACCTACCTAATAGTTCGCTCGCACCGACCCTAGCCTCCGCCAACATGCTTCTGCCTATCTTGCCCTCGATCGGGCTTCAACTATTCTACGTTTTCTACTTCGGCAATCTTAGTTAAGAAAATTGGACAAAAAAATTACCGACTGCGGCTACATTCCAGCCCCTTAAATGAGGAAACATTTACAAACTATTCATCTACTGGCCGCAGTAAGATCAATTTAACAATAGGACGGACAAGTTCGGAAGTTCCAAACTTCGTTAAAGAGGAATCCTTACATTTAGAAATTTTTACTTTTGCTGACCTAACTTGACCCTTAGAATCAGGGTAAATTTCAACAATTCTTCCCAAGCTCCACATATTACGAGGTAAAAGCTGATCTACGACGAGCACAAGATCGCCTTTTTTGTGTGAGCGCGAGGGTTGACACCATTTCTGTCGTTGCTGCAGGAGGGGCAGATATTCCTTCCGCCATCGAGTCCAGAAGACGTCAGCCAAGTATTGTACCTGGCGCCACCTGCGTTGTGCGTACATGTCATCTTTATTGAACAATCCCGGTGGAAATGTAACTTGGGATTTCAAGAGAAGCAAGTGATTTGGCGTAATTGCGTCCAAATCTTGGGGATCATTCGACACGGCCGTTAGTGGGCGGTTGTTGAGGATCGCTTCGACTTCACAAAACAGCGTAGACAAGTGTTCATCGTCTAATTTCAATGGTTGCTCGTTCATCAGAGCGCTCAAGACTTTGCGCACTGAACGAATTTCCCGTTCAAAAATCCCTCCAAAATGAGAGGCAGCGGGGGGCTGGAAGTGCCATTCTATTGCCTTTTGTCGCATCCAGTTCTCAATGTGGAGCTTATTCCACTTCTCTATTTCTGACTTTAATTCTTTGTTGGCGGAAACCAGGTTCGTACCGTTGTCCGAACGAACCATTCTCACGTTGCCTCTGCGAGCAACAAACCTACGAAAAACATTTAGAAAAGAATTAGTTTCCAAAGAATGAGCAATTTCTAAGTGTATTGCTCTACTAGCTAAACACGAGAATACTACGCCATAGCGCTTAGCAATTTTACGTCCAACATGAACGAAAAATGGTCCAAAAAAATCGATTGCAGTCTTAGTGAAAGGAGGATCATCTCCCGTAACTCTGTCAGCAGGCAGATTAGCCATGATCTGATGACTGGGAGCACCCTGACGCTTCCTACAATGAATGCAGTTTTGTATTACGCTACTAATCAGCGTAGTAGCACCGACAATCCAATATTTGCGTCGCAATGACGCAAGAATAGTTTCTCTGCCCATATGTCCCAAAGTTGCATGCTCTCGTTCGACTAATAGCTTGACAACTCTGTCATTCCTGGGCAGCAAAATGGGATGTTTAAATGAAAACGATTCTTGTGATCTCTGCAGGCGTCCGCCGACCCTAACGATCCCGTTCTCTACAAATGGGTTTAGCTTTCTCAAAGGATTTGATCGAGGAAGGGGTCTGCTAGTGCTCAAGCTTTTAACCGTATCAGAGAAATGTTTCTTCTGAATAGCCTTCCAAACTTCGCTTTCTGCTAGTTCAAGTTCACCGACAGTTATTCCGCCAAGCGGACATGCGGCAGAGTTCAACAGATAGGTTTTGAATCTTAAGAACCACGCAAGTTTAACGAACAAATCAAGAAGGCTCGAACAGGAATTCAAAATTTTATCTATAGGATCATCAATTTCTTTAACAGCCAGAACCTTCTGCCTTTTTACTTCAGGATCGAGATCAGAAATAATTTTAGTTTGGACAAGATAACACGGCCAGTGCTCTTTCGAACACCTCAAAAATTCTGGCCCAAACTTCCAGTGATTCAAAGTCAGGAAGGTTTTTACAGACACCCCTCTGCTTATATGATCAGCTGGGTTATCCCTTTTAGGGACGTATCTCCATTGAGATTTGTCCGTGCATGAATTTATAAAGGCTACTCTGTTCGCTACAAAGCGCTGGAACCTCAGATTGTCGTTATTAATGTATTTGAGGACAGTGGTGCTATCCACCCAAAAATATTCGTCTTCAATAGGGATTTTTAGTTCTGCATTCAAGATGGTTTTAAGAATAACAGACAATCTAGCTGCATTCAATTCTATTCGCGGGATAGTCTTTATGGAATTGTTCAAAGGCACGAGTCTTACCTTAGCCATAACTGGTGCGGTGGTAATCGCGCCATTTTCATTGATCGAGCGTAAGTACGCCACGGCACCGTATGCCACTTCGCTACCGTCAGAAAAATAATGAATTTCGTGAATACTGTTGACATTTGGGCAATAACAACGACTAAATTCATATCCACTAAGCATTGGCAAGTCTGCTGACCAGCTTTCCCACCTAGCAGCCAATTCATCGGGCAGATTATCATTCCAATCTAATTTCAATTTACAGGTCTCTTGAAAGATCTTTCTGCCAGGCACAATGACCGGTACTGAGAGACCCAGCGGGTCAAACACTCCATTTATAGTAGACAATACACCTCTACGAGTGACAGGCTTTCTTTCATAATTAATTTTGAAATCCAATGTATCATTAACAATATTCCAAGCAATACCGAGTGCGCGCTCACACTCTATCTCGTTAGCAGTTAAGTTTACGGTTTTTACATTCACTTTCACATCGTGAAGAGGCACCGACTCTAATATTTCAGTCGAATTACTTACTATATCACTTAAATGAAATCCCCCTTTACGTAGCGAGTTTCTTAGTTCGTTAAGTAGACTCTCCCCACTAGAACTATCGTTCGTAGCAATCAACAAATCGTCTACGTAAAAGCTATCATTAATAGCATCTTTACAGCGCTCACTCATCTGAAAATCTTCAGATACCCTTTTCAGTGCAAAATTAGCAACTGAAGGGCTCGAAACCGCTCCGAACAAATGCACTTTCAGCCTAAACTCCACTGGCCTTGAGTCCAAGCTATCTGTTTCGAACCAGAAAAATCGAAGTAAATTTGTATGCTCTACAGGCACCCTTACTTGATAAAACATTTTGCTAATGTCTCCCATTATCCCAATTTTTCCCTCTCTGAACCTAAGTAGTACTCCCAAGAGGCTATTTGTTAGATCAGGACCAGGCATCAGAAAATCGTTGAGTGACACCCCTTTGAATTTAAGGGACGCATTGAAAACTACATGCAATTTTTTCTTTTCTTTATGGTATACACCATGGTGGCTCAAATACCAACATTTGCCATTACTTGGCTCACCCTCGTCTGCAGGGACTCTTTCCATGAAATCAGACTCTAGCATCATTTGCATGAATTTTTTGTAATCTTTAAAATAAGTCTGATCATGCTGCATACGGCGCATCTGACTAATGAAAGCGGCATGTACTTGATCTCTATTATTCGGAAAGTCGAAGTTTTCCTTCAGAGGCAAACTTACTTCATAATGACCATCCGGACGAAGTTTTATCGATTCTTCAACCTTGCGCAACCACTTCAGATCGTTTTGAGACATGGCTAATTTTGCACTCAAATTGTCGACAAAATCTGTGGCGAAAAACTTATCGAGCTGATTTTCGATATCATCAAGATTAGTAGCATTCACTCTATGAGAAAATACACTGTTACTTGAAAAATCAGTTCGGCCATTAAATGCCCACCCTAATCTATGCAGTGAAGCGTAAGGAGCATTCCATTTGCCGCCTATTATTTTTAGAGGTTTCAACAACTCGGGACGGTTCATGCCTATCAACATTCCAATTTCCCCATCAATAAATCTAAAGGGTACAGTTCGCAAGTGCGAATATTGAGCAATTATTTCTTTGGTTGGAATGTCGTCCGCACTGAAAGGCCAACATTGTTGAGCATAGACTACTGGTATTACATCTTTTACGTTATTATCTAGATCAGAGACTTGAACATTATTCACGACATTGGTGCTAACAGTAGAGAGTTTATTCATAGTGGTTAGTTTTAAGGTAGATTCAGTCCCCTTTACACCCAGTTTCGCCATTAAGTTTTTACTCATAAAACAGCTAGAGGAGCAGTTGTCTAGCGCTGCATAAGTTTTTACCGATTTCCCAGCACCCTGAACTCTAACAATAACAGGGATCACCGTACAAAATACTTTACCACCAGCCCCTGTCACGTAACTTACGCTACTGTCAGAAGTCTCTGTAGCGACATCCGCAGATTTGACGGTCTCTGGTTTTGGTTGAATCGTTTTTTGCAGAAATTTATAAGAATCGTCGTGCAACACCGTAGGATGTTTTCGAGGACAAATTGTGCACTCTAATTTTTTGGTACATCCCTTCGCCAGATGACCAGAGTGTAGACAGGCGAAACACAGATGGGACTTTAATAGAAAGTCCTTCCTACCCGTCACCGGTTTCCTCAGAAAAACTTGCACTCTTCTAAAGCGTGATTAGTTTTCTTACAGTAGTTGCAGAAAAGGTTTTTGTTGCACTTGACTGGTTGACTCTCTAAAGCCTCCGTTTTCGTAGACAAGATTTTATTCTTGGGGTACTCTTGTTTTCTTTTACCGGAATCGACAAGGCTCCCGAAGACTGGCTGGTTGACTAAAACAGATTGCCTGTTGACAAATGCCACCAACTCACTGAAATTAATGCTTTTCTTTTCTTCAGTAAGTCTTAGGGCAAGATCTCTCCATCTTTTCCGCATTTCGTATGGCAACTTTAGGATTACATTTATTAGCTCCTTAGGGCTATTTAGATGGTTCAACGAATTCATGTTCTCCATGTAATTTTTACATGTCATTAGAAATGTTGACAAGTTGTGCAAGGACACTCCATCTCCACTTTTAATTGGCGGCCAATTATTAAGTTTATCTAGGTACGCCGAAGACACCAAATACTCGTTGCCGTACTCTCTGTTAAGCAAACTTATTGCATTGGGGTATGCTTCTACAGCGTTTGAGCGACTGCAGCTTCGCACCAACTCTCTGGCTGATCCTTCCGTGTACTGTTCTAGATAGTACAAACGATCAGCATCGTCGTCACACTTTACTTCAATGGTTCGCTTGAACGACTGAAGGAAGCGATGAAACGTAGTGACGTCTTTACCGTCAAACTGTTGTACCTCCTTCCTTGGCAGGGAAGCTTTCTTGTGCGTCTTCACCAGGCGCTCTGAAATCTCATTTTGTTTACGGATGACAGAAGCTAAATCCTTCCTGGCGCCATCTGAACTAGGAATGTTCCTGACAACTGAACGTTCACTAGATTTTGAACGAGATGATACATGCGTGTACTGATCACTGCCACTCTGGGACTCTAAAATACTGATCTCTTTTTCCAGCACTTTTTTCTCTGTCTTCAGTTTTTCTTCTTCCGCTTTTCGCCTTTTTTCCCGTAGCAGTGCTTCCGCTTCTTCTATGTTAGACATTTTCTTGTTGTAGTCTTCCTCAGCAAGGAGTTTAGCTTTGAGTTGGGCTAATCTCAGTCGCGCAGAGGAAGTACTCGAGCGGAGAGACCCTCTTAGCGAAGCTGGTTGGGATTTCAATCGTTGCGAAGCACTTTCACCTTGAAGATACTTGTCAACTCTGATGCGGAATTCGACGATTGAAGACATATTCCGCCGGTACCACTCTTCTAGTCTTTCCTTCGTTCGGGTATCAGAAGTTTGCTTAATTTCTTCACTCGTTGTCATGAAACCTTCCACTTTCTCCAAAAGTTCTCCATATACTTTAGTCACAAGCTTCTTATTAACATCAGAGGAATCTAATAAGAGTTCGTTTATCTCATTTCTCTTCTTCGTAATGGCACCTAATTTTTGCGTTGGAAAACTTACTTCAGCCTGCGATGAGTCCATAGCGAACGTTATAGGCGGAGGGCGTTCTTTAGTAGAATATTAGAAACAAATGGCGAAGACGACAGGACGATTTCTTCCTCAGCTTATTCACGAACAATTTCACGCGTTCGAATAGATAGGACGTGAGACTTCAAGGGTTTTTCCGCTTTTATTCTGGTACCCACTTCAATAGCACACATCCTAACGTAAGAACGGTTTCTGTAAAAATAAACAGACTAAATAATACGATATGAAATTGAGAAGTATCACGATAATAAATGCAAGACAAATATAATAAGCATTCAAGTCAAATAATGAAAATTGTTGCACGAGAAAGATGACAGTTAAATGATACGTTCTATTCTTACACTTTATACCTACCTAATAGTTCGCTCGCACCGACCCTAGCCTCCGCCAACATGCTTCTGCCTATCTTGCCCTCGATCGGGCCTCAACTATTCTACGTTTTCTACTTCGGCAATCTTAGTTAAGAAAACTGGACAAAAAATTACTGACTGCGGCTACACTAAAGGTACGTGAGGTCCGTGAGATACTAAAGGTACGTAGTGGTACGCGAGGTACTTAAGGTACTCAAGGCCCAGGTGTGTGTTGTGCAGGCTTGGAGAAGATGCGACGAGCTACCACTTAACAGCACCACGGCAGAAGGGACAATGACGCTCCTAAGCTATGCTCCGCGATGTTGCCGAAATGTTTGGTCTTAATATGGGGGAGCATAATATTTCGTAAATACTATTGTGAGTCACATGAAACATTGAGATTAGTAATTATGTTTAGTAATTTATTAATAATAAATTACACTAAGATAGTTTATGCACAGAATTAAGCAAATTAACATTTAATGAAAATTTTAATGATTGGTAGCTTATGCCACAGTAACCTGTCATAAGTGTTTTCAATCCACAGAGTTCGTTATGGTTATTGTTTCCATGAATTAAAAAACACTATTCAACTTCAACTAACCAGCATGGATACATTGTATATTATTCTATCCGTTTTTGTACAAGCCTAAACCTGCCGTCATGGCATCTATGTATGTTTCTCCATTAAAGACATATGCATCATGTTTCGAAAATAATGTAACATATGTTTGTTAACATTATAGGATACAAGTGTTTTTTTCTCTCATTTACGTCCTAAAATGCTCATGTTAGTCTTATGTGGCACAATTTATCATATCATTTCTTACGCTTTGAATATATTATGATAACCCGATGTAGGTGATAAATTTCACATAGTACTCCAGTTCTGTCGTACATGGTTTGGTAGCCTTTGTAGAATAATCGTTTTCACGCTTCTGACTCAATTAGATTGTTTTATAATACTATCATTTGCGTAAAAAATCATAGATTCGTGGCGTGATGAAAAACATTTTCTCCGAGTCGATTGGAATACCACAGCTTTTTAACTTTAATTTAAAAAAGCTCAAGTTCAATTTAAAAAAGCTCAAGTTTAATTTAAAAAAGGTCAAGTTCAACTTAAAAAAGCTCAAGTTTAATTTAAAAAAGGTCAAGTTCAATTTAAAAAAGCTCAAGTTTAATTTAAAAAACTTCAAGGTCAATTTTAAAAAGCTCAAGTTTAATTTAAAAAAGATCAGGTTTAATTTCAAAAAGATCAAGTTTATTTTGAAAAGTCTCAAGCAGGCTATATTTAAAAAGAGACGAATTTCAATTTTGAAAAGCTTATTTTTCTAATATTTCATACTTATGTAATAATAATATAAGTATAAAGTTTATTTGTGAGAAGGCATGTTTATTTAAACGTACTGGCCCTGAAAATAGAGTAAATCGAATATCAGACAAACCAAGCTGTTGTGATTTTGTTCCTAATTTGATATTCTTCGAGTTTTACCTTTGAAACATTTCCTGAACAGATCATCGGTACTTATATCTATTGACAAAAATGATGCGAATAAACTATATGTAATAAGTAACTGTGGGACAATTAACAAACTGCAATGACTGAAAAGTTAAACATTACATAGCTTAAACATTATATTCAAACAATAAGGCTGCTACAATAATGGCTTATTATATCATGTTACGTAATATACACAGTATTATGTATAAAATTTAATACCAAATTAAAGGCCAATCTCTTAATAATTCCATTTTTACACATTTATACCATACCTAACTGCATTTATACGTTATCTCCCATCTTTAAATCTTCTAACGCAAGTATTCCAACAAAATGCTCCTGTATTTGATTGTAGGAGCGTAGACATAACCTGGGTGTCATGGCAGTAATGGATTCATCTATTACTTCTTCAAGGATGAGCATTCGGTGCTCAGTAATGGTCGTTCCATCCGGCGTGGCGTTCAGCATCTCTGTCATTCTGGTTGCTAATAAGTCCTTCATTTATGCTTTCATTGCACTCCAGCATTCTTCTATGGGATTAATTGGTGCACTGTAAGGACTTGCTCGAAGTAACGTGGCGCCAGAAAATTCTTCTTAATCAAAAACAGTTTCAAGACCTGCATGTACTGGGGCGTTATCATATACTACTATGACATTGTTAAGAGGCTCTGTTACTGCACGCAACATTTCGCGAAGCCATTCTTGACAGTTTTCTTTTTGGTAACTTCCTCTCCGCCTCTGCAGATACACAAGACCCTGTTGTGATATCCCTGCGATAACATGTATATTCTTTCCTCTTGAGGTCGGACACTTGACCGAACAGCGAGTTCCTTTACGAGAACGATCTTCCCTACGCCGTAAGAAAAGATTAGCATTGGCTTCGTCAATGAATATTAGTAATTTGCCGTCGCCCATCTTGTCCATCAGTGCCTGCACGTAACATTTTCTTTTTTCTTTGTTGCTTTCGGAGTTCATGGTAAAAGGTTCTGGAAGTACATTTTTCATTGTGTATAATTTGCAATCCAAATATTTACGAATAGTAGTTGTGCTGACTGAGATCCCAACTTCAATTTGAATTTTCGATTTAATCTCCTGAAGAGTAATAAGTGGATTTTTTTCCACATATGTGAGCATTAGCTCGTAGTTTTCCTCTGATAATTTTTGACAGCAGTAACCTCCGCGATTTTTTACAGGGTTGTCGGATCGACGAAGCCATCCATATGCAGTTTGAACAGCTGCATCGTTGGCACGGGCTATTGCCTTCCAATCATCATTATTTTCAGCAGCTGTGATAATGCGAAGTTTGGTATCATGCCGGGATCCTTTTTTATACGCTCCTCGTCTCGAGCCGAGTTTTGCACCACGTTTTTCTGCAGTTTCTTCTCTAACTTCTTCTGAATATGTTTCATTTCAGCTGTTGTTGAAGGAAGACATCATGAAGGGTTGACGCGGCTTTTAAATTAAAATTACACATGAAATATTTAATAATCATAGGCTCTTGATATGCAAGTAAAGGTGTATACATGCTACAGTGGAATATTTCCCGGTAAAACAACGTGTACATCAGCTTTCCAAAACATAAGATTTTCACAATTGATCTTGATATTTTTAAAAATATAGCCTACTTGAGACTTTTGAAATCAAGCTTGATCTTTTTTAAATTAAACTTGAGCTTTTTTAAATTAAACTTGAGTTTTTTTAAATAAAACTTGAGCTTTTTTAAATTAAACTTGAGCTTTTTTAAATTGAACTTGAACTTTTTAAATTGAACTTGACCTTTTTAAATTAAACTTGACCTTTTCTGAATTGAACTTGACCTTTTTTAAATTGAACTTGACCTTTTTTAAATTGAACTTGAGCTTTTTAAATTAAAGTTAAAAACCTGTAGTTTATTCCATCACGATGGCAAAACTACTTCACCAATCAAAGCAAACAGTTAACGGCGATATGAGCTCCGAATCACTCCTATCGCTACAGCTTTTTACCTTCAATTTAAAAAGCTCAAGTTTAATTTAAAAAAGCTCAAGTTTAATTTAAAAAAGTTCAAGGTCAATTCAAAAAAGCTCAAGTTTAATTTAAAAAAGATCAAGTTTAATTTAAAATGTTGACTTTTGAATGAATCCATTACTGCCATAACACCCAGGCTATGACACTACGCTCTTACAATCATATACAGAAGCATTTTGCTGGAATACTTTTAAAGATTGGAGATAACGTATAAATGCACTGAGCTTTGGTATAAAGGTGTAAAAATT